>JARQOD010000010.1:37244061-37271313 GCA_033576555.1 Oophaga sylvatica | reverse complement strand
ATCATCATCACTATCATGGTCATCATCATTATCATGATCATCATCACCATCATCATTATCTATCATCATCATTATCATGGTCATCATCATTATCATGATCATCATCATCATTATCATTATCACATAAGTTTAACGGCCCACTAGCATTGTGTTCCGCCCCTCGGGACTGCGCACCCTCAATAGGAGCTTCATCACACTGTCCATCAGAAACATTTCTCCCCCAGAGATCCTTAGACCGGGGAAAGTCATTACCCAATATGACGGGGTGCACCAGGTTCTTCACTACCCCCACTTCATATGAAACCTCCCCGAGTTTGGGGACCAAGTCCACGGCAGTCTCTGGGTAGACTTTGGTGTCTCCATGGATGCACACCATACTCAGGTGCTTATCAGGGATGAAGTCCCTATCAATCAGGCTGTCACATACGGAAGTCACTGGACTCTCTGAGTCCAAGAGGGCCTGTGCTGGGCAGTCATTTACAACCACCGGGGACCCCTGTGGTCCAGTCTCTTCGGCTGAGGTGGACACACACACAGGTTCTGCGCAGAGAGAGAGGGATCTGCCAACATCACAACACATAGGCTCCCCCTCTATTGGACAGTTGGCTGCAATTTCACGCCAGCTCCAACACTGTCCATCACACTCTCCCACCCACATGTCCCCTCGGGCCTGAACCCGCTTATCAGCATACCCCATGTCCCCAACAGCTGGAACGCTCTTACCGCGAGAGTTCAGCGTCCGGGAACTCCGAAGTGACGACCTCTCAGACGGCTGTACCTCAGGAGGACATGCTCGGGTGTAGCGGTTCACTATCACCTTTTCAACTCCATAATCAGGCCTGCTGACTGCAGACTCCCAACTGTATCTCCAGTCATGAACTCCCCTGGCACGGGCTGTCACCGTAACACCCAGCCGGGTACGAATCTCCGCTTTCAGCTTGGCATAGTCTTGGCTGTCCTGCTCGCTCAGGTCAGCATAGGCCCTTTGGGGCTCTCCAATCAGATAGGGTGCGACCATCATGGCCCATTCAGATAGGGGCAGATTCTCCTCTGCCAGTCCCTCAAACCTAGTGAGATATACCTCCACATGATCACGAGGTGTCATCTTTTTCAGGACCGTCTTACCGCCTTCTTTACAGCGGACAATGCAGGTGACTTTGCCACATTACTCCGGGACGCGGCACCGAAATCCTTTTTTTGTGCTGCCATCCGCTCAACAAATAACCGGTTATTCTCCTGCTGTTGCTGCAGGAATTGCTGCTGGGCCTGCTGCATGCGCTGCTGGTGCTGCAGGCGCTGCTGCTCCATGCTCTGCTGCATGCTTTGCTGGGCCTGGACCAGATACTCAATGAGCTCCTTCATACTGCCGGACTTATCTGTCTCAACCCCGGCAGTCTTATGTTGCACATTCACTTGCGCCATTTGTTCAAACAGCGCCTCCATGCTGTCATCCATGCTGTCAGACTTCTCTGTCTCAACAACGGCAGTCTTCACTCAAGACATACACACTCCACAGTCTTTTCCACAGAAAAATTCAGCTCTGCTGAGCAGACTCTTTTTTTTTTTTCTGCAAACTCTATTAGGGCCACTGTCTCTTTAAGACTGCTCCAATCAGACGTTTCTCTTGACACACTTTTTTTTTTTTTTTCTCTGCTGCTATTTCAACAGACTTCACCTTTATTGCTGTCTCTAAGCCACTGTGCTGCATGCACACTCCAGCACTAACTGTATCAGCCACTGCGCTGCCCGCATTCTCCACCAATTGTAACATTTCCAGGGGATATAGCTCTAGGATCGCTGTCTGGGTAGACAGAGTGACACGAAAACAGTTCATTCAGACAGCAGTTCTGATGAAAACTGGCCGCAACCAGCTTTATTAAAGTCCACAGCAAACAGATAAAAATAAAGCATAAACAGAAAACCTGGGCTTGTCTAGCCACTAATTACACATAGATCGATTGCCCTGTCTATCCGGGTCCCGGCTCTACCAGCCTGACCCAAAATAACACATATGATATATGTTACCAGTATGGAGTTTCACAGATACTCCTCCTTGTGTCTGAAGGCACCTTCAATGTCCAGACTTGAGAGAGATCCACTCCTATTCAGCCGCTATTCGCACGGATTCTCACTGAGACTACTCCTGTGTCCGGGGTACTTCCTGCACCCAGACTGAGATAGCTCAAACTCCTGGAGACTGCTTCTTGTGCCGGGACACCTTCCTGTGTCCAGACTAAGCCAGCTCCCACTCCTGGAGACTGCTTCTTGTGCCGGGACACCTTCCTGTGTCCAGACTAAGCGTGCTCTCTGACTGTGTTCCAACACACCTACTTCTGGTCTCCTAATTAACACCTGAGTGATTTCAGGCCTGAGCTGCAAGTGTGTACTGAATGTAAGGTGTAGTGACCTTTCTCTACCACTAGGTCTACAAAGCCACACACCTCCCTTATACCAGTCAGTAAAGTAGCTAGGTGAAATATACACCCCATTCAATACACATACTCTCACTGTCTCACAGTAATTTAACCAATTATTTATATCTATGATTTGGAGTATAAAAAAAACTGAGCGCAACATTAAGGTTCCTACTATCAAACTCCTATTTTTGCCCGTAACATGACGGACACCTTGTTACATCACATTCATCATCCATGCTGGTACTTTATGTCTATATCAATCCAAGGTCGGGTGTTCGGAGACCTGGAGACATTAGGATATTACCTATATGCTACATCTGGACCATTAATTTTATCTCATGACCGAATCGACGCTGCTCAACACATTTACACGGCTCAGCGTTATAATCAGGCGCGAGATCGCTGTTACATATCGCACCAGTCGTGCGTAGTGTCTGGAATCACGGTGTAAATTGCAGAGACGGTTTAACACGTTTTGGGTGTCACACTTTGGTGAACATCATTTTTGCTCCTTTTGAGAAATGCTATCTTGAGAAGATCCTCCCGGTGTTTGCCAAGAGATTACTATGATGCATGGTAACTACAAATATCCACCGCTGATACATTCATCAAGAGGACAGGCTAAGTTCAGGAAAGTTAATTGGTTAGCTAAATGTAACATTGCTTGCTTCTCTTTCGGTTTGGAGGAGTCGATCTTGATAACTGAACTTCTGAGTGTCGGAACGTGAGCGACGCTGATTTCCAAAACAAGGCAAATTGTATCACAATCTGAAGACCGGGATGTAAGGGTGCACACATGGGGGAGAGAAGCTTTATGCAACAGCCGCTCATGGCTTCATCCAATGCTTCCTGACCATGATTCCTTGTGTGGTTGCCAGTGGTAGCTAGCTGAATACTATTTATGGTCTTTAGATGACTGGTAATACTTGAGAAGCCCTTTAAATTTTGACCTCTCCAGAAGTGAACTATTAGCCAAAGCGCCACAAGTGGTGTTCAGCTTCTTCTCGTAGGGCATAGGACTTGATGACAAGCAGTAGTACTCAATAGTGATAATATCTTTGGGGATCTATGGTAGTAAAGTTGTTAGAATGGATTGAAATGTCGCTAGAATGATGGAAGGCAATGCTTTTGTGTCGCTTGGTCAACTTCTAATTTTTCTCTGTGAGGAACTGCATCCGCTCTGCTTTCTTCAGATCAAGGACTGGTTTAGAGAACGCAATGCTACACCAGCGTTGTGTCCCATCATTCTCAGAATTTATGGAGACCCTGAAGTTGGATGCTCCCAATCATAATGTGATCATCCACAAAACCAATGGCTAACACAACACAACTTGTTTTGATTGTATCCAGCTTTCCTCAGGTGTCTCTGTGACCTGAGGAAGGCTGGATACAGGCGAAACGCCTTGTGTTTTTTTAAAAAATGTTTCTCTTATTTTATTTTTTTGCTACTTTTTTAGTAATATTTCCATTTGATTACATGTGCTGTGATGGGAGCTCCCTTCTCCTTATATCTCCACCCTCATTAAACTTTGGTTCCATGCATGCATTGGTTTTAAGCTTACTTCCAGGTCATCGTCTTCCCCTATCATTTGGCCACATGTGAAGAACAAGAATTGTGCGTATGGAAGCTCTTAGTTTTTTTGGGCTCGTCCAATTTCAGGCCAAATTGGCCAATCATTAGCTTTGTTGATCACGTGTTGTAGGGAGGGCATTACCGTTGCTGTTTTGTAGACAAAACCCGGTGGGGAGCACTGGAGAGGTGGCACAAGATGGACTTCAACATATAAGAAATTCATATTTTGGTACTTTTAGAATAATTTTAGCCAGAAAACAGTCCTTTTAATGAGATTTGAAGACGCTTTTATTGGGCAAATCCCTGGAGTGTGCACCTCGGTCTACAGATTGCAGCTAAACTTTGGAGGTCCCAGCAGGTGGACACCAAAGCGACTCCCTTTAATTCCGGAAAGATAAATCTGTTTGTAAACAGCATTGCAGATGGTTCAGAAGACGAAGGAAACCAGCGGCACAATGATGGCAAAAATAATATTTTTCAAAGAGAATCGTACAGAAAAAGAAACAGTTTGTGCTTTGTGTGTCAGACCTTAAGGAAAATGCCACGACCACGGCGCAGGTTCAGTGTATACACAATACGGAGGCAGCGGAGTATGCGCACCGGGAATTCAAGGTTGTTAATAAAAAGTTTACAGAATGCACTTGACATTTAAAAAATAGACTCTGAGAAGAAGTAAAAAAAGTGGAAAGATGAAAGCTTGGAAATACAGAGGAAACATTAGATGGATAATTCCACTTCGGCTGACCTGCGCTAGGAGCTGAAGAGATTATTGATGGACAGGCAGATATTCTAAAAGCAATTCTTCAGGAAGGTGATACATTAAACATTTTTAACAAAGCAGAAAAAATACTGATAATCCACAAAATGTAAGTTTCCCCCCACACTATGAGCTCTGCCAATTGGTGTAAATTTATACTGTACACACTTGGACCCATTAAAGCATAAGCAGCACGTGAAGCGGCCGTTGTCCACCACAGAACCGACTCCCCCGCCTCCGTAATTTTAATCTTGATGTATTGAATAAATAAGATTATTTTTTTTTTACCAGAAATCAGAGCGCCACCCCTTCACTTCTTCTCTAAATTTATACAGTGGTGCTTCCATTCATGACATAAAAAGAGTTAAAAGTGGTTGTCTTAAATATTAAAGCCATTGCTCCAGTGGGCCTTCCTTGCTGCAGTCACTTCACATACATCTACGTGACCAGCTATTACTGGTGTGGATATATGGCACAAGATTGTGGAGGTCAATGATTGGTTGATTGGTCAATGACATCAACACTGCAGGGAAGTAAACGTGGACTGATGATGACCACTGGAGCAACTGCTGAAGCTGTTGAGGACTGGATACCTATTAAGAGTTTTTCTTTTTTATGGTATTTTAGCAACATCTCTGCTGTTAGCACAATTTTCTAAAATTCTAACATCTTACTTCAATTTATAGAATTTCAAAATGTATTTAGACACCACTAGGGGGAGCTATAGATGTGCAAATCTAGTATTTCCATATAATGTGCAGCGAACTCTTCCTGGTAGCTTTAAACAGGTGTTATTCAACTGCCTCCTTAGAGCTTGGGACTTGCCCTAGCTTATGTAAACATTTGCTTTTGTCTGCTGTTCCTCTAGTAGACTTGTCTAGCTTGGTCAACACTCTTTGCTTTTGTTCATGCTGGATTTTACGCTCTAGAGCTAGGACTTGCTCCCTAGCTTTATGGTCAACACTCTTTGCGTTTGTTCATGCTGGATTTTACTAGTTGCCCTGTAAACTCCAGTGACATCATCACCCAGGGTCTTTTAAGGCTGACTCTAGCACCCATGTGTATATGCGTATTGAATAAGCTTTGTGCCTTGGAGTTGGCAATCATCTCTGCAAACCAGTTGGTTTTTACAATATGCATTTACTTCCTGGTTTAGATCTACAACTAACCCTTTGATTGTTGTCATCATAAACTCTTCTTTGGACTTGTTCACACTACAAAAGCTGCTGCAGCAGAGTGTATCATCACTGCAACCAAGTTTTTCCATTCATCACTTTTACCAGCAACTATTCATTAGTCGGCTGATCAACCATTTGTCTGCTGTAAGTATAGCAAACTCTTCTCTGGACTTGTTCACACTACAAACGCTGCTGCAGCAGAGTGTATCATCAGTGCAGCCAAGTTTTTCTGTTCATCACTTTCACCAGCAATTATTCATTTGTTTGCTGATCGACCATTTGTCTGCTGTAAGCATAACAAACACTTCTATGGACTTGTTCCCACTAGAAACGCTGCTGCAAGTTCTAAACAATATCTTTACTTGCTCTATGTATTCCAGTGTTGTGTGCTGTCTTAATCCTCAGTGTTTCACATGCCATCCGACAAGCTCTATTTGTTGTGCCATCTGTGATATTAAAGATGACCTATAGAGAATTCAACCTTATCACTTGAGCCCATAACAAAGAGGAAGGTCTGCATTGCTTGTTTCACTCCAAAAGGGGCCAATAGCAGTTGCAGGGTCATCCTCAGTGCTAATTATGCATTTGCTTTGGATGTGTTGCCCCCACTGTGTATCACGCTGAACAGCTGAACAAGGGTCGGACTGCACCAGTGCTAAAAATGGATTGGAATGGGGTTCATCTACACCATCTCGAAAGCCATAAAAACCTCCAATAAAAATTGCTCTTTTCCATTCTAGCCACTTGCGGGTCGGAAGGTTTCCTATCAGATGCTGGTTGCGCCGGGTGCCGGCAGATATAATAGTCTCCATCTCCTCGGTGCACTCTCCGCTCTCTCTCCACATATGTGATGAATTAAAACGAATCTTAAATTTCACTTTATAATACCATAAACAGTGCAGAAAAAAAAGAGAACAGTAAATATTTTTGCCATAAAAGTTGTATGCGCCGCGATCATTTTTCATGGCTCTTTATGTTTTGTCGCTTCATTACCTGAGACATTCTCTGCTCACAGTTAAGTGCATCCGTAATATACAGTTTGTATTTGTCCTCAGAAGCTCCTGATTTCTCTTCGGCTTGAAAAACCCTGCGAAAGATGGCGGCGTCCTCATTACCGCTGAAGGCGCCGTTAATGAATCGCTCCATCAGAACGCATTAGGTCCTTTTTTATATATTTTTTTAAGACTTGAAAAGCTTTTTTGACGGTAACTTTACACTGACCGGGACAAATTAGAATTGAGAAAAACAGTGTTAATTAAACTGTTCAGATCACATATTTCTAAATAGGGGAGAAAATAGAACTGAAATATCTATGCCGTGTCTGTTTCATTGAGATTCCCACAATATAAAATGGGGGCCAACTATGGGTTCCCATGTAACAATAGCATGTGCGTCCCCTTCTGTCAGTGAACCTCTTTTATGCTGCAAATTAGTGGGGGTGACCGAAGTAGAACCCCCACTTATGTATGTACTGGCGTATTCAAAGGATAAGCTATCAATGTTAAATTTCCTGACAACCCCTTTAATGGTGACATCATTGGACATCTAGGAAAAAGAAGGGGTAAATAATAACAATCCTGGTGGTCTGGATCAGTGAAGAGTTAATGGTGAAATCCCCTGTAACATGGGTGGGTGTGGACTACAGCCTCTGATGTGAGGATAGGCTTGGTCGCAAGTTGTCACCAGGTGTTAATCCAGACAATTCCTGGACCTGCAGCAGCTGACCTGTACAAGGTACAGGTGGACGAAGGCAAAGACGTGGTCAGACAATCCAAGATCAGGGTAGGTAGCACAGGGTCAATATATGTAGCCAAGGTCAGGAGCAAAGAGATCAAGATAAACTGCAAATGAGTCAGGTCAACAGCAGAAGAGACAGAAGGAACATGCAAAGTATGGCCACTTCTCCCTATAGCCAGGTGGAGACTTACAAGCAGCAGTAGAGTTGGAAATGCTGCAAGAGGCAGCTCAGCAAAACGACCTGAGACTGGGAGGAGCAGAGCAGTGACTGCAGTGAGTAGGGCATCGATTACTGCCCATGCAAATCACTGGCGTGACACCCCTTATGATTTAGAGCCACCAACGCTCTGGACCTGACTCCCGACTACCAACACGGATTTACTGCCTATCCCTTATGCTGACAAGCACCATAGCTGGCAAGTGTTTCCTGCACATTATGCCTAGCAGTGACTATATCTAACTCCCCAGCTGGCGGTCTACTATTTTACTTCTGCGGTGTTATCTATAAGACCCAGACCATATACAATTGATCCTGATCCCGTCCCCTAGAGGATCACACTACAAGCATGTGTTACATGCGTTTATTGTTCTAAAGTAACTCTTGCAAGGATCTTACTCCTCTTCTCCGGACTTATCCTATGCTAGGATGTCCAGAATACTTCCCTTTATATCAACACAATAAGGCGATTTTGTGATCAAGGCCCAGTGGAGGCCGAAACGTCAAAATTACTTATCGCTTTCGTCTATACGTTCAATAAATATTCACTTAAAGCATCAATTTATTCTTATGAGTGCAGTGTTTATAAACTTTTCTCTAAGTGTGGACAGGTGAAGCAGGTCTCACAAGCTTTTTCTAAGTGTGAAAGAGGGATGAAGGGGACGTAGGTTTCTCTCCGAGTTGGAGGGTGAAGTAGGACTCACAGGCATTCAATGGGATTCATCATTTCTGTAGCACTCTGTTATGAATGTTTTAGAAATGAATTCTGAGCAGAAGCTCCCTCTGGTGGTTGCAATCAGCACTGAACCATTCAATGAGGATTGGCAATCAGGGATCACGGACTGGCTGGATATAAGGGAGGTTTCCCCCCATCATGGTTGCCGGTGATCAATGGTTCTTGTCTCAATGTTGTTTCCTGGTTCACTTGGAAGCTTGCTGAGTCTTGCCTCTTCTCCTGCTCTCAGATAAGATATTTTCTGTTTTTTGTTTTTGTGCTTGCCATTTGTATATTTCTCTGCATTTCTGTGAGCTTGGCCAGGTTCCCCTCCCCGGGGGGCTTGGTCTCCTCTCGGTTCCTCTCGGAGCCATTGTTGTTTGTTCATCTGCCTTTTCCAGTTTTTTTCTGTGGCTGCGGCTTAGTTTTGTTACACCAGAGAACTAATTTAGGTGGTAGGGGTTGTGTGATCTCAGGTGTTTTTGCAATTAGTAGCGTTGGCTTTTTTTAGGGTTTTTTTTGGATTGCAGTAAGTATCCTTCCTATCCTTTTCTGTCCAAGTCAGATAGGGCCCCAGCGTTTGCTCATACTATTTTCTGTCTGTGTCTGTATTTCCTCTTTTCTAACCGCCATTACATGTTTGGGGGCTTCCTATGTTCTTTGGGGGATCTGCTCCGGGGCAGATAGCTTTCCTCTTTCTATCTTTAGGTGTAGTTAGCCTCTCAGGCTGTGACGAGGCGTCTAGGACCAACGTAGGAACGCTCCACGGCTGCCTTTAGTTGTGGTGGTTAGTCAGGGTACTGCAATCCAGTAGATTCCAACCTCTCTGGTGTATTGCCGTTTTTGCCTGCTCTCCTCAGCTACCAAAACATAACAGCACTCACAAGCTTTTTCTGAGTGGGAGGGTGAAGAAGAACTAAAAGTATTTCTTGATGAGTGGGAGGGTGAAGAAGGGCTTGCATACTTTCTCTACGAGTAGTTGAGGGAAGCAGAACACACAGACTTTCTCTATGAGTAGTTAGGAGAAGCAGGACTCACAGACTTTCTCTACGAGTAGTTGGGGTAAGCAGGACTCACAGACTTTCTCTATGAGTAGTTAGGGGAAGCAGAACACACAGACTTACTCTACGAGTAGTTGGGGTAAGCAGGACTCACAGACTTTCTCTACGAGTAGTTAGGGGAAGCAGGACTCACAGACTTTCTCTACGAGTAGTTGGGGGAAGCAGGACTCACAGACTTTCTCTACGAGTAGTTAGGGGAAGCAGGACTCACAGACTTTCTCTACGAGTAGTTGGGGTAAGCAGGACTCACAGACTTTCTCTATGAGTAGTTAGGGGAAGCAGAACACACAGACTTTCTCTACGAGTAGTTGGGGTAAGCAGGACTCACAGACTTTCTCTACGAGTAGTTAGGGGAAGCAGGACTCACAGACTTTCTCTACGAGTAGTTAGGGGAAGCAGGACTCACAGACTTTCTCTACGAGTAGTTAGGGGAAGCAGGACACACAGACTTTCTCTATGAGTAGTTAGGGGAAGCAAGACTCACAGACTTTCTCTACGAGTAGTTAGGGGAAGCAGAACACACAGACTTTCTCTACGAGTAGTTGGGGTAAGCAGGACTCACAGACTTTCTCTACGAGTAGTTAGGGGAAGCAGGACTCACAGACTTTCTCTACGAGTAGTTAGGGGAAGCAGGACACACAGACTTTCTCTATGAGTAGTTAGGGTAAGCAAGACTCACAGACTTTCGCTACGAGTAGTTGGGGGAAGCAGGACATACAGGCTTTCTTTACGAATAGATGGGGGAAGCAAAACTCACAGGCTTTCTAAATGAGTAGTTGGGGGAAGCAGGACTCACAGGCTTTGTTTACGAATAGTTGAGGGATGCAGGGCTCACAGGCTTTCTCTGAGTGGGAGGTTGAAAAAGAAGTATGGTAACATGATTTCTTGAAGAGTGGTGTAACGAATGGAAGCGGAGGCAGAGGTGGTGAAGTTCACATTCGTTTTTATTTTTAAATGTGGAACCTCTAGACCACGGTCCGGGGGGCTCCGAAGGGGGCGTAACTAGTGAGCCCCGGGTACCCGTAGTAAGGCCCCTCGAACAGGACCAGAATGGAATACCCGGAGGACACAGGTGCTACCTCCAGTTAGACCCCAGACACGTGGCAGCTGTCCCAGAGGGACCAAAAGGTTAACAGGTGTTTACAGAGTCCGTGGAGGGTTCTCGACAGAGAAGGGTAAGGTCCTGGTCCAGAATAGATGGTATCAGGCTGGCTTCAGTGACCTTGTCACGGTCCACGGGTACGGATGGCTGATGGCGGAACGGGATGACTCTTGCGCCAGTAATAGCTGAGATTGTCCGGGTTAGCCAGATACGGGTTAGCAATGATCTGAGGAGACAAACAGTATCAGCGAAGCACAGAGACTGCAAACGCAGCGCAGACAGATCAGGAACAGAACCGGATGTAGCAATGATAGAACACGTTGCTCCGGCACTCCCCTAATGGTGGAGTGACCAGATATAGTACTGAGTGTGCAGCCATTGGTTAATTAGCTATTTCAAAAAATGCACGCTGCCCCTTTAAGAGAGGCGGTGGGCGCGGCCTCGCGTCCTAAGCCGTCTATCAGGAGGCCTGCCAGCAGCGTGCCAGGAAGTGGAGGAGGACACAGGACGCCGTGGAGCAGATGGGACATGAGACCCCAGCCCACGCACAGACTGCTGCAGAGGAACAGGTGAGTGAGCCGAACAGAGTGCAGAGCCAGCGCTGGGACCGGGTGTAACAGTATCCCCCTTTTTACTCCCCTCTTTTTCAAGCCTGCGTGAAATCTTTTAAGAAGAAGAGGAGCCTGGATGTTCTCCTCAGGCTCCCAAGACCTCTCCTCAGGACCAAAACCCCTCCAGTCCACCAGGTAATAGATCCTACCTCTTACTCTCTTAGAGGCCAAGATATGTTTTACCTCAAAAACATCATTCTCAGAGACCGGATCGGGAGTGGTACCCGGGTCCTTAAAGAAGGAACTCAACACTACTGGTTTGAGGAGAGAAACATGAAAGGAGTTAGGTACACGTAGAGAATTAGGCAATTTCAGCTTGTAAGAGACCGGGTTGATTTGTCTCAAGACTTCAAAGGGACCAATGAAACGAGGACCCAATTTGTACGATGGTAACTTCAGACGGATGTACTTGGAGGAGAGCCATACCTTGTCTCCTGGACGAAAGATGGGAGCCTCCAAACGTCTTTTGTCTGCATGCGTCTTCATACGTTGGGAAGCTTTCTCCAAAGCCGACCTGGTCTCACTCCAAATGTCCGAGAAATTTTTAGACAAGATATCGACTGCCGGAACATCAGATACTCCCGAAACAGGAAGAGGAATTCCAGGTTGCAGTCCAAACACAATCTGAAAGTGAGACTTTGCAGAAGATTCACTTACTTGATTGTTGTAGGAGAATTCCGCCCAGGGCAGTAATTCTACCCAGTCATTATGATGAGCGTTGACGAAGTGACGCAGGTATCCAGCCAGGATTTGATTGATCCTCTCCACTTGCCCATTAGACTGGGGATGATATGCAGAAGAAAAGTCTAGTTCAATTTTTACCATTTTACAGAGTCCTCTCCAGAACTTAGAAGTGAACTGGACGCCCCTGTCGGACACGATGTGGAGAGGAAATCCATGTAGACGGAAGATGTGCTGAATGAAGTGAGCGGCCAGTTCTGGAGCAGACGGGAGACCAGATAGCGGAACGAAGTGAGCCATTTTAGAGAAGCGGTCCACCACAACCCATACCACTGAGCAGCCAGAAGAAATGGGAAGATCCGTGATGAAATCCATCGCAATGTGCTGCCAGGGAGCGGACGGAATCGGAAGAGGTAGAAGTCTGCCAGCTGGTAGATGTTTAAAAGTTTTGTTACGGGCACATGAAGGACAGGCTGAAACGAACTCCTGGATATCCTTGCCCATGGTAGGCCACCAGTAATAACGGGAGATGAGTTGCTGCGTCTTTTTCTGACCAGCATGGCCAGCCAACCTAGAGGAATGACCCCAGCGCAGAACACGGGTACGATCAGAAGCAGACACAAAAGTCTTCCCAGGAGGAAGCCGGGCCAGATCAGTGGAGGCAACAGAGACTAACTTAGAAGGTTCAATAATGTGCTGAGGTTCTTCCTCCAGTTCAGGGGGCAAGAAGGCTCTAGAGCAGACCTGGGCAAAGTGCGGCCCGCGGGCCACATACGGCCCTCTTGTTGTCTCAGTCCGGCCCGCGGACCGAGACAGCCGTGGGGCTAAAAACCTGAGGTCCGCAGGCTGCACCGTGCCCGCCCACTCGCTGTCTCTCTACCAGTGATTTTCACAACCAGTGTGCCGCGACACATGGTCGGGTGTGCCGTGGGGAAAGTTCCCCAAACTATGGTGCCAGGAGCCGGTGGCTGGGATCATACTCACCCCTCCCTGTGCCATCGCTGAGGGTCCCTGCAATCCTGCATTCTCCCCGGCTCTGCAGCTCTCCAGCGCTGAGCGGTGATGTAATACCCGCTCATTAAGGTCATGTAATATGGACGCGACGCCACTCCCATGGGCGTGGCTTCCATATTCATGGCCTTAATGAGCGGTATTACGTCACCGCTCAGCGCCAGAGAGCTGCAGGAAGACAGGGAGAACGCAGGATTGCAGGGACCCTCAGCGATGGCACGGGGAGGGGGTGAGTATGATGGAGGAGAGGACAAGGAGCACGGAGCTGGACGGGGGATAGAACGGTGGATGGAGGAAGCATGGAGGATGGGGGGGGAGAACGGAGGACGGGGGAAGCTGGAGCAGGACGGGGGGGAGAACGGAGGACGGGGAGCATGGAGGAGAACGGGAACGGAGGACGGGGAAGCATGGAGGAGGACGGGGAAGCATGGAGCAGGACATGGGGGGAGAACGGTGGACGGGGGAAGCATGGAGGATGACCGGGGGGGAGAACGGAGGACGGGGGAAGCATGGAGGAGGACGGGGAAGCATGGAGCAGGACGGGGGAGGACGGGGGAAGCATGGAGGAGGACGGGGAAGCATGGAGCAGGACGGGGGGAGGACGGGGTAAGCATGGAGGAGGATGGGGGGAGAACGGAGGACGGGGGGAGGATGGAGGAGGACAATGAGCACGGAGCAGGACGGGGGGGAGAGGATGGAGGGCACAGAGGAGCATGGAGCAGGACGAGGGGGGGCACAGGAGGACGGAGAAGGAATGGGGGAGCACAGCGGAGGATGGAGCAGGAAGGGGTGAGTACAGAGGAGAATGGGGGAGCACAGAGCTGGATGGGGGAGCAAGGAGCAGGACGGGGGCAGCACAGAGCAGGAGGGCAGTTTATACGCCCGGCTTATACACGAGTCAATAAGTTTTCCCAGTTTTTTGTGGCAAAATTAGGGGGGGTCGGCTTATACACGGGTCGGCTTATACACGAGTATATACGGTAGGTAGGAGACGTGTACAATAAGGGTGCTTTCACACGTTGCAGGTTGCAATGCGTGTTTCCTGATGCGCGCTATGTATAATATGACTGTTTTAGTGTCATTTTGTGCTATTTTGGTTGGTGGTGTGCCCCAGGATTTTCTAAGTATAAAAAGTGTGCCGCGGCTCAAAAAAGGTTGAAAATCACAGAGTCTAGGCGCAGTCAGCATTGGTGGAGGAGGGGCCTCAGGCCACTTCCTCCACCAATCAGCGTGTGAAACAGCTGAAGTGATGACGTCATGTCATCGCATCAGCTGTGTACCGCCGGTGAGTCAGCGCATCGGAGACAGCAACAGCAGCAGCAGGGCGCCTGGGAAGGGACTGATGTGAGTATGTGGTGTTATTTTTTTTTTCATGTGTATGAACATGGGGATTCAATGGAAGTGAACATGGGGATTCTATGGAGGTGAACGTGGGGATTCTATGGGGGTGAACGTGGGTATTCTATGGAAGTGAACATGGGGATTCTATGGGTTGAATATGGCGATTCTATGGGGTGAACATGGGAATTCTATGGAGGTGAACATGGGGATTCTATGGAGGTGAACATGGGGATTCTATGGAGGTGAACATGGGGATTCTATGGAGGTGAACGTGGGGATTCTATGGAGGTGAACGTGGGGATTCTATGTGGTGAACATGGGGATTCTATGGAGGTGAACACGGGGATTCTATGAAGGTGAACATGAGAATTCTATGGAAGTGAACATGGGAATTCTATGGAGGTGAACGTGGGGATTCTATGTGGTGAACATGGGGATTCTTTGGGGGTGAACACGGGGATTCTATGAAGGTGAACATGGGAATTCTATGGGAGTGAACATGTGAATTCTATGAAAGTGAACATGGGGATTCTTTGGGGGTGAACATGGGGATTCTATGGAAGTGAACATGGGGATTCTATGGGAGTGAACACGTGGATTCTATGAAAGTGAACATGGGGATTCTATGGGGTGAACATGAGGATTCTATGGAGGTGAACATGGGAATTCTATGGAAGTAAACATGGGGATTCTATGGGGGTGAACATGGGGATTCTATATGGGTGAACGTGGGGATTCTATGGGGGTGACGTACAGCACATGGGGATTCTATGGGGGTGACGTGCAGCACATGGGGAGGCTATGGGAAGGCTGTATACTCATGCAGTATATGGAAAGGCTGTGTGGGGCTCATGCAGTATATAGGGAGGCCGTGTGGGGCTCATGCAATATATATATATATATATATATATATATATATATATATATATAGGGAGGCTGTGTGGCGCTCATGCAGTGTATATAGGAAGGCTGTGTGGCGCTCATGCAGTATATATAGGGAGGCTGTGGGGCTCATGCAGTGTATATAGGGGGGCTGTGTGGCACTCATGCAGTATGTAGGGAGGCTGTGTGGCGCTCATGCAGTATATAGGGAGACTGTGGGGCTCATGCAGTATATATAGGGGGGCTGTGTGGCGCTCATGCAGTATATATATGGAGGCTGTGTGGGTCTCATGCAGTATATAGGGAGGCTATGTGGGGCTCATGCTGTATATATAGGGAGGCTGTGTGAGGCTCATGCTGTATATAAGGGGCTGTGGGGGGTTCAAATATATATAGGGGGTGTCAGCATACTTAATTCTGCTCAATATTAAGTGATGCAATCAATATTAATAAGTTAATAAGTTGAGTAGAACTTAATTTCAAGCTATTGGTTCGGCCCTCCACAACAGTCATGGTCTCTCATGTGGCCCCTCGGGAAAATTAATTGCCTACCCCTGCTCTAGAGAGTGCGTCTGCCTTGATGTTTTTGTCAGCTGGACGAAAATGAAGTACAAAATTGAAACGGGCAAAAAATAATGCCCAACGGGCCTGACGGGGATTCAGTCTTAAAGCAGTTTGGAGATAGGCAAGGTTTTTATGGTCGGTGAATATGATTACCTGGTGATGAGCTCCTTCAAGAAGATGTCTCCATTCTTGCAGAGCCAATTTGATGGCCAACAGTTCGCGATCACCGACAGAGTAGTTCCTCTCTGCAGGAGAAAAAACCTTGGAGAAAAAACCACACGAGACCATCCGCCCGGTAGACGACTTCTGGGTCAGAACTGCACCTGCACCTATGGAAGAAGCGTCAACCTCAAGAAAAAATTGCTCACTTGAATTAGGACGATGGAGAACGGGTGCGGAAGAAAAAGCTTTTTTTAGAGAAACAAAGGCCTCTTCTGCCTCGGAGGACCATTCCTTAGAGTTTACGCCTTTCCGGGTTAAGGCTGTGATTGGAGCCACTCGGGTGGAAAAGTGTGGAATAAATTGCCGGTAGTAATTGGCGAACCCTAGGAACCTTTGTATGGCTTTTAGCCCAGACGGACGAGGCCAGTTGAGAACTGCAGACAACTTCTCCGGATCCATCTTTAATCCTGTGGAAGATACAATGTACCCAAGGAAAGGCAAAGAAGACTGCTCAAAGCGGCATTTCTCATATTTGGCATATAGCCTGTTCTCTCTGAGTCTTTGTAAGACCTGGCGTACTTGCCGCCGGTGTGACGTTAAATCAGCAGAGAAAATCAAAATATCGTCCAGGTAAACCACGACACATGTATAGAGCAAGTCCCTGAAAATGTCATTCACAAATTCCTGAAAAACCGCAGGTGCATTGCTTAGGCCGAATGGCATTACCAGGTATTCATAGTGGCCGTCACGGGTGTTGAAGGCTGTTTTCCATTCGTCCCCCTCTCTAATTCGGATCAGATTGTAGGCCCCTCTGAGGTCCAATTTGGTGAAGATCTTGGCCCCTCGGAGACGATCAAACAACTCTGAAATAAGAGGTAATGGATACCTGTTTTTTACCGTGACCTGATTCAGACCCCGATAGTCAATGCAGGGCCGCAAGGATCCATCCTTCTTCTTCACAAAGAAGAATCCAGCTCCTGCCGGTGACGATGACTTTCGGATAAATCCTCTATCCAGATTCTCTTGGATGTAGTCCGACATGGCCTGAGTCTCTGCCTGTGAAAGAGGATACACTCTCCCGCGGGGAAGAGATGCTCCAGGAAGAAGCTCTATCTGACAGTCATACGACCTGTGTGGAGGTAGTCTCTCAGCCTCCTTTTTCCCAAAGATGTCAGAGAAGGACCAATAGGCGGAAGGCAACCCTGGCAGGGTATCAGGCTGGACAGGAGGCGAAGCAGGTTGAATCCGGGTTAAGCAACGATTCATGCAGGTATCTCCCCAACGCAGAACTTCTCCAGTTCTCCAATTCAGGACTGGTTCATGCATCTGGAGCCAAGGTAAACCTAAGAGCATGGGATGGGATAAACCGGGATATACATAAAAACGCATTAGTTCAGTATGCATTAGACCTACCCGGAGTTCCACCAACTCGGTTTGAAACTGGACGGGCTCGGTCAGCGGTTTGCCATCCACAGCGGACACCTGTAACGGATCAGGAAGACGCTGGACAGGTAAGCGGTAATGATCCACAACCGCCTGCTGGATGAAGTTCCCTGCAGCTCCAGAATCCAGTAGACAATGTTCGGAAAATTTTATTGCCCCATAGGACACGGAGACTGAGATGTGTAAAGAGGGAGAGGACTGTTCTCTACCTAGGTTGGCCCCTCCTACCGGACCTAGGCACTGGAGTTTCCCGACTTTTTAGGACAGAGATGGATCAAATGTTCAGAACTACCGCAGTATTAACAACTTCCCTCCTTGCGACGTGACTCCCGACGGCGGGTGGCCAAACTTACATGGTCCACCTCCATGGCCTCGGAGGAGGAAAGCGAGGTACCTGTTTTATACAAACTAGAGTCCAGGTGAAAGGACCTTTTGTCCTGCTTGATCTCCATAGAACGCTCCTGAAAACGCAGGTCAATTCGGGTTGCCAAAGATATCAACTCCTCCAAGAGGGTAGGTCTGTCCTGTCCCGCCAGCTCATCCTTGATTCTTCCGGATAAGCCCTCCCAGAAGTTTGCAACCAGGGCCTCATTGTTCCACGATAATTCAGACGAGAGGGTGCGGAATTTAACAGCATACTGAGCTACCGTGAGAGTACCTTGGCGCAGGCGGAGCAGAGCTGAGGCAGTTGAAGTGGTGCGACCAGGTTCATCGAAGGTCCTGCGAAAAGCCTCTAGGAAAGATTGAAGATCGTTAACCAGCGGATCCCCTCTCTCCCATAGCGGGTTTAGCCAGGCGAGGGCCTCTCCTCCCAGGTGTGACATGATGAAGCCCACCTTGGCTCGGTCAGAAGCAAACATATGCCCCAAGATTTCGAAGTGTAGAATGCACTGATTGAGAAAACCCCGACACAGAGTAGGATCACCCTGGAAACGGGTAGGAGCCGCCAGACGGGGACCTTGACTTGTCATGGGAACTGGTACCTGAGTATTGATAGGAGAGTCAGGTGCAGACGAGGAACCCAAGGAATCCATGCGGGAAGACAAGCTGCGTAGATAAGTCGTGATCTTGTCCTGTTGAACTCCTAAACGGGTCACCTCCTGGTACAGGTCCGTGGTCGGAGATTTCTGGGATCCAGCGGGTTCCATGGCCGGAGCAATCTGTAACGAATGGAAGCGGAGGCAGAGGTGGTGAAGTTCACATTCGTTTTTATTTTTAAATGTGGAACCTCTAGAACACGGTCCGGGGGTCTCCGAAGGGGGCGTAACTAGTGAGCCCCGGGTACCCGTAGTAAGGCCCCTCGAACAGGACCAGAATGGAATACCCGGAGGACACAGGTGCTACCTCCAGTTAGACCCCAGACACGTGGCAGCTGTCCCAGAGGGACCAAAAGGTTAACAGGTGTTTACAGAGTCCGTGGAGGGTTCTCGACAGAGAAGGGTAAGGTCCTGGTCCAGAATAGATGGTATCAGGCTGGCTTCAGTGACCTTGTCACGGTCCACGGGTACGGATGGCTGATGGCGGAACGGGATGACTCTTGCGCCAGTAATAGCCGAGATTGTCCAGGTTAGCCAGATACGGGTTAGCAATGATCTGAGGAGACAAACAGTATCAGCGAAGCACAGAGACTGCAGACGCAGCGCAGACAGATCAGGAACAGAACCGGATGTAGCAATGATAGAACACGTTGCTCCGGCACTAATGGTGGAGTGACCAGATACAGTACTGAGTGCGCAGCCATTGGTTAATTAGCTATTTCAAAAAATGCACGCTGCCCCTTTAAGAGAGGCGGTGGGCGCGGCCTCGCGTCCTAAGCCGTCTATCAGGAGGCCTGCCAGCAGCGTGCCAGGAAGTGGAGGAGGACACAGGACGCCGAGGAACAGATGGGACATGAGACCCCAGCCCACGCACAGACTGCTGCAGAGGAACGGGTGAGTGAGCCGAACAGAGTGCAGAGCCAGCGCTGGGACCGGGTGTAACAAGTGGGAGGGTGAAGAAGGACTCCAGGATTTCTCTACAATAAGGAGGGGAAGCAGGACTCACAGGCATTCTCTATGATTGAGAAGGTGTCGCAGGACTCACAGGCTCTTTCAGTCCTAATAACAAGAGTTTCTTACATGAAAATATTGCTAAGAAACTTATGTGTACTCATCTCCCTTTGTATCCTGCACTGCATACAGCTAGACCTGAGACATAAATGATACAATGTGTTGTACAAGAATTCAAAACTATCAATAAGAGCTGTCCCACTCCCGAGACCCTGCTGTGGGCATAACACTGCCTTTAGAATTTAGAATACCCCTTTAAGCCATGTTTCCTTGCCAACCTTAGAATTAACATGGCAGGGAAAACAGTTTTATAAAAAGCTTCGCACATCAATATACTGAAACAAATCTGGCTGCCGTTTGATACACACCAATTTATTTGATCTGCCTTGGAAAGTTGGCGCATTAGTAAAAATGGATATTGATCAGACCTCCAATTTATTATAGTTTTCAATTATAGCATTTAAAGTAAAAACCCGTCCTATTATCGAGGTACTTTACAATCCATCATAAATTTCCGGTCCGTAAATGGATTATATTAACCAAAAAAGGTACTCCGCACCGCTGCCAAGTCCTTGTTAAAATACCAAGCCCGAGGAGTGCGCGGTATATCAGAGGCAGAAAATCTCATCGCTTCTCCTAATATTTTACACGGTTGATACAAGAGCCATTTATAAAGAAAAGTGTTACTTAGGCTTCCATATTCAGTCAGCCATTCAGGTGCAATAAACTGAATGGCAATGATGAAGAAGGGTGGATCAATGCGGAGGATTTGCAGGTGATATATATATAAGAAGACATTTAACATTTCTTACTCAGGACCGCATCGTAAATTACGGGCTGGCGGTGAATGGCTCTAAAGGAAATGTACTGCGCTGTGTTTGTAGTGTGCAAAGGAGCTGTGAATATCTGATCAAGACATAAAAAAGAGATCACAAGTGCCAGACACATGCTGAATAGATCAAGGGATTTAAAACCATTCCTTTCACACCAGAAAAATGGGAAAGGAAAGCAGAAAGAGATCATCTCCGAACGCTCACTTACTACTTGCTTTTTCATTTAAAGGGAAACCAACATAAAAGCAGAACACACATACATAAATCATCATAAAAATCACAGCAATCCTAGAAACATCACAGGAACAAGCCGAAAAGGTCAAAAGACTGAAAGTAAAGAAAAGAGATTTATCCTTTGCTCCATTTCACCCCATGTCTTGTACTGTCTGTGAACTACAAAATAAGTGAGAATAACTACTATAATACTAACCCTATGTACAAGAATATAACTACTATAATACTGCTCCTATGTACAAGAATATAACTACTATAATACTGCCCCTATGTACAAGAATATAACTACTATAATACTGCCCCATGTACAAGAATATAACTACTATAATACTGTCCCTATATACAAGAATATAACTACTATAATACTGCTCCTATGTACAAGAATATAACTACTATAATACTGCTCCTATGTACAAGAATATAACTACTATAATACTGCTCCAATGTACAAGAATATAACTACTATAATACTGCTCCAATGTACAAGAATATAACTACTATAATACTGCTCCTATGTACAAGAATATAACTACTATAATACTGCTCCTATGTACAAGAATATAACTACTATAATACTGCTCCAATGTACAAGAATATAACTACTATAATACTGCTCCTATGTACAAGAATATAACTACTGTAATACTGCTCCTATGTACAAGAATATAACTACTATAATACTGCTCCTATGTACAAGAATATAACTACTATAATACTGCTCCTATGTACAAGAATATAACTACTATAATACTGCTCCTATGTACAAGAATATAACTACTATAATACTGCTCCTATGTACAAGAATATAACTACTATAATACTAACCCTATGTACAAGAATATAACTACTATAATACTACCCCTATGTACAAGAATATAACTACTATAATACTGCTCCTATGTACAAGAATATAACTACTATAATACTGCTCCTATGTACAAGAATATAACTACTATAATACTGCTCCTATGTACAAGAATATAACTACTATAATACTGCCCCTATATACAAGAATATAACTACTATAATACTGCCCCTATGTACAAGAATATAACTACTATAATACTGCTCCTATGTACAAGAATATAACTACTATAATACTGCTCCTATGTACAAGAATATAACTACTATAATACTGCTCCTATGTACAAGAATATAACTACTATAATACTGCTCCTATGTACAAGAATATAACTACTGTAATACTGCTCCTATGTACAAGAATATAACTACTATAATACTGCCCCTATGTACAAGAATATAACTACTATAATACTGCTCCCTATGTACAAGAATATAACTACTATAATACTGCCCCATGTACAAGAATATAACTACTATAATACTGTCCCTATGTACAAAAATATAACTACTATAATACTGCTCCTATGTACAAGAATATAACTACTATAATACTGCTCCTATGTACAAGAATATAACTACTATAATACTGCTCCTATGTACAAGAATATAACTACTATAATACTGCTCCTATGTACAAGAATATAACTACTGTAATACTGCTCCTATATACTAGAATATAACTACTATAATACTGCTCCTATATACAAGAATATAACTACTATAATACTGCTCCTATGTACAAGAATATAACTACTATAATACTGCTCCTATGTACAAGAATATAACTACTATAATACTGCTCCAATGTACAAGAATATAACTACTATAATACTGCTCCAATGTACAAGAATATAACTACTATAATACTGCTCCTATGTACAAGAATATAACTACTATAATACTGCTCCAATGTACAAGAATATAACTACTATAATACTGCTCCTATGTACAAGAATATAACTACTGTAATACTGCTCCTATGTACAAGAATATAACTACTATAATACTGCTCCTATGTACAAGAATATAACTACTATAATACTGCTCCTATGTACAAGAATATAACTACTATAATACTGCCCCCATGTACAAGAATATAACTACTATAATACTGCCCCTATGTACATGAATATAACTACTATATTTTCTTTTTCGATCCCTGGATCTTACATTTGTGTGTACACCTGTCCCTCCTGTTAGGTATACTCACCTGCACCAGGACCAGCTCCGGTGGACCCTCTGATATGATACGAGCCCTTGCAGTGATTGACGTCTCTAATCATCTTATATTGGTTTGGCATTTAGTCACAGAGCTCATACAAGCTTACAGCGCCATGTTTACAGAGGTGAACGGATAACAGGATGAACGCTGCTGAAAAGATCAGAAATGACAAGATCACATGTACAGAATGAAGAGTCTGATTTAATTGTCCCTCTGGTCTTTCGTGGGGGATTATCCTCCTACACAACATTTAAGGTACTATCTTTAAATTGGGGCATCTGTCGCCTTTTTAACCCCTTGTAGCTGCTGGGGAGGATTTTAGAGGGTTGATCCGGGGCGATCATTCTGAACCCTTAATTTTTCATCTGGCACAATATTTTGAAGGTGCAAGTTTCTTCAGAGGCAGGGTTTAGTATCCATTATGGTCAGAGCATTCTGCTGCAGCCAGTTGCCTAACGGCCAGACCAAGTTTTGTACAAAAATGTGGAAAATACCTGATGATTTATTTGATATATTTTTCCAGTTTTTTATGGTTATAAAACATAGGACAGATTTTAAAAACCTTATTTTTCTCATTTCAGGTACATTGAAGTTTCTTTGATTGTGTTGCCGTTGCCGGCTGTGTTTGTTATGATTGCAGCTGATTATAAATCATGCAATTATTAAGGTTTCCCTCACTCCCCATTAGCAGGAAGTTTGTCACCTCACAGTCATTTAACATTTACAAATAAGTAATTAACATCCCGACTTTATGTGCTCAGTTTGTATTGCTTCGAGGGGTGCACATACTTAACGTCTGAACTTCCAATTTCTTATCAAGTGGATAAAACACATTTTGTCAATGAAATCAGATGAGGGCTGAGCGACCCGATTTCCATGTTGATGAGGTTCTTGTTTATTGCGGCTGTTGAGTCAGCAAAGACAATGGGTGTTAAATAATAAAGTAGCGAGGAGCAGGAAATGTGACAATTTAAAATTTAATGACGGCGAAAGGATTCGTGAAATGTTAGGTTTGGAGGAGCAGCATATGGCATCGCAATTCATTTCTTCTGTGTTTTGGGATTTTAAGGCCATTACTAGACCTGAGAGTTTCCCTCGGAAGGACCATTACCCATCAAAGAATATCTTCATCAGGAATTGCCCCCAAAATTCAAAGACGCTTTAACTTTTATTCCACACGTCTGAGAAACCTTGGAGCCCAATATGGCAGCCAATACTGATCCACAAGGATGGCCACAGCCACTATATCACGAGAAACCGCTAGGTGGGCACTTACCAGCAGTTTCAGCAGCTCTGATAGTGGGAGCCTGGAGCCTCCGACGGCCTGTGACAGCGGTACTCACAGCGACCGAGTGCTGGGCAAGACGATAGCAATACAGCAGAGCTGGAGTGAGCAGAACACCAAGTGGTGAGTGTACTGCCAGGACCTGCGGTCATGTGACCCCCAGGGGGCGGAGCTTAGCGTCCTGTAGCTGGGGATGAGTGCAGGGAGCTACTGGGACCCTGGAGAATGGAAAGGGGGTCACCGGACACCAGGTAGAGGACGGGGCACCAGAGGGAGACGGAATCCAAGACAAGCCGAGGTCAGTAAACGTGAGAGACAACGCAGTACACAAGGAGCAGGCAAATCAAGAATAGTCAGGGACGTGGCAGGAGTCAGAAAACCAGAGAAGCATATACACAGTACAGAATCAAGAGGCAAAATCACAACGGGAAACAGAACCGGGTCAGAACCATACAAACAAGCTAGAACACAGGCAATCAGGGTCAACACACTCAGCCAAGGGCAAAAGTATAACTGACGGGAATTGGAGCTTCCTAGGGCTATAAGAAGCTCTCCCCGAACCAAAGAGAGGCCATAATAATAAACCCCAGGTGTGCAGGTCAGAGCCCGCACTAGGATCAAGACATTAACCCCTGGTGTGCAGGCCAAACCTGCACTGGGATCATGACAGTACCCCCCTCTCAACGGGGGGCCTTTGGACCCCCAGGCTTGCCCGGGTACCTGGCATGGAAAGCCCGAACCAGGCGATCCGCATGTACCGAGCGAGCAGAGACCCATGAGCGATCCTCTGGTCCATATCCCTTCCAGTGGACCAGGTACTGTAAGGAGCGGTGCACCCGCCGAGAGTCCACAATGTGTCCGACCTCATACTCCAAGTGACCCTCCACTAACACTGGAGGAACAACAGACTCAGAGTCCTCCTTGACAGACCCCACGGGTTTCAACAGAGATTTATGGAACACATTGGTTATTTTTAAAGGACGGGGGGAGATGCAACCTATATGCCACAGGATTGACTATCTCCACAATCTCGTACGGACCGATGAACTTCGGTCCCAATTTAGCTGATGGTACCTTCAAGTTGATGTTACGTGTGGAAAGCCAAACCTTCTCCCCCACCTGAAACGTGTCCCGGGGCTCTCTTTTTGTCCGCAAAATATTTATACCTCCCCTGGGCCCGAGATATATTACGCTGGACTTCAGCCCAGATATTTTTTAACCGTAGAACGGATCCCTCCGCCCCTGGACAACCGGAATCCAACCGTGAAAACGCCCCAAAATGGGGATTAAACCCATAATTAATCAGGAATGGGGACATGTTGGTGGATTGACTCACTCAGTTGTTAAAGGCGAATTCCGCCAACGGTAACGCATCACACCAATCCTCCTGTCTGGCGGAGGTCAGACACCTGAGAGTCTGTTCCAGGGATTGATTGGTACGCTCCGTCTGACCATTACTTTCCGGGTGATATGCCGACGAGAAGGAGAGTGAGATGCCCAATTTCTTACAGAATGCCCTCCAAAATTTTGCCACAAACTGCACACCTCTGTCAGACACAACATTCAGGGGTACCCCATGCAAACGGACCACATGCAGCACAAACAATCTTGACAATGTTTCTGCTGAGGGTAATGCTGCCAAGGGAACGAAATGGGCCTGTTTAGAAAACCTGTCCACCACCACCCAAATCACGGTATTGCCCCTGGAAGGTGGAAGACCGGTAATAAAGTCCATGGAGAGATGAGTCCATGGCCTTTCAGGAACCGGTAAAGGTATGAGTTCCCCAGCCGGCCGGCTATGCGAGCTTTTGGAACGGGCACAAACTCCACAAGCAGAAATGAATTTCTTAACATCGGACCCCATTGAAGGCCACCAAAACACCCTGGCTACTGCCTCTCTAGTGGCCGTGATACCAGGATGAGCACTAAGCCTAGACTCATGAAACTCCTGCAGAAGTCTAGGCCGCAATAATTCTGGAACAAACAATTTATCCCCTGGCCTGGCCGCCGGAGCTAGGAACTGAGCCCTCAAAATTTCTTGTTCCAACTCTGTCGAGATCCCTGCCACTACCACCCCCGGACGAAGAATGGAGGACGGTGGCTCGGGGGGAGACACAGGGTCAAAACTTCTGGACAGGGCATCCGCTTTAACATTTTTGGACCCCGGTCAAAAAGTAATGGAGAATTGAAATCGTGAAAAAAAAAGTGACCAACGGGCTTGTCTAGGCGTAAGCCTCTTAGCAGATTCAAGGTATGCCAAATTTTTGTGATCTGTGATAACAGTGATAGGGTGAACCGCCCCTTCCAAAAAGTGCCTCCATTCTTCGAATGCCAGCTTGACCACAAGAAGTTCTCTATTGCCTACATCATAGTTTCTCTCAGCGGAAGAGAACTTCTTGGAGAAGAAGGCACAGGGTTTGAGATTAGTAAGGGTGGCCGGACCCTGGGACAACACAGCACCCACCCCCACTTCAGAAGCATCCACCTCCACAATAAAAGGTTTGGACGGGTCTGGCTGAACCAACACTGGGGCGGACATGAAACATTTCTTAAGCGCTGAGAAGGATTCTTTAGCAAGTCTCGACCAATTTTTTACATCAGCACCCTTCTGGGTAAGATCAGTGAGTGGTTTAACCACTTGTGAGAAACCTTTAATGAATCTCCGATAATAGTTTGCAAATCCTAAAAAGCGCTGGAGCCCCTTGAGATCTCGAGGCTGAACCCAGTCTACAATAGCCAGCACCTTCTTAGGATCCATACGAAACCCCACACCGGACACAATCAGCCCCAAAAAAGACAGTTCCTGAACGAAAAACGAACATTTCTCCAATTTCACAAACAATTGATTCTCCCTGAGTCTCTGGAGAACTGTCTGTAGATGTTGCAAGTGAGACTGACTGTCCGGGGAATATATCAAAATGTCATCCAAATAAATGATAACAAAACGGCCTATCAGGTCTGAAAACACAACATTGATAAAGTTCTGGAAAATAGCGGGGGCACTAGTTAACCCAAATGGCATCACCAGGTTTTCAAAGAGTCCCTCTGATGTAAGGAACGCCGTTTTCCATTCGTCCCCTTCACGAACCCTTATCAGGTTGTAGGCTCCCCGGAGATCTAATTTGGAGAACCATTCGGCCCCTGATAACTGGTTACATAAGTCTGGAATGAGGGGAAGTGGGTAAGTGTTCCTAACCGTTATCTTGTTAAGTTCCCGAAAGTCGAGGCACGGCCGCAAACCACCATCTTTCTTCTTCACGAAGAAGAATCCTGCTGCTACGGGTGAAACAGAAGGCCTAATATGCCCTTTGCGG
>JARQOD010000010.1:37217255-37243961 GCA_033576555.1 Oophaga sylvatica | reverse complement strand
CACACGTCGCCTACATCATTATTATCTGGTGACCGCCTGTCGCCTCCATCATTAGTATCTGGTGACCACACGTCGCCTACATCATTATTATCTGGTGATCGCCTGTCGCCTCCATCATTAGTATCTGGTGACCACACGTCGCCTACATCATTATTATCTGGTGATCGCCTGTCGCCTTCATCATTAGTATCTGGTGACCACACGTCGCCTACATCATTATTATCTGGTGATCGCCTGTCGCCTCCATCATTAGTATCTGGTGACCACACGTCGCCTACATCATTATTATCTGGTGACCGCCTGTCGCCTCCATCATTAGTATCTGGTGACCACACGTCGCCTACATCATTATTATCTGGTGATCGCCTGTCGCCTTCATCATTAGTATCTGGTGACCGCTCATTGCTTCCATTATCAGTATCTGGTGATCGCCTGTCGCCTCCATCATCAGTATCTGGTGACCACATGTCGCCTCCATCATTGGTATCTGGTGACCGCTCATTGCTTCCATTATCAGTATCTGGTGATCGCCTGTCGCCTCCATCATTAGTATCTGGTGACCACATGTCGCCTCCATCATTGGTATCTGGTGACCGCTCATTGCTTCCATTATCAGTATCTGGTGACCGCTCATTGCTTCCATCATCAGTATATGGTGATTACATGTCACCTCCATCATCAGTATATGGTGACCGATCATTGTTCCATCATCGGTATCTGGGGATCACCTGTCGCCTCCATCATCAGTATCTGGTGACCACCCATCGCTTCCATCACCAGTATCTGGTGACCGCTCATTGCTTCCATCATCAGTATCTGGTGACCACGTCACCTCCATCATCAGTATATGGTGACCGATCATTGTTCCATCATCGGTATCTGGAGATCACCCGTCGCCTCCATCATCAGTATCTGGTGACAGCTCATTGCTTCTATCATCAGTATCTGGTGACCACACATCACCTCCATCATCAGTATCTGGTGACCGCTCATTGCTTCTATCATCAGTATCTGGTGACCACACATCACCTCCATCATCAGTATCTGGTGACCGCTCATTGCTTCCATCATCAGTATCTGGTGACCACGTCACCTCCATCATCAGTATATGGTGACCGATCATTGTTCCATCATTGGTATCTGGGGATCACCCGTCGCCTCCATCATCAGTCTCTGGTGACAGCTCATTGCTTCTATCATCAGTATCTGGTGACCACACATCACCTCCATCATCAGTATCTGGTGACCGCACATCACCTCCATAACTTCTTCTTGGTCACTTGTACACAGAATATAGAGGAACTCAGCAGGAGGTTGTTCCAAACATCTTGGAGACCTTACCCCAGACCTTCTGTGTATGAGGCTTGTGCAGTTCCTTCTGTCTCTTCATATGATCCCAGACAGGTTGGATCATGTGAGATCATGGCCGGATCATTACTTCTGGGACTTCTCGTGCTTATTGATGTTGGGTCTCATTGTCCGGCTGAAGAGTAAATTTGGAGCCAATCAGATCCCTCCCTGATGGATAAGTATCTGTCTGGATTTCTCAGCATTGAGAACACCATTAGTTCTGACCAAATCTCCAAGTCCATTTGCTGAAATACAGCCACAAACCTGTAAGATCCTCCACCATGCTTTACTGTTCTTTCACATCCTCATTATTGTGCCCTGTGGCAACAAACTGACTTCTGTTACAACCAAGGATATCACATTTTCACTCACCAGTCCAGAGCTCCTGTTGAAATTTTTCAGCACCCCTGTTTCTATATTTACATGTATAGTTGAGTCACTTGGCCTTATTTCCATGTCAAAGGTTTGTTTTTTTTAACCTAATTCTTCCATGAAGACCACTTCTGGCCAGCCATCTCCAAATAGCAGATGACGAAGGTCTGGTTTTTTAAACTAATTATTCCATGAAGACCACTTCTGGCCAGACTTCTCCAAACAGTAGATGGTCATAGCTACGCCCAACTGTTTGCTGCCTTGTTCTGAGTTGATGGCACTGCTGGGCATCTTCCAATTTTGAAGAGAAGTAACTTAATTTGTCTTTCATCTGCTGCACTCTTTCCTTGGTCAACCAGTGCGCTTATGGTCCTCAACATTGCACATTTCTTTATGCTTCTACAAAAGGGCTTGAACAGCACACGGTGAAACACCCCAGTATGCTTTGCTTGGGAGAGACCTTGCTGATGCAGTATAACTACCTTGTGTCTTATTGATATGTTCAGTATTGCCATTGTGTAAGACCTGAAATTATTGTCTACAACATCTTTAAACAAAGACCAGCAGTGGATCCCCATAAGATCTACTTGTTGGATTGACAATGGGGAAAAGTTGTTTTCTTTTTGCTAAACAATGATTGCAGTCCTAAAGTTGGAAATGTCTATTCTTAAAGGGGTTGTCTCAGGGTCAAATCTTCAGGAGTGCATCACACCTATTTAAGACAAACCTATTTAACACTAGATACAATTTGTTATACAGATTCATTTCTTGAAATCCCATAGAAAAATGATAAAATGCTGCCGGAAACACTAAGGGGAGCTGTAGACAGTTTTACCATTGAATTCAAAGTATAAGCAGTATGCAACAAGCCCCTGAGCTCCCTCTAGTGGTGACTGCAGGTAGTTAGTATATTCATACATGCATACTATGTCTTTTCGGGGCAATTGGAGCTGTTTTAGAAAAATAAACTGGACATTACAAATTTGGAAATAAAAAAATTGTATTTCCCCTCAAAGAGCCGAACACAGAAAAAAGTGTTTTTTTTGGGTTGTAAGCAAAATTAATACATTGAAATATGGCGAGTATCACACAGAACAGCACAAGCTGACACATTTGTCTCTATTTCTATGTGTTAATGCTATAATTACCCCGGGGACTAAGCGGACTTTCTGCGCTTTACAAGGTCACATAAAGACAGGAATAAAACATAATTGCTTACACATGTCATAAAAATATTTCCGCACAAGATGGTGAAGGTCACTCAGCTTAGCGCTAAATAGTTCTGATGAACAGATGTCGTCACCGCTAACAATTCATAATCCGCTTTAGATGATTCGGGAAGTTCCACATTTACAGAAGAATTAGGATGTTTGGAAATTAGCATAATTAGCGGACGGGTTCCAGGGCTTCCTGTGTCCGGACTCCGCGATATGAAACTGGGCTGCGACCGAAGAGGTCGAGAATAAAACGGACGGGAGAAATCTGGAAAGTGACAAACACTGCTGAAATAATGAAGGGAGTAAAAAAGTCACAGACCGGATCCCGGAGAAAGAAGGATTCAAGCACAAAATGTTTCCTGATATAAATTGTGTAATTCGTTATCAGCGGAAGCTAAACTGAAGGCTGGAACCAAATCAGCCATTTATGTGATGATAGCCATTACTGATGGACAGACTGAGGCAGAGAAGTCAGACATGGCTGAATAGACGTGTCTGAGATGGTTTAGTGACTCCTGCATTGAGCAGGGGGTTGTACACGATGACCCCGGAGGTCCCTTCCAACTCTAATATTCTAGGATTCCGGAGTCAGTACCAAGAGAGCATGTAGATAGCCAAGGGAAAAGACAAAGGTGTAAGTCAGGTCCTGGTCCAAGGTCAAAATACCAGGAGATACCGGATCAAAGAGGACTAGACAGAAGGATAGGCAGAACATAGTGCAAGGGTCAGGCAGCGGAAGATCAGAACAACAGAATCAAGCAAACACTCACCAGGAAGCACAAACTACGTCTGGCAGGGATCAGAGGCACACAGCTCAGTTAAATAGCCAGGGCAATCTCCATGACAGAGAACACCTGGAGAAAGTCCTGCACCTCTCAGTCCCAGATTGGACAGCCGAACTGTCAAAGCACCAACAGCTCAGTGTGCCCATCACAAGATTGGACAGCCGAGCTGTCAATCAAAATACTGACAACTCAACATGACCCAATTTCCATAGGACAGGATCATCATCCAGGATCTAAGTATGCAGCCCGATGCGGCATTGTGTGCACAGCACCCTCTACTATTCTGATACTTTTCCCTTTAAATATATTCTTTTATTTTATCATTTTTCCTTTTATTGTTTCTATATTTTCCTTATTTCTTGAGTTTCTTTCTCTCTTTATTCATGCACATCTCGTCACTTATTCTTCATGTATCTCACGTCCATATGTTTGCGTCAGCATAAAAATAAATATTAGAACATTTTTTCACCTTCGTGTGATTTTTACGCCTCTTCTGCATGTGAAGGGCTATAAACGACTCTATTAAAAAATGGGATTTGTAACAGTCAAGTATTTTTGTCTCCCATGAATGTAATTTTCTCTGCCCGTTGTTAATTCCACTTGTCATAAACACGTTGAAATGTTTCCGATATATTCTACAATGTCGCACGTTCAGACTCTCTTGTGTTGACAGTAAAGTGGAGTCATTTAGATAATCGTCCATTTCAAAGAGAGATGTAAAAATATTAACTAATAATTTATGGAAAACAATATAATTTATGGAATAAAACCAGTAGAATTTAATTAAATAATTCTGAATAAAATCTCTTTGGTCACTGGTTCCGCTAAGTCTTTTGCCAATACTGGAACCAGTACAGGAAAAATTAGACTGTAGGAGATATCAGGCTGGCATGGTTGGGCTATAAGTTATTATCTATTGATATGAGGTCACTTTCTGATTGTCCTTGGCATGGAATTAAGTCAAGGGCTGAAGGGGGGAGGCTCCTGCTGCAGACAGCTGTCTAACAGCCATACACAGGACTATAAGATGATGTTGGAGGGAATCATGGCTGAGCTTCTTGAGACACCTGTGTATTTCTCAGATTTGATAAGAGACAGAACAGAATCAAGGAAATGAAAGCGATTAAGGAGAGTTTATCAGATCTTTAAATTCAAGACTATTTCTTCACGGCTAGAAAGATACCCCTTCCCCCAAAAATAAATAAATTCTAAAGAATTAAAGAATAGATTCTAAACAAATGGAATCTATTTAGAATGGCCCAAAATTTGTAGATTCTAAATATTTGGGGTTCGATTCAGGAAAATACGTTGCCGGGCAGCCACCATTTTGCTGGATTAATTTGGGACATTAAAATAATTAAATATCATAATAACTTCTCCCATCATCTGTCTTTGCTGCCGCAGCTCCCTGCTGGTCCTAAAACACCAGCTCGAGGTCAATCTTCTCTGATGCCTCTGACTATGCCAGGGGGGCGAAACGGCGTTGGTCGACGTCATAACATGCATCAATGGCGTAAATGCCTGCGAAGAGAAGACAGGAGCTGGGGCTGGTGCATTAGGGAGTGGGCAGAGGACCCCATCCATCCATTTATTATGCTCTGGGGTTTAGCAGCAATCGGGGGGAACATTGGATTTGCATTGAATACATTTTGGCAGAATCGGATCCTTCCCTCGTGTTGAAACTCGCCAACTTCAAATCGTTACTTTTACCTCCATAAGAAATGTAACGTAAAGCATCGGATGGACACCCCCATTACTGGGAAGGGATAAGTGATGTAGGGTATTTATAAAGCCAGTGGGGGATTAAATCCTAAACGAGACCTACAGAGACATAAGACATAATACGTATCTGCGCTATTTAGATTTGATCGCGGCCAGTAATTTTTCTAATGTAAATGCCGCCTGATCTGCCAAATCTGAACGAGATTACGCTGGAGGATTACAGGAACTTAGAAAATAGAAAGTCATATTTGTAATGGTACAAACATCACAAGATGAAGCGGAATCGTCGGCGCCAAGAAGATCACTTTCTGTACAGTAACTATTTATTACGTAGAGCGCAGCAGTCAAGATCATTGCTGCGCTCTGCATTGTCACCAGCTAAGATGACTAAGGCTGAGAAGCTACTTCTAGGGCTAGGGCTAAGTTTAGGGCTAGCGTAATGGGCATACCCCTAGTACTACAGGTGTGTGCCTAATAACAAATACAGCTGTGAAACCATAGGGAAACTCTGCACTGCTACCCACCCATAACTTAACAGCGCTCAGCATTGTCACCAGCTAAGATGACTAAGGCTGAGCAGCGACTTCTAGGGCTAGGGCTAAGTTTAGGGCTAGAGTAATAGACATACCCCTAGAACTACAGGTGTGTGTCTAATAACAAATACAGCTGTGAAACCATAGGGAAACTCTGCACTGCTACCCACCCATAACTTAACAGCTCTCAGCATTGTCACCAGCTAAGATGACTAAGGCTGAGCAGCGACTTCTAGGGCTAGGGCTAAGTTTAGGGCTAGCGTAATAGACATACCTTAGAACTACAGGTGTGTGCCTAATAACAAATACAGCTGTGAAACCATAGGGAAACTCTGCACTGCTACCCACCCATAACTTAACAGCGCTCAGCATTGTCACCAGCTAAGATGACTAAGGCTGAGCAGTGACTTCTAGGGCTAGGGCTAAGTTTAGGGCTAGCGTAATAGACATACCCTAGAACTACAGGTGTGTGCCTAATAACAAATACAGCTGTGAAACCATAGGGAAATTCTGCACCAATAACTCAACAGAGCTACAATTAGAATTTTGGCAAATTTGCTCATTTCTAGTTTTTATGATTTATAAAAGGAAAAAACAAAGGAATTCAGACCAATTATTCTGTCCCCGGGGCCTGTGGCTGTAAATATGGCTCTGTGAGATGCTGGTCTCTTCACCTTACTTACAATTGGCGACGGTCGCAGATAGCTTAACTCAGCTGCCGGCACACATGTTATGAAGAATCCAGAAGAGACTTTGATTTCTTTAAGAATTCTTGTTGAATGCATACAAACAGCAGCAGGTAAAAAAGACTTTCTTCAGACAGACTGAAAACACATGTGATTCTGATAAAATCAAGATGGAGAATGAAACACAGGAGAAAGAAGAAGGAAATGACATCACACCAGAAGAGGGAGACAGAGAGACAGAAGGGACAAACTTGATGTAAAGGAAGTATTTCAGCTATGCAAACACAGGGACACATAGCAACAGTAAACAATATGAGAGACTGCAATACAGCATGTAAAATACACAGGACAGTCTGTAAAATGTCTCATTCATGGGACATAACACTCCCCGTCTGAAATCTATAGATTTCATAATTTTATTATGTCCACTGGAGATGTCACTGTAGACCTGAAAGACAAAAGGAAAAAACAAGCATGCAAGTAATAACAACAACAGTTGAAGTCCAATTGGCATGGTCCAATGTTCAGTTGGAGGCATGAAGTCCTCAACAGCGGAATAGTCCGAGTCCAAACGAAAACCCATCTTCGGATTGGGGAAGCCGCAACGTGCAAACACTTCCACCAACCCAATAATCCGCTAGAGAAAGTTAAAATATTACAATGTTCCAACACAGCTAGAGGAGTATATGGCGGTAGGCTCCCCGCCGTGAGCTGAGTTCAGAGACGAAGCTAAGATCATGTGACTCCTGCTCGAAGGAGCCAGCAGATGATTTGCCTGAAATGTATGTCAGCAGATAGGATGGCTGACCAGCTGAAAGGATGTCCAGGGTAAAGAAAGCTCATCTTCTGTACCTTTTTGCCGGTTTCTGAAGCGCTGGGAGAGGCTCCTGCAGCTGTAGTCTTCGTAGACACGTCGTAGGAAAGGTAGACTTGTCTCTTAATGATGGTTGAAAGAGTCTTTACAGAACTACGGGGCAGGACTTGTTGTAAGGCCTTTAGAGACTTCTTCGTCGTCTCCCATCTTTGCTGTCTCTGAGATGGTAGCATAGTGTTCCCGTTGATATCCGGAGTAGCAAGCTGTCTCAGTGGTACCCTGCCTAGAACTGCGATGGGTGTCTTAAACCCGAGAGGACCGTCGATGCTGTTTTCAACAGGCGAAGCTCCTCGTTTGATAGCAAGTTCCTTACAGGGTGATGCTTGGGAAGTGAACGTGTCTTGTTCAACATCCGTCAGTGAGCTGAGGCTGAATTGCGTGGGGAAAACGCTGGCACCATCGGTCAGAGGTAGGCTGTTGAGAGAGGGGCTCTCACTCTGAGCACTGAAGTCTAGCATGGCTTCAGTTTGACCAGGCTTGTGATGGAGATGGGTATCAAAGGTTGGGAACTTAGCAGTTACTTGCTGTGGATCCCTTGGCAACTTAGTCTTTGCTGGAAGAGAAGGTGAGGGAGCTACCCAGCTGTTATAGTTGTCTTCGGTGGGTTTGACGCTCATGACCCTGATGATCACTTTGTCTCCCTCTGTAGGTAGTAAGTTGTTGTCCTTGGTTGAAGGATCGAATGCTGTTATCTCGAGGTTGTAGTCTCGAGGATAAAGCGGACTTGAAATATCGGATGGTTGCCGTTGACACGTAGTGTCGTTTGACTTCTCCTTTATCCATTGGTGACGTGAGTATGACAGGGAGGACAAGTCGTTGTCATCCGACGTGATAACGGTTTTGTAAGAGGAGATGTCGTTCTGATTCTTTGTCTGGTCACTACAGACGTTGCCAATGATGACCCAGCCCAGCTCGAGGCGCTGGGCATATGGTTCATTGAGTAGTCCGTGGATTTGTTGACGCATCTTGTGCAGTCGTATAATGTCTCTGCCGAGGAGAATTAGGATGTCTGCCTTATCGTCCAGGGGTGGCATCTCTTTAGCTATCATTCTGAGATGAGGGTGCTGAAGAGCGACTTCTGGTGTTGGGATTTCTTCCCTATTGAATGGTATTTGGTTACACTCTACAAGCGTGGGTAGTGGTATCTCCGTGGCGCCTTTCTCGAGAGAAGTTATTATGAGGCCACTGGCCCTTCTTCCAGAGGGTTGTAAAACGCCGCTGCAGGTGCCCAAGGTGTAGGGATAGACGTCTCCTTTTAAGCCAAACAAGTCAAAGAGTTCCGACCTGGCTAATGATTTGTTGCTCTGGTCATCCAGGCTAACGTACACCTTGACTGCCTTCTCTGGATGGCCCTTGGGATACACCCATGACAGGCAAATCTTCGCACAGGACTTGTCTAGAAGACCTTCTCCACAGACATCGGTGCATGAGGAAGATACTGCAACATGGCTTGTCACTTGGTCTGTACTCTCCCCGCCATGGCTTGTGGTGGGAGAAGGTGAAGACACAGAGTCGGGCTGTGATGGATGGAGCGCCTGTACGTGGTCTTCGCTGTCGCACTCTAGACACTTGATGGGGATGACACAGTCCTTAGCAAGATGTTCGGTAGAGGCGCAGCACCTGAAGCATACTCCAAACTTCTTCAAGAGCTCCTTTCGTTCTTGAAGGGGCTTCTTCCTGAAGCCGATGCACTTCTTCAGGGGATGTGGCAGTTTGTGAATTGGACACTGGCGATTAGGATTCTCAACCTTCTCACCTTTGTCGCTCTTATCTTGTGATACTGAAGGTGCCGGAAGAACATCAGTCTTCTTGATGGACATTGGAGCTTGGTGGCTCCTGTAGTTAAGACGTGGACTGTCGTGTTTAGTAGATGAAACAGGGTCGCTGTGTTCTCCATAGAAAAAACTTGGATCAGTCTTACAGTCTGCAATATTTTCGATGAACTCGCAGAAGTAGGAAAATGGAGGGAAGGAGACTTGGTTTTCCCTTTTGTATTTTGATCCAAGCATGGCCCACTTATTTTGGATATTGGACGGCAGCTTGGAAACTATTGGGGTTACCCCATGAGCAGTGTCCAGGTAGCTGAGGCCAGGAAGGTATGGGTCTGCTTTGGCCAGCTGAAGCTCTAACAGGAGGTCGCTGAGCTCTTGGAACCTTGTACTGTCTTTATTAGATACCTTTGGAAAATCCTCTAGTCGTTTGAACAGGGCCCTTTCTATGACCTCAGGACTGCCATAGCTTCTTTCTAGCCTCTTCCATGCAGCAGTGAGACCAGCAATGGGATTACTGATGTGGACAGATTTAAGTCTCTTGACCCGATCCGTGGATTGTGGCCCAAGCCACCTGATTAGCAGGTCTAGCTCTTCAGCGGCGGTGATGCCGAGATCACTGATCGTGGTTTCAAAGGTACACTTCCAACCCCTGTAGTTCTCAGGTTTATCGTCAAACTCTGTAAGACCGGTCTTAGTTAGATCACGCCGAATCATGTACCTTGCGAGGCCAGTCATATCAGCATTCTCAGATTTTGGAAGGACCGATGCTGGCTGGATAGCTTTGTTCATACAGTCTGTGATTTGACCTGGGAATGCAGGTACGTATGGGGCAGCGTAGGCGTTCAGTCCATTAACTGGCTTAATGAGCTTAGTTTCTGCTACACATGGGACTGGAATTGTGTGATTGACCGGAGTGTGGTGACTGGCCTGCATATTGGCCTGTACGTAGGATTCTGAGTATAAGATTTGGTGATTTGCAGGTTTCTGGTACATTTCGGTGCACAGAGGTGGATCAGGATACAAGATTGGCAGCGTATTGTAATTGTACTGACCTTGGGTGCAGGATGGGAATAAACGCTCTGTGTCCTGTTGCCTCAGGGGAGCATCAGTGTGGTCAGGAAGGATTGCAGGAGCAGGGATAGCACTGTGTTGGCTTTGTACATAGTCTCTAGTACGCTTAAGAGGGTCTTCAGTATCAAAACCCTGTTGTTTCAGGGGAGCATCTGTGTGGTCAGGAAGGATTGCAGGAGCAGGGATAGCACTGTGTTGGCTTTGTACATAGTCTCTAGTACGCTTAAGAGGGTCTTCAGTATCAAAAACACTTAAACTGATGCTGTCTCTTTGGCTCCCACTGATGGCTTGTTCCAGGACCTTTAACTTTGCCATGGCTATGGCGTGTTGGCGTTCCTTCTCTAGGGCCTCTAGGGCAGCTTGTATTTTAGTGGCCTCAGTTTTCATCTCTATGGCCTCTAGGGCAGCTTGTATTTTAGTTGCCTCTAGGGCAGCTTGTATTTTAGTGGCCTCAGTTTTCATCTCTATGGCCTCTAGGGCAGCTTGTATTTTAGTTGCCTCTAGGGCAGCTTGTATTTTAGTGGCCTCTAGGGCAGCTTGTATTTTAGTTGCCTCAGTTTTCATTTCAGTTTCCTTTTGAGCAAAGGCAGCTTGTATTTTAGTGGCCTCAGCTTCCGCACGTGCTTTTATGAGCTGTTCGCTGAGGGTTGAGGATTTTGAAGAGCGTGACTTAGATGGTCGCTTTGACTGTCTGGCAGAGCCAGAAATGCAAGATGACATCTCGGCTATTAGTGCGATTCTTGCCTCTGTTTTGGCTTTTATATCGCGCACCATGCTTTCTCTCTCAGAGTTACGTTTTTGGAAAGCTTGCAGCTCTTTGCAGGTAACTGATGGGTTAAGTCTTTTTAACACTGCGATATATTGGTCTGTTATTTCTGCATAACATTGATAATCTGAACACAGTTGTGCGAGAGCTCCCTCCAGTGGTCGTTGGAGAGAAGCAGGCTGAGATAGGCTATTTATGTGGCATAAGAGTTTTTGCCATAGCTCTGCTGTTGCACGGAGAAGATCATGTTTACTGGATTCTAGATTCTCCCTTATTTTCCATGTTGGCTTTGTGACACGTCTAGCCTTCTCACTAAATGGTGGATCAGGGTCTATGCACTCTTCCTCTGACAATGGGTCTGGCAGAGACCGTGTAGTCATTCCTTCAGCCATCCTGCTGCACAGGGAGAAGGGGAGCTGTATAGACTCTTATATGTTGGGAGCGGATGCTCTGCAGGAAGTTCTGTAGCTTTATAGAAGCTATGTGTTTTACAGATGAATCTGAAGAGTCTTTTTTACTATTCTGTCCCCGGGGCCTGTGGCTGTAAATATGGCTCTGTGAGATGCCGGATCTCTTTCACCTTACTTACAATTGGCGACGATCGCAGATAGCTTAACTCAGCTGCTGGCACACATGTTATGAAGAATCCAGAAGAGACTTTGATTTCTTTAAGAATTCTTGTTGAATGCATACAAACAGCAGCAGGTAAAAAAGACTTTCTTCAGACAGACTGAAAACACATGTGATTCTGATAAAATCAAGATGGAGAATGAAACACAGGAGAAAGAAGAAGGAAATTACATCACACCAGAAGAGGGAGACAGAGAGACAGAAGGACAAACTTGATGTAAAGGGAGGATTTCAGCTATGCAAACACAGGGACACATAGCAACAGTAAACAATATGAGAGACTGCAATACAGCATGTAAAATACACAGGACAGTCTGTAAAATGTCTCATTCATGGGACATAACACCAATGTTACGCATTCTATACTTTAAATGCATTAAATACCATTTATAGTTGTGCGGTCACTTACTTGCTTCGCCGTGCAGCTCTGGTGGTGGCTTATCTGAAGACGTTTTTCTAAATAAACCTTGTAACGTCCTTCTTGATCCAGTCTAAAATGATCTTTAAGGTCGCGTTAATTACAGAAATCCTGGTAATTATTCCGTCCAGCGAGCATCAAAGCGTCTGCTTGGAGTGATTTTTATTTGACCAGTTCGACGCTGTTGAAACGATCAATGTTAACACTTCTGAAAGGGCGAAATGTTTCCTTATGGTATTTATGATCCTCATAGATGTGAATTCCGGTAGAAGCAGGAAAGTCCATATAACATGTCTTTTGTTGGCATCTAACCCTAGGGCAGAGATGGACACCATGTCACCGCTGCCTACCACCAAGGCTGAGGCGCTCCACCCTTATGACATTTCACTAGTGGAGCAAACACTCTGATCCATGAGGAATATCATGTTATCTAGTAGACAGTAGGGGCACTATTGCCAGTTGTTTAGGGCCCTTGGGAAACAATGTAATCTAAATATCACTGTCATAGTTTTAATGGGTTTATAACTTAATTAATTGTCCTCAGATACATCATATGTGGGACAAGGACTTACTTTCATAACAGCAGTACATTCATTTCCTTATATGCTTTGTGCTGCTGTTTGTGACTTCCCATTTGTCTCACAATGACTTCTCTAAGATACAGGCCTAAGCAAGTAGGTCACTTTCTTCTACAAGATCATCACAATCTTCTCGGTCACTTTCCTCTACAAGATCATCACTATTTTCTTGGTCACTTTCTTCTACAAGATCATCACAGTCTTCCTCGTCACATACTACTACAGAATCATCACAGTCTCCTGGTCACTTTCTTCTACAGAATCATCACAGTCTTCCTCGTCACTTACTACTACAGAATCATCACAGTCTTCCTGGTCACTTTCTTCTACAAGATCATCACAGTCTCCTGGTCACTTTCTTCTACAGAATCATCACAGTCTTCCTGGTCACTTTCTTCTACAGAATCATCAGTCTTTCTGGTCACTTTCTTCTACAGAATCATCACAGTCTTTCTGGTCACTTTCTTCTACAGAATCATCACAGTCTTTCTGGTCACTTTCTTCTACATGATCATCACAGTCTTCTCTTGCTGCTATCACTTCTGTTACATCACTGGTTTCAAAGTGTCCTTTCTTCATTAAAACTTCTGATTTGTGCATTCTTATTCTCATCATCGTACTCATTAATGGATAGGTCACTGCCTCCAACATAATCAAAAAAACTCTTCCTATGTTGCTGGCATTATTGTTAAGTCATCATTGCTCACGGAGTGATCTGTAACCACAAACTTCATCACATTGACCCAATTCATGGACAGCTCATTCCTCAAGTCATAATACCATAAGTGGCTAGGTCACTTTCACTCACAAAATCAGTACACTCTTCCCTTACTGCTAATTATTCTGATTTCTTCATTGTCTAATAAAAGTCATAATAATGTGAGTGGCTAGGTCACTTCCTCCAACACACTAAGAACAATCTGCCAATGCTGCTGTTTTTGGTCTGATTAACCCTTTGCCTGTAGTTGTTTCTGGAGAAGGAGTTGTGAACTACCATAAAATACAGAGTGACAGATACTGGTGTTAGGAAATCATGGCACACCAATTAAAATGAAATATTTGATGGTCATCCTAAAATGCCTTTCCTTCTGAACCATGCAAATCTTCAATCTTTTCACCTTAGAGGAAGAAAACTAGATATTTCTGGGTCTGACCCATTAAAAAGCTTTAAAACATGACTAAGGACCAAATCAAAGTCAGATTTGACCCACTATAGAGAGGTGGACCATTATGGCCTTTTTTCCAGATGAGCAGCTGCTAAGAAGCACGGACTTACGACATTGGTGCAGCAGGATGATCCAGCCGGAATGGTGGAGGCAGATGTGGCAGGACTGGAAAAGAAGAACTGGAACCAGAGAAAATGATGAAGCAGAGTATAAGCCAGAATATGTGTCCTGTTTCAAGGCTTTTTAATAGGTCAGACATTTGATTTATATCCAGGGGCACTAACCATAGATGGAGGAGAGCTAATTTGCATACTTTTTTTTATAGATTCAGCTGGAAAGATCTTAAAATTATCTCTTCCCCAGAAGGAAGAAATCTATTCCTATTGTGAAAGCTATGGGTAGCACTTCTGCTTCATCGTTCTCCCTGGTTGCAGTTCTGCTTCTCCAGTTGCAGTCCTGACTAGGGTTGAGCAATCCGATACTTCCGATACCTGAAATCCAATGTAAGTCTATGGGAACAAAATATCAGAAGTAAATACTTCCGATATTTTGTTCCCATAGACTTACATTGGATTTCAGGTATCGGAACTGGGTTTCGGTATCGGAATGCTCAACCCTAGTCCTGACACATCTGCCTCCGCCATTCCAGCTGGATCATTCTTCTGCACCACCGTCACCAGTCCATGCTGCTTAACAGCTGCTCATCTAGACCAAAACACTTTGAATATTCACCTCTCCAGTTGAGACATAAGAGATTCTGATTTGGCTCTTAGTCATGTTTTAGGGCTTTTTAATGGGTCAGACATCGACTTACATCCATGGACACTGGTTACAGATGGCACAATCGAGACAGATTTCTACCTTCTTGAGGAGAGCTAATTTTCATACTTTCTTGTCGAGATTCAGCTGGTGCTCATTCGGAAAAGTATGCAAACTAGAACTCATAGAGAAAGAAAAAAAGCTGTCCCTACTGTGCCATCTATAAGTAGTTCCCCTGATTGTTAGTCATTATCTCACCCATTTAAAAGCCTCAAAACATGACTCATAAACTCTTGGTGTCAATTCTGCATCATCGTTCTCCGTGGTTCCAGTTTTGCTTCTCCAGTTGCAGTCCTGCCACTTCTGCCTTCAATGTTCCAGTTGGATCATTCTGCTGCACCATTGTCACCAGTCAGTGCTGTTTAACGTCTTCTCATCTAGACCAAAGCACTTTAAAGATCCACCTTTCCAACTGAGACATGAGACTCTGATTTGGTCCTTAGTCATGTTTGAAAGCTTTTGAATGGGTCAGACATTGACGTATATTCTGGGGAACTACCTATACATGGCACAGTAGAGACAATTTGCATACCTTTCCAAAGGAGCATCAGCTGAACTTTACAAAAAGTATCAGTATCCATCCCCCAAGAGCTGAATGTTGGAGATTGTAATGAATGGCGACTTTGCTCAGCATGACGTGAACAGCCTCTATACAAACCCATGAATGATACTTAATGATGAGAAGAAGAACATCTGTTTAATGCGGGCGCACAATGGAAAACCATGTAAGAGATCAGTGGGAACCAGCAGCAGTGTCGTGATTATAAATTATTATGGGTGCTGATACATTAGAGGCTACTTGTCATCTGTGGCCAACATGAGCCGTTTCCATCTGTGCTCGGAGCTGGCACCGGTTCAACACTTCTGTGTCTATTGAAGAGCAAAGACAAGAGTTTGCTTTAATATGTTTGCTCAGTAATAAATCCAGGATAGGGGGGAAAAAAGCTAAAAAATTACAAAAAGTGAATATTATGGAAGAGCAAGCTAATAAGACGTGGGCATAAAGAAACAGCCCGTGCTCACATCTTCCATCACATCCTACTTCACATGAATGTAACATCCACATTGCCGTCACTACAAAGGTTCTTTTTGAAAATGTTGGGGGTTTGTCTGCCCTTCAATGGGAATATGTATGTATATTCAAGTAGAAAAAGTCCCATCGACCGCCAATGGAAAGGTCGGAGAATGGAAGAAAATGACTATTCTTCCACTAATCTTTTGTACTCCAGAGAAAACGAGCGAGAGCAGATTGAAAGGTAAGTCGCCTGTGTTCTCCGCACCAACCACCATGATTAATTCTTTTTTTCAATTTCATTTCAATAGATTTCACTTGCACCTTGAATGTCACATAATTCAGTTATTACTAAATTCTAACAAGTCTGGCCCTTTGTGAGGAAAACTCCCATTCTTGCCATCGAGCATTAACGTCTTTATAATGAATGCTCGAAAGGAATTTGCTTTTTCTTCTCCCGTTTCGGGGGATCAAGTTTGAAAGTTTTGCTACATTGTATCCACTTTTCTTTGTGTGATACTTCTGCTTACTTACAGGAAGATTTATAAAGTGTAATTCAGAACTTCTGTATCCTTACATTGAGCAGAGGAGACAACTTTATTATGAAAGTAATATATTTTTTACATGAAAGGACTCTCATTTATTAACAGAAGCACAGAGCTGTGAACAGTCGCCTTCACTGTCCTTATACTACATGGGCAGCCATTTATTTCACAGCAGGTAATTCTAAATATTACTGCTCAAAGCTGATCGCAGCAGCTATCCTGCCCATGGGGGATGGATGGAGAGAAAGCTGTATTGTGGGATGGATGAAGGAAGGAAAGGATGGATGAAGGGAGGGATGGAGAGAGGGTGGACAGGATGGATGGATGGAGGGAGGTACGGATTTGTGAAGATAAGGAAGGATGAAGGGACGGGTGGACAGAGGGAGGGACAGAAATGGGATGGATGGATGAAGGGTGGTAAGGAGGGAGCAATAGATGGATGGATGGAAGGAAGGATGAATTGGTGAATGGATGGAGGGATGGAAGGTGGGATGGATGGAGAGAGGAAAGGAGGGATGGATGGATGAATGTGTAGATGAAGAGAGGAAAGAATGGATGGATGAACAGATGGATGAATGGGTGGATGGAGAGAGGGAGGAAAGAAGGAATGGATGAACAGATGGATGGGTGTAGGGAACGATGGAGGGTGTTAGCCAGCGAGGAAAGCAGTCCTTGATAGAGGGATGGAAGAAGGGGTGGTTAGAGAGATTTAAAGAGGGAGAGGAGGGATGGATGGAGGAATAGATGGATGAGAGTGATAGTGAGAGGTGTAGGTATGGAGGGGTGTTGGGACAGATGGAGGGTGGGGGAATGGGATGGAGGGAGGGATGGCTGGAAGAATGGATAGATAGATGGTGGGAGGGATGGAGAGAGAAAGCTGTATTGTGGGATGGATGAAGGAAGGAAAGAAAGGATAGATGAAGGGAGGGAGGGATGGCGAGAGAGTGGACAGGATGGATGGATGGATTGAGGGAGGTACAGATTTATGAAGATAAGGAAGGATGAACTGACAGGTGAACAGAGGGAGGGACAGAAATGGGATGAATGGATGAAGGCTGGTAAGGAGGGAGGAATAGATGGATTGATGGATGGAAGGATGAACTGGTGAATGGATGGAGGGATGGAAGGTGGGATGGATGGAGAGAGGAAAGGAGGGATGGATGGATAGATGGAAGGATGAATGTGTGGATGGAGAGAGGGAGGAAAGAAGGGATGAATGAACAGATGTATGGGTGTAGGGAAGGATGGAGGGTGTTAGCCAGCGAGGAAAGCAGTCCTTTATACAGGGATGGAAGGAGGGGTAGTTAGAGAGATTTAAAGAGGGAGAGAAGGAGGGATGGATGGAGGAATAGATAGATGAGAGTGATAGTGAGAGGTGGAGGTATGGAGGGGTGTTGGGACAGATGGAGTGTGGGAGAATGGGATGGAGGGAGGGATGGCTGGAGGAATGGATAGATAGATGGTGGGAGGGATGGATAGATGGAGGGTAGGAGTGAGGGAAGAAGGGATGGATGGAGAGAGAAGGAGGAAGGCAGGGAGGAATGGATGGATGGAAGGAGGGATCAAAAGAAAAGAAAATGGAAATACTCCAAAAGTAAAATGCAATTGTGACAGGACTTTTAGCCCATGAGGTGACGTTTCGGTTCAGTCTGAAGCTTTCTCAAGCAGAGGTGCATTACTTGCCTTTTATGTGAGAGGATTGATAACTACCTAGGAGGCTCTGCACCTAAACACTCCAGAAGCTGGTGACTTTTTTATTCTAATTTTCTAGATAGATATTTAATAGACATTGTTGTGGCTGGTGGGCACACACGAATTGGCCAATTACCTTAATTTCACAAGTCTGTAGCCTATGTGGCAGTAGGGCAGTGTCCATTTCGTGTATTCAATGTTTTCATATAATGTATCTGGGGTAGATGCTCTTGATCTTGCTGTTGGCTCAAGGTTTATTGCACCCATATCCAGTAGATAAAAGTTGGTTGAGCGCACCAATATCACAGGAATCGGACGACCACCTAATGTGAGAGATAGTTGTTGGACGAATGATTTTTTGACCATGAGGGTGACCAGCGCAAGACTCATGGTGGAGCTTTTTGACGCATGGCCGATACTTCTGTTGCAGCGATCTCTCTCTTCTCTGTCTCTCTTCAACAGTTCGAACTGCTGCTTGAAACGCGACAATTATCAGCGAAAGCGTGTGTCATCCTCCACTGGAGGCTTGGATTTCTCACGGGTAGCATGGCTCCTCCGAAAATGCTGATGAAGTGCATTATTCTCATGATAACAGAGTATACGCCCTCAGTGATTAATCACTCCCAGATTTGTGCTGATTGGGTTTTTTAACGTACTTAAGATAATTGTAGGCTATCAGGATCCAACGCGTCTGAGAAAGTCGAAATTATATTTCACATTACAATTAATAGTAACTTTTCTAAATAAATTCTGCTGTGAATAATGGCCAATAATAATGCCAGCTGCTGCTCGAGACAGAAGTGGTTTAAGAAGGCAACAGACGCGGAGCTTCATTTTGTGCCTCGATCTTCTTGGCATGGCTGTAAACTATAAATTTATTCTTCATGCCAAAACATTCTGCAATTTTAATACTTTTTCTATATCAATTATTTGTACTCTGCCAACATATTTTTAGGACAAATGGGGCCCACAATCTACGTTCCACAAGTCAGACCAAATTCTCACCAAACCAGCAATGAGCCTCATAGTATGACGTTGGGACCAAATCAAAGAACTCCTCTACAGAGTCATGGTAGTACTTCACTCATAGTTTACGTTCACTATTGCCTCTCTGTGTCATCTCATCCCATGATGAGTTGAGTAGTCATTGGATTGATACTTCTGAAAGCATATTGGGGATAAACGAACCTGTAGAAGGTACTAAACATAAATCCAAAGACAATTCTTAAAAAAAGAGAAAAAAATGTGATGACTAATAAAAGAACAAATAGATCAATTTTTCTACAAATGAAGCCAGACATGTGACTCAAGCCAGGATCTCCAAGCTGTGACATGCCTACTTTGGACACATCATACGAAGAGAGCGATCACTGGAGAAGGACATCATGGTCAGAAAAATAGAAGGAATAAGGCGAAGAGGATGATCAGCACTCCAATGGCTTGATACAATCAAGAAGAAAATGGCGGAGAACACCCTGGTGGACCTATCTAGGCTTACACAAGATCGATCTTCCTACAGAGCGTTCATCCATGAAGTCACCATGGCTCGAGATCAAGCCAGAGACCATTTGAACATCTCTGTAAATGCTTCGGGTATTCTTATATGTGTGATCAGGCAATACAATAAATAAAATAAAAATAATTAGAGATGGGCGAACCCGAACAGTAAAGTTTGGCATCCCTACCAAACACCTACTGTTCGGGCACGGACACCAAACATGGACTTCACCAGGAAGTCTGTGTTACTGTTCGGGTTCGGCCACCCGACCACCTGGGACAGCGCGGGAAACACCGCTACTGATGGGCGGTAAAATCATTACCACTGGTCAGACAGCCACGGTTCCCATGCTGTCAAATGACAGTGTGAACCCGCAGCTGTGAACGGAGGTAAAAAGTTTACCTCCGGTCACTGGCGTCTGCTGAAGGGACAACTGCTCCCATCAGCCTACGCCTGCTGCCGCTAATAACAATGAGAGCAGGAGCGGCTGATGGGAGTATTCAACTCTTTACCTCCAATCACAGCTGAACGCTCATGCTGTCATTTGACAGTGTGGGAACCGCGGCTCTCTGACCGGCGGGGATGATTTTACCACCGATCAGAAGCGGTGTTTCTGATCTGTCATGCACAGGTTCGGGTCCGAGTACTGTTCTGGTACCTGAACCAAAACTTTTTGTAACTGTTCGGCCGAACCAGCCGGATCCGAACATCCAGGTGTCCCCCCATCTCTAGCAATAATAATACAATATTGGAAAAAACAACTTCTCCTACAGTCCTGAAGGAAAGTGAGTGCCTTCGACCCAAATCTACATGAAGCGGGAGAAGTTAAGTATAAACTCTTGGGGTTTCCCACTGTATAGTCAGATTAAGCTGTGTGGAAATTCCTCATCTACCGTCACTTTATTTGTACAAGAAAAACATAATTCCATCTAAAAAAAAAAAGTGAAATGTCCCTTTTATAGGAGATTATTTTTAATTAGCCAGCATGATGATGCATTTAAGAGCAGCCTTGCTACCAAGCGTAAGTTAGTTTATTCATGTGTATAATTAATCCTCTAACACATGTGAGTCTATTGGGACGTCAGCCATCAAAATAGCGTCTGGGGGAGCTAATCGCCGCATAGGGACCTTGTCGGAGCAAGTCGGCAGCAAAACGTGAGCTTTCTCTTGGAGGTGCATATTAAATTAAAACAAAGACTTAGTCACAAACCATGCTTAATTATGTCTTATAATCTTTTAATAACCCCGGCAGTCAACAGGCGCCTTCCTTTCCTATTTGCCAACTAGTTTTCTTCAGCTACCATTGCTAAGTTTTCAGGGGACGTCACATGAATATCCGGGGGATTTTACATTCAGCACAGAATCGGCTGCAATAGATAATGTCCATCTTGCTATCAGAAATCCATTAATGGGAGGCTTTAACCCCTTTCACGACATGGCCCATTTCCATTTTTCCGTTTTCATTTTTTTTTTCTCCCCTTCTACCCACAACTAGAGAAGTTTGGCCCAAAAATTTTTGCCATTTTCCGAGACCAATACCGTTTTAATTTTTTGGTCCACGGAGCTGTGTGATGGCTTATTTTTTTGCAAGGCGAGATAATGTTTTTATTTATTTATATATCTATACAATTTTTGATAAATATGATGTTTTGATCACTTGTAGCATTTCTTGCAGCAACCCCAAAAATATTTTACCTTTCTGGTTAATTATTTTTATATTTTGATAGATCAAACTTTTTTAAATATACCAAATATGTGCATTTTTTTCATTATTTTTAAAGGGAAAAAAAGGGCTGATTCGTACTTTTTATGTCTTTTATTTGTTTCATATTTTTTAATTCTTTTTTTTTTACTTTCCATTTTTCTCTCAAGTCCCCCCAGGGGACTTGAAGCTGCGATTTCCGATCACTTGTGCTATATGTAGCGATTTCACAGTATAGCTGCATATAGTGAAAATCATGGTCTCTTTTGAAGCCCGAACACCAGCAAGGTTTCAAAGGAGCTCCATAATGACAAGTACGAGGGTGGTCTTCAGAAGACCCTCTGCTGTCATAGCAACCCATCGAAGACCTGTGATCATGTCACGGGCATGCCGATGGGCTCATAGAATGATGCGCCCCCATACTGGCACGTGTTAAATTCTTCTCCACCTGCGATTGTTAGAGGCACACAGCCATCATCAGCTTCATACATTTACTTCCGACCATATGTGAAATGACCAGCTTGGAAGACAGACACAATTTTGTGTGATACTCTGCTGGGAGATGTTTCTACTATAAGCATCCATGAGTGGCCACCTAGCGGTTGGGAAGTGAACTGCAACCTGTCGAGAGATTTGCTGGCGTGTTCTGATGACGGTTTGAATTTGAATTTTTTTTCTAGAAATCAGTCAAGACATTTATTATATTCTGAGGTCGAAAAATAAAGTAAATAAGAGGAGTTAAAAGTAAAATAAAATATATAATACTCAACTTGCCCTTCTCTTGTTCATGCCGCGGGTTCTCTGCTCGTTCTCTAAGCTCGGTATCTGTTTTGCTCTTCATTGGGGGTTATGTTATGATGTCATAACTAGGACGAGCAGACCCGTGGATGTTCGGGTTTGCCGGTAGTCCAAAGACCGGTTTGTGTACCAGAACTCAAACTGAACCCCACAGTAGTCAATTGGGACTTGGGGGCTGCCAAAGGAAGCAGAGGACCCCCACAGACAGTCTCTCTCTCTCCCCAGAACAATAAAACAGACATGGGAGAAGTCCGTTGTGGAAGTGCAGCACCGATCACTAGGTGTCCGGTACAAACCCCGATCTCTACAGTTTGGGTTTGTTCATCTCTAGTCCTGAGATCATCACATACATCACCCCACATGCCAACATGAGCAGAAACACGTTATTATGTCATAAAGTGCATCAAGGACTATCTGGCACATGGAGTAGAAGTAAGAAGTAGACCGGAGACGGGGTTAAAGGATCGAGTGGAGGAGCAGCACATAGCTGCGGCAGCGGAGGCTGGTGATCTCGATAGTTGCAGATGTCAATTGCTCTCTCCAGCCTCGATGCAACTTCACATACGAATAGGGTTAGACGGCAGCTGGATAAACTAAAATTACCCGTTCTGTAAAATTATGACACGATTCTCTTACCTGATGTGGCAAAGTTTGGTATGACAGGGTTAAATCCTAGCACTGCAGGTCTTGATTAGATGCACTTGCCTTGCTTTGAATAAGAACCAGGACCTGTGTTCACTAGATGTCAGTCTGCAGAATGATGCAGAGTCATATGTGCTGAAGCTGGTGAGTGACCAGACAAAATGTGAGCTATAGCTGGAGAGAGACAAGCCAGGGTCTCTCTCTGAATGGAGACTGCACGGGTCAGCTAGGAAAGCTGAGCAGTCTGTGTGTTGGAGCTGCAAAGAGATGTGTGAAAGCTGCAGTGTGTTTTGTGTGAATTGTGCACGGAGTTGAATACTTCTGTTTGACGCTGGAAGTTGCTGGAGCTTGAGTTGAAGGAAATACCGATAGTGGTGGGATCGTACCTCTTCTGTGTACAATGTTTTATCCGGGAGAAAGGACTGTAATTTTGTTCGGGTGAGCCCGCACTGACATATGCATTCTGCTAAATGAACTGCTTGTTTGCTGTTATACCTTTGTGCCCAGAAGAGGCTGTTTTTGGTTTTGAGCCATTGGAGTTTTATAAAACCAATAAAACTGCAACGGTTTAGACCAAACCCCATTGCTTGTGTGAACGCTGCCTAATGACTATCTGAGAGTGTGGATCCCTACATTGGTCAATGCTGTAAAATTAAATCCTGAAAAAGTAATACCAGCACTGCTGCTTTTTGATTACTCTACCTCCCTAAAAAAAAAAAAGGTAAAAAAAATCGTATTTGCTGCAAAATTGCAAAAAAACTAAAAAATAAACCCTCACATGCTTAAGCAAAGACTGATGGTTCTTGAGGCATCCTCGATGTGCGAGACGACCAGTTTGGAAGAAAAACACAATTTTGCACTATACTCTGCTGGGAGATGTTTATATTATAAGTATCTTTGTGTGGCCTCCTAATGGCTGGGAAGTGAATTGCAAGAATGAAATAAAAATTCAGGGGTTAAAGAAACATTTACAATCTATCGCGTGATTCACAGCTTCTAATGTTTCTGATGATAGAGAAACGTTAATTGTCACATGTATAAAAAATAAAAACCCCAAATATTGAACTTTATACTGAAGGCTTCATGTGAAATCTCTGAGCCTGGAGCGGCTCGTTGGCCTCTGCTATGTTATTAGATTCCCATTGAAACCAGTGAAATATCACGGCTCTGCGGAAATATGTCTTAATGAAGACTCAATTCTGCTCAGTACTGTCAATAAAAGCTCTCATCGCCGTGTTTTTATTAAACCCAGTAGTGTAGAAAGTTAGATCTCAGCCGCCCCCGACCAGGCACAGCACAAAGTTTAACTTTGGAAAATTACAGCAGGCTATTAAGGTCTATGGAGAGAGGGAGAGAGAGGAGCAAAGAGAGTGAAGCAGAAAGACAGATCTGCTGCTGTCTTCTAATCAGTTTTTTTTTTATTTCACAGCTCTTCTGCTAAGTACTATACTGTACAAAACCCTCAGCTCACCAAGGTATGAGATTACAGCTGGCTACTATGGTCTATGGAAAAGAGGAGAAGGAGGAAATAGGAGCAAAGAGAGTGAAACAGAAAGACAGATCATGCTGCTGTCTTCTGGTAAGTGTTTTATTTCACCCCAGAGTTGGATTCACAGCTCTTCTGCTAAGCTGTATACTGTACACAACAATCAGCGCACTGAGGCATCAGATTAAAGCTGGCTATTAAGGTCTATGAAGAGGAGAGAAAGAAGGAAAGAGGAGCAAAGAGAGTGAAACACAGACAAATCATCCTTCTGCTTTCTGGTAAGTGTTTTATGTAACCCCTGAGCTGGATTCCTAGCTCTGCTACATAGTACTGCTATAAAGTCATGGCCAAAAGTTTTGAGAATGACACAAATATTATATTTTCACATGATCTGCTGCCCTCTGGTTTTTATGTGTGTTTGACAGATGTTTTTATCACAGACAGAAATATATAATTGCAAACATATGAGTAACAAAAGCTTATATTGACAGTTAGAATGAGTTAATGCAGCAAGTCAATATTTGCAGTGTTGACCCTTCTTCTTCAGGACCTCTGCAATTCTCCCTGGCATGCTCTCAATCAACTTCTGGACCAAATCCTGACTGATAGCAGTCCATTCTTGCACAATCAATGCTTTCATTTTGTTAGAATTTTTAGGTTTTTGTTTGTCCACCTGTCTCTTGACGATTGACCACAAGTTCTCAATGGGATTAAGATCTGGGAGTTTCCAGGCCATGGACCCAAAATCTCTATGTTTTGTTCCCTGAGCCATTTAGTTATCACCTTTGCTTTATGGCAAGGTGCTCCATCATGCTGGAAAAGGCATTGTTGATCACCAAACTGCTCTTGGAGGGTTGGGAGAAGTTGCTCTTGGAGGACATTCTGGTACCATTCTTTATTCATAGCTGTGTTTTTAGGCAAGACTGTGAGAGAGTCGATTCCCTTGGCTGAGAAGCAACCCCACACATGAATGGTTTCAGGATGCTTAACAGTTGCCATGAGACAAGACTGGTGGTAGCGCTCACCTTGTCTTCTCCGAATGAGGCGTTTTCCTGATGTCCCAAACAATCGAAAAGGGGATTCATCAGAGAAAATAACTTTACCCCAGTCCTCAGCAGTCCACTGCCTGTACCTTTTGCAGAATATCAGTCTGTCCATGATGTTTTTCTGGAGAGAAGTGGCTTCTTTTTCTGCCCTCCTTGAGACCAGGGCCCTTTCTCCAAGAGTTCTCCGCCTCACAGTGCGTGCAGATGCACTCACACCTCCTGCTGCCATTCCCGAGCAAGCTCTGCACTGCTGGTAGCCGATCCCGCAGCTGAAACACTTTTAAGAGACGGTCCTGGCGCTTTTCTGGTCTTTCTTGGGCGCCCTGGGCCTTTTTGGCAACAATGGAACCTCTCTCCTTGAAGTTCTTGATGATGCGATAGATTGTTGACTGAGGTGCAATCTTTCTAGATGCGATACTCTTCCTGTTAGGCCATTTTTGTGCATTGCAATGATGACTGCACGTTTTCTTAGAGATAACCATGGTTAACAAAGAGAAACAATGATGCCAAGCACCAGCCTCCTTTTAAGTGTTTCCCGTGGTGTCATTCTTACTTTAATCATGACAGATTGATCTCCCGCCATGTCCTCATCAACACCCACACCTGTGTTAATGGAGCAATCACTGAAAAGAGGTTAGCTGGTCCTTTTTAAGGCAGGCTGCAATGATGTTGAAATGTGTTTTGGGGATAAGTTCCCTTTCTGGCCAAATATTGACTTTGCAACTAATTGGGTGTTAAGCTGATCACTCTTTATAACATTCTGGAGTAAAATGCAAATTGCCCTTAGAAAAAGTGAAGCAGTAGACTTTGTAAAAATTAATATTTTTTGTCATTCTCAAAACTTTTGGCCTGACTGTATAATGGCCTCATCTCACTGAGGATCGATTACAGTTGTCTAATCAGATCAAAGAAGAGGAGGGGAGGGGGAGGGAGCAATGAGAATGAAACGCAAAGATAGATTATGCTGCTCCTTCCTAGTAAGTGTTTTATTTTCAGCCCATACTGGATTCACATCTCTGCTGCTTAATGTTGCTGTATAATGCCCTCCATTTTAACTGCCGCATCTGCTCTGTAGAAATAGGAGAGCTGGAATCCCTCATGTCTGTGTGTGCTGTGTATGTGAGACATCATAGCAGCTAGTGCCCACCACAGCTCAGAGACAACTGAATTTACAGAAAGAAAATCTGGTGAAAAATGCAGAAACCAGCCATATAATAGCCATAAATGGCATTATTCCTTACGCACACAACTACAGATTACTCCTAAAAAGGGGCTCCGTAGATGGGTGACAGGGAAATCTTTAAAGATGTATTAAGGGAAGCAGGTGATTAGAAGCCCGATCAGACAGAAAGCATAAATAAGGAGATAGATGTGTGAATGGACTTGAAATGAGTTCTGAGCAGAGGCTCCCTCTGGTGGTTACAAGCGGTACGGACTGTTCAGTGAAGATTGTGAGGATGGGAATCAGGTGTTACTGACTGGGCTTTTATAAATGATCGCCTTCCCCTCAGGGTTGCCGTGAAAGT
>JARQOD010000010.1:37121109-37217155 GCA_033576555.1 Oophaga sylvatica | reverse complement strand
CAACGGGAAACAGAACCGGGTCAGAACCATACAAACAAGCTAGAACACAGGCAATCAGGGGTCAACACACTCAGCCAAGGGCAAAAGTATAACTGACGGGGATTGGAGCTTCCTAGGGCTATAAGAAGCTCTCCCCGAACCAAAGAGAGGCCATAATAATAAACCCCAGGTGTGCAGGTCAGAGCCCGCACTAGGATCAAGACATTAACCCCTGGTGTGCAGGCCAAACCTGCACTGGGATCATGACACACTAGACCTCGAAGGGGAAGAAAATAATTGTGCAACCATATAAGAATTGTAATGGGAGTGGTGGAAACACTGTGCCATGGCTGGAGGAGCGTCTCTAGTGAAGAGTCAGGTGCTCGCCTAGAGACCGTGATGTTGGGGTTAGGCTTGGCTCCCAATGGACACCAGGTGTTACTCCAGGTCAGACGTTGGACGCATGGCAGCTGACCCCCAAGGGACAAGTACCTGGAACAGCCCGGTAGGAGAGTACAGCTGATACAGGCACGGCAAGAACACAGGAACCACAGATGCTAACGGGCACTGCTGCAATACAGATAGGCACTGGCAAGTGCAGGTTGCTCTGGCTGGCATACAGATAGCCACTGGCAGCTGCGGGCTGGTCTGGCTGGTATATAGTTAAGCAATGGGAGGTGTGAACAGGTTCATCTGCTATATAGATAGGCACTGGCAGGTGCGGGTTGGTCTGGCTGGTATACGGATAGGCATTGGCAGGTGCAGATCGGTTCAGTTGGTATACAGATAAGAACTGGCAGGTGCTGGCTGGTCTGACTAGTATTCAGATAGGCATTGGCAGGTGCAGGCTTGTCTGGCTGGTATACAGCTAAGCTTTGTGAGGTTTGGGCTGGTTCAGCTGGTATACAGATGAGCACTGGCAGGTGCGGATTGGTTTGGCTGGTATACAGATAAGCACTGGCAGGAGTGAGCTGGTACGGCTGAAATATAGTGAGACAAGGCAAGTACAGGCAGACAAGTACTGGACAGGTAGACTTACTGGCTGGTAGGGACTTGACAACTATCAAGCGTGCAAAGGCTAACTTTACACATTACTCAGGCACCTCCATTCAGGTGGAGGCACCTTAAATAAAAAGTGTCTCCCAGCCATTGCCTGTAGACACTTTAGGATGGTGAGCGCGATTCCTTTAAGAAGGAGGGAGCGCGCGAGCGCCCTAAGCACAGTGCCCGGGGATCTGCACGCAATGCGCTGACCCCAGACAGCAGCCGAAGCAGGAGAAGAAGGAAGTGCAAGACAAGAGCCGTGGCGCTGAGTGAGTCGATGTCCCTGCTGGGGGAGGGGAGAAGCATGCAGGGACGCCGGTGATACAATAATTGACTTACGTAGCAGGACCCCCTCAGCCAATTTTATGTTTAGAACATATAGACCGGTATATATTCTCATCATGGAAGGTGATAGAGAGATTTATGGATGACTCTAATAACATGCTCAAACCTTTGGACGCTCCTTTTAGGCAATGTTTTCATTTTGTTCTTATAGGAATGTTGATTCAGTCTGAAGACAGCAAAACCACAAAGGAACACATAGAAACAAGGAGTAAAGAAACAGGTGTGAAACAAACCAAGACATGACACTCATTAGATTCCTCCTGGTGCCCCTCTGTTACTCTGCTGATAATGGCTTTACACCCCTTTGCCATTCTCTCCAGCTTCATGAGGTCATCACTTAGAATGGCTTCAACAGTCATGAAGGACATTCCAGAGATGCTGGGCACTTATTGTCGCTTTGTCTTCACTTTGCGTCCAACTGATCCCAAACTATCTCAATTAGGTTGAGGTTGGGTGATTATGGAGGCCATTTCATCTGATGCAGCCTCCATCCATTTCCTTATGGACGTGTCTTAGGAGTCATCGTCCTGTTGTGACATAAATGATGGTCCCACTAAGAGCAGACCAGATGGGATAGTGGTCACTGCAGAACACTGTGGTTCAGATGCTTGATAATGTGCCTTGAGTTTGGAATAAATCACCAAACAGTGTCACCAGAAAAGCCCCCGGACACATCACAAGGCATAGTGACTAGTACCAAGGATTGCAAATTTTGGCTCAGCAGTCCACAGTACAGATTTCCACAGATCTGATGTCTAGTCCTTGTGCTGCTTCACCCATACAATTCTCTTTGCCATCAGACGTCCAACCACAGGTGCTCCTTTGACCTCATGCCACCAATCTCAAACACTATCATGGAGCAGAGCAAGACAGCAATGGAGGCTGAAATGGAGATATGTCCTCTCCAGTGAAAAGTTCTCCTCTTGTCTTGGACGCAATTATAGCTGGAGATTGGTCTGCAGACCACGTTGGCAACGCCATGACGAGGCATTCTCAAGGGATAGTGAAATTGTCTCAGGAGCTGTTTCCAACACAAGATGTAAGGTTCTTTGTCTCTGTTGACATGTTCCTTGAAACTCAGTTTTCCGTCGGCCATTTTGCTTTCTGTCTTTCTGCAGCTCTTGCCCTCAGTTAATATGGAGTTTCCAGTTTTCATGTTCCCGCCCTGATTCTTCCCTCTTGCTTCTTAAGCAGCCTCAGCTGAACAATCAGTGCTCCTGAAACAAACCTCAGTCAGTCTGTGACCTTACTCCTGGAAACCTTGGACTTGTACTCCAGCTATTCCCTACTGAGGAACCTTGGAACACTTTTGGACTCTGGAAACCTGCTGTTTGGTGAATCCATGTTTGCAGAGGAATTACGGTACAGAGAAGAGATCCTGAACCTGCTTTGGAGATTTATTGTAGTGCTTGAAGTTACTCTGGCCTGCTGTGTCTCCTGTCGCTGTTCCTGCAAACTGTGTGAACTTTTCAGCATGCTTGCATGAAGTAATACAAGTCATTTCATTTCAACCTATGTCTCCTGTGTTTTCCTCGCACCCAAGCACAAGACGCTATAGGAACTGTACACTATACATGACAAGATTCCGGAGCCAATGTTTAGTGTCTGCTGGGTCTGGGAAAGCCGTGTCTGCTGTGACTGTGGATATCAGATGTCCGTTTAATACCTTATGTGATGACAGTGGTTGTGACTTCTCACAACCATTCCAGGTGAGCGCATTCCCTTAAAATTTTACTCTGGAGTGTTACCACAGGTAAACACTATTGTTTTTTTTTTTTTTTTTCTTTCCTCTTCCAGCACTTCTGCCTTAAAAGATCTGGAAGATGGAGGCCCGCATAAAGGAACTTTGCAGAGTGACTGATACAATCCTTTCAGATGTACAGACTTTAAAAACCCGTTTTGCAAGCCTACAGGACCTCACTAATCATAATTTGCAAGTGTTTGGACAGACTACCCAGGAATTGCGAGCCAGGATTGAGGCTCTAGAGGAACGAGCCCAGGCTCCTGCCATAACCCCGAGTTCTGGGATCCCCAAATTACCTCCTTTTCGTTTTGGCGGTGAACGTGAGAAATTCAGGGGATTTATTAATCAATGCAATTTATTTTTCTCTGCACATGCTTCACAATTTCCCACTGAACGATCCAAAGTGCTTACTATAATCATGTTGCTTACCAATAAGGCTTTGATGTGGGCAAACCCTCTGATTGAGACTGAGGATGATTGTTTGAATCACCTTGATGCTTTTATTTCAGCCATGGGGCAGGTGTTTGATGACCCCAATCGAGGTGCAACAGCTGAAGCAGCCATGTTAACTTTGCGCCAAGGTAAGCGTTCAGTAGCCGAATATGCCCTGGATTTCAGGAGATGGGCTCTTGATACCACTTGGGACACTTCCGCTAAAAAATCTATTTTTCGGAAAGGGTTGTCTCCACTGATTAAGGATGAACTTGCTCGTGCCGACCCTCCCACTGCGTTAGGTGACTTTATTAACTATTGTATCCGTATTGATGCTCGTCTGACTGAACGCAGACAAGAGAGATGGTTCGAAAATAATCGCACTAACCTTTTACTACCTCCCTCCTCAGCTAAGGAACCTTTGAGTAGGATCACAAGGGAACCAGAACCTGAACCCATGCAGGTGGACTCTTTACAAAGACGGGTTAGTGATGCACGCAAAGAACATCGTATAAAGGAAAATCTATGTTTCTACTGTGGTAAGTCAGGGCACTTCATTATAAACTGCCCCAGCCGTTCTCGTAAGACTACTGCAGCAGTCATTCACTGTGAGTGTTGCGAGAGGAGCTCTGTCATGTCCGAGCCTCAGGCTCCAGAGAGATCTGCTGCAAGAGATTTTGATTTCTCGGACTTAAACTCTGTTAGTTCTGGGGACGATGACGGTATAAACGCTGCAATTTTTCAAGTTTCCTCAGCGGTGTCCCAGCTGAGTTGTAAAAAAAAACAATTCTCATTGCTTCCTTTCCATCAAACTCTGGGTTGACTCAGTCTGGGTGTCTAGCTCTGCTATGATCGACTCAGGAGCAAGTGGAAATTTTATGGATATCTCCTTTGCTCTGAAACAGGGGATACGTTCAGTGAAGAAGGCTACTCCAGTACAGATGGAGACTGTGGATGGCTCTCCACTGACTTCTGGACCAGTGGATCAAGAAACAGAGCCTTTGAGGGTCCTTATGGGTAAAGATCATCAGGAGAAAATGTCTTTTTTGCTTATCTCTTCTCCCCACTTTCCCATTATTCTAGGGCTACCATGGCTGCAGGCGCAGAATCCTACGATTAACTGGGAGACCAAGGAATTACACTTTCCGGAGAAACAGATGAGTCAAGGAGTTTCAGCTTGCTCTGTTCCTAAAGGAACCATGTCAGTCCCTGAACTACCAGCTGTATACCAGGACTATGTGGATTTATGTGACAAGAAGAACGCTGATCAGCTTCCTCCTCACCGTCCATATGATTGTCCAATTGAATTATTGCCTGGAGCCGAGATACCTTTTGGTAAGATCTACCCCCTAGCGGGGCCCGAGCTAAAAGCTTTGAAGGATTATATAGACGAAAATTTAGCCAAGGGCTTCATACGCCCCTCTTCATCTCCCGCAGGTGCACCCATCTTCTTTGTGAAGAAGAAAGATGGATCTCTGAGACCCTGCATAGACTATAGGGAACTCAATAAGGTTACTATTAGAAACCGTTATCCATTGCCTTTAATCCCTGAGTTGTTGGAGAGAGCGCGGCATGCCAAAATTTTCTCTAAACTGGATCTCCGTGGGGCCTATAACTTGGTCCGTATTAGACCTGGGGATGAATGGAAGACTGCTTTCAGGTCACGCTATGGACACTTTGAATATCTAGTTATGCCTTTTGGTCTGAGTACCGCCCCAGCCACTTTCCAACACTTCGTGAATGATATCTTCAGGGATCTCCTAGATACATTTGTGGTGATTTATCTGGATGATATTCTAATTTTTTCTAACTCCACAGAGGAACATCATGGACATGTGAGAATGGTCTTAGAACGTCTAAGACAAAACCATCTCTACATCAAACTTGAAAAATGTGAATTCCATAGGACCGAAATTCAATTTCTGGGGTATGTACTATCTACGCAAGGGATTAGTATGGATGGAAGCAAGACCCAAGCCATCAAGGATTGGCCAATTCCTAGAAATGTGAAGGAGGTGCAGCGTTTCATCGGGTTTGCCAACTTCTATAGACGTTTCATTAAGAATTTTTCTGAGGTAGTGTCACCTATCACCCAACTTACCCGGAAACAGTCTAGGTTCTCCTGGACCCCGCAAGCTCAGGAAGCATTTTCCTGTTTAAAGGATAAATTTACCACCGCACCTATCTTAGTACATCCCAACCCCGAGCTTGCCTTCATAATAGAGGTGGATGCTTCAGACTGTGCCGTTGGAGCTATACTCTCTCAGAGAACAGGTGAGAAGAATGTCTTGCATCCCTGTGTCTTCTTTTCCCAGCAGTTGTCTTCTGCTGAGAGGAACTACGATGTGGGCAATAGAGAATTGTTGGCCATTATTGCCGCCTTCAAGGAATGGAGACACCTTCTTCAGGGAGCTGCACAGCAAATAGTCGTCCTGACAGACCATCGTAACCTTGAATTTATCAGGTCGGCTAAGTGCCTGACTCCTCGCCAGGCTCGCTGGAATCTTTTCCTAAACCAATTTAATTTTGTCATTTCTTATAGACCAGGATCGCGCAATGGAAAGGCTGATGCACTCTCTAGGATTCATTCAGCAGAGACACGTCCACTTACTCCTCCTAAGACTATTCTTCCTGACTCTAGATTCCTGGGAGTGATTCATAATCAAGACCTACTTAAGGACATCAAGGAAGCATACCATGCGGATTCTTTGTTGGCTCAACCCCCAAGGGACGTAAGTCTTGTCTTTAAGAATGGTGTGTGGATTCAGGGACAACGTCTGTATATACCTGAAACAGTCAGATTGAGAGTATTGCAACTCATCCACGATTCCAAGATAGCCGGGCATAGGGGAATTCTAAAGACACACAAGAATTTCTTTCTCGTTTCTTTTGGTGGCCCACTTACAGGAAAGATGTCTTAAACTATGTCACTTCATGTGAAGTCTGTGCAAGATGCAAAACACCTCGCTCCTCACCAACTGGTCTGTTGCAACCTCTTCCCACCCCGTCCCGCCCGTGGGGATCCATTTCTATGGACTTCATTGTGGAGTTACCAACCTCTCAAGGGAAGAACACCATTCTAGTGGTGGTTGATCGTCTAACAAAGGCAGCTCATTTTATCCCTTGTGTCGGCTTACCCACTGCAAAACAGACATCAGACTTGATGATTAAGAATGTGTTTCGCTTACATGGAGTACCGGATGAGGTCATTTCGGATCGAGGGGTGCAATTCACTTCAAGGTTTTGGCAAAATTTCTGTGCAGCATTGTGATACAGTAAAGATGTATATCTTCGTACCGTGTTAGCCAGTTGATAGAAAAATATACAATCCAAATCTGGAGGTGCTAAGGGGAGCTGCACGGAAACTACAACCTTTACTACAAAAAGATGCCCGGTTACAATCCATATTTCCAGACCCCCCACTACTGTGTTTTAGGCAGCCCCCAAATCTAAGAAGCATCATTGTCAGAAGTTCCCTGTCCTCCCCAACAGCTGCAGGAACCTTGCCTTGCAATCAGAAGAAATGCAAAACCTGTCCATTTATAATGACCACGGACAAGATAAAGATCCCAACTCACATCAGGACTACAAGATACCAGGTACTTTCAGCTGCATCACATCTAATGTTGTGTACCTAATTATATGTACTAAATGTCCAACTGGGGGTCTGTATGTGGGGGAGACCGGGCAAAAACTGAGAACAAGGATGAATTCTCATCGCCACGCAATAAGAGAAAAAAGAATGGATCTACCTGTGGCAAAACATTTTTGCTCCCCTGATCATAGCATGTCAGATATGAAAATACTGGTACTAAGAAGCAGATTCACATCTCAAAGGCAGAGAAGAATTTGCGAATACAAATTGATGGTGACCTTTGACACTCTTAATGCTGGAATGAACCTGTCACATGGTTTTATGGCCTATTACATCAATTAAGGAATTTACTCCAAATACCCTGTGAAAACATCACAAAACATTACCAGACCCCAATCAGAGGGTAATAAAACTTTCTCTCCTTATCTATGAATTGTTCCAATATTTATGCTCATTCCTCTGCCATAATGACTATTCTGCTTCACGTCACTTGTCTTACCTATTGCATTTTTTCTGTGTTTTTGTGTATAAATATGTGATTCTTCAGATTTTGTATTAGTTCAGCCTGATGAAGAGACCTGAGTAGTCTCGAAAGCTTGCAATTTGTTACCATCTTTTCAGTTAGCCATTAAAAGGTATCAACCACTGAGGACTCTCAACTCTAAATATTTTTTTGTGCAGCATTGGACATTAAAGTAAACCTTTCTTCTGCTTTTCATCCCCAGACTAATGGACAGACAGAACGAACCAATCAGACCCTGGAGCAGTATCTCCGCTGTTTTATCTGCCACCTACAGGATGATTGGGTGGATCTACTTCCACTGGCTGAGTTCTCTTATAACAACTCTCAGAGCGCCTCCACTAAGCAGTCTCCTTTTTACTCCAATCTAGGTTATCATCCTAACATTCTTCCTCGATTTCCCATAGATACGCCCTTGCCGGCAGTGGCTGAAAGAATCACTTCTTTACAAAAGAATATGGATCTTCTAAAGGAAAATCTAGAATTGGCTCAGGAAAGGTACAAGAAAGCAGCAGATAAATTTCGCAAACCTGCACCAGCTTTCAAGGTAGGAGATTTGGTCTGGCTGTCAACCAGAAATCTTAAATTAAAGATTCCATCGTCTAAATTGGGACATAAGTACATTGGACCTTATAAGATCAATAAGATTATAAGTGCTGTTGCTTGTCGTCTTCAACTGCCCAGAACTATGAGAATCCACCCTGTCTTTCATGTATCCCTACTAAAGGCTGCAACACCCAATACGTTTCCTGGACGTTCTTCTCCTTGCCCTGACCCAGTGCTGGTCGATGGTCAGGAAGAATTTATGGTGGAAAGGATTCTAGATTCCAGGTTGTACAGAAATCAGTTGCAATATTTGATTAAATGACAGGGCTACCCAGTGGAGGACAACTCATGGGAACCAGTCAATAATGTAAATGCTCCTCGCCTGCTCCGCCAGTTTCATCAGAGGTACCACACAAGCCTGGTCTGAGGTCATCCGGAGGTTGTCCCTAAGGGGGAGTAATGTAAGGTTCTTTGTCTCTGTTGACATGTTCCTTGAAACTCAGTTTTCCGTCAGCCATTTTGCTTTCTGTCTTTCTGCAGCTCTTGCCCTCAGTTAATATGGAGTTTCCAGTTTTCATGTTCCCGCCCTGATTCTTCCCTCTTGCTTCTTAAGCAGCCTCAGCTGAACAATCAGTGCTCCTGAATCAAGCCTCAGTCAGTCTGTGACCTGACTCCTGGAAACCTTGGACTTGTACTCCAGCTATTCCCTACTGAGGAACCTTGGAACACTTTTGGACTCTGGAAACCTGCTGTTTGGTGAATCCATGTTTGCAGAGGAATTACGGTACAGAGAAGAGATCCTGAACCTGCTTTGGAGATTTATTGTAGTGCTTGAAGTTACTCTGGCCTGCTGTGTCTCCTGTCGCTGTTCCTGCAAACTGTGTGAACTTTTCAGCATGCTTGTATGAAGTAATACAAGTCATTTCATTTCAACCTATGTCTCCTGTGTTTTCCTCGCACCCAAGCACAAGACGCTATAGGAACTGTACACTATACATGACACAAGATCTCAAGGCAGGATGTGTCTCATTCTACTGTTAGCAGCCTGCATGGCCTAAATGTTCTTCTATGGCTGCAGCGTTCTCCAGACTTGTCTCCAACTGAGTACTTAATGTCTGTGCATCATTTATCAGGATTGTTATCTGAGGTACTGGCAATTTGCGGTTTCTGAAACTGGTAACTCTTATCAACCGATCCTCTGCAGCAGAGGTTATGGTTGGTCTTTGTTTCCTCAGAGGGTGTTCATGAGAACCTATTTCTTAATAGTGAGTGCTGGTTTTTATGTATGCACTTGAGGATACCTTCAAGGTTCTAGCAATTTTTTCTGACCTTCATGTCTTTTAGTAATGATGGACTGTGGTTTTTCTTAGCTGAGAGGTTCTTGCCATTTTCTGGCTTAGAAAAGCTTGTAATGGGTTCAGCACTGTATAGCGCTGTGTAGCAACACCGCCTCTGAAAAACACACCTGATGGTCGTTAACACATTCTGAAGGCGACCTGTTCATTGGAAGCGAATGGAGGTGATGACCCAATGAAGCTGTTGAAGAGAATGACAATGGGGGATAAAACTGTCACCAGAGTAAAAAGGGGCTCCAAAAGGAATCTAAGATGTAATATGTGTTCTTGTATGTTTCACACGTGTCTCTTTACTCCTTTCTTCCATATGTGTCCCACATTGTGACGATCATTCACCTTCTAAGTGGTGGGATCCACATCGGTCTAACCATTATCAATTCAGTGGACAGGTGATGACTTGTTTAGGCTGAATAGTCCATTAAGTTTGTAATTGCAGCTTATATATGAAACTCTCAAAATCCAGATTGTCAGAGGTCTGGACTCTCTAACAATTTCCAGACTATAAAACCATTTCTAGCTGTACCGATTGTATAGAACTGTATGTGCATTTGCCTCCATGCTGCACCGTACAGGCCAAGGCACAACATCTGTTCTGTCCTAAACTCTTGTCTGCAGTTTACATACCGCAAAGAGGCTACCTGAATACCCGCAGGTAGCAATATTTCCTTACGACGGCGTCTCGCCGTCCTCCGCATGCAGCTCATTCTCCAAGTCTGCTTTGATTCTAATCAGTTGGTTAAGAATTTTCTTGTGAGGCTTCAGATCCTGTTCTCCCCGGAGGCTGGAAAAGATCTAAATTATGAGTGATGCACATTAGGTGTCGCAAGAAAACATTTCCAATTCGAGCTCCTAATATAAGGCAGGAAACAGTTTGGGCTCGGCTGCTCCTCGCGTCTTGACCTTCCCTGAAGTCATCAATTTTACACCTCTGCATGTTCCACCACATCCGTAAAAATGATGGAAGATTTCGAGGCTGAAGAGATAACTTCTAGAATAAACACAACAAAAAGTCCAAGGAAGAATAAATATGGTTTTATGTACAAGAAGCGAAACGGAGACGATAGCAGCGACCACGGATCAAATCCTGAAAAATGGCGCAAAATCCTGAATGATACACAACGTGCATTTAATAAGGAGGAACGTTTCCCTTTAGTCCAACTTCTCTTTCTCAAATCTATTTATCTCTATCCCATACAGAATCTATATAAACTCCTCATCATTGGAATCGCACCATCAAGAAGGTGAAATTGTGGAATTATGGAAATCACAGGAACAATAGACATGTTATATACAAATGGTGGAAAAATGGAGAATGTACTGCAAGCTAAACTGGACGTCACACATCCTGTTATCTATCTATTATCTATTTCTACTTTCTCACATTTGAATATAACATGGCTCTTTTGAAACAATTGTAACATTTTCGCTTTTCTGTTTTCTCGGATTGCTCCGGACTAATCAATGATTAAATTAAACATTTAGTGTTACTTTTTTTCCGCAGAGATACATAAACAGTCTGTTTGCAATTTTCCGCATCCACATGAAGCAGGAGCACCTGTAGCCTAACACATGGTTCAGCGAGTCAGCGTTTCATTGTGACTGCGTTCTGCTCCTCTCGTTATTTCTCATCTCTGCACATTGCTAAATAGCCGGCGGGGCTGTAATTTCTTCAAGGAAACAGTGAAAAGAGAGCGGCCAGTAAACGCTCTGTGATGTAGCTGGCGCCGTAACACACCGCCAATAAATAAAGGGACGCATGTCAGTGGCTTTCCGACTTTATTCAAAAAAGTTAAAACCTTATGTGTTTTCGATTTCTCTGCAAAATATCTCACCTGAACACATACGCCAAATGCAATGTCGTGCCGTGTACGCAGCCCCCATGCAACGCATTTCAAGCAGAGGAGATGACAATACTAACACATTGGCTCTGCAAAGCATTTCGAGGAGGCAGATGGTGCGGCTTCCACTGCAGTCTCAACATGATGCTCAAACACCGTGTGCACACTTGGCATTCCCGACAGCGGAGCCTGTGTGGGCAGAGGGAAGACAAATGGTATGAATCCTTATACCAGTGCCAGCGTACAGCAAAACCAACAGGAAGCGCCACAACTGGCAGCGTCTTAAAGGGAGACTGGAAATGTGAATCTTTTTGTTTTTGTAATTACAAACCAGGATTTGGCTTTGATACATTTTCACAGTAAAGTTACATCATTACCTCAATGTTTAGCAACAAAGTTGTGCATCAGATGTAAACATTGCTACATTGTAATTTTTCTTCCTAATGAGATAATATTAATATCATATGGTTTGCATAATGCAGGGACCATGACTTGCATGCAACCCTAGTCTACAGTATATATATACTGTGAGAAGGTCACTCGTAAATTGCCAGAGGTCAGATATGTGTCACTCAGCATGTTAGCCTCAATGATATGAACCTGGAAAAATGATCCTACATACCAGTACTAAAACCCCTGGCTTTGGGCAGAGGTGGGGGGTATGTGAGAAGGTCATTAGTAAAATACTGGAGGGGAGATATGTGTCACTCAGGATGTTAGCCTCAGTGACATGGACTTGGAAAAATGCTCCTACATACCAGTACTAAAACCCCTGGCTTTGGGCAGAGGTGGGGGATATGTGAGAAGGTCATCGGTAAACTACTGTAGGAGACATATGTCACTCAGTAATATAAACCTGGAAAAATGCTCCAGCATACTAAGTGCTGAGAGGGGTTAATTGGCCATGTTAAGGGCTGGGTTTTTGTGAACAGCTGAAAAGTGGGTGGGAGACTGTTCACCATATCTCCACCCCAGGGTGTGGTCCAGAAGCTAAATGTGGAGCCTTTGTATTCATGCAGTGTTCTGTGTACTCTGGAGGGGAGCTGGGCTCTTGGTAACCAGTGCTGAACCCTGTTTCCTGTGCAGGCGAACCCCACAGTTAAAGAGACTATAATGAGTGCTATTCTTTTTGTTTATATCGAGAAGACTGGATATGTTTATTTTCTTTGCACTGATTTATGAAGCCCATTGTAATAAACCAGTTGAAAATTTAAATAGACATTCATGTGACTCTTTCATTAAGCATCCAAGTGAGCCGATCTACCACAATATATACTATACACAAACCCAGGGAAATCTAGAGGAGTAATAATACAAGTCTATCTCCTTATTTATGCTTTCTGTCTGATCGGGGCTTCTAATCACCTGCTTCCCTTAATACATCTTTAAAGAGTTCCTGTCACCCATCTACGGAGCCCCTTTTTTTAGGAGTAATCTGTAGTATGTGTGCGTAAGGAATAATTCCATTTATGGCTATTATATGGCTGGTTTCTGCATTTTTCACCAGATTTTCTTTCTGTAAATTCAGTTGTCTCTGAGCTAGTGGTGGGCACTAGCTGCTATGATGTCTCACATACACAGCACACACAGACATGAGGGATTCCAGCTCTCCTATTTCTACAGAGCAGATGCGGCAGTTACATGGAGGGCATTATACAGCAACATTAAGCAGCAGAGATGTGAATCCAGATATGGGCTGAGATAAAACACTTACTAGGAAGGAGCAGCATAATCTATCTTTGCGTTTCATTCTCATTGCTCCCTCCTCCTCCCCTCCTCTTCATAGATCTGATTAGACAACTGTAATCTGATCCCTCAGTGAGATAAGGCCATTATACAGTATAGCAGTACTATGTAGCAGAGCTAGGAATCCAGCTCAGGGGTTACATAAAACACTTACCAGAAAGCAGAAGGATGATTTGTCTGTGGTTCACTCTCTTTGCTCCTCTTTCCTTCTTTCTCTCCTCTTCATAGACCTTAATAGCCAGCTTTAATCTGATGCCTCAGTGCGCTGATTGTTGTGTACAGTATACAGCTTAGCAGAAGAGCTGTGAATCCAACTCTGGGGTGAAATAAAACACTTACCAGAAGACAGCAGCATGATCTGTCTTTCTGTTTCACTCTCTTTGCTCCTTTTTCCTCCTTCTCCTCTTTTCCATAGACCATAGTAGCCAGCTGTAATCTCATACCTTGGTGAGCTGAGGGTTTTGTACAGTATAGTACTTAGCAGAAGAGCTGTGAAATTAAAAAAAAACTGATTAGAAGACAGCAGCAGATCTGTCTTTCTGCTTCACTCTCTTTGCTCCTCTCTCTCCTTCTCTCCATAGACCTTAATAGCCTGCTGTAATTTTCCAAAGTTAAACTTTGTGCTGTGCCTGGTCGGGGGTGGCTGAGATCTAACTTTCTACACTACTGGGTTTAATAAAAACACGGCGATGAGAGCTTTTATTGACAGTACTGAGCAGAACTGGGTCTTCATTATGACATATTTCCGCAGAGCCGTGATATTTCACTGGTTTCAATGGGAATCTAATAACATAGCAGAGGCCAACGAGCCGCTCCAGGCTCAGAGATTTCACATGAAGCCTTCAGTATAAAGTTCAATATTTGGGGTTTTTATTTTTTATACATGTGACAATTAACGTTTCTCTATCATCAGAAACATTAGAAGCTGTGAATCACGCGATAGATTGTAAATGTTTCTTTAACCCCTGAATTTTTATTTCATTCTTGCAATTCACTTCCCAGCCATTAGGAGGCCACACAAAGATACTTATAATATAAACATCTCCCAGCAGAGTATAGTGCAAAATTGTGTTTTTCTTCCAAACTGGTCGTCTCGCACATCGAGGATGCCTCAAGAACCATCAGTCTTTGCTTAAGCATGTGAGGGTTTATTTTTTAGTTTTTTTGCAATTTTGCAGCAAATACGATTTTTTTTACCTTTTTTTTTTTTAGGGAGGTAGAGTAATCAAAAAGCAGCAGTGCTGGTATTACTTTTTCAGGATTTAATTTTACAGCATTGACCAATGTAGGGATCCACACTCTCAGATAGTCATTAGGCAGCGTTCACACAAGCAATGGGGTTTGGTCTAAACCGTTGCAGTTTTATTGGTTTTATAAAACTCCAATGGCTCAAAACCAAAAACAGCCTCTTCTGGGCACAAAGGTATAACAGCAAACAAGCAGTTCATTTAGCAGAATGCATATGTCAGTGCGGGCTCACCCGAACAAAATTACAGTCCTTTCTCCCGGATAAAACATTGTACACAGAAGAGGTACGATCCCACCACTATCGGTATTTCCTTCAACTCAAGCTCCAGCAACTTCCAGCGTCAAACAGAAGTATTCAACTCCGTGCACAATTCACACAAAACACACTGCAGCTTTCACACATCTCTTTGCAGCTCCAACACACAGACTGCTCAGCTTTCCTAGCTGACCCGTGCAGTCTCCATTCAGAGAGAGACCCTGGCTTGTCTCTCTCCCAGCTATAGCTCACATTTTGTCTGGTCACTCACCAGCTTCAGCACATATGACTCTGCATCATTCTGCAGACTGACATCTAGTGAACACAGGTCCTGGTTCTTATTCAAAGCAAGGCAAGTGCATCTAATCAAGACCTGCAGTGCTAGGATTTAACCCTGTCATACCAAACTTTGCCACATCAGGTAAGAGAAATCGTGTCATAATTTTACAGAACGGGTAATTTTAGTTTATCCAGCTGCCGTCTAACCCTATTCGTATGTGAAGTTGCATCGAGGCTGGAGAGAGCAATTGACATCTGCAACTATCGAGATCACCAGCCTCCGCTGCCGCAGCTATGTGCTGCTCCTCCACTCGATCCTTTAACCCCGTCTCCGGTCTACTTCTTACTTCTACTCCATGTGCCAGATAGTCCTTGATGCACTTTATGACATAATAACGTGTTTCTGCTCATGTTGGCATGTGGGGTGATGTATGTGATGATCTCAGGACTAGAGATGAACAAACCCAAACTGTAGAGATCGGGGTTTGTACCGGACACCTAGTGATCGGTGCTGCACTTCCACAACGGACTTCTCCCATGTCTGTTTTATTGTTCTGGGGAGAGAGAGAGACTGTCTGTGGGGGTCCTCTGCTTCCTTTGGCAGCCCCCAAGTCCCAATTGACTACTGTGGGGTTCAGTTTGAGTTCTGGTACACAAACCGGTCTTTGGACTACCGGCAAACCCGAACATCCACGGGTCTGCTCGTCCCTAGTTATGACATCATAACATAACCCCCAATGAAGAGCAAAACAGATACCGAGCTTAGAGAACGAGCAGAGAACCCGCGGCATGAACAAGAGAAGGGCAAGTTGAGTATTATATATTTTATTTTACTTTTAACTCCTCTTATTTACTTTATTTTTCGACCTCAGAATATAATAAATGTCTTGACTGATTTCTAGAAAAAAAATTCAAATTCAAACCGTCATCAGAACACGCCAGCAAATCTCTCGACAGGTTGCAGTTCACTTCCCAACCGCTAGGTGGCCACTCATGGATGCTTATAGTAGAAACATCTCCCAGCAGAGTATCACACAAAATTGTGTTTGTCTTCCAAGCTGGTCATTTCACATATGGTCGGAAGTAAATGTATGAAGCTGATGATGGCTGTGTGCCTCTAACAATCGCAGGTGGAGAAGAATTTAACACGTGCCAGTATGGGGGCGCATCATTCTATGAGCCCATCGGCATGCCCGTGACATGATCACAGGTGTTGTGAATGGGTTTGAGATGAGTTCTGAGCAGAGGCTCCCTCTGGTGGTTACAAGCGGTGCTAGTGAGGATTGGGAATCAGGTGTTACTGATTGGTCTTATTTAAGGGAATCATTTTCCCATCAGGGTTGCCGGTGATCAATTGTTCTGGTCTGAATCCTTCTTTCCAGTTTCCCTTGTAGCCTGCTGTGTCGTGTCTGCATCTCCTGCTATCAGATAAGACAATTTCTTATTTTGTGTTTTTGCTATATTTTTGCATTTTGTCCTGCACTTCTGTGGGGGCCTTCTGGGTCCCCTCCGGGGGCTTTTTGCCCTCTCAGTTTGGTCCAGCCACTGTGTTTTGTACTTTTGCTTTTTGCAGTTTTTTCAGTGGCTGCTGTTTTTGTTACACCAGAGAACTAATTTAGGTGGTAGAGGTCGTGTGATCTCAGGTGATTTTGAAATTAGTATGTTGGTGTTTTTCAGGGTTTTCTGGGATTGCAGTAAGTACCCTTCCTGTCCTTTTCTATTTAGATAGTTTGGGCCCCAGCGTTTGCTCATACTATTTTCTTTCTGTGTCAGTATTTCCTCTTGTCTAACCGCCATTATATGTTTGGGGGCTTTCTATTATCTTTGGGGTTCTGCTCCGGGGCAGATAGCTTTCCTATTTCTATCTTTAGGTGTAGTTAGTTTCTCAGGCTGTGACGAGGCGTCTAGGACCATCGTAGGAACGCTCCACGGCTGCCTCTAGTTGTGGTGGTTAGTCAGGGTACTGCAATCTCATAGATTCCAACTGCTCTGGTGTATTGCCTTTTTTACCTGCACTCCTCAGCTACCGTAACATAACAGTATCACCGGCCATAAAAATTGTATGGTACTCACAGAAGGAAAAAAAAAAATATATATTTTGAAGGAAGAAAAGTTGTCAGAGATATTTTTCTGTTTGTTGCATTTTTTTTTTTTTTTTCCCCCTGTATCTCTGGGTGCTGGGGAGGATCTTTTCTCCCAATGGAGTTTGCACAGTTGTCTGGCCGTGTGGATCAGCTTGCCACTGAGGTTCAGAGTATTGCTGCATATCTTGCTAGGTTGCCTGTTGTGGAACCTAGGATCCCCATGCCAGATTTGTTTTCAGGGGATCGAGCTAAGTTTCAGAATTTCAAAAATAATTGTAAATTGTTTCTTGCCTTAAAATCTAAGTCCTCAGGAAACGCAGCGCAGCAGGTTCAAATTGTCATCTCTCTCCTGCGCGGCGATCCTCAGGATTGGGCTTTTTCCCTGACACCTGGGGATCCTGTTTTGAGTGATGTTGATGTATTTTTTCAGGCTTTGGGGTTATTGTACGATGAGCCTAATATCACTGATCAAGCTGAAAAAGCCTTGTTGGCATTAAATCAGGGGCTTGATGACGCTGAGTTATACTGTCAGAGATTCCGTAGGTGGGCAGTCCTGACCAAATGGAATGACGACGCTTTGGCGGCCCTTTTCCGGAAGGGTCTGTCGGATAATGTAAAGGATGTTATGGTGGGATTCCCTGTCCCCTCTGGTCTCAATGATTCTATGTCATTAGCGATTCAAATTGACAGACGTTTGCGTGAGCGGAGAAGTATGCGTGGAGTGGTGTTGCCTTGTGAGCCAGCTGCTGAGCCCATGCAGTGTGATGGAGTGGTGTCTGGGGCACAGCGTCATGAGTTTCGAAAGCGCAATGGGTTATGTTTCTACTGTGGTGATGCCTCTCATGCTATTTCAGTCTGCCCTAAGCGGGGAAGACGTTTTGCACGCTCAGTTGTCTTGGGTAGTGTTCAGACTAAGTTTTTATTAACTGTCACTCTGATATGCTCTCTGTCCTCATTTTCTGCTCAGGCTTTCGTTGATTCTGGAGCAGCTATTAACCTGATGGATTATGATTTTGCTAAACGTTGTGGATTTCCCTTGATACCCCTACAGAAGTCTATTCCCCTACTGGGGATCGATTCTACCCCTTTGGCTGAGAATAAACCCCAGTTTTCTACTCAGGTGATAATGAGGGTTGAACCTGATCACCAGGAGTGCTGCAAATTTTTGGTTCTATATAATCTGCATGACATTATCGTGCTGGGTTTCCCTTGGTTACAGTCTCATAATCCTGTTTTGGATTGGAAATCTGTGTCTGTAACCAGTTGGGGCTGCCAATGTGTTAATACCAACACTCCTGTTTTTTCTGCCTCCCCCCAGGCTGAGGATGTTCCTGACTTTTTGTTTGATTTTTCTGATGTGTTTAGCGAAAGTAAATCTGCATCCTTACCTCCCCATAGGAGCTATGACTGCGCTATTGAATTAGTGCCAGGTAGTAAATTCCCTAAGGGTCGCCTCTTTAACTTGTCTATACCTGAACATGACGCTATGCGTTCTTATATCAAGGAATCATTGGAGAAGGGTCATATCAGACCATCCTCTTCACCCTTAGGTGCCGGTTTTTTCTTTGTGGCCAAAAAAGATGGTTCATTAAGGCCGTGTATTGATTATCGTCTCTTGAACAATATTACTGTGAAATATCAATACCCGTTACCCTTGATTTCTGACCTGTTTTCCAGGGTGAAAAACGCTACTTGGTTTACCAAGCTTGACCTCAGGGGGGCGTATAACCTTATTCGCATTAAGCACGGGGATGAATGGAAGACGGCATTCAATACCCCTGAAGGGCATTTTGAGTACCTAGTGATGCCCTTTGGGCTCACTAATGCTCCTTCCGTCTTCCAGTCCTTCATGAATGACATTTTCAGGGATTTTGTGGATAAATTTCTGATTGTTTATTTTGGATGATATCTTGATTTTTTCTAATGACTGGGACTCTCATGTGAAACATGTTCGAACTGTATTCCAGATTTTGAGAGAGAATGCTCTGTATGTGAAGGGATCAAAGTGTCTTTTTGGCGTACAGAGGATCTCATTTCTGGGATTCATTTTGTCCCCATCTGTTATTGAAATGGACCCGGTCAAGGTTCAGGCCATCTGTGATTGGGTCCAACCTACTTCATTAAAGGCTCTTCAGAGATTTTTGGGTTTTGCCAATTTTTATCGTAAATTTATTGGTAATTTCTCGGTTATTGTTAAACCATTAACTGATTTGACCAGAAAGGGTTCTGATGTGGTGAATTGGCCTCCTGAGGCAGTCTCTGCATTTCAGGAACTTAAGCAGAGATTCACTTCTGCTCCTGTTCTACGGCAGCCTGATGTTTCTCTGCCATTTCAGGTGGAGGTTGATGCCTCTGAAATTGGGGCAGGTGCCGTTTTGTCCCAAAAAGATCCAGAGACCTCTAAAAGTAACCCTTGTGCCTTTTTCTCTCGAAAATTTTCTCCTACTGAACGTAATTATGACGTGGGTAATCGGGAGTTGTTGGCCATGAAGTGGGCTTTTGAAGAGTGGAGACATTGGCTGGAGGGAGCCAAACATCAGGTGGTGGTCCTTACGGACCATAAGAATCTGGTCTATCTGGAATCTGCCAAGCGACTCAATCCTAGACAGGCCAGGTGGGCCTTGTTTTTCACACGTTTTAATTTTGTGGTTTCCTTTCTTCCTGGCACTAAGAATGTTAAGGCGGATGCTCTCTCGAGGAGTTTCCTTGCGGACTCTCCTGAGTTATCTGATCCTTCTGTTATTTTGAAAGAGGGTGTAGTTCTTTCCGCCATCTCGCCCAATTTGAGACTTGCTCTGGAGGGGTGTCAGGAGGATAGGCCCGAGCGCTGCCCTGTTGGAAAATTGTTTGTCCCGGACCAATGGAAAAAGAGTGTGATGTCTGAGATTCATTGTTCCGCATTGGCTGGGCATCCCGGAATTTTTGGTACCAGAGACTTGGTTAGTCGGTCCTTTTGGTGGCCTACCTTGTCTCGTGATGTCAGGGAATTTGTGCAGTCCTGCGGGACTTGCTCTCGCTCCAAGCCTTGCTCTCGCTCTAGTGGTTTGTTGATGCCATTGCCTGTGCCCAAGAGACCATGGACCCATATCTCTATGGATTTCATTTCCGATCTTCCTGTTTCTCAGAGAATGACCACCATCTGGGTAATTTGTGATAGGTTTTCCAAAATGATACATCTTGTGCCATTACCTAAGTTGCCTTCCTCCTCTGAATTGGTGCCGTTGTTCCTTCAGCACGTGGTTCGTTTACACGGCATTCCTGAGAACATTGTGTCTGACAGAGGAGTCCAGTTTGTTTCCAGATTTTGGAGGACTTTTTGTTCTAAACTGGGTGTTCAATTGTCTTTCTCCTCGCATTTCATCCTCAGACCAATGGTCAAACTGAGAGAACAAACCAGACATTGGAGACTTATCTAAGATGCTTTGTGTCTGCTGATCAGGATGACTGGGTCTCTTTTTTGCCTTTGGCTGAGTTTGCTCTTAATAATAGGGCTAGCTCTGCCACTTTGATGTCTCCGTTTTTCTGTAATTCTGGGTTTCACCCTCGATTTTCTTCAGGACAGACGGAGGCTTCTGTCTGTCCAGGTGTTGACTCTGTTGTGGAGCGTATGCAACAGATTTGGGACCACGTAGTGGAGAGGTTGTCCCTCTCTCAGGAGAAGGCCCAGCGGTTTGCTAACCGGCATAGGACTGATGGTCCTCGGTTTAAAGTGGGGGACTTGGTCTGGTTGTCCTCAAAGAATATTCCTATGAGAGTAGCATCTCCTAAATTTAATCCTAGGTTCATTGGACCTTATAAGATCATGGAGATTATTAATCCTGTTTCTTTTCGTTTGCTTCTTCCAGGGACATTTAAGATCCATAACGTGTTCCACAAGTCCTTGTTAAAGAGGTTTGTTGAGCCAGTGGTTCCTGCTGCTGTGCCTCCTGACCCTGTTTTGGTTGAGGGCAATCTGGAGTATGTGGTTGAGAAAATATTGGATTCTCGTTTTTCTAGACGGAAACTCCAGTATTTGGTTAAATGGAGAGGTTATGGTCAGGAAGACAATTCTTGGGTGTTTGCTTCGGACATCCATGCTAGGAGACTTATCCGTGCGTATCATAGAACTCATCCTGACCGACCTGGTTGCTCAAATGAGGGTTCGGTGACCCCTCCTCAAGGGGGGGGTACTGTTGTGAATGGGTTTGAGATGAGTTCTGAGCAGAGGCTCCCTCTGGTGGTTACAAGCGGTGCTAGTGAAGATTGTGAGGACTGGGAATCAGGTGTTACTGACTGGTCTTATATAAGGGAGTCATTTTCCCATCAGGATTGCGGTGATCAATTGTTCTGGTCTGAATCCTTCATTCCAGTTTCCCTTGTAGCCTGCTGTGTCGTGTCTGCATCTCCTGCTTACAGATAAGACTTTTGCTTCTTTTGTGTTTGTGCTATATTTTTGCATTTTGTACTGCACTTCTTTGGGGGCCTTCTGGGTCCCCTCCGGGGGCTTCTGCCCTCTCAGTTTAGTTCAGCCACTGAGTTTTGTTCTTTTGCTTTTTCCAGTTTTTTCAGTGGCTGCTGTTTTGATTTTGTTACACCAGAGAACTAATTTAGGTGGTAGAGGTCGTGTGATCTCAGGTGATTTTGAAATTAGTAGAGTTGGTGCTTTTCAGGGTTTTCTGGGATTGCAGTAAGTACCCTTCCTATCCTTTTCTATTTAGATAGTTTGGGCCCCAGCGTTTGCTCATACTATTTTATTTCTGTGTCAGTATTTCCTCTTGTCTAACTGCCATTACATGTTTGGGGGCTTTCTATTATCTTTGGGGTTCTGCTCCGGGGCAGATAGCTTTCCTGTTTCTGTCTTTAGGTGTAGTTAGTTTCTAGGCTGTGACGAGGCATCTAGGACCAACGTAGGAACGCTCCACGGCTGCCTCTAGTTGTGGTGGATAGTCAGGGTACTGCAATCTCATAGATTCCAACTGCTCTGGTGTATTGCCTTTTTGCCTGCTCTCCTCAGCTACCGAAACATAACAGTAGATGGTTTGGAAGACAGCTATCGCTCCCAACTCCTCCATACACATGATCGCTTATGTGTTCTCTGTGAGAGGACATCTGCCAGACTCCTCTGTCCTTCCCAGACCCTCTGTCCTCCGACCGAATCTTCTAGATTGCCATAGACTCCTCCATCCTCCCCAGAGTCCTGTCCTTTTTAGATTCCTCTTTCCTCCTCCAGGCACCTCTATCTTACCCCCACTCCTCTGTCTTCCCACAGACTCCTCTGTCCTACTCCAGATTCCCTTTCTACAGAATCATGTGTCCTTCTACAGACTCTTTTGTTCTCCCACAAACCCCTCGGTTCTCCCCAGACTTCTCTGTCCTTCCATAGATTCCTTCTGACCCCGTAGATTCCCCTGTTCTCCCAGATTCCTCTGTCCTACAGACTCCTCTGTCCTCCCAAGAACTCTCTGTCCTACAGACTCCTCTGTCCTCCCAAGAACTCTCTGTGCTACAGACTTCTCTGTCCTCCACAGACCTCTCTGTCTTACAGACTTCTCTGTCCTCCCCAGACCTCTCTGTCCTACAGACTTTTCTATCCTCCATGGACCTATCTGTCCTACAGACTACTCTGTCCTACAGATTCCTCTCCCCTCCCCAGACCTCTCTGTCCTACAGACTCCTCTATCCTCCCCTGATGTCTATGTCCTCCCCTGACTCCTCTTTCTTCTCCAGACCTCTCTGTCCTCCCCAGACTCCTCTGTCCTCCCTGAAACCTCTGTCCTCTCAAGACATCTCTGTCATCCCCTGACCTCCCTGTCCTACAGACTCATCTGTCCTCCCAATACCTCTCTGTCCTCCCCAGACCTTTATGTCCTCCCCAGACTCCTCTGTCCTCTCAAGACATCTCTGTCATCCCCTAACCTCCCTGTCCTACAGACTCATCTGTCCTCCCCAGACCTCTCTGTCCTCCCCAGACCTTTATGTCCTCCCAGACTCCTCTGTCCTCCCTGAAACCTCTGTCCTCTCAAGACATCTGTCATCCCCTGACTTCCCTGTCCTACAGACTCATCTGTCCTCCCCAGACCTCTCTGTCCTCCCCAGACCTTTATGTCCTCCTCAGACCTTTATGTCCTCCTCAGATCTTTATGTCCTGCTCAAACTCTTCTGTCCTCCCCAGTCCTCTCTGTCCTACAGACTGCTCTGTCCTACAGATTCCTCTTTGTTCCCCAGACCTCTCTGTTCTACAGACTCCTCAGTCCTCCTCAGACCTCTTAGTCCTCCCCAGACTCCTCTGTCCTCCCCAAACCTTTCTGTCCTCCCAAAGCTCTTCTGACGGCTTCTTCTCTCCACTGACATCATCGCTCAGGGGGGATTCATGAGGCCCCCATAACCATTAGACTGTCAAATGATCCCACCAACGTCGGCAGGTTCGTCAGATGTTAGTCCAATGTGTATGGGGCTGTAAGACCACTACGCCACCCGAGGGGGAACACCATGACATAAAGTGCGGCAATTAGTGCATCCTGGGAACTAACGGACACGTTGATACATTGATGTTGCTGTTTACATTCCAGATGATGAATGAATGATGAACTGTTGCGCTCAGAGTTTTCCTTTAGGCAGGTAGCTATGGATCTCGATCTGAGACGTCCTGTCCGGCATCTTCGCTGTGAAATTGATTTCACAGATTGCCCTGCTTCTATTTGCGTTCCCCACCTGGATTGGGGGCTTTCGGCAGCGGTTCGAGTCAATAGCAGAGGGAGCTTATTTGTAACAATGTGGATAAACGTTGATATAAATAGGGGGGAAAATGAACGGAGACAACCGGGGATATTTACATAAATCAACCAATCTGCGCAGAATTGGAGCCACTGACAGATCCTTTGTTCTGGAGCTTCGCTTCAACGTCGATGCTCTGAGAGAGGGTGTTAAAACCGAGGCACGTCTTGTACTTGTGAATACCAATGAATCCGTTGTCATGGAAACGGTACCTAGTCAACGAGCTCAGAACTTTTTACGTCTTTTTTTTTTTGCACCCAAAGAATTTTGGGAAACGCTAAAGTTGAATGATATCATTTTCATAAATATTAGTTTTTCTCGTTTGTTACAATAATGGATATTTGCAAAAGAAAAAAAAAATTGCATGGAAAAACTAAATATTTTACTATGTTACATTTATACTACAACTTTCTAATACCGGGGATGCAATCAGTAATATTTATGTACAGGAAATTATGTTTTCAAATGGTTCACAGGCTATAGTATAAGACGAACATGTATGCTTTCTACCAAAAACAGCGCCACACCTGTCCATAGGATTTGTCTGGTATTGCAGCTCAGCTATGTTTAAGTAAATGGGGCTTAGTTGCAATACCACATACGACCTCTAGGTCAGTGTGGCGCTAGGAAGAAATCAGTCAATTTTTATCAATACTTAACAAGGATATAACCAGCCTGAGCCTTTAAGCGCTCCCATCCTTTCAAAGAAAAGCATAATCCTGCTGCCATCATCCTCCCAGACTAGTTTAAGCAGTTTTTGGGGCAGTCTAATTTGTCCACAACTTTTTGTTTTCTCAGTTCTGTAACTTTGTACCCATTCTTTTTCATTTTCAGTGGGCATTTTGTTTTTTATTGTATTTTGCCAGCACTATAGGTGTAGGAACTTCCTTTCACTTTTTAGCATGCCTTGCTCCTACCATTTTCCAATGGCTTTCCAGAGGTGAGACAAATAGCACCAGATGGCCTGCAATGAAATTTTTAAAAGAGCTGGGTTTTTGTGGACAACCATAGAGTGGGTGGGAGGTTGTTCACCTTATCTCCACCCCAGGGTGTGGTCTGTGGCTTAAGTAGCCGGCCTGCAGACTCAGTGGGTGTTCACTGTCTGGAGAGGAACACTCCAGAGAGGTGTTTGTGGTTTGCTAATACCTGAACCATGGGGCTTGCTAACCCTAAGTGGGCTGATCCACGCTAACACAAAGACTGTGCTTTGTGCTACCACTTTGTTTTGTTTTCCTGTTTTGCCCAGAGGGCTCTGTTTCTTTTTACTTCACCTTGGTTTATGCTGCATCTTATAAACCAAGGAAATTCTTAAAGGAACAGTGTTCCCTTGTCTACCTCCATGTACAGCTGAGTGAGCCAATCAACCACAGGTGGTGGAGAATGCGGGCAATGTTCCCAGCGAACATGTGTGATGCCTACAAGAGGTATTGCATGTCCTTGGTGAAGGTGGCCACGAGCCAGCATACGACATCAAGCAAAATGGAGGACCTGCTTAAGCATCTGGTACAAGCTCAGCAGCAACAGTTGGTTCAACAGGAGACAAGTAAGCTGCTTATACAACAGCAGCGCTAGCAGCAGATTGACTTGCTTGCAGAGGCAGTTCGTGGAGGGCTGGCAGACCCCCCTAAATCCGGGTGACAACACATACAATCGGAAGGCGGTAAGAAGAGCAATGCAAAAAATGACCAAGGGTGATGACGTGGAAGCATTTTTGACTGTTTTTGAGAGGGTAGCAGAGTGTGAGAAGTTACCAGAAAAGGAGTGGGCTTCCTTTCTAACTGGCGACTCGCAAATCGCTTATTAGGATTTGGCATTGCAGGACGCCGAAGTATGCCTAATTAAAAATCAGAGCACAAAGGGTTCACCACTGGACTTATTATGGGGACAAACTGCCTTGATCCCAAATGTTTTATTTACTGCATCTTCTACAGAAATGGTTGCAGTCGGAGTCCTCCAATCCATCCTAGATGGTTGAGGGGGTTGTCATGACCAGATTTGTTCACTCCCTTCCTAGGCCAGTGCAGATCTGGGTTGCCCAGGGACACCCCTAGAATGCAGACGACCTGGTGGGCCTAGTGGAATGGTTCCTGGAGGTCGAGAGGTCCCTTAAAAAGCCCAGTGGGAGCTTGAGTCCCAAAAGAGGGGTGGTAGAGCTACCACTGGGAGAAGTCCTAGATCCCAACGGGTCACTGAGTAGTTGTCAAGGGCCGTTGGTAAAGACTTGCTCTGATGGAGATGTCGTTGTCCAGGACATATAGCCACCCATTGTCCTTTGTCTTCTGAGGAGATGGACTGCAGCCTAAGGAGGCGCTGCTCGTGCTATGCCTATCCCGCCTGCAATGTGGACTATCAGCCCGGTGAGGGGCTGCAGGCATGTCCTGTGACAATAAATGGGGTGCTGGTGTCAGGACTCTTGGACTCATGGAGTTTGGTGAGTTTGGTGACCCTGATAAGGGCCACACTCCCCCAACAGTTGATTACAGGGAAACACGTAGACATTCTCTATATCAACGGTGACACCAAGGACTACCCTGTCGCCAGAGTGACGACAAAAACAAACCGTGGTGGGGGTAGGTTGGGGTAGTCAAAGACTTGCTACACCCAGTGATAATCGGGCAGGGCTTTTGCCTGTTCTGGGACTTGTGGGAAAAGGTGAGGATGCCCACTAACTCAAACAGGAGTCTGTCCACACATGAAGAATCCCCATTGCAGTCGGAGGCGGATGAGGTCACGCTGTGTGTCCTTGCTGGTGATGAGGACGAGATGGTGACCAGTGAATCCAACATTCCTGAGTTGGGGGGGAATTTTGGGACTGCCCAAATGCAGAATCTTACTTTAAAAAATGTGTTTGACAATGTGACTGTGATAAATGGGGTTGCTCAAGAGCTGGAGGCCGACACCAGGTGTGGAGACATGGCATTGTATCTTAATCAGATTTTCTATTTTTAGCAAGCCAGGAAGAATAGACTGTTATCTATATGTTGACTTTTGAATTAATGTGTTTCTTTCTAGTTGGTAAAGAAAACAGACTTTTGCTCTTGTAAGCCTGTAATATTAACTTGTGAGATGACATTTGATGTAACATACTGTGCTCTTATCCTTGATGACTAGTGATGTTTACTGATATGCTAATTATGCATTGTGTAGGCCAGCTAGCTTGTTGACTTCGAAAACAGAGGAGGAAAAACTATGCAGATAGATTACATAATCACGTCATCACTTGCACTGACTTAGTAGTTATAGAGCTTTCATCCTCTTACCACCTTCCCTAGGGGAGGAGACCCCGGTTTCAGCCTCATCTATAAAAGCCCCTTGTTCCATCCGTGAAGAACACCCAGTTTTTGATGGCGGTATTTCAGAGCTCCTCGTACGTGTGCGGAAGGTCTGAGCCTCTCGCTCCCAGCTCTTGTTTTTCAGTCGGATCCCAGGATGTTGGAGAAGACTGCAGTGAAACGCTGCACAATTATTAATCCTTTCGTAGCTAGAGGACAACGCTGCGTTATAATATAATGTGTTTCTGTCTCCTGAGAATAGTCTAGTAATTCCGAAATGCCATCGCTGGACATTCAAATCTTTCGTTTCTACACTCAGGAAATGTATTTCTGCTTCCTATTTATGGATCAGGAGAAAAGATAGAAAAGAAGAACAAGAAAAGGACTAGTGATGCATATTAAAGGGAACCAGTCGGCACATTTTTAAAAATGGAATTAGTGGTACGGCTGTCTAGGCGCTTGTCCCCCAATTAAAATGATATCTTTCTTGTCGAGATCCCATGTGCCAGTCATGAGAAATTTAATGTATAAGTCTTATGCAAATCAGTCTGGAAGTGCACTGGGGGCGTGTCAAGATGAAGCAGTCTAAGTGCAGTGACACGCCCACAGTGCACTTTCATCCTGATCTGAATATGACTTCAACCCCAGATTTCTCAAGACTGGCACATCCGATCTGTACAAGAAAGGTATCATTTTTACTTGGGGACAAGCGCCTACAGTGAGCAAAGTGTGGTTTCCTTCCTCCATTCTTCCACACTTTGTTTGTGCCTTTACAATTCAAAATTAAGTGAACTAAGCTGCAATACCACATACAACCTGCAGAAGGGTGTGGCGCTGTTGCGTTCTAAGAAAGTAGTCAGTGACAGTGATTGGCTTTTATCCATTGGTGGATAAAATACAGCTATAGCTAGTAACTATTCCTAACAACTCCTCCCACATACACGCATGCTCGATTAGACTGAGCATGCATGTGTTGTCAAAAGTAGGAAAAGGATCAGCTTATTCAATATAACATGCCTGATGTCATCTGTAGGAGGCCCATATATATAAGATAGGTGACCGGTCCTAGGGAAACCGGAGGGTCCAGCCACCCTAAGCCTAATGTGTATGGGCACCACACTACAGAAAAAAACTAATTCTCCTACTATAGTCAGGGTGTCTGTCCATCATGTCAGCTCCACACGTAACGCAGTGTATTAACTCTTCCACAACTCATCCCTTATATTGGAACGATTCAGAAAGTCATCTTGAAAACCCCAAAACAGGGCGAAAAAATTCTGAGCCAAGCGCGAAGGTTTAGTTATACATTATACATGACATATAGGCTCCAGCATGGCTGACATGTGATGTGGCTCCAGGGTGAGGATGAATCACATATTCCCGATCAGGACTAGAACTCGGTAGTAACCTGTCAGAGGCTCAGCAGCCATCGGCATCCGAACAGAATACCTGAACATCTGACATTTCATCCCTGCACTTTGGGATTGTTGGAAAGTTTTTACACAAGGTTTATAGGAAATCATGTAAAAGTGAATATAAGAAGCTTTGCAATATATCTTACCAGAGAGAACTGCTTCTTTATCCACTTATGAGCCACTTCTCCTCCACCTGCCTCCCAAATTCATCATTCATTCTAAAAAGCTGCTTAAAATCCATCTTAATCAAACCACGATTGATTGTCAGCTCACTGAGGAATCAGGTTACAGCTGTCTATTAAAGTCCATGCAGCGGGGAGGAAGGTGGAGCAGAGTGAGAGAGATAAATGCAGACACAGATACTGCTGCTACTTTCTATTAAGTGTTTTCTCTCTCCTTAGTGCTGGATTCACAGCCACACTGCTCAGTATTGTAGTAGAATGTCCTCCATGCTACTGCTTTCCCGTAAGTGTTTTCTCTCACCCTAGTGCTGGATTCACAGTCGCATTGCTCAATATTGCAGTATAATGTGCTCCGTGTTGCTGATTTCTAGTAAGTGATTTGTCTTACCCAAGTGCAGGATTCATAGCTATACTGCTCAATATTGAACTATATTGTCCTACATGTTGCTATTTTCTCGTGACTGTTTTCTCTCACCCTAGTGCTAGGTTCACAGGCACATTGCTGAATATCTCAGTATAACATCCTCCATGCTGCTGATCTCTACTAAGTGTTTTGTCTTACCCCAGCGCTAGATTCATAGCCACACTAATCATTATTGCATTAGGATGTCTTCAATGCTGCTTTTTTCTATTAAGAGTTTTCTCTCATCCCAGTCCTGGATTCACAGCAAGAGGAGAGCAGGAATCCCTCATGTTTGTGTATTGTGTCTCCACCCACTAGCTCAGAGACAACTGAAAATTAGAGATAGAACCTGCAGGGGGAAACTGGTGGAAAATGTAGGCTATAACTCATGTAACAGCCAGAAACTATATTATTCTTCATGTACACATGCCTGACAGCTTATTCTGAAAAATTTCCTGAACTATCACATACACTTTATAAAGGATTGGCCCCATAATTACTAATCTCCTATCTATGCCTATTCTGAACCCAAGCGACAGAGACTGTAATTGGTAACCCCTTCCCGCCATAGGATGCATGGACAGATCGTCTGCTGGGCTCCTGTGTATGGAGCAGGCTCAGGAGCTGAGCCCACACTACTGTACTACATATATTGGTACTGATAAATAATGTCAGCTCCATCGACAGAATCATTACAACATAAACCATTTTTTTTAAACTTCTTGATTGTTTTATCACTTAAATAAAAAGTATTTCTACAAGTTTGGTATCACCAAAATCATATGTGGCACCCCAGGAGTTTGGCTGCCACAGTGACCTTGCCTTCCTCCAGGGGAGGGTGATGTCATGCCTGAAAGCAGAGAGGGCTCCCTTAACAGGTAGCACAGCATGCAACACCTTTTCTTACTCCAGACCAGAAGGGGGAGCTCAAACACCTGATTTGAGGGGAGCTTCCCTGGAATATTCTGGCAGGGGGAGGAGTTGGTCAGGGTAGCTGCTAGCTGGAGGGACGAGAGAGGACAGACGTGGAGACAAGCTGGGGGACTGAAGCCATAGCAGGACTCATCCCCAGGTCTGAGCGCTGGAGACCGAACCCCTGGAGTCCGAGGCTGAGAGGGTGTAGTAAAGTCCCAGCAGCAGAATCGGGAGGGCAGAGGACGGCAGGTTCTCTGTCCCTATTAAGACTCTTCCACAAAGCAGCAGCACATGTGAGCCGGAGACTCCATAAGTGATTAGTTCCTGAAACAGGCTACAGCTGCATGTAATGAGAGTGAAGTTCAACTTAAATGAGAGAGAGAATCCAGAGGACTTGGAAGGAGCTTATAGCAGCCAATGCCTCACAGAACAGCACTAGAAAGGAGACCTCACATCCCACCTGTAATAAGGGGATCCTAAACTGCTTTCAGGCTGACCTACTCAAGTACGACCTGTACTCAATGCTCTGGACGCTTTGCCTGCAAAACTGTAAGTAAAGCTTTGGAAACTGCAACTCACTGACTGTTTCTCAGTTTCTTCCTGCGTCACCCATTGCACTCAGCTACATCTCCCAGCACCATCTACCTATCACTACATCTACCTGCCCTGGGATCCCATATTCTCACCTGTGAGAGACTGTACCAACTCTGCTGCATCTCACCATCTATCCCAGAGGATCTGCACCGCAGCGCTGGTCACCATTGACCAGATACCACAGGTGGCGTCACGAATACCTACATTACAAACTCTAACATCCCCTGTAAATAATCCCCTTTTATTGGACGCCCAGGATCACGGACCGGGTCACTGCCGCTGTGATACATCCCTTCAATACACCGGCCCGGTACCGAGTATCCCACTGCCCTGGCGGGCGACCCACATACTAACCTGGAGAATCATGTTACTGCGTCATTTTATCGCAAAATCAACCTCACAGAAACAAAACCCCAAAACATCGGCTAAATTGAGGGTTTTTTTTTCATCATTTCACCGCATTTTTTTCCCTCTTTTCCAATACGTTATATGGTAACATGAACGGTGTCATACAAAACAACAACTCGTCCTGCAACTAGTCCTCGTACAACTATGTCAAAGGAATAATCCAAGCAACACTTCTTTGTCCTCCTCCTCTTGTACCTGTCCTCTTTCTCCTACACAACTCTGTCCTCCTCCTCCTAGTCCTGTCCTCCTCCTCCTAGTCCTGTCCTCCTCCTCCTGGATCTGTCCTCTGCCTTTGACACAGTGGACCATTCCCTATCACTACAGATTTTCACATCTCTTGGTATCACAGACTTGGCCCTATCTTGGATCGCATCATACCTAACAGACCGGACATTCAGCGTCTCCCACTCCCACACCACCTCCTCACCTCGCCCCCTATATGTCGGAGTCCCTCAAGGTTCAGTCCTAGGGCCCCTGCTCGTCTCCATTTCCACCTTTGGCCTCGGACAGCTCATAGAATCTCACGGCTTTGAATATCACCTCTATGCTGATGACACACAGATCTACATCTCTAGACCTGACCTCAAATCCCTACTAACCGAAATCCCACAATGTCTGTCCGCTATTTCATCCTTCTTCTCCGCTAGATTTCTAAAACTTAATATGGACAAAACAGAATTCATCATCTTTCCCCCATCTCACTCGACTCACCCAACAGACCTATCCATTAAAGTAAACGACTGCCCACTCTCCCCAGTCCCACAGCTCGCTGCTTCGGGGTGATCCTCGACACTGATCTCTCTTTCAAACCACATATCCAAGCCCTTTCCACTTCCTGCCGACTTCAGCTCAAAAACACCTCCCGGATCCATACATTCCTCAATCAAGAATCTGCAAAAACCCTAGTCCATGCCCTCATCATCTCCCGCCTAGACTACTGCAACCTGCTGCTCTGTGGCCTCCCCTCTAACACTCTCGCACCCCTCCAATCTATTCTAAACTCTGCTGCCCGACTAATCCACCTGTCCCCCCGCTATTCCCCGGCCCCTCCACTTTGTCAATCCCTGCACTGGCTACCCATTACCCAAATACTCCAGTTCAAAACCCTAATCATGTCATACAAAGCCATCCACAACCTGAGTCCTCCATACATCTATGACCTCGTCTCCCGGTACTTACCTACAAGCAACCTCCGATTCTCACAAGATCTCCTTCTCTACTCCCCTCTTATCTCCTCTTCCCACAATCACATACAAGATTTCCCCTGCGCATCCCCCCTACTCTGGAACTCCTTACCACAACATATCAGACTCGCGCCTACCATGGAAACCTTCAGAAGGAACCTGAAGTCCCACCTCTTCCGACAAGCCTACAACTTACCGTAACCACCGATCCACCAAACCGCTGCACGACCAGCTCTACCCTCACCTACTGTATCCTCACCCATCCCTTGTAGATTGTGAGCCCTCACGGGCAGGGTCCTCTCTCCTCCTGTACCAGTCGTGACTTGTATAGTTTAAGATTATTGTACTTGTTTTTTATTATGTATACCCCACCTCACATGTAAAGCATCATGGAATAAATGGTGCTATAATAAATAAATAATAATATTAAAGTTAATGGTTTTGGAAGAAAAGGAGGAGAAACAGACATGTAAAAATGGAAAATAGTAAAGTCACCCCAGTACTGAATTCACAGCAACACTGCTCAGTACTTATATAATGTACTATATGTTAATCCATGTATAACCTATACAAGGCTAGCACTTATAGGATCAAGATACAGCTGTATGTATCAATAGTGCCTAAGTATATGAACTCAGTGCAAAATATGTATCAGCTCAACCAAAAGAAACTTGCACACAAAGAGTATATTATAAAAATACAAAATTTTTATTACATCATTTAAAATAAGAGACAAGAGAAAAGGCAGTGGTAACCCAAAATTGGAGTGGAACCACACAAGTACACAGGTAAGTTATAATCTCATGTTAGTATATACTATACATAATGGTAAAAGGGACCATAATATTAATCTGCCATAAATCCGTATTAGGAGACCATTTATAGCGTCTTAATCCAAGGACAAGGCGGGTAATAATGCAAAACAACAGCAGCTGTACGCCGTCTGATAGCATGTAGTCACAATGTAACCATGGTCAAACACATACCTGAGACCCAGTGGTGCCACTCTCCCCTACGCGCGTTTCGGCGCTGTGCCTTCTTCCGGGGGAGTGGCATCAAAGGTGACCAGCAAGTATTTATGTGTCAGAGGGCCAATGATAATGCTCAGTGGAAAATCACAGGATACCTGCTCCATGTGTGCGGCGCATGTACCGCCGGGCAAACCGGATGCAGCCATTACCAGAAGCGTCATCAGTCAAGCCCACCCGCGTCATGAGGCGCCGCCCACCAAAACATGTGAGCGGAGTCCCAGGCGCGAGCAGGACACGACCGAAGCAAGACGCGATCAGCAATGCCTAGCAACCAGCTCCCAGCGCACATGCGCACTAGCAGGTATCCAGCACTTGTGCAAAAATTGCAAAGGAGCACACAATTATTGAAAAAAGATCATATACGGAATATTAGCCACAATTATCAAACCAATACTGCATCTTATACATCGTATTGAAAACATCAAGTCAAATATAATTATCCTACTTTGGATCACCTACAATTTATAATAATAATAACAAAAGATAATCTATCAGATATCCAAATAAGGATATCGCTCCATACAAATATTACATTAGTGTGTTTTGGTGCACCAAAATCAAAATATATATGTGTAGCATAAAGTGTATATTGTCATAATATCTAATAATATAATCAATCCAGTGCTACAAAATTAAATAAATGAACATATTACAATACAAAAAACAAAATACTAAACAGAAATAATGGTGAAGGTGAAAATCAAAGTGAACCAATATACACCCAATATGGGTGTTGATTATGCCACAATGATACAATTTTACAATCATAAAGTTAACAAACATAGAATAAAGAGGCAAAATGACGGATCAAGGTGACAACCATAATCCATATAGGATAATTCAGTATGTAGTATCCCTTGAAGGAGGCGAAGCTTGAAGGCCCAGACACATATGCCATATTGATGAAAGAACTTCCATCAGAATAGTAACCAGGACAATACATCAATAATCTAAAATAAATAAATTGTGTTAATGACAAAAACAAACATAAAATTGATGCCATAAAAAATGAAGGTACGGGTGATCAGAGAAACGGTGCGAAACTTAGAGACTCATTAAGACCATTAGGGTGGAGAGAATGGAGTTTCCAGATCCAAAAGGCCTCTCTCTGTGCTAGAAGCCTACTCATCCTACCCCCCCGTAAGTTGGGAACCACACGGTCAATCCCTCTAAACTTCAACACAGATGGATCGCAAGCATGATGCGTTTTGAAGTGTCTAGGAATTGTCTTCAAAACATCAAGATTATCCTCATCTATTGCTGCTAAGATGTCACGAACATGTTCCCTTACACGGATTTTGAAGGCTCTAGTCGTAGGATTTTAGACAATTCGGCCTTAAAGGAAATCAAAGGGTTGAACGTTAGCTTCTTGTAGCACAATGGATCCCTCAGCATGCGTGAGGCTTCAGCCACATATAATTTCGATGGCCATATAACAATGTTCCCACCCTTGTCAGCTGGCTTTATTACTATATCTTTAAGCTGTTTTAATCTTTTAAGACCATTATTTTCTGCCAGAGTTAGGTTCCCATGTTGAGACCTGCATGGAATCTGGTCAAATTCTTGGGAAACCAACTTGACAAAAATTTCAACATTAGAACACAGTGACAAGGGTGGGAACTTATTATAGATTAAAGATATAGTAATAAAGCCAGCTGACAAGGGTGGGAACATTGTTATATGGCCATCGAAATTATATGTGGCTGAAGCCTCACGCATGCTGAGGGATCCATTGTGCTACAAGAAGCTAACGTTCAACCCTTTGATTTCCTTTAAGGCCGAATTGTCTAAAATCCTACAGAGGGCAGTTGACACTGAGATCATACCCATTCAAATACGTGACACCCTCTTGATTAAGGAACCATGCATTCCAACGCTGTATCTTTTACCGAAGGTGCACAAGAGCACTACAAATCCTCCAGGTAGGCCAATAATCTCTGGGCTGGGTGGACTCACGGAGGGCATTGGCAGATATATTGATATGTTTCTTAAGCCCCTGGTGGAGACAATTCCATCTTATTTGAAAGATACGTCTGATTTTCTCAAAAAGATAGATGCGATCCACATCGATGATGACATGATTATGGTTACATGCGATGTGGAGTCGCTCTACACTAATATTCGCCACCAGGATGGCTTGAGGGCAGTGTCTCATTTTCTGTCCATGACGAGTTTCTCCTCCGGTGACATCGATTTTTTGCTTCAATTGCTCAAATTTTTGTTGACTCATAATTTCTTCTTGTTTAATGGGTCCTTCTACCTGCAGCTCCAGGGTACAGCGATGGGCGCGGCCTGTGCGCCTTCGTATGCTAATCTGTTCCTGGGGCTGTGGGAGAGGGACCTTTTCACAACCGATCGAAGTACGTCAATGGAGCGGGTCGTTTTATGGACCCGCTACATTGATGATATTTTCTTGATTTGGCGTGGTACTTCTTCTGAGTTGGAAATATTTTTTCAGGATTTGAATAAAAATGATCTAAATATCCATCTAACTTATAAATATGATTTTTCCAAAATTGATTTTTTAGATGTCACTGTGAGGAGAAGCTCGGATGGTGCCCTCGTGTCTGATGTTTTCCGGAAGGACACTTCTGTGAATTCTGTATTACATGCCAGGTCCTCACACCCACCCCATGTGATTAATTCTGTGCCTACTGGCCAATTTTTGCGCATTAAAAGGATTTGTTCATCAAGTGAGGATTTTGAAGTTCAAGCAAAAGATATGTCTGAACGTTTTCTGGATAGAGGATACAGCAAAAGATGTATAAAAAGAGCCTACAATAGGGCAAGAAACACAAGAAGAAACGATTTGCTATATTCCTCTCCGAGAATTAAAGACAGCTCTCAGGTGAGAATGGTCTCTCAATATAACGTTCAGTGGAAAAATATGCATGGAATTTTGGCCAAATATTGGCCTATACTTTTGGCAGATCCCATCCTTAAGCAATATATATCAGATAAACCATGTTTGATTGCGAGAAGGTCACGTAATTTGAGAGACCACCTAGTGAGGAGCTATTTTGTACCACGTCCCCAACCACCCATTTTCAACATGAATAGCAACCGGCCAACTGTACAATGGGGTTGCAAACCATGTGATGGATGCGTCGCATGTCCTAATGTGCAGCAAACTAGGGAATTTTTTTCATCTGAGGGAAAAATTTTTACCATTACCAAAAACATCACATGTTCGACAACATTTGTAGTCTATCATGCCTCATGTCCCTGCAAGAAGATTTATGTGGGTTTAACGACTAGAGCCTTCAAAATCCGTGTAAGGGAACATGTTCGTGACATCTTAGCAGCAATAGATGAGGATAATCTTGATGTTTTGAAGACAATTCCTAGACACTTCAAAACGCATCATGCTTGCGATCCATCTGTGTTGAAGTTTAGAGGGATTGACCGTGTGGTTCCCAACTTACGGGGGGGTAGGATGAGTAGGCTTCTAGCACAGAGAGAGGCCTTTTGGATCTGGAAACTCCATTCTCTCCACCCTAATGGTCTTAATGAGTCTCTAAGTTTCGCACCGTTTCTCTGATCACCCGTACCTTCATTTTTTATGGCATCAATTTTATGTTTGTTTTTGTCATTAACACATTTTATTTATTTTAGATTATTGATGTATTGTCCTGGTTACTATTCTGATGGAAGTTCTTTCATCAATATGGCATATGTGTCTGGGCCTTCAAGCTTCGCCTCCTTCAAGGGATACCTACATACTGAATTGTCCTATATGGATTACGGTTGTCACCTTGATCCGTCATTTTGCCTCTTTATTCTATGTTTGTTAACTTTATGATTGTAAAATTGTATCATTGTGGCATAATCAACACCCATATTGGGTGTATATTGGTTCACTTTGATTTTCACCTTCACCATTATTTCTGTTTAGTATTTTGTTTTTTGTATTGTAATATGTTCATTTATTTAATTTTGTAGCACTGGATTGATTATATTATTAGATATTATGACAATATACACTTTATGCTACACATATATATTTTGATTTTGGTGCACCAAAACACACTAATGTAATATTTGTATGGAGCGATATCCTTATTTGGATATCTGATAGATTATCTTTTGTTATTATTATTATAAATTGTAGGTGATCCAAAGTAGGATAATTATATTTGACTTGATGTTTTCAATACGATGTATAAGATGCAGTATTGGTTTGATAATTGTGGCTAATATTCCGTATATGATCTTTTTTCAATAATTGTGTGCTCCTTTGCAATTTTTGCACAAGTGCTGGATACCTGCTAGTGCGCATGTGCGCTGGGAGCTGGTTGCTAGGCATTGCTGATCGCGTCTTGCTTCGGTCGTGTCCTGCTCGCGCCTGGGACTCCGCTCACATGTTTTGGTGGGCGGCGCCTCATGACGCGGGTGGGCTTGACTGATGACGCTTCTGGTAATGGCTGCATCCGGTTTGCCCGGCGGTACATGCGCCGCACACATGGAGCAGGTATCCTGTGATTTTCCACTGAGCATTATCATTGGCCCTCTGACACATAAATACTTGCTGGTCACCTTTGATGCCACTCCCCCGGAAGAAGGCACAGCGCCGAAACGCGCGTAGGGGAGAGTGGCACCACTGGGTCTCAGGTATGTGTTTGACCATGGTTACATTGTGACTACATGCTATCAGACGGCGTACAGCTGCTGTTGTCTTGCATTATTACCCGCCTTGTCCTTGGATTAAGACGCTATAAATGGTCTCCTAATACGGATTTATGGCAGATTAATATTATGGTCCCTTTTACCATTATGTATAGTATATACTAACATGAGATTATAACTTACCTGTGTACTTGTGTGGTTCCACTCCAATTTTGGGTTACCACTGCCTTTTCTCTTGTCTCTTATTTTAAATGATGTAATAAAAATTTTGTATTTTTATAATATACTCTTTGTGTGCAAGTTTCTTTTGGTTGAGCTGGTGTTAATCCATGTGTATATTTTTTCTTAATATTGTTTATTTTTTTATTTTTTTCTTATTAGCATCATTATTTATTTCCTTATTTTTTTGTACCAGGGCTGTGGGAAATTCACAGCAAGGTAAAGGTTACCAATCAGATTGTTGATTATTCATGGACCAAGAGCTTCCTACTTTGGATCATTTCCATTGGAGAGAGAATTCTGTATGTATTGGGATTCCCTGAACGCGATCCTTCCTATGAAGTAGACATGTCTGATAGATGTGAGCACATGTCAGTCTTCAGTGATGTCGGGAGCGCAGGCAGAGACGATCTCTCTGACCTCTGTGTGATTGAGACTCGCTGGAAGGCGCAGATAGCGAGCTGAGCGCCGTGTGGGCGCAGATTACCAGGTTACAGCACCCCGGGGCCACGGGCGCCGCAGGGGATCACTCAGCATCGCTCTCTGTAGATAAACCCGCAACGAGGTTCATGTGTTCTATGTAGTGAGCGATGACTACGTGCCAATGTATGGAGGGAGCGAGAGAATGAAAGAGAGAAAGAGGGAGACAGATGAGTGATGGATTAGAGAGAGAAAGGAAATAGACGACGAGATGGCGTGAGGGAGAAAAAAAGAAAGGAGAAAAAAGATAAAGAGAGAAAGAAGGGGGTGAAAAAGAGAGATGAGGGCAAGAGGCAAAAAAGAGAGAGAGAAAAATAAAGAGAGAAGGAAGCAGGTGAGATGAGAGCAAGAGGCAGAATAGAGAGAGATGGAACGAGAAAAAGAGAAGAGAGAAAATATACAGAGGCATTGTGAGAGAAGAATGGAAAGAGAAAGACGTAAGAGAGAAAGGGAGAGAAAAGAAGGAAAAGAAAACGTGGAAGAAAAGATGAGGGATGAGAGAATGAATGAAAGAGGGAGAGAGGGGAAAGAGGTCTAGTGAAAAAGAATAGAGACAAGTAAGAGGCAGAGAGAGAGAAAGAGAATGGATAGAGTGAGTAAAAAGCGGGAGAAAAGAGAGGGAAAGAGTAAAGAAATAAAATAAAGTACAAAGAGAGAGGAACAGAAGATAGAGAGAAAAGAGAGGAAGAGTGTTAGCGGTCAAGGAGAGAGAGATGAGAAAGAAAGATAGAAAGGGGGAGTGAGAGAAAATAGAGAGGCGATAAGAATGGAGAGAAAGACAGAGAAGGAGAGAAAGATAAAGAAAAGAGAGAAAACAGAGATCTGATACTGGGAGGGGAGAAAAAAGAGTGAAAGAAGATAAAGAGGAGAGAAAGGAGAAAGGGAGGAGGAAAACAGGGAGAAAGAAGAGAAAAGGAATAAAATGGAGAGAGGCAAGAAATTTAACCCTAAGTTCTATAATTCTATAAGATTCTATTAGATTCCTGGATGGACAATGAGGACCCCCATGATTTCCGCCTATATGACGCCCCTAATTCCCCTTGTCCCCGGTCGCTGTGTGGCGTCATCTTCATTGCCCTCCTTATTATCAGCTCTTCTTGCTCGGGGGGCTTACGGGGCTTCTGCTTACACACAGCAGCCAATCTGTACAGCGCCGCCAAGAAAAGGGCAGAGACAAGGAGAGAGGAGACAATCAGGAGGAAATTTCTTCACGCAAAAATGTAACAATTCAAAGTTTTCTAAATTCAAGAAGGAGGTAACAGATTTCCAGGAGGAGCAGCCAAAGTCTACATTAAATTCAGAAAGTCACGGAAGCTTTCACCTGAGCAGCGAGAGGCCACGGAAATAGTGGTGACGGTCATCACCGGTCCTACTCATCAAGAGGAACGTGAAGACAATGCAACGTCAGAGCGACCTAGGAATGAGGGAAAGAACATAAGATCCTGAATTTCTCAGATACATCTTGTGTCCAGGGCTCCATATTGGCTAATGAAGCAGAGGCTTCGGCAGATGGTCCGGACAGGGTCAGAAGACTTCTTCTCGAATGAGGGAACATAGAGGAAAATCAAATGGCTCCTCATTGCCTGTTATGTCTTATACAGAGAGCAAAAAAAAAAAACATTAGAGCATCGGAAGACTAAAACATTTCACGATTATTTTAACTATTTTACTTTTTTTAAAGGTACAGGACCAGGATTTTTTCAAGAATGAAAAAATAGTATTTTTTTTTGGTGATTATAGTCATTCTCGTCAGTCCTATCCCGCATTTTTTCACATTCACCGGGGCTAATTTTACAACAAAAAAAAATTCAATACGTTCTTGTAGTCTGAATGGAAACGACGGAAGCAAAAAAAAGCCATAAAAATACACATAGAGCAAATGAAACCAGTTATAAATTGGACAAGAGTGCTAAAATTTCTGCAAAAGGCGTATAGTAATATATTTAATCTGCACTGGCCTCTACAGGAGAAAAGTGGTATTACACTGCTTCCAAAAAAATCATTAGATGACCATAAGTCCTCCAGAGCAGAAGTCACCGCTGGTTCTTGGTAGTAGAACCCTTATTGGTGTCCATATGACATCAAAGGGTATGTAAAGGGGTAGCGCTACTTAAAACGGATGTAAGGTTTTGAGTTGCACTTAGTACCAGGGCAATGGGGTACTCGGCACCGAGCCCATGAAAGTCTATGGGGTTTGTCACTGGCAGCGGGACTCGGTCCGTGGCCCTGGGCGCTCATACAATGGGGGATATTTACAGGGGATTTTAAGGATAGGTAGTTCGTGACGCCACCTGTGGTATCTGGTTAATTGGACCAGCGCTACTATAAGAATCTTCACAGGGGATGTTATGGGGCACCTGGGTAGTAAGTCTCCCACAGGTGAGACTGGTCCCTGGAAGTCTATGGTGATGATGCAGGGTGTAGTAAGAATTCAATTACACACAATGCATCTTCTTTTCATACCTTTACTGGTAGATGGTTCAAGAAGATCCCGGGGAGCTGGTCGGGGTGGAGAGTGCACATTCGGGTAACCGCTGAGCAGGTTAGAGGCCTCCTTTACTTCAATATGTATGTGAGTCCAACTTGCCTGAAGCGAAGTTAACTCTGAAATCTCCAGCTGTCTCAATAGCTGTAATGCCCGGCCAACATTGTGGTGGAGCCTTCTAAGTGGTGAGAACTAAGTTCTTACTTTTGTCTGCGCTTGACTCAAAGTCCCCGTTCTCCCTGACTCCGGTTACGTATTGACGCTTTGGGCTGCACTCTGCGACCTGTAGTCCAGATGCCTCCGGTTTTCTTGTTACTATGCTTGAAACACTAGCAACGCTTCGGACCCCGGTGTCCGGCAAATTAGTGCAGGCAATCCGATACCTGAAGCACTTCTCTATGTCTTCTCCACTGCGCCCTTCGCCCTGCTTCCCGCTCTTAACATAAGCACTTGTAACTTTCAATGGCGAGGCCAGCTTTCTCTAGGGCTCGCTGAACAGCCCTCAGTATCCTCTAAGTCCCGACTGGACTGACACTGAACTGATCCGTCCGAAGACAGGAACCAGATTCCACTGCTCTCCCTCCTAGGTTGGCTGACTGACTGACCACTTCTGATACGTGTCACTCCCCCTTATGCCTCAGATGGGTGTGTCTGAAAGTGTGAGTGACAGTGAATGCATATCAAGCGTTGCGATTACCTTCCTGTGCACTCTCCTGGATTTTATGTGTGCCTGCGTAGCTGGGCCACACATCCCCCCTTGGTAAAACACAGCACTCCCGGGCTGTAAAAGAGAAAAAGAAAAAACATTTTTGTTTTGCATTAAACATAACATTTTAACTCTTCCCATCCGGGAGGTAAGACTTCTTGAACGTTACAATTTGTACAATGAAGAATACAAAAGTATCAAAATATCAAGACATTCTCATATATACAAGATACTTGTGGAGGACCCGCACCAAAAACCTCCCACGTGGGTCCTGGGTGGGCTGCAGGACTTCTGACTGCAGACCTCACTCTAGGCCACACCATACGGGTTTTTCTTCAGAGGTAGATAGTAATGGTTTCATGTAAAACCAAGATAATGCACCGAAGCGCAACTATTTACAAGATAAGTTCTTGGGCTGGCACAGTCCTCAGCCTCTCAGTCCATTGGCATGGTTAAAGACACATATATAAACTTCAATTTTCAAGTATTCACATTATAATTTAACTATATTTATCCAACCAGGGTATCTTATGCATACTTTGCACATTATGTAAACATTTATTCTTTAACTTTCTAAATTCTTTTTTTAACCTTGTACCCAGCCGGGTATTCTAATATGTAAACTATGTAACATTCTCGTACATAAGGACAATAAAGTGCAATTTTCAAAATTCTCAAACTTTTTACATTTCTTGAATGCGGTAAACCCCTGTCTGGGTCCTACCGGTCTTCACTTCTCTTGCTTGCTAATTTCGATAACGTCTTCCACTCCTGGGGCTGGAACGACGCGGTGTTCTTTTGAACGCATTACAAATATGTCGTGACCTGCTATTAGCGTTTGAGTGGCCACAGTTCCCATTTTAACGATGGACCCAACGGGTACTTCATTTCTGTAAGACGCTGATTGCGTCGCTGCAAGGGCCACATTAACTTGCGATGCAGAGTAAGTCGCCGATTGCGATGCAGAGTAGGTCGCCGATTGCGATGCAGAGTAGGTTGCCGATTGCGATGCAGAGTAGGTCGCCGATTGCGATGCAGAGTAGGTCGCCGATTGCGATGAGTATGCAGGGGGCGATGCAGGATAGAACGCACAATGCTGGTGTGATGCAGAGCAGGAAGCAGGTGTGCGCAATGGCTCAGTTGGGGACGCACTAACCTGCTGCTGTCGCTGCTCCATCTCTTCCCAGTCGCTCTCCATCACTGACGGCTGGGTTCCCTCCGGTGTCCCTACCGGGGGACTGTGCTCCGCTGTGGCCTCCTGGCCTGGCTGGTATACCGGTCCGTCTCCCGCCGCTTCCTCGGTGGAGTCGGGTTCAGCTCCTTCATAGCTGGTCTCCGGTTTCCCTTCAGCCGCTGGCGTTGGTGGCACAGGGGACGCAGGCAACGATCTCGTTCCTGGAGGGGTGAGCACGGCGTCCCACAGCAGCCGCTGTTTCCGGGTACGCCAGCATTTCTCAATCTCCTTCATTCCTTTGCGGTGGCGGGCCACATCTTCCAGCACCGCATCCACCTTCTCGTCCCAGGCCAGACTGTAGTTTCCATCAGGAACAATCTGGTCTCTTCCGTGGAGGCGGGATTTGCGTCTCCTCCTCTTCGCATGGAGGATGAAGAGGAGGCGGATTTCTTTAGCAGTGGGGCAGGACCGCACATTATAGTAGCATTTGGAGAGGGCGGCCATAACTTTCGCGCCACAGGGGGGGTACACGCCCACGAATGCACGCCCACCTTCTTCACCAGTGCCTCAGGGCGCCAATATGGCGGTAAAATGGCGGTATTTGGCGCCAAATGCAGCAAACAGTCTTTTTCACCAAACAGTTCAATATAGGCACACAGGACTCACAATTGCAAGTTTCGGATCCTGTTCGTGACGCCAAAGATGAGTCGCACTTAGTACCAGGGCAATGGGGTACTCGGCACCGAGCCCATGAAAGTCTATGGGGTTTGTCACTGGCAGCGGGACTCGGTCCGTGGCCCTGGGCGCTCATACAATGGGGGATATTTACAGGGGATTTTAAGGATAGGTAGTTCGTGACGCCACCTGTGGTATCTGGTTAATTGGACCAGCGCTGCTATAAGGATCTTCACAGGGGATGTTATGGGGCAGCTGGGTAGTAAGTCTCCGACAGGTGAGACTGGTCCCTGGAAGTCTATGGTGATGATGCAGGGTGTAGTAAGAATTCAATCACACACAATGCAGCTTCTTTTCATACCTTTACTGGTAGATGGTTCAAGAAGATCCCGGGGAGCTGGTCGGGGTGGAGAGTGCACATTCGGGTAACCGCTGAGCAGGTTAGAGGCCTCCTTTACTTCAATATGTATGTGAGTCCAACTTGCCTGAAGCGAAGTTAACTCTGAAATCTCCAGCTGTCTCAATAGCTGTAATGCCCGGCCAACATTGTGGTGGAGCCTTCTAAGTGGTGAGAACTAAGTTCTTACTTTTGTCTGCGCTTGACTCAAAGTCCCCGTTCTCCCTGACTCCGGTTACGTATTGACGCTTTGGGCTGCACTCTGTGACCTGTAGTCCAGATGCCTCCGGTTTTCTTGTTACTATGCTTGAAACACTAGCAACGCTTCGGACCCCGGTGTCCGGCAAATTAGTGCAGGCAATCCGATACCTGAAGCACTTCTCTATGTCTTCTCCACTGCGCCCTTCGCCCTGCTTCCCGCTCTTAACATAAGCACTTGTAACTTTCAATGGCGAGGCCAGCTTTCTCTAGGGCTCGCTGAACAGCCCTCAGTATCCTCTAAGTCCCGACTGGACTGACACTGAACTGATCCGTCCGAAGACAGGAACCAGATTCCACTGCTCTCCCTCCTAGGTTGGCTGACTGACTGACCACTTCTGATACGTGTCACTCCCCCTTATGCCTCAGATGGGTGTGTCTGAAAGTGTGAGTGACAGTGAATGCATATCAAGCGTTGCGATTACCTTCCTGTGCACTCTCCTGGATTTTATGTGTGCCTGCGTAGCTGGGCCACACAGTTTCATTAAAATAGAGTCAAAAAGTATGAATTTGCTTTAAAATAAGAAATCAGAGCAGCCTGTGCTTCAACAGGTGAAAAGCAACTTTTTTTATTATTATTTTTAAGCAGAACCAACCAGTGGGACATTTTTTTGTATGAAAGTGGACGATCCCTTTAAAAATGCATAGTGTTATGAAATGCATGAGTGTTACGGCATAGTCGTGCGCATGAAGAATTCAGGAACATTATCTCCTGGGCCAAAAATCATGTTAGGTGTCCCAGTCAGTAATATAAAAATAAAGTGGGAATTGAAGGCAAGAAAGCAGAAGAAAAGGCAAAAAAAACAATATATACTGAAACGACCTCTTAATGTGTTTCTCTTGCAAGAACTAAAGAAATTGTATCCAGTGCTCGGACTCCTACTGGGAATCTGTAATATTCTCATCACAGCGAGTGCGGCCTGTTCCATTCTCAAAATACATCTTTTACTTCTGGGCCGAAAATTAATATCTTGTGAGAATCTAGAACTTTGAATAAAAGTTATTTTTAGCACCAGCTAAGATCATATAAATGAAATCCAAGCAACAAATCAAAAGCCTGGATTATATATAAACTAACAAAACACTATACTATCACCCATACAAGAATAAAACTACTATAATACTGCCCCCTATGTACAAGAATATAACTACTATAATACTGACCCTATGTACAAGAATATAGCAACTATAATACTGCTCCCTATGTACAAGACTATAACTACTATAATACTGCCCCTATGTACAAGAATATAACTACTATAATACTGCTCCTATGTACAAGAATATAACTACTATAATACTGCCCGTATGTACAAGAATATAACTACTATAATACTGCCCCCTATGTACAAGAATATAACTACTATAATACTGCCCCTATGTACAAGAATATAACTACTATAATACTGTCCCTATGTACAAGAATATAACTACTATAATACTGCCCCTATGTACAAGAATATAACTACTATAATACTGCCCCTATGTACAAGAATATAACTACTATAATACTGCCCCCTATGTACAAGAATATAACTACTATAATACTGCTCCTATGTACAAGAATATAACTACTATAATACTGCCCCCTATGTACAAGAATATAACTACTATAATACTGCCCCTATGTACAGGAATATAACTACTATAATACTGCTCCTATGTATAAGAATATAACTACTATAATACTACCCCTATGTACAAGAATATAACTACTATAATACTGCCCCTATGTACAAGAATATAACTACTATAATACTGCCCCTATGTACAAGAATATAACTACTATAATACTGCTCCTATGTACAAGAATGTAACTACTATAATACTGCCCCCTATGTACAAGAATATAACTACTATAATACTGCCCCTATATACAATAATATAACTACTATAATACTGCCCCTATGTACAAGAATATAACTACTATAATACTGCTCCTATTTACAAGAATATAACTACTATAATACTGCCCCCTATGTACAAGAATATAACTACTATAATACTGCCCCTATGTACAAGAATATAACTACTATATTACTGCTCCTATGTACAAGAATATAACTACTATATTACTGCTCCTATGTACAAGAATGTAACTACTATAATACTGCCCCTATATACAAGAATATAACTACTATAATACTGCCCCTATATACAAGAATATAACTACTATAATACTGCTCCTATATACAAGAATATAACTACTTATAATACTGCTCCTATGTACAAGAATATAACTACTATAATACTGCTCCTATGTACAAGAATATAACTACTATAATACTGTCCCTATGTACAAGAATATAACTACTAAAATACTGCCCCTATGTACAAGAATATAACTAGTATAATACTGCCCCTATGTACAAGAATATAACTACTATAATACTGCTCCTATATACAAGAATATAACTACTATAATACTGCCTCCTAGCTGAGAGGTTGTGTGTTTGTAGCTCTCCTGATGTCTGGAGCAAGCCCAGGGAGGGGCCACCCTGGGCGGGGAAACTCCCCAAGCAAGGCCCAGGCTTCCCGGCCTACACTGGGAAGAAGCGCCCAAGCTGTTTCTAATGCAGATGGGAATCCTAAAGTGATTTCTGATGGGAAGAAAGCTCCGAATGGAAGTAGCAGCAACAAGAAGGATGAAGCTGTGAAAGTGAGTAAAGTAACGGAACAAGGAAAAGCCATTGTATGTAAGAAAGTTGCAATTAAGCAGTCGGCCAGCCAAGGCAAGCAAAGTGAAGTGCAACTAGGAGAAATCCAGAAGAAATCTCCTGGTGAGAAGCTGAATGGAGGAAAGCAGCCTGCAGCTCAGGAGAGGCCATCAGCGGCTTCAGGTGTGCAGCTGACTTCCAGCAGGCAGAGGAGAACCTCACTGGAGAGACAGACGCTCCAGGAAAACTTGCAGCAGAAATATGTGGTGACCAGCATGGCGATCTCTGGACGCACAAGGTCGCAGTCAGGTGGCAGCAGTAAAAGTGCTGTGGAGCCTGGAGCCATGAAACCAGCGGAGGTGAAAATTAAGGAGACGTCTGGATTCAAGCAGCCGGGGACATTGCTGAATGCAGGATCCCAGGAGGAGACGCCACGTGCACCTGAGCTTCAGCTCGCAGAGGAGATCCCAGGACTGGTCAAGAAGTTCGGTGAGTTACAGCAGCAGAAAGATGAAAAAATAACCGTGTGCACAACCAAGAAGGTGCCAGAGTAGGTTCCCAAACCGTATCTAATAGAAAATGAACTCGGCACTCAACTTTAGTATAGTGAGAATAAAGATTTTTATTCACAGTAGTAACATGAGGATAGGTCTCTGCATAGGCGCTCAGACTAGCGGTAGACACCGCGTCCAATGCAGAGACCTATCCTCACTACCGGACTCCTTCACAACAGGTTACTAGTGCAATAGAGGCATTGTCCTCTTCCTCATCTCACCCCACCAACACAGGCTATATCCAGCCCTTTCTTTCTTCCCTATGTGGATCAACCCCCTTCCCAGTAGTATCTGTGACTGATGAAGGTCCATGATATAGGACCGAAACGTTTCGTGTTACTACTGTGAATAAAATCTTTATTCTCACTATACTAAAGTTGAGTGCCGAGTTCATTTTCTATTACAGCAGCAGAAAGACTCACTACAGATGCAGATAGACACTTGCTATAAGCTAAAGGCTATTAATCCCGGAAGTCATGATTTTTATGATGAGACTCTGAACACACTGGGTGTATTGCTGGCAAAAGTGGTGAGGGACATGGACTGCGTCCTAGAGAGGATGGGGCCCCTGGCGGAGACTTATAGGAACCAGGAACTGTTTAATTCACAGAAGCAGAACTCTGCAGGTTCCAGGTCAGACATTGTCCCAGGTGGATCCCAGAAGCAGGTGCGGCCAGTGCTGCAGCCTGCAAGTTTCTGCTTCCAAAAGGGGCAAATGCCGCACCAGCAGCAGCCTGTAGTGCAGACCCCAGCAGAGGTACCACAAGTCTCAGAATGCCCAGCAAAACTGCCTGCGGCAGATCCAAAGCAGAAGCATGTAGTGCAGATTCCAGCAGAGGTACAACAAGTCACAGAATTCCCAGCACAACAGCCTGCAGCAGATTCCAAGCAGCAGCATGAAGGGCACATTCCAGTAGAGGTACAACAAGTCTCAGAATGCCTAGCACAGCCTCCTGCAGCAGATTCCAAGCAGCAGCATGGACATATTTCAGCAGAGGGACTACAGGTCGCAGAATGCCAAGCACAACAGTTGGGCAGTGGACATGTGCCGGTAGTTCCTGATGGTGCCCAGCAGGGCTCTGATGCTGGGGATAACCGCGCTGTATCTGAGGGGTCGGGGGTTTGGGGGAGCACAGTATCTTTGCTGGACGCTGCGCAGTCTGATAGTGACATTGATGTTGATGATAATAATGTACATGATAATGTCTGTGATTTCCCCCCTTTAATTCCGAGCACACAAGGTGCAGCTGCCCCCCTGCTGCTGACCCTCACCCTGTCAGTCAGCCTAGTGTGACCCCGCAGGTTCCCCCCAGTAATGCCTGGAGTCATGGTGCTCCGTCCTTCACCTCTGGTGCCAATTATACCGGTCAGGCGTTTAAACGGAGAAACATCGTGCGTTTCCGGCACAGAGGTGCCAAGGAGGATCTGCCAGATAGAAGGTTTGTGGTCAGGGAGCTCTTGTGTCGCCAGATGGGGTTTGCGCCAGTTAGCATCTTGGCGGTGATTAATCTTCCAGACAGGCAGGGCTATGACGTCAGCTTTAAGCTCATGAGTGACCTGGACAGGTTCTGGTCTAATTTCCCCAAGTTTAGAGACTCTGAGGGCTGGAGTAAGTTCAGCTTTATTCCTATCTCTAAGCCAGATACCGTTACGGTAAATCTCATCTTCTGGAATGAGTCTGTTCCCCCGCAGGACATTGTGGTGTGGCTCCGGAGGCATTGTGACCTGGTCTCTGACCTCACCAAAAGCAGAGACAATGATGGTATCTGGACGGGAGGGTGGAGGGTTTTGGTGAAACTGCGCCAGTGCGATAATATCACTGCCCACTTACCCAACTCCTTCTTTATTGGGAGGGAGAGGGGTGTGTGTTTCTATCCTGGGCAGCCTCGTAAGTGCTTCAAATGTGGCAAGGCGGGTCACCTGGCAAATACGTGTACTGTGGTGAAGTGCAACCTGTGTGGGGAGGTCGGCCATGTGGCTGCAGACTGCCAGAACATCAGGTGCAACCTCTGTGGGAAGATCGGTCACCCTCACAGGGACTGTCCTGACGCCTGGCACAATATCTGTAAGGACTATCCTGATGAGGATTTGGTGGCAGGGGCAGAGATTCTGGAGGAGGCAGCTTTACTGTCAGGGGAAATACTGTCCAGACCGGAGGTCCACCAGGGGTCTACTCAGGTGACACCAGAGCAGCAGGGTACAGAGGGTGCACAGGGGAGTATGGAGGTTGTCTCTCAGGGGCAGCAGTCACAGGGAGGCATTATTTCAGTACTACCATCTGTGTCTCAGACTAAAAGGAAGAAAAAGGACAAGACCTCCCGTAAACCTGAGGAGTATGACACTGGCCAAGGAGCCAGGAAGAAGGTCCAGAGTTCTGCAGGTGTAATGGACTTATCTAATAGGTTTGGTGTTCTGTCTGAGTCTGACGGTGATTTTGAGGATGACCTTAGAAGAATTGACGCAGAGTTTGATAGGGACGTAGAGGACTGTCCTCCGCCCAAGCGGAAGCCATTACCTGAGGGCTCTCGGGTAGAGTCTGAAATGGAGACCGGCGGTGACCAGAATAACTCCGACTCAGATCTGTGACGCTGTCAACCACATAATGTCCGACCCCAGATAGATAAAATCATTAGGAAATGTTAAGTTATGGAAGGATGTGTCACTGGGTTGAAATATGATGGTTTTTTTTTTTTTTTTTTTCCAACCAGGTGTATGGACTCTTTAAGATAATTTTATATGTATAATCCGGATATGTAATGAATGTACAATCCAAGTGAATTTAGTTTTGTATTACTAGAGGAATGTCAGTATATTTGTATTTGTTTGGTTTTTACAATAAAAATTGCCCCTATGTACAAGAATATAACTACTATAATACTGCCCCTATGTACAAGAATATAACTACTATAATACTGCTCCTATATACAAGAATATAACTACTATAATACTGCCCCTATATACAGGAATATAACTACTATAATACTGCCCCCTATGCACAAGAATATAACTACTATAATACTGCTCCTATGTACAAGAATATAACTACTATAATACTGCTCCTATGTACAAGAATATAACTACTATAATACTAGTTCCTATGTACAAGAATATAACTACTATAATACTGCTCCTATGTACAAGAATATAACTACTATAATACTGCTCCTATACACAAGAATATAACTACTATAATACTGCTCCTATGTACAAGAATATAACTACTATAATACTGCTCCTATGTACAAGAATATAACTACTATAATACTGCTCCTATACACAAGAATATAACTACTATAATACTGCCCCTATGTACAAGAATATAACTACTATAATACTGCCCCTATGTACAAGAATATAACTACTATAATACTGCCCCTATGTACAAGAATATAACTACTATAATACTGCCCCTATGTAGAAGAATATAACTACTATAATACTGCCCCCTATGTAGAAGAATATAACTACTATAATACTGCTCCCTATGTACAAGAATATAACTACTATAATACTGCCCCCTATGTAGAAGAATATAACTACTTAATACTGCCCCCTATGTAGAAGAATATAACTACTATAATACTGCCCCCTATGTAGAAGAATATAACTAGTACAATGCTTTCTGTTATGCACAATATTTTGCTGATAGGATTTCCTATGCGCCCTGCGTTGCTTTATTCCATACGTTGCAGTATATTAGTTTGTACCGGGGGTGGGTAGATTCTCTGTCTTCTATACTTTCACTCTTTATAACAAGTAATCTCGGCTATCTGCTGTCATTGTCACCGATCTCATTGACGTTGATACATTGTGTCCATCCTGTTGCTGTTTGGTTAAATCCCCATTCCTTAATGTCGGCCCTGATTGCTGCCTGCTAAGCTGATTTCAGAATAAAATAGTCTTCTATAGACTCGCGGCTTTATCTGGTCTGATAATTACTATGTAATCTCTGCAAACCAGGTGTAAATAGTTTTTTGTTGGTCACTTCCAGAAAGTGGAGGTCAATATGGTTTTCAGCGGTGACACAGGAGGTCCCAGGGGAATAGCGGGTGATAGAATATAATTTAATGATTGCTCCTGGCTTTTCCGCGGAGCGCTGGTATTAAGAGATCCAAATCAACGTCATTACAACTCGAAATCTCTGCAGGACTTGGTCACTGACAACACGGAAGATTTAACCGCTGTACAGCATGGCGAGCAGGATGTCTAAGGGGCGCAGTGGGTTACCTTGATTTATGATGCTTTGGAAAAAGGAGTAAAAATATTGAGAAATATTTTTTTTAGCATTTGGTTAAATATAGATAGTGTATACTTAATCATCTACGCCTCTCAGATGCAGGGCTGGACTATCCCATCAACCAGCAGAGTTTTTACATATATTAGTGGCACCTTCAGACCTTCTCAGAATATCATATTAAGTCTTTAGAATATCATTGGTCCTCCTGATATGCAGTTTGCTTCTAGTTTCTGACTGTGCTCATATTGTCTTGTCCATCCATCCCCCAGTAACACCTGCTGGATGTGAGTTCTTGTTGTCTAGGATGGTGCCCCCTTCACTAGTTCTCATGTATTAGCTTCATTCTTGTAATGGTTTCCTCCCTATCTGTATCTTGTTTTTTTTTCTTACCTTCTCTTAAACTAGAGATGCTTTCCTCCTTCTTCACACTGTACAAGCTCCGTCTCTTTCCTGCTTCTATCTCTAACACTAAGAGAAGGGTGGAAAAGAACAGAGAACAGTGCTCTGACATAATTGTGTCACATTTTGCAGACTAGTTAGCTAGGTCCAAGACTCACAGACACTCTCCGCACGAGTAAAATGATGGTCAGTTTGTAATGAAGACTACTTAGAAAGTTTCTTAATTTCACATTTTGGAAGCTAAATGAATGATAGACAAAAAATTCAGTGCATAGCCTTTGACATGGCAGAGGGCTACCTTTTGGGCTACAGTGCACAGTTTGCACATATGGAATGTTCGCTGTTGAGGGCAAACTTTGTAGCCAATCTTTGTATACTAAAGACTAATTAATAGACACATCCTCTTCTGGACTGTAGGTATATTCCTAATGGCCCTATTTAATGATTTTAGACTTGGACTTTTTTGAACCACCAATTGCTCAGAGACGGCACTGATGAAATCATGCAAATATGATTTATTGCAAGGCCATAGTTTCACAAGTTGTAGGTGGACAGAAGGTAATTCCTCAGAAAGGTAGTGGCTTGGTGATATTTCGGACACTCGGAAATGCCAGGGTACCAGCATCATATAAGTGGCTGGTGCAATAACACTTAGTCAATGCATACTTTATTCAAGAGTAGTTTCCTTTTGGTTTCACAGCGACTGTCACGGAGATACAGCGACAGAGAGGGGTCAGAGGATCGCTGCGTCCTGTTTCACGAACTCATGCACTGGTTAGAAGTTCTTTACCATCTTATTACAGAGTGCAGGTTTTTTTCTTGCTGGCAGTGCAAGGGTTAATCTGTTCAGTTGAAGCTCCTGGAGTTTTCCTACCTGAAGTGCCTTAGCTGTTCAGTGTTTGCCACTCCCCTCAGCTATATATGCTCACCTCTCGCTCTTAGGAATTGCCAGTGTTAGTTTTCACTGCCTGGCTCTGGAGTTGGAGGTGTAGTTCGTGGTTGGAGTTGGCGTTTGGAGATTTGTTCAGGAGATTGTTGCATGGAGATTGTTTGTGTGCACATCTTCATCCTCTCCTTTTTTGTTTCTCCTTCCTTTTACTCCCCTGTGTTCCACTCTGTTGTTTGGTGAGTGTATTTTTTATGATTGTGATTTTCATTTTTTCCTGTCCATCTTCCCTTGTTAGTCTGGTTAGTGTTATCCTATACACTTCGGCTTTCCACCCTCCTGGGTGTGGAAGTGGAGAGATAAAAGTAGATATAGGAGTATAGCAAGGAACTTGAACCGAGTGTTTCCACCTTCAGGAGTAATCCAGGGAAAGGGATAGACTAGGTTGCCCCTAGTTCTAGGGACCCGGTTAGCGCCCACAGTCCCAAGACACTGCGTGAAAGCGACACAGTTGTTTTGTGCAAGGACCCTCATCCATCTTCATAGAAATATGTATTCCTGGAGGACATTTGGAGTGGTGTAAAGTCTGCTGATCCTGCACCTTTAATGCAACATATAAGTAGGTTCTGGTATCACTGAAAATCAATGTAACAGCTAAGCCTGCTTATACCTCTTTGTGAACTGCTAAGCCTGTCATGCCTGTCCATGAACCGCTAAACCTACTGTGCCTCTCTGTCAAATGCTAAGACTGCTATACCTCCACGTGAACCTGTGTGCCTCTGTGTGCTGTGCCTCTCCATGACCCCCTAAGCCTGCTGTGCCTCTCCGTGACTCGCTAAGCCTGCTGTGCCTCTCCGTGAACCGCTAAGTCTTCTGTGCCTCTCTGTTACCCACTAAGCCTGCTGTGCCTCTCCGTGACCCGCTAAGTCTGCTGTGCCTCTCCGTGACCCACTAAGTCTTCTGTGCCTCTCTGTTACCCACTAAGCCTACTGTGCCTCTCTGTGAATCACTAAGCCTGCTGTGCCTCTCCATGACCCGCTAAGTCTGCTGTGCCTCTCCGTGACCCACTAAGTCTTCTGTGCCTCTCTGTTACCCACTAAGCCAGCTGTGCCTCTCCGTGAACCAGAAAGTCTTCTGTGCCTCTCCGTGAACCACTAAGCCTGCTGTGCCTCTCTGTGACCCACTAAGCCTGCTGTGCCTTTCCGTGAACCGCTAAGTGTCCTGTGCCTCTCTGCTACCCACTAAGCCTGCTGTGCCTGTCTGTAAACCAATAAGCCTGCTGTGCCTCACCATGACCCACTAAGCCTGCTGTGCCTCTCCGTGACCCACTAAGCCCGCTGTGCCTCTCCGTGACCCACTAAGCCTGCTTTGCCTCTCTGTTACCCACTAAGCCTGCTGTGCCTTTCCGTGAAAAGAGTAAATACTAGAGTTGAACAAATAGAATTGCACTGCCCACTTTTGCGCCGGCATATTTCGCACAGTATCTTGGGTGCTCCCTGATACCATGAACACACAACTTCACGCCTCCAGTCTTGCCGTTGTGAAGACTAACTTTCTCCAGCTACGACTGGTCACCAGACCAGATCAGAGCAAATTATTTTGCTCAACTCTAATAAACATTTCTGGCCTTGTACTCAGAAAGATGTGTGACAATTCCACTGAGCAAAGCCCCATGGCACACTGGGTGACAGCCCTTGTGGGAATAGAAAGATGAAATAGCAATGGCGAAACATAATTTTCCAGAAAATGACTCTAGGATTTCCATGTGCTTGGCACTTTGTGATAAGCTCCATTAATTGGCATTACTGCTTGGGCACACAGCTGGCATCAGCCGCCCCACACAACACAAGAATCCTGCCTTTTGAATAGTGGGAAATAGACGAGACTTTGTCTTCTCCACGGCGGTGGTAATGACAATAACACGGTGACAACTGCCATCAGCGCTGCAAGCTATCATTTACCAGACCCTACCGTGAAATCATTGAGAATTTGGGGGAATTTTCCGTTTTTTAAGTGCAGGTCGGGAGCCAATAATAAAAAGCGAGTACAATCGTTGACTAATGCCGTTGAGTAAGTGCTCTTGTCTGAGTCTTCCACCGCATCGCAAGGACCCAGGCAGATCACTAAAAGCCGATGTCTTCTGAGTGACATTATCTCCTCCTGTGCAGAAAACCAATTTCGGTAAGAAGTCTGCAATTTGGAAGTTGAAGATATAACATGCAACAGGGGAATTATTCTTCCTCTACAAATTGCAGGGTTGTCATTGAAAGGGGGCTAATAATTCTGCAAGGACCATACTTCTCAGTACTTTCCTTCATTACAGCATGACAGTCGCTAACAATGAGTTTGTTTACTCTGTTGTCCGGATCTCGTCTTGGCATTGCTTTCTTAAGGTGAAGGAGCTCAACGATGGCAACCAGGGCAACTTGTGCCAAGACGGTGCCGGTGCCTGCCAGCCTGTTAGATATACGCGATTAGCTTGCAGTAATGAACCAAATGGATTGCTAATTCTATTTTGATGTCGGAGAACTTGGAAGATTTCCTGGAGGGATCTAAGAGTTTCATAAATAAATGATGAGAAGAGCAGCGGAGCTTTCCTATGACGAGACTTCGGTAGAGAAGATGCTGCTGGTTGAATCGTTGGTTTGATCCTATAGAAGCTAAAGTCGTTGAGCAACCTGGACGCCAATGCAAAATCTGTAAAATGGATCATCTCTATATCTAGTGCCTTTTATCGCCTATCCAGAGGATGTGATGGTCTTAACACTGGAACACCCTCTCAATGTGAAACAGGGTTCCCAAGTCCCCTGTGTAAATTGGGAGGTAGTGAGCATGTGCATCGGAGCATCGGAGAGGTGGCCGCACATGCTCACTACTGTTCCATTCACACAGGGGACTTTGGCATCACTATTCTCGTTATCGGTGGGAATCGCAGAGGTCAGATTTATCCTGTGCATATTATTGAGTTCTTATGTCTTTGCACCCACTAGCTACAACTCTAGTCATGCCTAGGCTTTCTTCACCAGTGAAAAAGTTTTAGTTTGGCACCCTGCCTGTAGGGCACTCACCCTCTGTAACGCTTCCCACGGCTGCGGGGCGTTGGGACATGGCATAGCTTGCCTAACTAGCCAATGCTCCCACGCCGCCAGTCCACGACGACTTGAGGCATGCGTCCCAGATGGTAAGAGAATGTGGACCCACTGGACCACAGAGGGAGACCCGGGCCTGCCCGGACTAGGGGAGGGCAGCGACCGGGATCTGTGGCAGCTGAGCATGTGGGCAAGATGGCGACCTGCAGGACTAGACAACACCGCACAACTTCAGGTATGAAGAAACATAAAGTTTACTTAAAGAAACACACAGTACATAAACTGAACATAATGCCGGGCTCCCGATTCCGCACATCAGAGAAGGGTACACGTCTCAGGATCACAGACGAATGCAGGAGGACATCACGGGTAGAAGCTGTCCAGGGTTATCTGGCACGGGCATACTTGGGCGGCCTCTCTCTCAGGCCTCAGGCGTAGCACAGGCTCAGCATGAGAACATCAGACACCGACCTCAGACAGACTTCAGACGATGGCGGGGTCATCACAGGTAGATGCAGTCCAGGATCATCTGGCACGGGCATACTAGTATGGCCTCTCTCTCAGGCCACAGGCGTAGCACAGGCTCAGCAGGAGAACATCAGACACCGGCCCAGGACGAACGTCAGACGATGGCGGGGTCATCACAGGTTGATGCAGTCCAGGGTCATCTGGCATGGACATACTAGGACGGCCTCACTCTCAGGCCTCAGGCGTAGCACAGGCTCAGCAGGAGAACATCAGACACTGACCCAGGACAGACGTCATCACAGGGTAGACCACGGAGGAACCGGCAGGACATCGGGACATGGATCCCAGGTACTCAGCAACACAGACAGGATATCAGGAACACGGATTGGATCTCAGGGACACAGGAACACGGACAGGACATCAGGAACACGGATTGGATCTCAGGGAGTCAGGAACACGGACTGGATCTCAGGTACTCAGGAACACAGACAGGATATCAGGAACACGGATTGGATCTCAGGGACACAGGAACACGGACTGGACATCAGGAACACGGATTGGATCTCAAGGAGTCAGGAACAGGGACTGGACATCAGGAACACGGATTGGATCTCAGGGAGTCAGGAACACGGACAGGACATCAGGAACACGGATTGGAACACAGGAACACGGACTGGAACACAGGAACATCAGAACACTGGCATCGGACTCCGGACATCTGGCACCGATCAGCAGGCTCCGGACATCTGGCAACGATCGACAGGATCCGGGCACCAGGCAGGAAGGATAGGATCCGGACATCTGGAAGTGGTCATCGGACATCGGACATCAGGCCGTGGTCATCAGGGAGGACACGGTCCTCGGACTCCGGACATCTAGTATCGATCTGAAAAGGAACCCCAGCGGTCTGGTGCAAGCCCCGCCAGGCTCAACGGGAGCTGGCCGGGGATTGCACAGAAGCTGAGCACAGAGTAACAGAACTCAGCACACACACCGGACTCATCCTTCCACGATGAACTCAGGTTATATAGCAAGGAATCACAGTCACTGGTACAGGGTTCAGGACACAGAAGGACTTCAGGAACATAACACAGAGGACACAGTTCAGACAGTCAGGTACAGGATCAGATCCAGGATCAGGGATTCGGGTAATAAGACACAGCAGTAACAGGCCTGGATATGCAGCCTCCAGGAAGGGCGATCTGGGTAGTCAGCCCCCAGCATAGGCGAAAACACAAGACACAGTTCAGACATTCAGGTACCGGGATAGATCCAGAATCAGGGATTCAGGTAATAAGACACAGCAGAAACAGGCCTGGATATGCAGCCTCCAGGAAGGGCGATCTGGGTAGTCAGCCCCCAGCATAGGCGAAAACACAAGACACAGTTCAGACATTCAGGTATCGGGATAGATCCAGGATCAGGGATTCAGGGAACAAGATACAACAGGAACAGGCCTGGATATGCAGCCTCCAGGAAGGGCGATCTGGGTACTCAGCCCCAGCATAGGCAGAAACACAAGACAGGACAAAGGGAATCAGCTCTCCAGAGCTGATCGCACTCAGAGCAGGGCTGAACACACAAACACACACGGCTAGGTTCAGGAACTCAATGCAGACTCAATGCAAAGCTCTGGCAACGCCCCACAGGGCTGGGGAACTTTATTTATGAGCTGCTTCACAGCGATAGGCTGGAGCAGCAATTCTAGTACACACCCATTCCTCATAAAAGCAGGACAGGTGTGGGCCGCACCCCCTATGCAGAGCCAGGCAACTCATCACAGAGGAACACCTGACAGAGGCTGCTGCCACACACGTAGTAAGTCATGCATCACTGCAGAGGACTTTGCAACCTACGAATGGCTTCTACAGCAGGCCAGGGACCGCACATGCGGGTGGTCATGCAACGCAGCGGAGACACTCACGCAAGTACGGATACGCAGCAGGGCTGGGAACTGAGCAGCATCCATACAGGTAACAGACAACAGAATCCCAGCTGGTTAGGGGGAAGGGAGCAAAAGGGTTAAAGCAAAGACATGCAAAGTAACGCTGGAAAACAAAGTACAGACAATACCAGCGTTACACCCGCTATTGATTTGCCACTGTCCATATCCTGTAGGGATTCATACTCTCAGGTAGACATTAGGTAAGCTTCACACAGGCAATGCAGTTTGGTCCAAACATGTGCAGTTTTATTTCTTTCATAAACCTTCAAAACCAAAAACAGCCTCTTCTGGGCACAATGATGTAACAGCAAATATACAGTTAATTCAGTAGGCACATATAGTATATGTCAGTGTGGGCTCATCTGAACAGGTCACTTTCCTGTCTTCTGGAGAAAACTTTATACACAGCAGAGGTACAGTCCTACCAGTCTCGGTATCCCCTTCAGCCCGAGCTCCAGCAACTTCCATCACCAAATAGACATGTTCAACTCTGGGCACAGTTCATACTAAACAGGCTGCTGCTTCCACACATTTCTCTGCAGCTCCAACACACAGACTGCTCAGCTTTCCTAGCTGACCCATGCAGTCTCCTTTCAGAGAGAGTTTCTGGCTTGTCTCTCAGCTGCAGCTCACATTCTGGTTGGTCACTCATCAGCAGCACACTCAATTCTGCTCAACATTCAGAGCAGACTGACACAAGGTAAACCCATTACCTGGTTCTTAGACAAAACTAACCAGGTGCATATAATTAAGACCTGCATTGCTAGGATTTAACCCTGCCCTGCCTGGCTTTGCTACAGTGATTACTGGGTTTAACCATTACATTCTTTTATTCATTTTATCTGTTAAAAATGGAGGGCAGACCAAGCTTAAAAAAGGATACCCAGTCTGGCAGAGAAGTGACCTTGAGAAATAACTCTCATAATTGGTGCTGCATGCACAAAGTGATGTGTTATGGTGCCAAGTGTCAATGGCGCCATGATATACTTGGAGCCAACAGTGCTAATCCTATGTGAGAGATATTCCTGGCAGCAAAACAATTTACAAGTTGCTTTAGGGTATGTTCACATGTGTCGGACATCGGCTTCATGGTCAGGAGGATCATATAAAGTTGGGGTCTGTGGATCTAATAGATATTAGATTTGCATGGGTGTCGACCACAATATGTACCTCCAAGCTTTCTCCAGAAGTGTCTGAATAGTTCTGTAATCATGCGCATGAATTGCAAAAGTCAGGATGAGCAGTGATAAAGGTCGAGCCCAGAAGAGCAGTGGTGCAGTGCATTAAATAGCAGGAAGAAAAAAAATAATACTTAGGATTTGGATACCCCCTTCATTTATATATGAGTATCTTCTGCTTCTATGTGTCTCCTGGATTTACAATGCCATCACGTCGATGTGCTAGAAATTCAGCCCACAGCGGCTTCTCCTTTATGAATAGATTATCGGCGCAGAGCCTGCCGAGCACAATATTCCACTTCTCTCTCCAGCCTCATTCAGAAAAATGAGATTCTAATGAGGGAAACTTATCATTGGCTAATCAATAACACTTTCCTTCCAAAATAGAGGGCATTATTAGGTCAGCCCTGATCTCCCACAAATGTGCCGCAAAGAGCGATGTGGATTAATTCCAGTCATTTCCCTCGAGACCTCACGCTGCTACATTGTATCAGACGCCGAGAATGTTACAAGCCGCTTCCTTTATGATGTAATGATTAGAATTCTGTGGGGGTCATAAACTTATTGCCAATGACAATGAGGTCCCGGGAGCCTTCAGTCCTTAGTTCTGGAGTGTCCATGGGTCCCCAAACCTACTAAAGATATGCAGGTATAGAGGAGGAGAATTGCTCCGGTCCGGTTGGCACAGACTACCGACGTGACCACTCAACCAGGGTCCTGCTAATGTTTTTTCTCAACTCTACCACCAAGAAAAAAAATCTAGGGTACATTCCTGTCTGTGGTGCCCAGTTTTGACAATGCCAATAATGCCTGTGGTTGGCTAAAGTAAAGAGGTTTAAGCTACAGCCCCAAAGAACTCCAAACCTTCCCACTTCGACTGTCCCCACCTAAACTAGAAGAATAAACTAGCAATTGTGTATAATAACCATGTTTAGATCCCGTTCTTTATTCTGGACGTGTTCTTAGGGAAAATTGTGAGTGTGTCTTCTCCATGGATGAGAAGCCCCCACACCTGAGTTTTCTCAGGAGCTTTACTGTTGGTCGAAACAGGACTCACCTTTTTTTCTCCAGACAATTAATCTTACAGATGTTCCAAACAGGCTAAAGGGTGTTGTGATTTGGTAGCTGAGGAGAGCAGGCAAAAAGGAAATACACCAGAACAGTTGGAAACTATGAGATTGCAGTACCCTGACTAACCACCACAACTAGAGGCAGCCGTGGAGCGTTCCTACATTGGTCCTAGACGCCTCGTCACAGCCTGAGAAACTAACTACACCTAAAGATAGAAAGAGGAAAGCTATCTGCCCCGGAGCAGATCCCCAAAGAACATAGAAACCCCCCAAACATGTAATGGCGGTTAGACAAGAAGAAATACTGACACAGACAGAAAATAGTATGAGCAAACGTTGGGGCCCAAACTTACTAAATAGAAAAGGATAGGAAGGGCACTTACTGCAATCCCAAAAAACTCTGAAAAGCACCAACGATACTAATTTCAAAAACACCTGAGATCACACGACCTCTACCACCTAAATTAGCTCTCTGGTGTAACAAAAACAAAACAGCAACCACTGAAAAAACTGGAAAAAGCAAATGTACAAACATCAGTGGCTGAACTGAACCGAGAGGGCAAAAGCCCCCAGAGGGGACCCTGAAGGCCCCACAGAAGTGCAGGACAAAATGCAAAAATCAAGCACAAAAACAAAAAGAAGAAAATGTCTTATCTGTTAGAAGGAGATTCAGACACGACACAGCAGGCTACCAAGGAAACAGGAATCAAGGATTGAGACCAGAACAATTGATCACCGGCAACCCTGATGGGAAGGCGACTCCCTTATATAAGACCAGTCAGTAACACCTGATTCCCAATCCTCACAATCTTCACTGGACAGTCCAGTACCGTTTGCAACCACCAGAGGGAGCTTCCGCTCAGAACTCATTTCCAGCCTATTCACAACAGTACCCCCCCCTGAGGAGGGGTCACCGAACCCTCATTTGAGCAACCAGGTCGGTCAGGATGAGTTCTATGATACGCACGGATGAGTCTCCTAGCATGGATGTCCGAAGCAAACACCCAAGAATTGTCTTCCTGACCATAACCTCTCCATTTAACCAAATACTGGAGTTTCCGTCTAGAAAAACGAGAATTCAATATTTTCTCAACCACATACTCCAGATTGCCCTCAACCAAAACAGGGTCAGGAGGCACAGTAGTAGGAACCACTGGCTCAACAAACCTCTTCAACAAGGACTTGTGGAACACGTTATGGATCTTAAATGTCCCTGGAAGAAGCAAACGAAAAGAAACAGGATTAAGAATCTCCATGATCTTATAAGGTCCAATGAACCTAGGCTTAAATTTAGGAGATGCCACTCTCATAGGAATATTTCTTGAGGACAACCAGACCAAGTCCCCCACTTTAAACCGAGGACCATCAGTCCTATGCCGGTTAGCAAACTGCTGGGCCCTCTCCTGAGAGAGGAACAACCTATCCACTACCTGGTCCCAAATCTGTTGCATACGCTCCACAACAGAGTCAACACCTGGACAGACAGAAACGTCCGTCTGTCCTGAAGAAAATCGAGGGTGAAACCCAGAATTACAGAAAAATGGAGACATCAAAGTGGCAGAGCTAGCCCTATTATTAAGAGCAAACTCAGCCAAAGGCAAAAAAGAGACCCAGTCATCCTGATCAGCAGACCAAAGCATCTTAGATAAGTCTCCAATGTCTGGTTTGTTCTCTCAGTTTGACCATTGGTCTGAGGATGAAACGCCGAGGAGAAAGACAATTGAACACCAATTTTAGAACAAAAGGTCCTCCAAAATCTGGAAACAAACTGGACTCCTGTGTCAGACACAATGTTCTCAGGAATGCCGTGTAAACGAACCACGTGCTGAAGGAACAAAGGCACCAATTCAGAGGAGGAAGGCAACTTAGGTAATGGCACAAGATGTATCATCTTGGAAAACCTATCGCAAATCACCCAGATGACGGTCATTCTCTGAGAAACAGGGAGGTCGGAAATGAAATCCATAGAGATATGGGTCCATGGTCTCTTGGGCACAGGTAATGGCATCAACAAACCACTAGAACGAGAGCAAGGCTTGGAGCGAGAGCAAGTCCCGCAGGACTGCACAAACTCCCTGACATCACGAGACAAGGTAGACCACCAAAAGGACCGACTAACCAAGTCTCTGGTACCAAAAATTCCGGGATGACCGGCCAACGTGGAACAATGAATCTCAGACATTACACTCTTTTTCCACTGGTTCGGGACAAACAATTTCCCAACAGGGCAGCGCTCGGGCTTATCCTCCTGACACCCCTCCAGAGCCAGTCTCAAATTGGGCGAGATGGCGGAAAGAACTACACCCTCTTTCAAAATAACAGAAGGATCAGATAACTCAGGAGAGTCCGCCAGGAAACTCCTCGAGAGGGCATCTGCCTTAACATTTTTAGTGCCAGGAAGAAATGAAACCACAAAATTAAAACGTGTGAAAAACAAGGCCCACCTGGCCTGTCTAGGATTAAGTCGCTTGGCAGATTCCAGATAAACTAGATTCTTATGGTCCGTAAGGACCACCACCTGATGTTTGGCTCCCTCCAGCCAATGTCTCCACTCTTCAAAAGCCCACTTATGGCTAATAACTCCCGATTACCCACGTCATAATTACGTTCAGTGGGAGAAAATTTTCGAGAGAAAAAGGCACAAGGGTTACTTTTAGAGGTCTCTTGGGTCTCTTTGGGACAAAACGGCACCTGCCCCAATTTCAGAGGCATCAAACTCCACCTGAAATGGTAGAGAAACATCAGGCTGCCGTAGAACAGGAGCAGAAGTGAATCTCTGCTTAAGTTCCTGAAATGCAGAGACTGCCTCAGGAGGCCAATTCACCACATCAGAACCCTTCTTGGTCAAATCAGTTAATGGTTTAACAATAACAGAGAAATTACCAATAATTTACGATAAAAATTGGCAAAACCCAAGAATCTTTGAATAGCCTTTAATGAAGTAGGTTGGACCCAATCACAGATGGCCTGAACTTTGACCGGGTCCATTTCAATAACAGATGGGGACAAAATGAATCCCAGAAATGAGATCCTCTGAACGCCAAAAAGACACTTTGATCCCTTGACATACAGAGCATTCTCTCTCAAAATCTGGAACACAGTCCTAACATGTTTTACATGAGAGTCCCAGTCATTGGAAAAAATCAAGATATCATCCAAATAAACAATCAGAAATGTATCCACAAAATCCCTGAAAATGTCATTCATGAAGGACTGGAAGACAGAAGGAGCATTAGTGAGCCCAAAGGGCATCACAAGGTACTCAAAATGCCCTTCAGGGGTATTAAATGCCGTCTTCCATTCATCCCCGTGCTTAATGCGAATAAGGTTATATGCCCCCCTGAGGTCAAGCTTGGTAAACCAAGTAGCGTTTTTCACCCTGGAAAACAGATCAGAGATCAAGGGTAAAGGATATTGATATTTCACAGTAATATTGTTCAAGAGACGATAATCAATACACGGCCTTAATGAACCATCCTTTTTGGCCACAAAGAAAAAACCGGCACCTAAGGGTGAAGAGGATGGTCTGATATGACCCTTCTCCAATGATCCTTGATATAAGACCGCATAGCGTCATGTTCAGGTACAGACAAGTTAACAAGGCGACCTTTAGGGAATTTACTACCAGGCACTAATTCAATAGCGCAGTCATAGCTCCTATGGGGAGGTGAGGATGCAGATTTACTTTCGCTAAACACATCAGAAAATTCAATCAAAAAGTCAGGAACATCCTGAGCCTGGGGGGAGGCAGAAAAAACAGGAGTGTTGGTATTAACACATTGGCAGCCCCAACTGGTAACAGACACAGATTTCCAATCCAAAACAGGATTATGAGACTGTAACCAAGGGAAACCCAGTACGATAATGTCATGCAGATTATACAGAACCAAAAATTTGCAACTCTCCTGATGATCAGGTTCTACCCTCATTATCACCTGAGTAGAGAACTGAGGTTTATTCTCAGCCAAAGGGGTAGAATCGATCCCCAGTAGGGGAATAGACTTCCGTAGGGGTATCAAGGGAAACCCACAACGTTTAGCAAAATCAAAATCCATCAGGTTAATAACTTCTCCAGAATCAACAAAAGCCTGAGCAGAAAATGAGGATAGAGAGCATATCAGGGTAACAGTTAATAAAAACTTAGTCTGAACACTACCCAAGACAACTGAGCGTGCAAAACGTCTTCCCCGCTTAGGGCAGACTGAAATAGCATGAGAGGCATCACCACAGTAGAAACATAACCCATTGCGCTTTCGAAATTCATGACGCTGTGCCCCAGAATCCACTCTATCACACTGCATGGATTCAGAAGCAGGTTCACAAGACAACATTATTCCACGCATACCTTTCCGCTCACGCAAATGTCTGTCAATTTGAATCGCTAATGACATAGAATCATTGAGACCAGAGGGAACAGGGAATCCCACCATAACATCCTTTACATTATCTGACAGTCCCTTCCGAAAAAGAGCTGCCAAAGCGTCGTCATTCCATTTGGTCAGGACTGCCCACCTACGGAATCTCTGACAGTATAACTCAGCGTCCTCAAGCCCCTGACTTAATGCCAACAAAGTTTTTTCAGCTTGATCAGTGACATTAGGCTCATCGTACAATAACCCCAAAGCCTGAAAAAACGCATCAACATCACTCAAAACAGGATCCCCAGGTGTCAGGGAAAAAGCCCAATCCTGAGGATCTCCGCGCAGGAGAGAGATGACAATTTGAACCTGCTGCGCTGCGTTCCCTGAGGACTTAGATTTTAAGGCAAAAAACAATTTACAGTTATTTTTGAAATTCTGAAATTTAGCTCGATCCCTAAAAACAAATCTGGCATGGGAATCCTAGGTTCCACAACAGGCAACCTAGCAAGATAGATAGCAATACTCTGAACCTCAGTGGCAAGCTGATCCACACGGCCAGACAACTGTGCAAACTCCATTGAGAGAGAAAAAAAAATCCTCCTCAGCACCCAGAGATACAGAGGGAAAAAAATGCAACAAACAGAAAAAAAAATAATAAAATCTCTGACAACTCTGACAACTTTTTTTTCTTTCCACAATATTTTTCCCTTCTGTGAGTACCATATAATTTTCAGTTTTCGGCCGGTGATACTGTTGTGATTTGGTAGCTGAGGAGAGCAGGCAAAAAGGAAATACACCAGAGCAGTTGGAAACTATGAGATTGCAGTACCCTGACTAACCACCACAACTAGAGGCAGCCGTGGAGCGTTCCTACGTTGGTCCTAGACGCCTCGTCACAGCCTGAGAAACTAACTACACCTAAAGATAGAAAGAGGAAAGCTATCTGCCCCGGAGCAGATCCCCAAAGAACATAGAAAGCCCCCAAACATGTAATGGCGGTTAGACAAGAAGAAATACTGACACAGACAGAAAATAGTATGAGCAAACGTTGGGGCCCAAACTTACTAAATAGAAAAGGATAGGAAGGGCACTTACTGCAATCCCAAAAAACCCTGAAAAGCACCAACGATACTAATTTCAAAAACACCTGAGATCACACGACCTCTACCACCTAAATTAGTTCTCTGGTGTAACCAAAAACAAAACAGCAGCCACTGAAAAAACTGGAAAAAGCAAATGTACAAACATCAGTGGCTGAACTGAACCGAGAGGGCAAAAGCCCCCAGAGGGACCCTGAAGGCCCCCACAGAAGTGCAGGACAAAATGCAAAAATCAAGCACAAAAACAAAAAGAAGAAAATGTCTTATCTGTTAGCAGGAGATTCAGACACGACACAGCAGGCTACCAAGGAAACAGGAATCAAGGATTGAGACCAGAACAATTGATCACCGGCAACCCTGATGGGAAGGCGACTCCCTTATATAAGACCAGTCAGTAACACCTGATTCCCAATCCTCACAATCTTCACTGGACAGTCCAGTACCGTTTGCAACCACCAGAGGGAGCTTTCCGCTCAGAACTCATTTCCAGCCTATTCACAACAAAAGGGGGCTTCATCGGAGAAAATACTGGTACCCACATCCTTGTACTTCCTGAGGAATATCAGTCTGTCCTTCATGTTTTTCTTGGAGAGAGGTGGCTTCTTTGGTGCCTTTCCGGAAAGGTCGAAAAGCCTACTTTTCACTGCGCATGAGATACCTGCCTGCTGAGTTCATGTGCGGGGAATTTTCATCCATGGATGGTGCTCACTCACAATTTAATCTAAGATGATAGCCATAAATATTGAATTGGGATCCAAACGTCCTCCAAAAGCCACTTTTCCCATCATTCGGGAGCAATGTGGTGATGAGTAAGGGTTTTTTCAGCTTGAAGGAAACCATGTCACAAAGCAATAATGGCAACTAAGGGGCTCGGTGAGCAAAACATTGGAATTTTTGCTCTACGGCCAGGAAACGGACTGAGAATGATCAAGGAACTTGGGCATTAAAAGTCAAGGACCCCTAACAAAATACTATAGCCAGTGGCGTAACTTGAAGCTCATTGGGCCCTAATGCAAATGCTACAAATTTTTGCAAATTTTTAAAAGCACTGGTCTTTTTATATAGGCCAAAGGGATTTTTTTGAGCCCTCTAAGCTATAGGACCCTGGTGTGATTGCAACCCCTTCATCTATTGTAGTCACACCCCTGAATATAGCCATGATACTGTTGGTTTCGGTAAAGACGTTGGAAGCACTTATTGCACTATGCGAGTATGAGGCTGTGGCCCCTCCTGTACATGGGCCCCAAGGCAATGCATCTCTGGAACCCACTCCACCTTACAAGCTTTAATTTCTACTAGTTGTTTGGAAAAAAAGGCTATTAGCTGACAGAGTTATATTGACGTAGTTTCCCTATAAGCCCCTCCCTCTTTAGGCTACACCCCCGAGGAGCTCAGTTCTACATTCTAAAGATTCTACATGGTGGCTATCAACTATTCTCTGTATTTTTGGGACCAGTGTTATCCAATTAATTTAAGGAGAATACATTTTGGTCCCTTAAGAGGAATCCTGAGCCAGTCACTGCAGTAATATATCATAATAATTCTAGACTAAAATGTCTCTTGCTTTTATGTAAAATAATTTATTGTCATTTATCTAAAAATATATATAAATAAATAAAAAATAAATACAAAAGAGAATTGTCAAAAAAATAAATAGCAACTTGAGCAGAATTAATTATTTGCTTTTACAAATGTACATCCACTTAAATATTTATAGACACTTAAATCTGCACCGCCACACTAGTTATCTCCAGTCTGAGAGGCGACATTTTTTTGCCTCCGAGGAAAATAAATTATGCAGAAAATTAGTTTAAAAAAATGCACATTGAAGATTGAACTGAACTGTGCCGTTTGGACAAGGAAATAAAATTGGAAAAATTATGAAAATACATGCAAAAAAAATGAATAACTCAATGAATTGAATCTATGGCGTTTAGAATTAGCAAAAAATAAAAAAAATAAAAATGATACATTAAAAATACGAAACATGGGGGAAACGCCTAAAATATTCCAAAATTTGGTGGTAACGGCATGTTCCAGCGATTCTGACCAGCTTTAAAACAGCGCTTACAAAGTCAATAGAAAAGAGCTTGTAAGCGCTGCACATGTTCTGTGGTCATCTCCAACTCAACCAGCTGTAAAAAAAAAAGAAAAAGTGTTTATTTCTCAAAAACGGTGACAAATTTTAATAAGCAGCAAATTGCTAAATTTCTTCTATTTACAAGAGGGGAAATAATCCTTTAAATAAGGAAATGGCTTGTTAGGTATTTTTTAACCACAGCTTTGCGTCTGCAGGTATAATATTTTGCCTTTTATGTCCTTTTGTTAATCCGGAATGTCTGATAATCTTCTGCCTGTCGCTCCCTATCAGGACGATGAGAGATTGTTGTGGGAAACGAAGGTTGGCACTGGTTAATTTGCTATTTTTGTCAGGTTTCGGAATTTTTAATCAGATTCTTGACACCTTTTATACAGCGCTGTCAGATACTAATAAGCAGATCGGAGCCGTTTGCTGCGATTCTGACAAACTGTTAATATAAGTAGATCTCAGCTTCCATTTATTAAATTACCATGCCCCATAGCAGAAAGAGGCGGCTGACAGTAAAACGCCAGATCCTGGACGAAAACGGCATAGCAGAGCTGCGTCTGTGAGGCGAACGTGGACATAGTGTTAATGGGGCTGGATGTCGCCGATGTATCCAGTCTGCCAAATTTATTCTCTGAGATGCCACGACGCGCGCCAGCAGCAACGCAAAAATCACTACCAATTTTGCCACGTTACCTGCCCTTGTGGCTTTTAGGCCACGATTCACTTGGAATCCCCCACTAAATGCCATAGCACCGGAGACCACTCACTTCGGCTGATCTATTGCATTCAAGAATTGCTTTATGGCCTGGATTGGATTCCCTAACGACACTCTAAATACAGACCCTCTTCTATACATACCCAAGACCAGACCCCTCTTTCTACAGACCCCTATTCTATGCATAACCAAGACCAGACCCCTCTTTTTACAGCTCTCTCTTCCATACATACCCAAGACCAGACCCCTCTTTTTACAGATCCCTCTTTTTACAGACCCCTCTTCTATACATACCCAAGACCAGACCCCTCTTTCTACAGACCCCTATTCTACGCATAACCAAGACCAGACCCCTCTTTTTACAGCTCCCTCTTCCATACATACCCAAGACCAGACCCCTCTTTTTACAGACCCCTCTTTTTACAGACCCCTCTTCTATACATACCCAAGACCAGACCCTCTTTTACAGACCCCTATTCTATGCATACCCAAGACCAGACCCCTCTTTCTACAGACCCTATTCTATGCATACCCAAAACCAGACCCCTCTTTCTACAGACCCCTATTCTATGCATACCCAAGACCAGACCCCTCTTTCTACAGACCCTCTTCTATACACACCCAAGACAGACCCCTCTTTCTACAGACCCCTATTCTATACATACCCAAGACCAGACCCCTCTTTTACAGACCCTCTTCTATACATACCCAAGACCAGTCCCCTCTTTTCACAGACTCCTCTTCTATACATACCCAAGACCAGACCCCTCTTTCTACAGACCCCTCTTCTATACATACCCAAGACCAGACTCCTCTTTTTACAGACCCTCTTCTATACATACCCAAGACCAGACCCCTCTTTTCACAGACCCCTCTTTTATACACACCCAAGACCAGACCCTTCTTTTTACAGACCCCTCTTCTATACATACCCAAGACCAGACCCTCTTTTTACAGACCCCTCTTCTATCCATACCCAAGACCAGACCCCTCTTTTTACAGACCCTCTTCTATACATACCCAAGACCAGACCCCTCTTTTTACAGACCCCTCTTCTATTACATACCCAAGACCAGACCCCTCTTTTCACAGACCCCTCTTCTATACATACCCAAGACCAGACCCCTCTTTTCACAGACCCCTCTTCTATACATACCCAAGACCAGACCCCTCTTCTATACATACCAAAGACCAGACCCCTCTTTTCACAGTCCCCTCTTTTATGCATACCCAAGACCAGACCCCTCTTTCTACAGACCCCTCTTCTATACATACCCAAGACCAGACCCCTCTTTTTACAGACCCCTCTTCTATACATACCCAAGACCAGATCCCTCTTTTTACAGACCCCTCTTCTATACATACCCAAGACCTGACCCCTTTTCACAGCCCTTTCTATACTACAAGACCAGGACCCTTTTATTCAGCCCACATTTTAAAATACAAGATCAGACTCCCTCTTTATAATACCTAAGACCAGAACGCTTTTACAGACCCTCTCTATACATAACCACAGACCCGGGAGCCCTCTTTTACTAGGATCCCATTTCTATGCATTACCAATGACCAGACCCTCTTTCTACAGACCCTATTCTACTACCAAGACCAGTACCCCTCTTTCTACAGACCTATTCTATGCATACCAAGACCAGTACCGCATCTTTACAGACATCTTACTATCTACCCAGACCGACCTCTTTCACAGACCCCTCTTCTATATATACCCAAGACCAGATTCCTCTTTCTACAGACCCCTATTCTATGCATACCAAGACCAGACCCCTCTTTTACAGTACCCCTTCTACGCATACCCCTTACAGTCCCTCTTTTTACAGACCCCTCTTCTATACATACCCAAGACCAGACCCTCTTTTCACAGACCCCTTTCTATATAACCAAGACCAGACCCCTCTTTCTACAGACCCCTATTCTATGCATACCCAAGACCAGACCCCTCTTTTTACAGACCCCTCTTCTATACATACCCAAGACCAGACCCCTCTTTTCACAGACCCCTATTCTATCATACCCAAGACCAGACCCTCTTTCTACAGACCCCTATTCTATGCATACCTAAGACCAGACCCCTCTTTTTACAGACCCCTATTCTATACACACCCAAGACCAGACCCCTCTTTCTACAGACCTCTATTCTATACATACCAAGACCAGACCCCTCTTTTCACAGACCCCTTTCTATATATACCCAAGACCAGACCCCTCTTTCTACAGACCCCTATTCTATGCATACCCAAGACCAGACCCCTCTTTTTACAGACCCCTCTTCTATACATACCCAAGACCAGACCCCTCTTTTCACAGACCCCTCTTTATATATACCCAAGACCAGACTCCTCTTTTTTACAGACCCCTATTCTATGCATACCAAGACCAGACCCCTTTTTACAGACCCTCTTCTATACATACCCAAGACCAGACCCCTCTTTTACAGACCCCTCTTCTATTAATACCCAAGACCAGACTCCTCTTTCTACAGACCCCTTTCTATGCATACCAAGACCAGACCCCTCTTTTCACAGACCCCTCTTCTATATATACCCAAGACCAGACCCCTCTTTTACAGACCCTTTTCTATACATACCCAAGACCAGACCCCTCTTTTACAGACCCCTCTTCTATACATACCCAAGACCAGCCCCTCTTTTCACAGACCCCTCTTCTATACATACCCAAGACCAGACCCTCTTTCTACAGACCCCTATTCTATGACATACCCAAGACCAGACCCCTCTTTTTACAGACCCCTCTCTTCTATACATACCAAGACCAGACCCTCTTTTTACAGACCCCTCTTCTATACATACCCAAGACCAGACCCTCTTTTTACAGACCCCTCTTCTTACATACCCAAGACCAGACCCCTCTTTTCACAGACCCCTCTTTTATAGCACCCAAGACCAGACCCTTCTTTTTACAGACCCCTTTCTATACATACTCAAACCAGACCCTCTTTTTACAGACCCCTCTTCTATACATACCCAAGACCAGACCCTCTTTTTCAGACCCCTCTTCTATCATACCCAAGACCAGACCCCTCTTTTTACAGACCCCTCTTCTATACATACCCAAGACCAGACCCTTCTTTTCACAGACCTCTTCTATACATACCAAAGACCAGACCCTCTTTTTACAGACCCCTCTTCTATACATACCCAAGACCAGACCCCTCTTTCTACAGACCCCTCTTCTATACATACCCAAGACCAGACCCCTCTTTTCACAGTCCCCTTTTTATGCATACCCAAGACCAGACCCCTCTTTCTACAGACCCTCTTCTATACATACCCAAGACCAGACCCCTCTTTCTACAAACCCCTCTTCTATACATACCCAAGACCAGACCACTCTTTCTACAAACCCCTCTTCTATTACATACCCAAGACCAGACCCTTCTTTTCACAGTCCCTCTTTATACATACCCAAGACCAGACCCTCTTTTTACAGACCCCTCTTCTATACATACCCAAGACCAGACTCCTCTTTTTACAGACCCCTCTTCTTTACATACCCAAGACCAGACCCCTCTTTTCACAGACCCCTCTTTTATACACACCCAAGACCAGACCCTTCTTTTTACAGACCCTCTTCTATACATACTCAAAACCAGACCCTTTTTTACAGACCCCTCTTCTATACATACCCAAGACCAGACCCCTCTTTTTTCAGACCCCTCTTCTATACATACCCAAGACCAGACCCCTTTTTACAGACCCTCTTCTATACATACCCAAGACCAGACCCTTCTTTTCACAGACCCTCTTCTATACATACCAAAGACCAGACCCCTCTTTTTACAGACCCCTCTTCTATACATACCCAAGACCAGACCCCTCTTTCTACAGACCCCTCTTCTATACATACCCAAGACCAGACCCCTCTTTTCACAGTCCCCTCTTTTATGCATACCAAGACCAGACCCCTCTTTCTACAGACCCCTCTTCTATACATACCCAAGACCAGACCCCTCTTTCTACAACCCCTCTTCTATACATACCCAAGACCAGACCACTCTTTCTACAAACCCCTCTTCTATACATACCCAAGACCAGACCCCCTATGCAGTCCTATGTGTCTCCATAGTTGTAGTCAGAGCTGCATCTACAGAAGTGCTTACGTTTCGGCACATCGGGGGACAGTTTGGTGGGTGTAAGTGTCCTATAGCGATTATGGGATCTCACCAATGTCTTATTTTAGCAGGTGACACATTCCTTTCATTCTTCCTACCTCATGAGACACATTTGTCCTCCGCTTCAGCAGCTCATTCATTGCTGTCTAAACTGAACAATTACGCAGCACACACATTTTTTTTTAAAATGGAGTCAGCGAACAATACGAGCAATATTGATTAGCATTAGGACGAAATTAACATTGAATTCATTTTCTGAAATGTCACAAATAAAATGTCAGATCACAAACAGCTTCAATTAAAAACAATCCAATACCCTGGCTGGAATAATAGGCGTGTTTAGTAAGCCATTACCTCCGAACCGCAGAGACGGCCTTCACCGCACGGTGATAAGTGTTCACGTCTCCCGAGATGTCATTATCCACCAGGTCCCTGCCCGTATGGAAAATATGTCAGAAATATGAATTATAGGCAAAAGCCCTAATGATGGATACAAAGCAAGACCTGATATGCATAAAATAATAATATACCAAAACAGGCTGCATAGCTGCACACAGGGCTCCTACAGCATCGCACTGGAGAAACAGGCATATGGGTGTAGTTATAGGGGCAGATGTGCCCAGAGCAACAGTACCCTGACCTGAGCTGCTGCGTACCCAGAGACACAATACCCGGACCTGGAGCTGATGTGTACCCAGAGCAACCACACCTGGATCTGGAGCAACTGTGTACCCAGAGCAACAACACCCGGACCTGGAGCTACTGTGTACCCAGAGCAACCACACCTGGATCTGGAGCAACTGTGTACCCAGAGACACAATACCCGGACCTGGAGCTGATGTGTACCCAGAGCAACCACACCTGGATCTGGAGCAACTGTGTACCCAGAGCAACAACACCCGGACCTGGAGCAACTGTGTACCCAGAGCAAGAATACCCAGACCTGGAGCAACTGTGTACCCAGAGCAACAACACCCGGACCTGGAGCAACTGTGAACCCAGAGCAAGAATACCCGGACCTGGGGCTACTGTGTACCCAGAGCAACAACACCCGGACCTGGAGCAACTGTGTACCCAGAGCAACAACACCCGGACCTGGAGCAACTGTGTACCCAGAGCAACCACACCTGGATCTGGAGCAACTGTGTACCCAGAGCAACAACACCCGGACCTGGAGCAACTGTGTACCCAGAGCAACAACACCCGGACCTGGAGCAACTGTGTACCCAGAGCAACAACACCCGGACCTGGAGCAACTGTGTACCCAGAGCAAGAATACCCGGACCTGGAGCAACTGTGTACCCAGAGCAACAACACCGACCTGGAGCACTGTGTACCAGAGCAACAACACCGGGCTGGAGCAACTGTGTACCCAGAGCAACAACACCTGGGCCTGGAGCAACTGTGTACCCAGAGCAACAACACCTGGATCTGGAGCAACTGTGTACCCAGAGCAACAATACCCAGACCTGGGGCTACTGTGTATACAGAGCAACAACACCCGGACCTGGAGCAACTGTGTACCCAGAGCAAGAATTCCCGGACCTGGAGCAACTGTGTACCCAGAGCAAAAACACCCGGACCTGGAGCAACTGTGTACCCAGAGCAACAACACCCGGACCTGGAGCAACTGTGTACCCAGAGCAATGGTATCCGTACCATTACGGAGTTATATTGTACCTAGAGCAGTGGTATCCATACCTGGAGTATGTTAGAGATGTTAGAGTCGGACCTATACGCCAAGCTCTTTGTTTATCTGTCTGTGCTATCATTATGGTCCGTCAGCTCTAAAGTTGGTGACTTGTACATCGGTAGATGGTGGTGGATCTGTTAAAGATTTTGCATTCAGACACAGAAGTTTTAGAAAGAAGCTCAACTGCCTGCCGTCTGTGAATCTACCTTTAAACTCACTGTGTCGTTGGGGCATGCTCCTACACGTTCTGGAGCAGTCCAATCTATGCCAACGGGACAAGGCTGTATGGGGGGACGTACAGCATGGGCCCATAGACTCCTATAGCTGGTTCTGTACTACATGAATGAAGACTATATGAAGCCCTGTGCATGAGCTCTCGGGACAGGTTCTTTGCCCTCAGATTGGCACTTAGTGATACAATTGTGCCGATTAGTTGCAACTTTTCCATATCGAAGCTCAAAAAAGCATCAGGTGCTTGTATTCTGTACCTGTAAAGAGAAAACAGATGGAGAACAAAGGAACAATGAATCCTGCAATTTGCAAACTGTCATTAAATCTCTGACGGCAATCATAGCGATGTTCAAAAAGAATTTTGTGTAAAGCCAATAATTATTACAGCTCAGTTCACTCAGCTGGAGGCTTATGTAAGAGCAGTTATGTAAACTGTACACATTTATGAATGCTTTTCGAGCAGCCACCTAGCATTGAGGGACAAATACTACCTTCCAACCTCCAAAGAGTCCGATGGTTGAACCATTGAATTTATGGTGATATTGTTTGTTTTTACCAAAGTCCTTTGTTACATTAAACAACCAAATATCAATGTCACCATCAGCAGAGAGGAGCCGTCACACTATGGAGCTTTTTAACCTTTATGAAGTATGTTATTAGAGAGTCAGCATGTTATCCATATCACAAATGTTGACCTTATTCCAAAAAATAGCTATTCTTCACCCCTTTGGTGCTAAGTAGGCACATGACTGACTCCATAAAGCACCAAAATAAATGGTAATTTCCAAAGTTGCCAAGTCCAGAGCTGTTTATCTGAATGAAGATGTGGCACCAAAACCTCATGAGAACTTGTATTATGTCATGGACAAAGATGTTCTCCTGCTGCATATCTTGGGTTTTATCATGGGAGTTTTAGTTAGTTGATGACTATGAGTGTCTGAGCATTGCTCTTTGGACCAATAACAATTGTATAGCTAAATTTCGGGTGATAAAAAGCCAAGAGAGGCACCAGTTATGGTTTGACCAGCCTAAGTGTAGGTTTCAGCTACACTAGTGGTTTCTAACCTATGGTTGACCTGCTGGTGCAAAATTACAACCGCAAGCATGCCATGATAGCTACGGGCTGGTACGTCATGTAGAAAGCTATAGTTCGGCAATAGCTGGAGAACCAGTTGGGTTACCGAGACCTTGGTGTAGAGTCATTTACTACTCCAGTACCTAGTGGTCTGTTGCTGTAGATCCTGGTGACCAGTAGTTGGGTTACCTAGTGGCTGGTGTAAGATTATTGGTGGTGCAGAAGTTTGGTGACTTAGTTTCTGGTGATAAAGCCCAGTGTGGGGTCAATTAGCTCTCGATATCCTGATTTCATTGATTTCATCCCCAGTCCCACATGCACAGGTTGGAGAGCACAGAACCTGAATCTCACGGCTAGAGTAAATGGTTGTTCTCTCACTTGGGACTCAGTGTTGACTTTGAGTTGGCTTGACTACACACAAGCCAACAGACCTGGTCATCTTGGCTCTAAAGGATAATGTCCTCATGAAAAATGTATAAGAACAAGCCGACTGGCTGATCTAATACACTTTCATCAAAGTCACCTACCAATGTCATGGCAGGACACAAGGTTTGATTTGTTTTGTTGAATGTATTGATTCAATTTGAGCATCTTCAAGTCGACGGCACTTGGAGGACTGATAGCGGCAATCTGAATGTGTTAGCAATCAGAGAATTGATTTCAATCATCCAATCAACATCTCGGCTTTGTCAGCCAATCACAGCATTATCTTTCATCACCTAATCAGGAACATGGAGGCGATGGGACTTATTATCATTTCTGAATCGGTCGTAATAAGCCCAATATCCGACCACAACCTTGGGAATTGTCGGGTATATCTGGATCTTGAAAAGCATAGATACTGTCCTGCAATATGAAGATGAGCTCTTTCACAGCTGACAGATCTGTCCGTTCGGATGATGTGTAGCCATTGGGGCTCTCACGTGTTCTGCACTATCAGCAATAGAGGAGCCAAGATGCCATGTAGTACAAAAAAATTATTTTGGTACCTGTAGAAAAGCTGGTAAAACCTTGGCTACAAATTCTTACTCTTTAGTTAGTTGTGTTTTTCATTTACTGTATCTTACCACAGATGTCTACGGCTTTGGTGCCCAAATTCCTATTGTCCATAGATTTGGCACATCAATTCCTGATAACCCAGCCCTGGTGTCCAGTGGCTAACTGACTAGGAAGCCAATAGTTTAGTGCCCCAGTCCTTGGTGTCTACTGGTTCAGTGCTACAATCCTTGGTGTCTACTGGTACAGTGCTACAATCCATGATGTCTAATGGTTTAGTGCCAGTCCTTGGTGTTACTGGTACAGTGCTAATCCATGATGTCTATGGTTTAGTGCCCCAATCCTTGGTGTCTACTGGTACAGTGCTACAATCCATGATGTCTAATGGTTTAGTGCCCCAGTCCTTGGTGTCTACTGGTACAGTGCTACAATCCATGATGTCTAATGGTTTAGTGCCCCAGTCCTTGGTGTCTACTGGTACAGTGCTACAATCCATGATGTCTAATAGTTTAGTGCCCCAGTCCTTGGTGTCTACTGGTTCAGTGCTACAATCCATGATGTCTAATGGTTTAGTGCCCCAGCCCATGATGTCTAATGGTTTAGTGTCCCAGTCCTTGGTGTCTACTGGTTCAGTGCTCCAGTCCTTGGTGTCTACTGGTTCAGTGCTACAATCCATGATGTCTAATAGTTTAGTGCCCCAGTCCTTGGTGTCTACTGGTTCAGTGCTACAATCCATGATGTCTAATAGTTCAGTGCTCCAGTCCTTGGTGTCTACTGGTACAGTGCTACATTCCATGATGTCTAATGGTTTAGTGCCCCAGTCCTTGGTGTCTACTGGTTTAGTACCCCAGCCCATGATGTCTAATAGTTTAGTACCAGCCTGATGTCTAATAGTTTCATACCCCAGCCCATGATGTCTAATAGTTTAGTACCCCAGCCCATGATGTCTAATGGTTTAGTGCCCCAGCCCATGATGTAATGGTTTGTGCCCACCATGATATTAATGGTTTAGTACCCCAGCCCATGATGTCTAATGGTTTAGTGCCCCAGCCCATGATGTATAATGGTTTAGTGGCCCAGCCCATGATGTCTAATGGCTTAATGCCCAAGCCCATGATGTCTAATGGTTTAGTACCCCAGTTCATGATATCTAATGGCTTAATGCCCCAGCCCATGATGTCTAATGATTTAGTGCCCCAGCCCATGATGTCTAATGGTTTAGTGCCCAGCCCATGATGTCTAATTTTTTAGTGCCCCAGCCCATGATGTCTAATGGCTTAATGCCCCAGCCCATGATGTCTAATGGCTTAATGCCCCAGCCCATGATGTCTAATGGCTTAATGCCCCAGCCCATGATGTCTAATGGCTTAATGCCCCAGTCACGTGGTCTAATGGCTTAATGCCCTAGCCCATGATGTCTAATGGTTTAGTGCCCCAGCCCATGGTGTCTAATGGCTTAATGCCCCAGCCCATGATATCTAATGGTTTAGTGCCCCAGCCATGATGTCTAATGGCTTAGTACCCCAGTTCATGATATCTAATGGCTTAATGCCCCAGCCCATGATGTCTAATGGTTTAGTGCCCCAGCCCATGATGTCTAATGGTTTAGTGCCCCAGCCCATGATGTCTAATGGCTTAATGCCCCAGCCCATGATGTCTAATGGCTTAATGCCCCAGCCCATGATGTCTAATGGCTTAATGCCCCAGCCCATGGTGTCTAATGGCTTAATGCCCCAGCCCATGATGTCTAATTTTTTAGTGCCCCAGCCCATGATGTCTAATGGCTTAATGCCCCAGTCCCCAGTGTCCACTTACTTTGTGCCTCAGTCCTTGTCTCTTGCGTGCAGTGGTTTAGGTTGCCGCTCTTCATTGATGAGTAGTATTGGGATTACCCAGTGGCTGGGTTAGACTGGTTTTGTAGTACAATCACTGATTTCTAGTATTTCGGTCCGTGTTGACCAGTTTGGTGACAAAAATGGCAAATCCCTCGCATTAGTTTCGATTAGCTCTCAAGTCCCTGATGTTGACTCCGATGATCTAGTGCCCCAGTCTGTATGAAGTGCATCAATACATTCTGCTCCATCTGTACACATAATAGTCACCATTTCACGATGTAACCTCAATCTTTAGTGCAGACGCTGCATTCTGCCAAGGGTGTAGTGAATGATTTGTGCTTATACAATGTGACATAGGTCGGTCTGCCTCTGTCACTTCTAGGACCACACTAGATACCTGAGGGCAAGGAGCTCATCAGGGACCGGCACACAGATGAATGAGAGCGCAGATTAAATGTGACTGCGGCTGTACTGATGACTTCTGCTCACCGTCTCCTCCTAGAAGCACTGAATTACAGCGAGGCGCAGCATCAGCAGTGAGGACTCTTGTAGCCAAGCAAGAAAGTAACAATCAGGAAAGAAGAAAAGGTTTTTAACAAATATCAAGCGAGTGTTACTTCTGCTCTGCAGGCCCCCTTAAAAAAATGGTGCAAATATCATTTACGAGAGGGTCCTCATCTTCTTACCATATGATTGGGCAGCTCTCTCCATCCGGAGGACCAGCAGGTCTCAGTGCAGAGTTTCGTGTCAGTGGTGCTGAAATGGCGCTGGATTATTATTTCTATATAAAACCATGTTACACCTAAACCTGCAGTGTGAAAAATCAATTTCTATATAAGAAAATATAAAGGAAATAGCACAACATATTTATCATGTAATGTCAGTATTTCTAATTCCAAAATTAGATGTAAAGTGTAAGTCGTGTGCCCGTATGCTCCACCAAATGTGGAAGTATTATAGTAGTGGCTTATAAAGTTCTGAACTTTCAAAAAGGTTTTAATGGTTTAGTTTTAGGGTACATATGATTTTTTTAACTTTTTATTGCTTTTTCTTATAAGAGGGATGGGGACCAAAACAAAGCGTCAATTTTTATGTTTTCATTATTTTTTCTTTATGATGTTTTCTATACAGGTTAAACAATTTTTGATCTTTGTAGATCAGACTTTTGGGGACACAGCAATGCCGAATATGTTTATTTTTTATTTTTTCTATTTCTTTATTTTATATAGTGATAAAGTTTGAGTTGTTCAAACTTACGCGTTTTTTTTTTAAAAATTTGTACATTTTTTTATCATTTATACTTTTTTTTATTATTTATACCGTTTTTTTTATTATTTCTACTTTTTTTTATTATTTCCGCATTTTTTTCTTTAAGTCCCACAGATCATTAGAGATGAGAGACCCCGAACTGTAAAGTTTTGGGTTCATAACAGACACCTAGTGTCCGGAGCTGAATTTCCAACACGTATTTCTCTTGGAAGTTCATTTTAGAGTTCGGAGTTCGGATGCAGAGAGAGAGATCTTTTACAGCACCTAAGTTTGGGTCCCCATTGACTTTTATGGGGTTCCGGTTCAAGTAGAGTTCTAGAACCACAACTGAACTTTGGACTAAAGTTTGGTCGAACTCGACCATCCATGGGTCCGCTCATTCCTATGATGAGATTACATCACTTGGACCCAATGGATGCCCAGACAGGTTTCCATGATTGACAGTGGCGTTTTAGCAATGTCATGATACTACATCCTATGAAATAATAGTGAATGTGGCCATGTTGCAACCTGCAAGTTACTACAACCCAAAATCTTCGCAATCACTTTCACCATCATTAAATGCATCTGGCAGCTCGACTTTTGCAATCTTAATGTCGCTGTGCATCCCTAACCGAAATACTTACAGTACAGCCGGGAATTTAGGAGCTGCATGTAAAGGGTTTTTTTGGAGTTCCCCTTTAATATAAGACTAAATTGGAAGTTTATCTCACAGGCTACCTCATTCTGATCCAGCACCGAAATCTTGCAGTGCAATTTAGTTTTGCATAAAAAGCTTGTTTCCTACGTATATTCCCACAGCTGTGCCCCAATTATCTCTTTTATGGGTCTATTTTTGCGAGAAAATCTTAAATAGGTTGAAATATTTTTACAGTATTTTTATGGGTCTTCTCAATCGCTTAAGAATTTACAGCATAAAATGTTTGCGAGAGCGAAGGCATGAAACGAGCGGTGCACATCCGGCTTCTAAAGTCTCAATGTCTTGCCACGAGCGGTTTTTCATTTACATAGTAATTTAAAGTTCAGTAAAAAAAAAGACAAAAATCACCCCAAGTAAAGTTGTTGATCAACCCTCTGTTTAGACCAAATAGCGTTACCATCACTGAGTAACCTTCCAACATGTCTACAGTGGCGGTCAAAGGATTTTATGGCCCTCAATCATACAGGTCATAAAAGTAAATAAATGTATGACCTCGGTGACACCCCCCTTAAAATCCAGGTGGCTGCTAAAATCCAGGACCCCAAAATCCCTGAGATCAGAGCGAGTGTGCACTGTTCTTCTCCATAGGGAGTAGTTGAAGTCATGGCGGGGGTCATCCAACATGTTGGCTCATTGGTTGTAGTAATATTATCTTGTAGGGTTATTATTCGACTGGTTTTTGAATGTTCTCCCAATTTTGTTTTTGATAATGATGTGCCCACCCTTAATTTTCATTAAAGGGGTTGTACACTACTAATTAAAGAGTCTGAAGGGAACCAAGAAGTGGATGTCTCATAGAGAACACAGTAGTACTTGGCCAAACAATCGTATCCATCAGTTGTCCAGTCTCAAAAAAACTCTGCGTGCACAAAGACTTATGTGTAGCCCTGGTGTTAGGCACACGCAGTACCCTGGAGAGTGTATGGCGAGACAGCAGTTTAATGCTAAATATTCATTCACTCGACATATACTAGACACACCCTTAGGGTAGTGGAGTTTACTCTTGAGGGAGTGGTCAAGGTATGTGTTAGAGTGATTTTGAGTCTAGTTCCTGTCTTCGGACAGTGAGGACGTGTGGAGTGAGTGTCTAGACTTCAGAGAGAGAAGACGTCTGGAGGGAGGAAGGAGTCTAGCCTGCTTTATCATCAGTTCATATCGTGGAGTCTGGTATAGGTGTTTGAATTCACCTTAGTCTAGTCAGAGCTGTATCACCTCCTCAGCATACACTGAAGGAAAGGAGAAGTTTTAGTACAGAAAGCCTTCAGCATCCCTGTCTAAAGGACGGTATCAGGTTCAGAGACGTGCTCCTGCCTGTTGATAACTGAGCATCTGTAGCTAACTTTGAAGGAAGGAAAAGAAAGAAGTGACTGCTCGACCCTTGGCTAGTTTGAGTGCTTATGTTACCAGCGTGGACAAGGCGAAAGGCAAAGTGGATTTATTGGATTAGTGCTTACGGATTGAAGAAGTCCAGCACATTGCACCCGGTCACTGGGGACCGAAGGATCACGACTGTTTCAAGCAGAGTGATAAGAAAACCAGGAATTTACCGGACCTTAGGTCGCGGCAAACAAGCCCCTTATAGTCAGTACGTAACTGGGGTCAGGGGGAGTGAAGACTTTGGAGTTTCTGCAGGACAAAATAAGAATTCAGCTCCTTCACAGGAAGGCCCCTAACACAAAGCTGACTGGGCAGGTACAGCTATAGATTAGCTGGAGATTTTGAGGGAACTACGCTTCAGGCTGGTTGTACTCGTTGTATTGGAAGTAAAGGAGGCCCCTAACTTGTCCAGCTGCTGTCTCAAGATACACTCTCCTTGGATCAGCCTCCCTGGGACCTGCCTGAACATCTTACAAGTAAAGGTATGGAAAGACGCTGACCGTGTGAGACTGTGTTCTTTATCTGCACCCGACTTCACAAATCCCATAGACTTTGAGGGACCAGTCCCACCTGTAGGGGACCCGACATCTAGCTGCATCACCATCCCCTCAGAGATCTACAGCAGCGCTGGTACTAATTACCAGAATACTACAGGTGGCGTCACGAACTGTATATAAATATCCCCTGTAAATATATCCCCCAACATACGCCAGACCGCCCGGGCCACAGACCGAGCCACAGCTACCTGTGACAAAATCCCCATAGACTTCTACGGGCTCGGCTCTGAGTACCCCATTGCCCTGGTAACCCACAATTGTGGTGGCGGGTCGACACAACTTGGCGTCACGAACAGGATGCGAAACTCGCAGAATTGCGAGCCCTGTGTGCCTAAGGAATTGTTTTTGTAAAAAAAAAGGACTGTTTGCACTTTTGGCGCCAAAATCGCCATTTTTGTCGCCATATTCGCGCCCTCAGGCGCTGGAGAAGAAGGTGGGCGTACCTTCGTGGGCGTCTACCCCCCAGTGGCGCGAAGAAAATGCCGGCCTTCTCAAAGTGCTATTACAATATGCGATCCTGCCCTACAGCAAAGGAGGTCCGCCTCCTCTTCACCTTCCCTGCGAGGAGGAGGAGACGCAAACCCCACCTCCACGGAAGAGACCGGATGTCTCCGGAGAAAGGAAGAAGAATCTTCTGGAACATCATGGAGGCAGGACGTGTGCAGCCGAGCTGGGAAGCGGAGGAAGGCAGGCCCCGTGCCCCAGCCAAGCTGCCACCAACACCGGAGTTATCCGTGATCCTGCACCTGAAGCAGGCGTTGCTTGAGACAAGAGAAGAAAATGCACGCCTGAGGAAGATGGTCCAGGACCAACCTGGCTTTGAAGAAATTGAGAGACGCCGGCGCACCCTGGAACAGCGGAGGCTGTGGGACACGGTGATCTCTCCCCTCAACGAACCCCCACGATTCCAGATACCGAAGAGTCTGCTGCCCAAGGCGAAGGAGCAACCGGAGGCTGCCCCCGAAAGTACCGATCCCGATCCCACCGGTGAAGCGGTGGAAGCGAAGGAGGTTGAGGAGGTACAGCCAATCCCGGAACGCCCGCCCGGCCAAGAGGCCGCAGCAGATGATCGGTCCCCGGCAGGGACACCGGAGGGGTCCTGTCCGTCACTACCAGATGTGGACTGGGACGAAATGGCGCGCCTGGATGACGTCGCCTATACCGCCCAGTGGGAACAAGAATGGCAGAGTCGTGAGGAGAAGAAGAGGCGTCAGCAGGAGGAAGAGCGGGAAACTCAGAGGAACCGTCAGCGACAATATGCCGAGCTGATCGCGGACAAAGAGAGTGTCCGGAGAGATAAAGGTACCCTGAGGGAACCGCGGCGGCAGGGGTGTGTGACTGAGTTCCAGCTCCGGAAGGGCTGGGGCTTTATCCGTGAACCGGGCCTCTACCCAGCGGTCTTCGTCAGCAGGCGTGACGTAGAATCCCACCTGCCGCAAGGCCATCCCGGGAGGGACTTAGCAAATGGAGATATCGTCACATATACGCGGCACTGGGGAATGAAGGGATGGTATGCCCTTAACGTCACCGTCGTCCGTGATCCCGTCCCAGACGCAGGTACCGTCACCATTACCGCAGCGTCCCCGTTTCCAGCTCAAGCAGCATCCGGCCGTGCCCCAGCATCGCCCCCTGCAAAGTCATCGCAACTAGCGACCCAGAGTTCATCGCAAATTAAAGCCACCGCTACATCGCAACATGCGACCCAGTCGCAATCGCAATCCCTGACGCGGTCCATATCGCTAACTGTGATTGAGACGCAATCGGTGTCATGTGGAGAGAGTGTACCCGTTGCGCCCCTAGAGGTTCGCACCAGAACTGTGGCGAACCAGACCCTGATCGCAGCACATGATTTGCTAGTCTTGGGATCTAGGGCCCATTGCGTTGTTCCAGCCCCGGGGTGGAAAAAGTAGTGGAAAGTGTATTTGCAGAAAATGAATAAGATAGTGAAGAATTGGTGAGATCCATATCGGGTCTACCAAAAGTAAAAAGTTTGAAATGTTTTGTAAAGTTTTGCACAATTTATATAGTGAATATATATATTTCTACTGTAGAATGCCCGGCTGGGTAAATGGTAAATGATAAATAGTAATCAGAAAAAGTTTTTGCACTTTCGTATTATGTGATATTATATAATATGTCTTTGGTTTTACATTGGACTTGGAGGTTAAGGACTATGCTAACCCAGAACTTACTTGTAAATAGTTGCGCTTCGGTGCTTTCTCTTGGTTTTACATAAACCAATACAACTACCTCTGAAAACAAAACCCGTGTGGTGTGGCACTGAGTGAGGTCTGCAATCGGATGTCCTGCAGCCCACCCAGGACCTACGTTGAAGGTTTGGTGCGGGTCCTTCACAAGTATCTTGTATATTTATTGAATGCTATTTAATATTTGTATTTTTCTATAAAGTTTGCAACGTTCAAGATATTCTCACCTCCCGGATGGGAAGAAGTTATTGTTTAATGTTTATTGCATAAACAAAATGTCTCTTTTGTATTTTACAGCCCGGGAGTGCTGTCTTTTACCATGGGGGAATGTGTAGCCCTGGTGTTAGGCACACGCAGTACCCTGGAGAGTGTATGGCGAGACAGCAGTTTAATGCTAAATATTCATTCACTCGACATATACTAGACACACCCTTAGGGTAGTGGAGTTTACTCTTGAGGGAGTGGTCAAGGTATGTGTTAGAGTGATTTTGAGTCTAGTTCCTGTCTTCGGACAGTGAGGACGTGTGGAGTGAGTGTCTAGACTTCAGAGAGAGAAGACGTCTGGAGGGAGGAAGGAGTCTAGCCTGCTTTATCATCAGTTCATATCGTGGAGTCTGGTATAGGTGTTTGAATTCACCTTAGTCTAGTCAGAGCTGTATCACCTCCTCAGCATACACTGAAGGAAAGGAGAAGTTTTAGTACAGAAAGCCTTCAGCATCCCTGTCTAAAGGACGGTATCAGGTTCAGAGACGTGCTCCTGCCTGTTGATAACTGAGCATCTGTAGCTAACTTTGAAGGAAGGAAAAGAAAGAAGTGACTGCTCGACCCTTGGCTAGTTTGAGTGCTTATGTTACCAGCGTGGACAAGGCGAAAGGCAAAGTGGATTTATTGGATTAGTGCTTACGGATTGAAGAAGTCCAGCACATTGCACCCGGTCACTGGGGACCGAAGGATCACGACTGTTTCAAGCAGAGTGATAAGAAAACCAGGAATTTACCGGACCTTAGGTCGCGGCAAACAAGCCCCTTATAGTCAGTACGTAACTGGGGTCAGGGGGAGTGAAGACTTTGGAGTTTCTGCAGGACAAAATAAGAATTCAGCTCCTTCACAGGAAGGCCCCTAACACAAAGCTGACTGGGCGGTACAGCTATAGATTAGCTGGAGATTTTGAGGGAACTACGCTTCAGGCTGGTTGTACTCGTTGTATTGGAAGTAAAGGAGGCCCCTAACTTGTCCAGCTGCTGTCTCAAGATACACTCTCCTTGGATCAGCCTCCCTGGGACCTGCCTGAACATCTTACAAGTAAAGGTATGGAAAGACGCTGACCGTGTGAGACTGTGTTCTTTATCTGCACCCGACTTCACAAATCCCATAGACTTTGAGGGACCAGTCCCACCTGTAGGGGACCCGACATCTAGCTGCATCACCATCCCCTCAGAGATCTACAGCAGCGCTGGTACTAATTACCAGAATACTACAGGTGGCGTCACGAACTGTATATAAATATCCCCTGTAAATATATCCCCAACATACGCCAGACCGCCCGGGCCACAGACCGAGCCACAGCTACCTGTGACAAAATCCCCATAGACTTCTACGGGCTCGGCTCTGAGTACCCCATTGCCCTGGTAACCCACAATTGTGGTGGCGGGTCGACACACTTATATGAAGTGTCACACTAGAAATAGGGCTGACAGCAAGCCGGTATTAATATGAAGCGTCCATGTATTGGGCATGGAGTCACCCACAGATGTACGTTGTACATACTAATCAAAGGGGGGTTGTCCAGCACTTAGATATTGATGGTGCATCTTTTAGAGAAGTCATCCACGTCAGATGGTTTGGGGTCTGACACCAGTCACCCCCATGTTCATCTGCACACAGGTCTCTCTGCAGCTAGAAGTGACACAGATCACAGCTCTATACACTGTGTAGGGTTCCTCTCATATAGAAACATGCACGCTCATGTATTCTTAGTAAACAAATATTAAAGTAGGGGCCCTAAAGAGCCCCAAACTGTAGGAGTGGAAGTATAGAGACTGGCCTTGACTGGCAGTCTCTATACTTCCACTCCTACAGTCAGTGATTGGCTATAGTGGTCCCTTTGCTCAAGTGGATACTTATAGACAAGCTCTGCACATTCTTTTCCTGACGTATGAACATGTGACTACTGTAGCCAATCACTGACTGCAGCACTGATACACTCCCTATACACCCCTTGTGATTGGTGATAGCAGCATCATTTCCATCCCCAGAGCAGCTTTAGACTACTGCAGCCAATCACTGACTGCAGCACTGATACAGCCCCTGTTCACCCCTTGTGATTGGTGATTGCAGCATCGTGTACATCCCCAGAGCAGCTTTAGACTACTGCAGCCAATCACTGACTGCAGCACTGATACAGCCCCTGTTCATCCCTTGTGATTGGTGATAGCAGCATCATGTCCATCCCCAGAGCAGCTTCAGACTACTGCAGCCAATCACTGACTGCAGCACTGATACACCCCCTGTTCACCCCTTGTGATTGGTGATAGCAGCATCGTGTACATCCCCAGAGCAACTTTAGACTACTGTAGCGAATCACTGACTGCAGCACTGATACAGCCCCTGTACACCCTTGTGATTGGTGATTGCAGCATCGTGTACATCCCCAGAGCAGCTTTAGACTACTGTAGCCAATCACTGACTGCAGCACTGATAAACCCCCTGTTCACCCCTTGTGATTGGTGATTGCAGCATCGTGTACATCCCCAGAGCAGCTTTAGACTACTGCAGCCAATCACTGACTGCAGCACTGACACACCCCTGTTCACCCCTTGTGATTGGTGGTAGCAGCATCATGTCCATCCCCAGAGCAGCTTTACACTACTGTAGCCAGTCACTGACTGCAGCACTGACACACCCCTGTACCCCCCTTGTGATTGGTGGTAGCAGCATCATGTCCTTTTTGTGAATGGGCTTGAGATGAGTTCTGAGCAGAGGCTCCCTCTGGTGGTTACAAGCGGTACTGGTCTGTTCAGTGAAGATTGTGAGGACTGGGAATCAGGTGTTACTGACTGGTGTTATATAAGGGAGTCACCTTCCCATCAGGGTTGCCGGTGATCAATTGTTCTGGTCTGAATCCTTGATTCCAGTTTCCCTTGTAGCCTGCTGTGTCGTGTCTGCATCTCCTTCTAACAGATAAGACATTTTCTTCTTTTTGTTTCTGTGCTTGATTTTTGCATTTTGTCCTGCACTTCTGTGGGGGCCTTCTGGGTCCCCTCCGGGGGCTTCTGCCCTCTCAGTTTAGTTCAGCCACTGATGTTTCTACTTTTGCTTTTTCCAGTTTTTTCAGTGGCTGCTGTTTTGATTTTGTTACACCAGAGAGCTAATTTAGGTGGTAGAGGTCGTGTGATCTCAGGTGTTTTTGAAATTAGTAGAGTTGGTGCTTTTCAGGGTTTTCTGGGATTGCAGTAAGTACCCTTCCTATCCTTTTCTATTTAGTTAGTTTGGGCCCCAACGTTTGCTCATACTATTTTCTGTCTGTGTCAGTATTTCGTCTTGTCTAACCGCCATTACATGTTTGGGGGCTTGCTATTATCTTGGGGTTCTGCTCCGGGGCAGATAGCTTTCCTATTTCTATCTTTAGGTGTAGTTAGTTTTCAGGCTGTGACGAGGGTCTAGGACCAACGTAGGAACGCTCCACGGCTGCCTCTAGTTGTGGTGGTTAGTCAGGGTACTGCAATCTCATAGATTCAACTGCTCTGGTGTATTGCCTTTTTGCCTGCACTCCTCAGCTACCGAATCATAACAGTATCACCGGCCCAAAAAATTGAAAATTGTATGGTACTCACAGAAGGGAAAAAATATTGTGAAAGAAAAAAAAAAAAAAAAAGGTTGTCAGAGTTGTCAGAGATATTTTTCTGTTTGTTGCATTTTTTTTTTTTCCCCTCTGTATCTCTGGGTGCTGGGGAGGATTTTTTTTTCTCTCAATGGAGTTTGCACAGTTGTCTGGCCGTGTGGATCAGCTTGCCACTGAGGTTCGGAGTATTGCTATCTATCTTGCTAGGTTGCCTGTTGTGGAACCTAGGATCCCCATGCCAGATTTGTTTTTAGGGGATCGAGCTAAGTTTCAGAATTTCAAAAATAATTGTAAAATTGTTTTTTGCCTTAAAATCTAAGTCCTCAGGAAACGCAGCGCAGCAGGTTCAAATTATCATCTCTCTCCTGCGCGGCGATCCTCAGGATTGGGCTTTTCCTGATACCTGGGGATCCTGTTTTGAGTGATGTTGATGCGTTTTTTCAGGCTTTGGGGTTATTGTACGATGAGCCTAATGTCACTGATCAAGCTGAAAAAGCCTTGTTGGCATTAAATCAGGGGCTTGATGACGCTGAGTTATACTGTCAGAGATTCCGTAGGTGGGCAGTCCTGACCAAGTGGAATGACGACGCTTTGGCGGCTCTTTTTCGGAAGGGTCTGTCAGATAATGTAAAGGATGTTATGGTGGGATTCCCTGTCCCCTCTGGTCTCAATGATTCTATGTCATTAGCGATTCAAATTGACAGACGTTTGCGTGAGCGGAGAAGTATGCGTGGAATGGTGTTGCCTTGTGAACCTGCTTCTGAATCCATGCAGTGTGATAGAGTGGTGTCTGGGGCACAGTGTCATGAGTTTCGAAAGCGCAATGGGTTATGTTTCTACTGTGTTGATGCCTTTCATGCTATTTCAGTCTGCCCTGAGCGGGAGGGACGTTTTGCACGCTCAGTTGTCTTGGGTAGTGTTCAGACTAAGTTTTTACTAACTGTCACTCTGATATGCTCTCTGTCCTCATTTTCTGCTCAGGCTTTCGTTGATTCTGGAGCAGCTATTAACCTGATGGATTATGATTTTGCTAAACGTTGTGGGTTTCCCTTGATACCCTACAGAAGTCTATTCCCCTTCTGGGGATCGATTCTACCCCTTTGGCTGAGAATAAACCTCAGTTCTCTACTCAGGTTATAATGAGGGTTTGAACCTGATCATCAAGAGTGCTGCAAATTTTTGGTTCTGTATAATCTGCATGATATTATCGTACTGGGTTTCCCTTGGTTACAGTCTCATAATCCTGTTTTGGATTGGAAATCTGTGTCTGTAACCAGTTGGGGCTGCCAATGTGTTTAATACCAACCTCCTGTTTTTTCTGCCTCCCCCCAGGCTCAGGATGTCCTGACTTTTTGATTGATTTTTCTGATGTGTTTAGCGAAAGTAAATCTGCATCCTTGCTCCCCATAGGAGCTATGACTGCGCTATTGAATTAGTGCCTGGTAGTAAATTCCCTAAAGGTCGCCTTTTAACTTGTCTGTACCTGAACATGACGCTATGCGGTCTTATATCAAGGAGTCATTGGAGAAAGGTCATATCAGACCATCCTCTTCACCCTTAGGTGCCGGTTTTTTCTTTGTGGCCAAAAGGATGGTTCATTAAGGCCGTGTAATTGATTATCGTCTTTTTGAACAATATTACTGTGAAATATCAATACCCGTTACCCTTGATTTCGACCTGTTTTCCAGGGTGAAAAACGCTACTTGGTTTTACCAAGCTTGACCTCAGGGGGGCATATAACCTTATTCGCATTAAGCACGGGGATGAATGGAAGACGGCATTCAATACCCCGGAGGGGCATTTTGAGTACCTTGTGATGCCCTTTGGGCTCACTAATGCTCCTTCTGTCTTCCAGTCCTTCATGAATGACATTTTCAGGGATTTTGTGGATAAATTTCTGATTGTTTATTTGGATGATATCTTGATTTTTTCCAATGACTGGGGACTCTCATGTGAAACATGTTCGAACTGTATTCCAGATTTTGAGAGAGAATGCTCTGTATGTGAAGGGATCAAAGTGTCTTTTTGGCGTACAGAGGATCTCATTTCTGGGATTCATTTTGTCCCCATCTGTTATTGAAATGGACCCGGTCAAGGTTCAGGCCATCTGTGATTGGGTCCAACCTACTTCATTAAAGGCTCTTCAAAGATTTTTGGGTTTTGCCAATTTTTATCGTAAATTTTATTGGTAATTTCTCGGTTATTGTTAAACCATTAACTGATTTGACCAAAAAGGGTTCTGATGTGGTGAATTGGCCTCCTGAGGCAGTCTCTGCATTTCAGGAACTTAAGCAGGATTCACTTTGCTCCTGTTTCTACGGCAGCCTGATGTTTCTCTGCCATTTCAGGTGGAGGTTGATGCCTCTGAAATTGGGGCAGGTGCCGTTTTGTCCCAAAAAGATCCAGAGACCTCTAAAAGTAACCTTGTGCCTTTTTCTCTCGAAATTTTCTCTACTGAACGTAATTATGACGTGGGTAATCGGGAGTTATTGGCCATGAAGTGGGCTTTTGAAGAGTGGAGACATTGGCTGGAGGGAGCCAAACATCGGGTGGTGGTCCTTACGGACCATAAGAATCTGGTTTATCTGGAATCTGCCAAGCGACTCAATCCTAGACAGGCCAGGTGGGCCTTGTTTTTCACACGTTTTAATTTTGTGGTTTCCTTTCTTCCTGGCACTAAGAATGTTAAGGCGGATGCTCTCTCGAGGAGTTTCCTTGCGGACTCTCCTGAGTTATCTGATCCTTCTGTTATTTTGAAAGAGGGTGTAGTTCTTTCCGCCATCTCACCCAATTTGAGACTTGCTCTGGAGGGGTGTCAGGAGGATAGGCCGAGCGCTGCCCTGTTGGAAAATTGTTTGTCCCGGACCAGTGGGAAAAAGAGTGTGATGTCTGAGATTCATTGTTCCGCGTTGGCTGGGCATCCCGGAATTTTTGGTACCAGAGACTTGGTTAGTCGGTCCTTTTGGTGGCCTACCTTGTCTCGTGATGTCAGGGAATTTGTGCAGTCCTGCGGGACTTGCTCTCGCTCCAAGCCTTGCTCTCGCTCTGGTGGTTTGTTGAAGCCATTGCCTGTGCCCAAGAGACCATGGACCCATATCTCTAGGATTTAATTTCCGACCTTCCTGTTTCTCAGAGAATGACCGCCATCTGGGTGATTTGTGATAGGTTTTCCAAGATGATACATCTTGTGCCATTGCCTAAGTTGCCTTCCTCCTCTGAATTGGTGCCTTTGTTCCTTCAGCACGTGGTTCGTTTAACGGCATTCCCGAGAACATTGTGTCTACAGAGGAGTCAGTTTGTTTCCAGATTTTGGAGGACCTTTTGTTCTAAACTTTGGGGTTCAAATTGTCTTTCTCCTCGGGTTTCATCCTCAGACCAATGGTCAAACTGAGAGAACAAACCAGACATTGGAGATTATCTAAGATGCTTTGTGTCTGCTGATCAGGATGACTGGGTTTCTTTTTTGCCTTTGGCTGAGTTTGCTCTTAATAATAGGGTAGCTCTGCCACTTTGATGTCTCCATTTTTCTGTAATTCTGGGTTTCACCTCGATTTTCTTCGGGACAGAGGAGGCTTCTGTCTGTCGGATGTTGACTCTGTTGTGGAGGTATGCAACAGATTTGGGACCAGGTAGTGGAGAGGTTGTCCCTCTCTCAAGAGAGGGCCAGCGGTTTGCAACCGGCATAGGACTGTGGTCCTCGGTTTGGAGTGGGGGACTTGGTCTGGTTGTCCTCAAAAAATATTCCTATGAGAGTGCATCTCCTAAATTTAAGCCTAAGTTCATTGGACCTTATAAGATCATGGGATTCTTAATCCTGTTTCTTTTCGTTTGCTTCTTCCAGGGACATTTAAGATCCATAACGTGTTCCACAAGTCCTTTTGAAGAGGTTTGTTGAGCCAGTGGTTCCTGTGCTGTTGCCTCCTGACCCTGTTTTGGTTGAGGGCAATCTGGGTATGTGGTTGAGAAAATATTAGATTCTCGTTTTTCTAGACGGAAACCCAGTATTTGGTTAAGTGCAGAGGTTATGGTCAGGAAGACAATTCTTGGGTGTTTGCTTTGGACATCCATGCTAGGAGACTCATCTGTGCGTATCATAGAATATCCTGACCGACTGGTTGCTCAAATGAGGGTTCGGTGACCCCTCCTCAAGGGGGGGGTACTGTTGTGAATGGGCTTGAGATGAGTTCTGAGCAGAGGCTCCCTCTGGTGGTTAAAGCGGTACTGGTCTGTTCAGTGAAGATTGTGAGGATGGGAATCAGGTGTTACTGACTGGTCTTATATAAGGAGTCACCTTCCCCATCAGGGTTGCCGGTGATCAATTGTTCTGGTCTGAATCCTGATTCAGTTTCCCTTGTAGCCTGCTGTGTCGTGTCTGCATCTCCTTCTAACAGATAAGACATTTTCTTCTTTTTGTTTCTGTGCTTGATTTTTGCATTTTGTCCTGCACTTCTGTGGGGCCTTCTGGGTCCCCTAGGGGGCTTTTGCCCTCTCAGTTTAGTTCAGCCACTGATGTTTGTACTTTTGCTTTTTCCAGTTTTTTCAGTGGCTGCTGTTTTGATTTTGTTACACAGAGAGCTAATTTAGGTGGTAGAGGTCGTGTGATTCAGGTGTTTTTTGAAATTGTAGAGTTGGTGCTTTCAGGGTTTTTTTTGGGGAATTGCAGTAAGTACCCTTCCTATCCTTTTCTATTTAGTTAGTTTGGGCCCCAACGTTTGCTCATACTATTTTCTGTCTGTGTCAGTATTTCGTCTTGTCTAACCGCCATTACTGTTTGGGGGCTTGCTATTATCTTTGGGGTTTTGCTCCGGGGCAGATAGCTTTCCTATTTCTATCTTTAGGTGTAGTTAGTTTCTCAGGCTGTGACGAGGCGTCTAGGACCACGTAGGAACGCTCCACGGCTTGCTCTAGTTTTGTGTGGTTAGTCAGGTTACTGCAATCTCATAGATTCAACTGCTCTGGTGTATTGCCTTTTTTACCTGCACTCTCCAGCTACCGAATCATAACAATGTCCATCCCCAGAGCAGCTTTACACTACTGTAGCCAATCATTGATTGCAGCACTGCACACCCCCTGTTCACCCCTTGTGATTGGTGGTAACAGCATCATGTCCATCCCAGAGCAGCTTTAGGAGAGGAGCAGCAGCAATGTGGATGGAGGAATGAGAATCTTTTTGATAGTATTCTAAATATATATTTATTTTTTTTATTAGGTCAGGAAATGAAACACCCCCTTTAAGGAATTTGAAATCATTTTTGAGTTAAAAACTAATCATATCTCAGAATAAGTTAAGTAATATATGTAAAGAAGGAATATTCTGTATTTCCTATAAAGATACTGAAGGTAGATTATGCCCCCATTGGGGTCAGGGGCTGATGTGAATGCTGACGATCTCTAGCAGCGCTACGGAACATGTTGGTGCTACATAAGAAACAGGGAAAATTAAAATAGATTGGAAAAGGACAAATATTATCCACTGGTCATGATAATCTTGCTGAGTATCTTTCTGCCAAACTTTAAGTGTCCTCATGTAATCTATGACACCTAGGAGCCCGCAGATCGAGATTTTCATTATCCTCATTTCTCCGGTTCAGAAATTCTTCATATTCACTGGAAGGAATGATATTCATCGAGGCAAGAAACTGACTTTTACAACTTTTACAAGTTTGGGAACTAATGACTGTTCCAGACGCCCACGCGGCTCGAAAGATTAGGACAAAATAAAAACAATTTCTAGAGCAAATTCCCATGGTCGGACTCCAGAGCGCTCTCCAATTTTGCTGTTCTTTGATTTGGCCTTGTCCCACTAACGTCGTACCGTACCATAAGGACTCCATACAAATCGTTTCAGCTTTTAATTATACGGATTAACGGCAAAGTGTTTTTGGCTAATCCGAGTCTCTGATTGGGGGATAGTGCTTGTCTTTTATCTTAAAAAATGAGTTATTCTGTAATCAAGCAAACTCTACAAAGGCCAAATGTAATCATTATATTAGTGTACAAGGCACGAATACACCGTCCCCCTTCCTGTGGTTCTCCAGCTTTTGGGAAAACTACGACTCTCATCATGCCTTGTTTATAAAAAAAAAACCCCCAAATTTAAAGGTCCCATCAGTGATAATCCATCGATAAGCACATTTCAAAAAAACCTTCATTGCATTTATTTCCCCTTTTGCTGCGCCGTGTCTTGAGTCTTTTATCGAGTCAGTGCTTTTGCAAAATGTAGGAAATAGGTCAGAATACTGGGGATGGCGAGGAGAAACTGGAGGAGTGTGACTAGGTGTGCACCTGACTTTCACTGGGGTCTCTGATGATGGGGTTAAGTTGGTCCCAAATGGTACATCCTGATGGGTTGGCTGGGTACACTTTTGGATGGCGCGCGCAGCCCCTTTTAAAAAGGGTGGTGATGGTGCCTAAGCCAGTGCGCTAGGTTGCGCGCAGTGCACAGACCCAGGCAGCAGCCAGAGGTGAAGGAGGAGGAAGGGGGGATCTGGGGCCGCGGCGGGCAGTGAGCCGTGTTCTGTGGGGAAGAGGAGCAGGTGAGGGCACTGGTGTTACACCTCATATTTACCTATTTATGAGAGAGACCACAGATCTCACTCAGCCTTTTATGGGAGGACACAGAGCTCACTCGCCTATATTAGGGAGAGACACAGAGTAACATCCACCCATATTATGGTAGGGCACACAGAGCTCCAAACCAGCCCCATATTATGGGAGACACAGATCTCACATCCAGCCTGTTTTATGGGAGAGACACAGAGTAAATCCCGCCTATATTATGGGAGAGACACGAGCTAAATCCAGCCTTATTATGGTAGAAAACCAGAGCTCCATCCGCCTAAATTACTGGGGGACACAAGACTCACATCCAGTTATTATGGTAGACACACAGAGCTACATCCGCCTATATTACTGGGAGACACACAGAGCTCAAAATCCAGCCTTTATTACTGGGAGAGAACAGAGTCACATCCAGCCTATATTACTGGGAGAGAACAGAATCACATCCAGCTTTTATGGGAGAACCAGACCTCACATCACTTATATTACTGGAGAGCCACAGCCTCACATAGCCTATTTGTAATACTATTGTAGGAACTCGAGGGAAATTTGATAGGTGGGGAATGAAACAATCAGAGAGGGTTTCTTTGAATGCAAAATGTATTTGTGAAAAGCAAAAAC
>JARQOD010000010.1:37098897-37121009 GCA_033576555.1 Oophaga sylvatica | reverse complement strand
CTTGGCTACGTACGGCCCCAATCCCAAAGGTGGATGCATCTGTCTGCACGAGAAATCTGCGCTTATAATCAGGGGCAGCCAAGACAGGAGCAGTGATGAGGGCAGTCTTTAGCACTGAAAAGGAATCATCGCATGAGTCGTCCACGTCACATTCCTAGGCATGTTCTTGCGGGTCAGGTCGGTTAGGGGCTTGGCCAAGGTGCTGAAATTAGGAACAAATTTCCGATAGTAACCAGCAGTTCCTAAAAATGCAAGTACCTGCTTTTTAGTCCAGGGTCTACACCAGTTGCTAATGGCTTCCACCTTGGCAGGATCAGGCCTTAGGGTCCCACCCCCTACTCTATGCCCGAGGTACTTCACATCAGACATCCCTATTTGGCATTTATCAGGGCAAATGGTCAGTCTTGCAGTAAGGATACAGTCTAGCACTATGCCCAAGTGTTTAAGATGTTCCTCCCAGGTTGTGCTAAAAATGGCAAGGTCATCCAAGTAAGCACAGGCAAAGTCCTGACATTGCTCTAACAGTCGATCTACCAGTCTCTGGAAAGTAGCGGGGGCATTTTTCATCCCAAAGGGCATTCTCAGGAACTCAAAAAGCCCAAATGGAGTAATGGAGGCCGAGCGCTCCCGAGCTTACTCCGTTAGGGGTATCTGCCAGTACCCCTTGCTCAAGTCTAACGTGGTCACAAATTGAGCACTGGCCAGACGATCCAATAAATCATCAATCCTGGGCATGGGGTAAGCGTCACTCTTGGTGGTATCATTTAATCGTCTGTAATCAACGCAGAATCGTGTTGTACCATCGTTCTTGGGGACCAGGACAACAGGAGAGGCCCAAGAAAAGTGAGATGGCTGAACAACTCCCAGTCGTTTCATCTCCTCCAGTTCGTTCTTTATCATGCCTTGAACAGCCTCTGGAACCCGGTAAGCAGCCTGCTGGATGGGGCGCTGTCCGGGGGTTTCCACATGGTGGCTGGTGAGAGTAGTCTTCCCCGGCTTGGAGGAGAAAGCAGCAGCCCTTGGCCTTAGTACGGTGAGAACATCGTCCTTTTGTATATCCGATAAATAGGAGCCCAGGGGCACTTGTTCCAGTGATCCTCCCGCTTGGGCTACCTGGAGAAGATCGGGGAGATACTCATCATCGGCGGCATCACTAGGGGGGTGGCAGACGGCTAGAACAGGTAGAGATCGGTCATGGTATTCTTTCAGCATGCTAATGTGGACGGTTTTCTGTCGTCGACCACTAGAGTCCAGGGCAATCACGTAGTTAGTGTCATTAATTTTCTTGACAACCTGATAAGGGCCTTCCCACACTGCTTGAAGCTTGTTGGCAGGGGAAATAGTAATCATGAGCACTTGTCCTTCCATAAATCCCCGGGTCCTGGCATTATGGTCAGACCAGGTTTTTTTGTCTGGACTGGGCCATCCGCTGATGTTCTTTAGCCAAGGTAGCTAGCTGGGTGAGACGGTCTCTGAACTCAAGAACATAGGGAATGATGGGCATTCCGGTGTCTGAGATATCTCCCTCCAAATGTTCTTTCAGAAGAGTGAGAGGCCCACATACCTTCCGGTTAAACAGTAGTTCGAAGCGAGAGAACCCTGTGGACTCTTGGGGAACCTCACGATAGGCGAAGAGGAGATGTGGCAGGTATTCTTCCCAGTCTTTTTCAACATCAGCAAAAGCCCTCAGCATATTTTTTAGGGTTCCATTAAAGCGTTCACACAGTCCGTTGGTTTGCGGGTGGTATGGGGTGGTGCGAATGGCTCGAACATCACAGGTATGCCATAGGGACTGGACCAGATCTGACATGAACTGAGTGCCTTGATCCGATAATATTTGACTAGGAAACCCTACCCGGGCAAAGATGTTAACAAGTGCCTCGGGTATCTTTACTGCTGTAATACTGGACAGGGCCACAGCTTCAGGACAGCGAGTGGCATAGTCCACCACTGTCAGGATATATTTTTTCCCCGACCGGCTGGGGTGGGCCAGAGGACCTATGATGTCGACAGCTACACGTTGAAATGGTTCTTCAATTATGGGCAGGGATTGCAGGGGTACCTTATGTCGAGCTCCTGGATGCCGCATTCGCTGGCACACATCGCAGGTGCGGCAATAATGGGCTACCGACTGAAGGCATCCCCATTATCTCCTACCTGCCCAGTTTCTGCCCTTAGCCTAAGGGCTGCTAAGGTAGTGTCACCCTCTATTTCTCTCCTAAACTCCTCTCTATCCCAAGGCTCTCCCTATGTAGTAGCAGGGAACGTGTTGCTTATCAACTCTGATGCGGTTCGTGGTGGTTGCTCCCCGGTGAGGTCCGGATGTCGTAGTGCTTGAAGGGCCTGTAGTCGGGTGACTGCTCCCACAAATTGGCACTGTAACTCCCCAATGTCGTTCCCAAGAAGGATGTCTGCAGGAAGTCCTCCCATAACTCCAATCCAACACAGTTTTTCTCCACAACCATAATCCAAACGCACAGAAGCTCGCTGTATATATTTGCGGGCATCCCCCGCCAGGACAATGGGAATTCCCGAGCCCTGGTGAACTGCCTCGGGTCGAACCACACGGGGGTCAGCGATAGTCAGGAATGCCCACATGTCTCTAAATCCTGACACTTTGTATCTATTTATTAAGACATCCTGCAGGTGGCATTGCCGTTGCTCTGGGTAGCTAAAGGACAAAGGCCGGAGTCCGTACACTCCTGGAGGGGTATCTATGATGCCATGGTGGTCCACTCTGGTGGGGGTGGTGGTAGCTCTTCCTCAGGCGTGATGGAGTGCACAAGATGCACTGGACGAGGTGGGGCTCCCTCCGAATCCTTGAGGGACAGCCAAATTGCAAATGCCTGGGTTGCCCACACCCATAACATCTCCTCTAGGTGATACCCCCAGGTCGTGGCTGGAACTGTTGGGGCCCAGGATTGTGAGGGGTGATTGTCATTGGCCTGCGGCTGGGTGGAAGGGCAGATATAATCGGAGGGGGCCGGGACGCAGGAGCAGGCTGTGGTTTATTGTCCAGAAGCCCCCTCCATTGCGGTCGGATAGTAAGGGCTTCATCGGCCAGGGCTGCAGCTCTATCCATGGTACACGGCGTGCGCTCCCGGACCCATTCCCGTACTTCTGCGGGGCATTTGGCAAAAAAATTATTCTATAAGGAACATCTGTATAACATCTTCCTCAGTAAAGGCATTTTCTGCTTCCAGCCATCATCTCCGACATGCCTGGGACTTCTTATGTGCATACATCCCAAACTATCCCCCCTGGGGGGCATGGAAGGTCTCCGAACTGGACCCTATATGAGTCTGCGGTGATAGCATGGTACTCCAGGATAGTCCGCTTTACAATGTTATAATCCCGATTCCGCTGTGAGTCGATGGTTCGGTAAGCCTCCGACACGCTACTGTTCAGGAGTCCCACTAACAAACGCATCCAGCCAGAGTGGGGCACCTCCATCAGCACACTGCTGCTCAAAGTCCTTGAAGAACCTCTCCACATCTCCAGAAGCCTCATCAAATGGCTCAAAGTCTGTCCGGGTGATCCGTACAGGTTCCCGGATCATGGGGTTTACACTCCACATTGCGTTACTCCCTCTTTCAATCTCCATATCTTCTTGTCTCCGCTGTGCTCGGTGATCAGCCTCCTCCTTATACTCCTGAGAGAAGCCTGGGCCCAGAACCGCCATCTCTTCTTCGTACCACACCACCCACTGGCTTTTTGGGGTGGGGGTCTCTGTCTCCAGTGCTTGTCATTCAGACATCTGGGAGTAGGTGGTCTGGCTAGAACCCACCAGTAGGTCAATTAAGGCCTCTTTAGTCAGTCCCTGGTAGTTCAGGCCCAGGTCGCTGGTTCTATCCTGAAAACTGGTTACAGTCCAATTTCTGTACTCACTCTATGGGTGGTTCACCATTGGTTACACTCTTGATGCCACTGCTGCCACCAGTTGTCACGGGGTTCTTCTACGGTATCACACAATCAACAGAGCAAGAGAAGAGTGAACAATCCCAAGACCTTTATTATAGGCAAAACTGAAAGGTCCATAAACAAACCACCACACCGAGGACACAACAGTCCAGAACACGAACACAGCTCCGCAACAGGACAAATGTCCCAGGAGATCAGCCCAACAATCCAGATGACAGAGGATAAAGCAAAAGAAACCAATCTTTCTTTCTCTCTGAAGTGCGGTGTCTGTACACCATGCTTTCCACACAGAAAACGGACTTCAACCTCTGTCGTCCTGAGACCCCCTACTTATCTACAGGGGCAGTCAGACCGGTTTGATGGCTTTCAGGCCTTTCTGACCTGGGAAAGGTGCCTCAGGGAGTAAGGCACTACAGGGGGTGACTCGCTGCATTTGGATAGCTGAGGGGTCATGAATGGACAATCAGGAGATGTCAGCAGGGGTTCATCAAAAGTTATAGACACATTCAGGCTGCAGATGGTACGTGAGCTAACTCAATTATCAACCAAAAGGCTGAGAATTGAGACTCTAGACAATATGTGAAATACACAGATCAGTAAAATACAAATATACACAAAATGATACCCACAGAACATATCACACCATCACAATAATACTGCCCCTATGTACAAAAATATAACTACTATAATACTGCTCCTATGTACGAGAGTATAACTACTATAATACTGCTCCTATGTACGAGAGTATAACTACTATAATACTGCCCCTACATACAATATAACTACATAATACTGCCCTATGTACAAGAATATAACTGCTATTAATACTGCCCCTATGTACAAGAATATAACTACTATAATACTGCCCCTATATACAAGAATAACTAACAATAAAGTAAATCCCAATAGTAAAAATAACAAATTATAACAAAATGATACTCCAACAAGAATATAACAACAAATAATACTGCCCTATGTACAAAAATATAACTACTATAATACTGCCCCTATGTACAGAGAATATAACTACTATAATACTGCTCCTAATTACAAGATATATATATAACTCTAATAATACTGCCCCATACATACAATATAACTACTATAATACTGCCCTATGTACAAGAATATAACTCTATAATACTGCCCTATGTACAAGAATATAACTACTATAATACTGCCCCTATATACAAGAATATAACTACTATAATACTCTCCTATGTACAAGAATATAACTACATAATACTGCCCCTATGTACAAGAATATTAACTACTATAATACTGCCCTATGTACAAGAATATAACTACTATAATACTGCCCTATATACAATAATATAAACTACAATAATACTGCCCCTATGTACAAGAATCATAACTACTATAATACTGCTCCTACATACAAGAATATAACTACTATAATACTGCCTCTATGTACAAGAATATAACTACTATAATACTGCCCCTATCAAGAATATAACTACTATAATACTGCTCCTATGTACAGAATATAACTACTATAATACTGCCCCTATGTACAAGAATATAACTACTATAATACTGCTCCTATATACAAGAATATAACTACTATAATACTGCCCTATATACAAGAATATAACTACTATAATACTGCTCCTATTACAAGAATATAACTACTATAATACTGCCCTATATACAAGAATATAACTACTATAATACTGCCTCTATGTACAAGAATATAACTACTATAATACTGCCCCTAATACAATATAACTACTATAATACTGCTCCTATGTACAAGAATATAACTACAAAATACTGCCCCTATGTACAAGAATATAACTACTATAATACTGCCCCTATGTACAAGAATATAACTACTATAATACTGCTCCTATGTACAATAATATAACTACTATAATACTGCTCCTATGTACAAGAATATAACTACTATAATACTGCCCCTATATACAAAATAAACTACTATAATACTGCTCCTATGTACAAGAATATAACTACAAAAATACTGCCCCTATGTACAAGAAATAACTACTATAATACTGCCCCTATGTACAAGAATATAACTACTATAATACTGCCCTATGTACAAGAAATAACTACTATAATACTGCTCCTAATACAAGAATATAACTACTATAATACTGCCCCTATGTACAAGAATATAACTACTATAATACTGCCCCTATGTACAAGAATATAACTACTATAATACTGCTCCTATGTACAATAATATAACTACTATAATACTGCCCTATGTACAAGAATTAACTACTATAATACTGCCCCTATGTACAAGAATATAACTACTATAATACTGCTCCCTATGTACAATGAATATAACTACTATAATACTGCCCCTATGTACAAGAAATAACTACTATAATACTGCTCTATGTACAAGAATATAACTACTATAATACTGCCCCTAATACAAGAATATAACTACTATAATACTGCCCTATGTACAAGAATATAACTACTATAATACTGCCCCTATTACAAGAATATAACTACTATAATACTGCCCCTATGTACAAGAATATAACTACTATAATACTGCCCCTATGTACAAGAATATAACTACTATAATACTGCCCCTATATACAAGAATATAACTACTATAATACTGCCCCTATAGTACAAGAATATAACTACTATAATACTGCCCCTATGTACAAGAATATAACTACTATAATACTGCCCCTATGTACAAAAATATAACTATTATAATACTGCCCCTATGTACAAGAATATAACTATATAATACTGCCCCTATGTACAGAATATAACTACTATAATACTGCCCCTATGTACAAGAATATAACTACTATAATACTGCCCCTATGTACAAGAATATAACTACTATAATACTGCCCCCTATGACAAGAATATAACTATATAATACTGCCCCTATAAACAAGATATAACTACTATAATACTGCTCCTATGCACAAGAATATAACTATTATAATACTGCCCCTATAAACAAGAATATAACTACTATAATACTGCTCCCTATGTACAAGAATATAACTACTATAATACTGCCCCTATGTACAAGAATATAACTACTATAATACTGCCCCTATGTACAAGAATATAATTACTATAATACTGCCCCTATACACAAGAATATAACTACTATAATACTGCCCCTATGTACAAGAATATATCTACTATAATACTGCCCCTATGTACAAGAATATAACTATTATAATACTGCCCCTATATACAAGAATATAACTAATATAATACTGCCCCTATGTACAAGACTATGACTACTATAATACTGCCCCTATGTACAAGAATATAACTACTATAATACTGCTCCTATATACAAGAATATACAGTGCCTACAAGTAGTAGTCAACCCCCTGCAGATTTAGCTGGTTTGATAAGATGCAAATAAGTTAGAGCCTTCAAACTGCAAACGAGAGTAGGATTTATTAACAGAAGCATAAATCTTACAAACCAAAAAGTTATGTTGCTCAGTTGAATTTTAATAAATTTTAAACATAAAAGTGTGGGTCAATTATTATACAACCCCTATGTTTAATATTTCGTGGAATAACCCTTGTTTGCAATTACAGCTAATAATCGTCTTTTATAAGACCTGATCAGGCCGGCACAGGTCTGTGGAGTTATCTTGGCCCACTCCTCCATGCAGATCTTCTCCAAGTTATCTAGGTTCTTTGGGTGTCTCATGTGGACTTTAATCTTGAGCTCCTTCCACAAGTTTTCAATTGGGTTAAGGTCAGGAGACTGACTAGGCCACTCCAACACCTTGACTTTTTCCCTCTTGAACCAGGCCTTGGTTTTCTTGGCTGTGTGCTTTGGGTTGTTGTCTTGTTGGAAGATGAAATTACGACCCATCTTAAGATCCTTGATGGAGGAGCGGAGGTTCTTGGCCAAAATCTCCAGGTAGGCCGTGCTATCCATCCTCCCATGGATGCGGACCAGATGGCCAGGCCCCTTAGCTGAGAAACAGCCCCACAGCATGATGCTGCCACCACCATGCTTGACTGTAGGGATGGTATTCTTGGGGTCGTATGCAGTGCCATCCAGTCTCCAAACGTCACGTGTGTGGTTGGCACCAAAGATCTCGATCTTGGTCTCATCAGACCATAGAACCTTGAACCAGTCTGTCTCAGAGTCCTCCAAGTGATCATGAGCAAACTGTAGACGAGCCTTGACATGACGCTTTGAAAGTAAAGGTACCTTACGGGCTCGTCTGGAACGGAGACCATTGCGGTGGAGTATGTTACTTATGGTATTGACTGAAACCAATGTCCCCACTGCCATGAAATCTTCCCGGAGCTCCTTCCTTGTTGTCCTTGGGTTAGCCTTGACTCTTCGGACAAGCCTGGCCTCGGCACGGGAGGAAACTTTCAAAGGCTGTCCAGGCCGTGGAAGGCTAACAGTAGTTCCATAAGCCTTCCACTTACGGATGATGCTCCCAACAGTGGAGACAGGTAGGGCCAACTCCTTGGAAAGGGTTTTGTACCCCTTGCCAGCCTTGTGACCCTCCACGATCTTGTCTCTGATGGCCTTGGAATGCTCCTTTGTCTTTCCCATGTTGACCATGTATGAGTGCTGTTCACAAGTTTGGGGAGGGTCTTAAATAGTCAGAAAAGGCTGGCAAAAGAGATCATTAATCCACACATGTGAAGCTCATTATTCTTGGTGCCTGAACTACTTCTTAATACTTTAGGGGGACCAAACAGAATTCTTGTGGTTTGAGGGGTTGAATAATAAATGACACTCTGAATTAACTTTTAACGTTTTTTAAAAAAAAAAAAAAAAAAAAAATTAAAAATTTTTTATTTGCTGCAGTACATTTCCGACTTCCAGGCTGATCTACAGTACAAATGTCACAATGCCAAGTTAATTCCGCATGTGTCAACCAGCTAAATCTGCAGGGGGTTGAATACTACTTGTAGGCACTGCAACTACTATAATACAAATTGTTCACTTTCCGAGCAGGCTGCATATGGGGTTAGAGATCGGTGTACCCCATACACCCTCTGGTACAGTACATGGGATTGCATTGCTTTAACGGGCAATTTTAGAAAAGTACATAATAGAAGAAAAATGAGCAAAAGAATTTTCCTCTGTAATAAGAAATCACCAGTAGATGAATCATTATCTATTATGTTTTTTTTTTTTAAAGTCAGCTTTTTCAGTTTTTCACTGATTCAGACAAGGGTGGGTGAGAACGCACAGGACATGAGGACGAGATGGAGTGGGACATATAGAGCAGCCCCTCCAGCCGTGGATCATCTACAACCCCTGGCAAAAATTATGGAATCAGCGGCCTTGGAGGATGTTCATTCAGTTGTTTTATTTTGATCACAGACATGACACAAAACTGAAGTCATTTCAAATGGCAACTTTCTGGCTTTAAGAAACACTAAAAGAAATCAAGAACAAATAATGTGGTAGTCAGTAATGGTTATTTTTTAACCAAGCATAGGGAAAAAATTATGGAATCACTCAATTCTGAGGGAAAAAATAATGGAATCATGAAAAACAAACAAACAAAAAAAACACTCCAACACATCACTAGTATTTTGTTGCACCACCTCTGTCTCTGAGGCATGGACTTAATGAGTGTCACACAGGACTCTTCAGCAATCTGGCTCTGACTTTCTCTGATTGCTGCTGGCAGATCAGCTTTGCAGGTTGGAGTCTTTTGTCATGGACCATTTTCTTAAACTTCCACCAAAGATTTTCAGTTGGATTGGGATCCGGACTATTTGCAGGCCATGACATTGACCTTATGTGTCTTTTTTCAAGGAATGTTTTCACAGTTTTCGCTCTATGGCAAGATGCATTATCATCTTGAAAAATGATTTCATCATCCCCAAACATCCTTTCATTTGATGGATAAGAAAAGTGTCCAAAATATCAACATAAACTTGTGCATTTATTGAAGATGTAATGACAGCCATCTCCCAAGCACCTTTACCTGACATACAGCCCCATATCATCAATGACTGTGGAAATTTGCATGTTCTCTTCAGGCAGTCATCTTTATAAATCTCATTGGAACGGCACCAAACAAAAGTTCCAGCATCATCACCTTGCCCAATGCAGATTCGTGATTCATCACTGAATATGACTTTCATCCAGTCATCCACAGTACACGATTGTTTTTCCTTAGCCCATTGTAACCTTGTTTTTTTCTGTTTAGGTGTTAATGATGGCTTTCATTTAGCTTTTCTGTATGTAAATCCCATTTCCTTTAGGCGGTTTCTTACAGTTCGGTCACAGACGTTGACTCCAGTTTCCACCCATTCTTTCCTCATTTGTTGTGCATTTCCTGTTTTGGAGACATATTGCTTTAAGTTTCCGTTCTTGGCGCTTTGATGTCATCCTTGGTCTACCAGCATGTTTGCCTTTAACAACCTCCCCATGTTGTTTGTATTTGGTCCAGATTTTAGACACAGCTGACTGTGAACAACCAACATCTTTTGCAACATTGCGTGATGATTTACCCTCTTTTAAGAGTTTGATAATCCTCTCCTTTGTTACAATTGACATCTCTCGTGTTGGAGCCATGATTCATGTCAGTCCACTTGGTGCAACAGCTCTCCAAGGTGTGATCACTCCTTTTTAGATGCAGACTAACGAGCAGATCTAATTTGATGCAGGTGTTAGTTTTGGGAATGAAAATTTACAGGGTGATTCCATTATTTTTTCCCTCAGAATTGAGTGATTTCATAATTTTTTCCCTGTGCTTGGTTAACAAAATAACCATTACTGACTAACACATTATTTGTTCTTGATTTCTTTTAGTGTTTCTTAAAGCCAGAAAGTTGCCATATGAAATGACTTCAGTTTTGTGTCATGTCTGTGATCAGTTTTTTTCAACAAAATCAAACAACTGAATGAACATCCTCCAAGGCCGGTGATTCCTTAATTTTTGCCAGGGCTGTATTTCTACACCATACAGGATATGACGCCTGCACAACATACGTATTACCCTGCATGCACGGAGCTCCACCTAGTGGTGGCTGCAGGTGGTGAATACAGGTCAGTATATAGAGAATGATACAGTCAGGGCCAGAAATATTTGGACATGACACAATTTTCGCGAGTTGGGCTCTGCATGCCACCACATTGGATTTGAAATGAAACCTCTACAACAGAATTCAAGTGCAGATTGTAACGTTTAATTTGAAGGGTTGAACAAAAATATGTGTTAGAAAATGTAGGAATTGTACACATTTCTTTACAAACACTCCACATTTTAGGAGGTCAAAAGTAATTGGACAAATAAACATAACCCAAACAAAATATTTTTATTTTCAATATTTTGTGGCGAATCCTTTGGAGGCAATCACTGCCTTAAGTCTGGAACCCATGGACATCACCAAACGCTGGGTTTCCTCCTTCTTAATGCTTTGCCAGGCCTTTACAGCCGCAGCCTTCAGGTCTTGCTTGTTTGTGGGTCTTTCCCTCTTAAGTCTGGATTTGAGCAAGTGAAATGCATACTCAATTGGGTTAAGATCTGGTGATTGACTTGGCCATTGAAGAATGTTCCACTTTTTTGCACTCATGAACTCCTGTGTAGCTTTGGCTGTATGCTTGGGGTCATTATCCATCTGTACTATGAAGCGCCATCCAATCAAGTTTGCAGCATTTGGCTGAATCTGGGCTGAAAGTATATCCCGGTACACTTCAGAATTCATCCGGTTACTCTTGTCTGCTGTTATGTCATCAATAAACACAAGTGACCCAGTGCCATTGAAAGCCATGCATGCCCATGCCATCACGTTGCCTCCACCATGTTTTACAGAGGATGTGGTGTGCCTTGGATCATGTGCCGTTCCCTTTCTTCTCCAAACTTTTGGCTTCCCATCATTCTGGTACAGGTTGATCTTTGTCTCATCTGTCCATAGAATACTTTTCCAGAACTGAGCTGGCTTCTGGAGGTGTTTTTCAGCAAATTTAACTCTGGCCTGTCTATTTTTGGAATTGATGAATGGTTTGCATCTAGATGTGAACCCTTTGTATTTACTTTCATGGAGTCTTCTCTTTACTGTTGACTTAGAGACAGATACACCTACTTCACTGAGAGTGTTCTGGACTTCAGTTGATGTTGTGAAGGGGTTTCTCTTCACCATGGAGAGTATTCTGCGATCATCCACCACTGTTGTCTTCCGTGGGCTCCCAGGTCTTTTTGCATTGATGAGTTCACCAGTGCTTTCTTTCTTTCTCAGGATGTACCAAATTGTAGATTTTGCCACTTCTAATGTTGTAGCAATTTCTTGGATGGGTTTTTTTCTGTTCTTGCAGCTTAAGGATGGCTTGTTTCACCTGCATGGAGAGCTCCTGTGACCGCATGTTTCCTTCACAGCAAAACCTTCCAAATGCAAACACCACACCTCAAATCAACTCCGGCCCTTTCATCTGCTTAATTGAGAATGACATAACAAAGGGATTGCCCACACCTGTCCATGAAATAGCCTTGGAGTCATTTGTCCAATTACTTTTGGTCCCTTTAAAAACAGGGTGGCACATGTTAAGGAGCTGAAACTCCTAAACCCTTCATCCAATTTTAATGTGGATACCCTCAAATGAAAGCTGAAAGTCTGAACTTCAACTGCATCTGATTTGTTTTGTTTCAAATTCATTGTGGTAATGTCTAGAACCAAAATTAGATAAATGTTGTCTCTGTCCAAATATTTATGGACCTAACTGTACATAGCTGCCATCATGTCATAGGTAACCGAGCATCAAGAAGCAGAATATAACAGCAGCAGGTGTTTTGCTGCCTTCAGCGGATATAGGAGCGAGATCTTGATACGAGCTCTGAGCGATTCTTTAAAAGTAAATAAATTTAGTATATTACACACCAGGGACTGCGCCATCTCCATGGAAACACTAATTTTCAGTATTGTGTTTAATATAAGCTCTTAAAATTGTAACTATAATTTACTATTTGAATTTAAAAAAATGAGAAATTCTGGGTGATGAGAAGCAAATATATTTACTAAATGCAATGTCTGACTAAGCGTCACATGCAGAAGAAATCTACCCAAAATGTAGGCGACTTTATAAGAAATATTATACAATCCTGTACTGATCCTGAGTTACATCCTGTATTATACCCCAGAGCTGCACTCACTATTCTGCTGGTGCAGTCACTGTGTATATACATTACATTACTGATCCTGAGTTACATCCTGTATTATACTCCAGAGCTGCACTCACTATTCTGCTGGTGCAGTCACTGTGTACATACATTACTAATCCTGAGTTACATCCTGTATTATATCCCAGAGCTGCACTCACTATTCTGCTGCTGCAGTCACTGTGTACATACATTACTGATCCTGAGTTACCTCCTGTACTATACTCCAGAGCTGCACTCACTATTCTGCTGGTGCAGTCACTGTGTACATACATTACTGATCCTGAGTTACATCCTGTATTATACTCCAGAGCTGCACCAGCTCACTATTCTGCTGGTGCAGTCACTGTGTACATACATTACATTACTGATCCTGAGTTACATCCTGTATTATACTCCAGATCTGCACTCACTATTCTGCTGGTGCAGTCACTGTGTACATACATTACATTACTGATCCTGAGTTACCTCCTGTATTATACTCCAGAGCTGCACTCACTATTCTGCTGGTGCAGTCACTGTGTACATACATTACATTACTGATCCTGAGTTACATCCTGTATTATACTCCAGAGCTGCACTCACTATTCTGCTGGTGCAGTCACTGTATACATACATTACATTACTGATCCTGAGTTACATCCTGTATTATACTCCAGAGCTGCACTCACTATTCTGCTGGTGCAGTCACTGTGTACATACATTACTGATCCTGAGTTACATCCTGTATTATACTCCAGAGCTGCACTCACTATTCTGCTGGTACAGTCACTGTGTACATACATTACATTACTGATCCTGAGTTACATCCTGTATTATACTCCAGAGCTGCACTCACTATTCTGCTGGTGCAGTCACTGTGTACATTACATTACTGATCCTGAGTTACATCCTGTATTATACTCCAGAGCTGCACTCACTATTCTGCTGGTGCAGTCACTGTGTACATACATTACATTACTGATCCTGAGTTACATCCTGTATTATACTCCAGAGCTGCACTCACTATTCTGCTGGTGCAGGCACTGTGTACATTACATTACTGATCCTGAGTTACATCCTGTATTATACTCCAGAGCTGCACTCACTATTCTGCTGGTACAGTCACTGTGTACATACATTACTGATCCTGAGTTACATCCTGTATTATACTCCAGAGCTGCACTCACTATTCTGCTGGTGCACTCACAGTGTACATACATTACATTACTGATCCTGAGTTACATACTGTATTATACCCCAGAGCTGCACTCACTATTCTGCTGGTGCAGTCACTGTGTACATTACATTACTGATCCTGAGTTACATCCTGTATTATACTCCAGAGCTGCACTCACTATTCTGCTGGTGCAGTCACTGTGTACATACATTACTGATCCTGAGTTACATCCTGTATTATACTCCAGAGCTGCACTCACTATTCTGCTGGTACAGTCACTGTGTACATACATTACATTACTGATCCTGAGTTACATCCTTCATTATACTCCAGAGCTGCACTCACTATTCTGCTGGTGCAGTCACTGTGTACATACATTACTGATCCTGAGTTACATCCTGTATTATACTCCAGAGCTGCACCAGCTCACTATTCTGCTGGTGCAGTCACTGTGTACATACATTACATTACTGATCCTGAGTTACATCCTGTATTATACTCCAGATCTGCACTCACTATTCTGCTGGTGCAGTCACTGTGTACATACATTACATTACTGATCCTGAGTTACATCCTGTATTATACTCCAGAGCTGCACTCACTATTCTGCTGGTGCAGTCACTGTGTACATACATTACTGATCCTGAGTTGCATCCTGTATTATACTCCAGAGCTGCACTCACTATTCTGCTGGTACAGTCACTGTGTACATACATTACATTACTGATCCTGAGTTACATCCTGTATTATACTCCAGAGCTGCACTCACTATTCTGCTGGTGCAGTCACTGTGTACATTACATTACTGATCCTGAGTTACATCCTGTATTATACTCCAGAGCTGCACTCACTATTCTGCTGGTGCAGTCACTGTGTACATACATTACATTACTGATCCTGAGTTACATCCTGTATTATACTCCAGAGCTGCACTCACTATTCTGCTGGTACAGTCACTGTGTACATACATTACATTACTGATCCTGAGTTACATCCTGTATTATACTCCAGAGCTGCACTCACTATTCTGCTGGTGCAGTCACTGTGTACATTACATTACTGATCCTGAGTTACATCCTGTATTATACTCCAGAGCTGCACTCACTATTCTGCTGGTGCAGTCACTGTGTACATACATTACATTACTGATCCTGAGTTACATCCTGTATTATACTCCAGAGCTGCACTCACTATTCTGCTGGTGCAGTCACTGTGTACATACATTACTGATCCTGAGTTACATCCTGTATTATACTCCAGAGCTGCACTCACTATTCTGCTGGTGCAGTCACTGTGTACATACATTACATTACTGATCCTGAGTTACATCCTGTATTATACTCCAGAGCTGCACTCACTATTCTGCTGGTGCACTCACAGTGTACATACATTACATTACTGATCCTGAGTTACATACTGTATTATACCCCAGAGCTGCACTCACTATTCTGCTGGTGCAGTCACTGTGTACTACATTACATTACTGATCCTGAGTTACATCCTGTATTATACTCCAGAGCTGCACTCACTATTCTGCTGGTGCAGTCACTGTGTACATACTGATCCTGAGTTACATCCTGTATTACACTCCAGAGCTGCACTCACTATTCTGCTGGTGCAGTCACTGTGTACATACATTACTGATCCTGAGTTACATCCTGTATTATACTCCAGAGCTGCACTCACTATTCTGCTGGTACAGTCACTGTGTACATACATTACATTACTGATCCTGAGTTACATCCTGTATTATACTCCAGAGCTGCACTCACTATTCTGCTGGTGCACTCACAGTGTACATACATTACATTACTGATCCTGAGTTACATACTGTATTATACCCAGAGCTGCACTCACTATTCTGCTGGTGCAGTCACTGTGTACATACTGATCCTGAGTTACATCCTGTATTACACTCCAGAGCTGCACTCACTATTCTGCTGGTGCAGTCACTGTGTACATACATTACTGATCCTGAGTTACATCCTGTATTATACTCCAGAGCTGCACTCACTATTCTGCTGGTGCAGTCACTGTGTACATACATTACATTACTGATCCTGAGTTACCTCCTGTATTATACTCCAGAGCTGCACTCACTATTCTGCTGGTGCAGTCACTGTGCACATACATTACATTACTGATCCTGAGTTACATCCTGTATTATACTCCAGAGCTGCACTCACTATTCTGCTGGTGCAGTCACTGTGTACATACATTACATTACTGATCCTGAGTTATATCCTGTATTATACTCCAGAGCTGCACTCACTATTCTGCTGGTGCAGTCACTGTGTACATACATTACTGATCCTGAGTTACATCCTGTATTATACTCCAGAGCTGCACTCACTATTCTGCTGGTGCAGTCAGTGTACATTACATTACTGATCCTGAGTTACATCCTGTATTATACTCCAGAGCTGCACTCACTATTCTGCTGGTACAGTCACTGTGTACATACATTACATTACTGATCCTGAGTTACATCCTGTATTATACTCCAGAGCTGCACTCACTATTCTGCTGGTGCACTCACAGTGTACATACATTACATTACTGATCCTGAGTTACATACTGTATTATACCCCAGAGCTGCACTCACTATTCTGCTGGTGCAGTCACTGTGTACATACATACATTACTGATCCTGAGTTACATCCTGTATTATACTCCAGAGCTGCACTCACTATTCTGCTGGTGCAGTCACTGTGTACATACTGATCCTGAGTTACATCCTGTATTACACTCCAGAGCTGCACTCACTATTCTGCTGGTGCAGTCACTGTGTACATACATTACTGATCCTGAGTTACATCCTGTATTATACTCCAGAGCTGCACTCACTATTCTGCTGGTGCAGTCACTGTGTACATACATTACATTACTGATCCTGAGTTACCTCCTGTATTATACTCCAGAGCTGCACTCACTATTCTGCTGGTGCAGTCACTGTGCACATACATTACATTACTGATCCCGAGATACATCCTGTATTATACTCCAGAGCTGCACTCACTATTCTGCTGGTGCAGTCACTGTGTACATACATTACATTACTGATCCTGAGTTATATCCTGTATTATACTCCAGAGCTGCACTCACTATTCTGCTGGTGCAGTCACTGTGTACATACATTACTGATCCTGAGTTACATCCTGTATTATACTCCAGAGCTGCACTCACTATTCTGCTGGTGCAGTCACTGTGTACATACAGTGCCTACAAGTAGTATTCAACCCCCTGCAGATTTAGCTGGTTGACACATGCGGAATTAACTTGGCATTGTGACATTTGTACTGTAGATCAGCCTGGAAGTGGGAAATGCACTGCAGCAAAAAAAATTTTTATAATTTTTTTTTTTTTTTTTTAAAACGTTAAAAGTTAATTCAGAGTGTCATTTATTATTCAACCCCTCAAACCACAAGAATTCTGTTTGGTCCCCCTAAAGTATTAAGAAGTAGTTCAGGCACCAAGAATAATGAGCTTCACATGTGTGGATTAATGATCTCTTTTGCCAGCCTTTTCTGACTATTTAAGACCCTCCCCAAACTTGTGAACAGCACTCATACATGGTCAACATGGGAAAGACAAAGGAGCATTCCAAGGCCATCAGAGACAAGATCGTGGAGGGTCACAAGGCTGACAAGGGGTACAAAACCCTTTCCAAGGAGTTGGGCCTACCTGTCTCCACTGTTGGGAGCATCATCTGTAAGTGGAAGGCTTATGGAACTACTGTTAGCCTTCCACGGCCTGGACAGCCTTTGAAAGTTTCCTCCCGTGCCGAGGCCAGGCTTGTCCGAAGAGTCAAGGCTAACCCAAGGACAACAAGGAAGGAGCTCTGGAAGATCTCATGGCAGTGGGGACATTGGTTTCAGTCAATACCATAAGTAACGTACTCCACCGCAATGGCCCTCCGTTCCAGACGAGCCCGTAAGGTACCTTTACTTTCAAAGCGTCATGTCAAGGCTCTCTACAGTTTGCTCATGATCACTTGGAGGACTCTGAGACAACTGGTTCAAGTTCTATGGTCTAAATGAGACCAAGATCGAGATCTTTGGTGCCAACCACACACGTGACTTTGGAGACTGGATGGCACTACATACGACCCCAAGAATACCATCCCTACAGTCAAGCATGGGGGGTGGCAGCATCATGCTGTGGGGCTTTTTTTCTCAGCTAAGGGGCCTGGCCATCTGGTCCGCATCCATGGGAGGATGGATAGCACGGCCTACCTGGAGATTTTGGCCAAGAACCTCCGCTCCCCCATCAAGGATCTTAAGATGGGTCGTAATTTCATCTTCCAACAAGACAACGACCCAAAGCACACAGCCAAGAAAACCAAGGCCTGGTTCAAGGGGGAAAAAGTCAAGGTGTTGGAGTGGCCTAGTCAGTCTCCTGACCTTAACCCAATTGAAAACTTGTGGAAGGAGCTCAAGATTAAAGTACACGAGACACCCAAAGAACCTAGATAACTTGAGAAGATCTGAAATGGAGGAGGGGCCAAGATAACTCCACAGACCTGTGCCGGCCTGATCAGGTCTTAAAAAGACGATTATTCGCTGTAATTGCAAAAAAGGGGTTATTCCACGAAATATTAAAAAATAGGGGTTGTATAATAATTGACCCACACTTTTATGTTTAAAATTTATTAAAATTCAACTGAGCAACATAACTTTTTGTTTTGTAAGATTTATGCTTCTGTTATAAATCCTACTCTCGTTTGCAGTTTGAAGGCTCTAACTTATTTGCATCTTATCAAACCAGCTAAATCTGCAGGGGTTGACTACTAATTGTAGGCACTGTACATTACATTACTGATCCTGAGTTACATCCTGTATTATACTCCAGAGCTGCATTCAATATTCTGCTGGTGCAGTCACTGTGTATATACTGTTATGTTTCGGTAGCTGAGGAGTGCAGGTAAAAAAGGAAATACACCAGAGCAGTTGGAATCTATGAGATTGCAGTACCCTGACTAACCACCACAACTAGAGGCAGCCGTGGAGCGTTCCAAACATTGGTCCTAGACGCCTCGTCACAGCCTGAGAAACTAACTATACCTAAAGATAAGAAGAGGAAAGTTATCTGCCCCGGAGCAGAACCCCAAAGAACATAGAAAGCCCCCAAACATGTAATGGCGGTTAGACAAATGAAATACTGACACAGACAGAAAATAGTATGAGCAAACGTTGGGGCCCAAACTACCTAAATAGAAAAGGATAGGAAGGGCACTTACTGCAATCCAAAAAAAACCCCGAAAAGCACCAACTCTACTAATTTCAAAAACACCTGAGATCACACGACCTCCACCACCATAAATTAGTTCTCTGGTGTAACAAAATCAAAACAGCAGCCACTGAAAAAACTGGAAAAAGCAAAAGTACAAACACAGTGGCTGAACTAAACTGAGAGGGCAAAAGCCCCCGGAGGGGACCCTGAAGGCCCCCACAGAAAATGCAGGACAAAATGCAAAAATCAAGCGCAAAAACAAAAAGAAAAAATGTCTTATCTGTTAGCAGGAGATGCAGACACGACACAGCAGGCTACAAAGGAAACAGGACTCAAGGTTGAGACCAGAACAATTGATCACCGGCAACCCTGATGGGGAAGGCGACTCCCTTATATAAGACCAGTCAGTAACACCTGATTCCCCCCTCCTCACAATCTTCACTGGACAGTCCAGTACCGCTTGTAACCACCAGAGGGAGCCTCTGCTCAGAACTCATTTCAAGTCCATTCACAACAGTACCCCCCCCTTGAGGAGGGTCACCGAACCCTCACTTGAGCAACCAGGTCGGTCAGGATGAGTTCTAAAGATACGCACGGGTGAGTCTCCTAGCATGGATGTCCGAAGCAAACACCCAAGAATGTCTTCCTGACCATAACCTCTCCACTTAACCAAAACTGGAGTTTCCCCTCTAGAAAAATGAGAATTCAATATTTTCTCAACCAAAAACTCCATATTGCCTCAACCAGAACAGGGTCAGGAGGCAAAGCATAGGAACCACTGGCTTAACAAACCCTCTTCAACAAGGACTTGTGGAACACGTTAATGGATCTTAAATGTCCCTGGAAGAAGCAAACGAAAAGAAAACAGGATTAAGAATCTCCATGATCTTATAAGGTCCAATGAAAAACTAGGCTTAAATTTAGGAGATGCCACTCTCATAGGAATATTTCTTGAGGACAACCAGACCAAGTCCCCCACTTTAAACCGAGGACCATCAGTCCTATGCCGGTTAGCAAACCGCTGGGCCCTTCCTGAAGAGGGACAACCTCTCCACTACCTGGGCCCAAAACGTTGCATACGCTCCACAACAATTTAACACCTGGGCAGACAAACCCCGTCGTCCAAGAAAATCGAGGGTGAAACCCAGAATTACAGAAAAAATGGAGACATCAAAGTGGCCCGAGCTAGCCCTATTTTAAAGCAAACTCAGCCAAAGGCAAAAAAAGAGACCCATCATCCTGAAACAGCAGACACAAAGCATCTTAGAAAATCCCAATTCTGTTTGTTCTCTCAGTTTGACCATTTGGTCGAGGGTGAAACGCCGGGGAAAAGACAATTGAACACCAAGGTTTAGAACAAAAGGCCTCCAAAATTTGGAAACAAACTGACTCCTCTGTCAACACATTTCTCAGGAATGCCGTGTAAAAAGAACCAAATGCTGAAGAACAAAGCACCAATTCAGAGGAGGAAGGCAACTTAGGTAATGCACAAGATGTATCATCTTGAAAACCATCACAAACACCCAGATGAGGGCATTTTGGAAAAGGGGGTGGAAAAAAAACCAAAAGTTTTGGGCCGGGGCTTTTGGGAGGGGGAAGGGCATCAAAAAACCCAAGCGAGGGGGGGCTTGGGGAGAGCAGTCCCCCGGGGCGCAAAAATTTTTCCCGACATCACGGACAAGGGGGGGCCCAAAAAAAAGGGCCGAAAACCAACCCTGGTACCAAAAATTGGGATCCCCCAAGCGGAAAAAAAAACTCGACTCACCTTTTTTTCCCCTGGGGGGGCAAAAAATTTTCCCCCAAAAAGGGGAGCGCTGGGGGCCCATCCCCCGAACCCCCTCCAAAAGTTCAAAGGGGGGATGGGGGGAAAAACTACCCCCTTTCAAAATAAAGAAGGCAATAACTCGGGAGAGCCCCAAAGGGAAAACTCCCAAAGGGGGGCATCCCCCTTTTAAATTTTAGTGCCGGGGAAAAAGGAAACCCAAAAAAAATTAAAGGTGAAAAAAAGGCCCCCCCCCCCCGTCTAGGTTTTGGCGCTTGGAAAAATTCCCCAAGACCAATTTTAAGGGGGAAACCCCCACCTGTGTTTGGCCCCTTTTCCGCCAATTCTCCACCTTCAAAAGCCCCTTATGGCCAAAAAAACCCATTACCCCCTCAAAATTAAATTCATGAGAAAATTTCGAAAAAAAAGGACAAGGGGTTCTTTTGGGTTTTCGGGGCCGGGACAAAAACCACCCCCCCAATTTTCAGAGGATCAACCCCACCTGAAATGGCAGAGAAAAAATCAGGCTTTCCGTAGAAAAAGGACAGAATGAATCTCGTAACCCAAAAATTCCCCCGACTTTGAGCCCCCCTGGCAAGGTGCCATTCCGGGGCCCCAAAAGGGCTCGCCTCAAGGGTTTGATCACCCTGCGTTAAAACGCAGTTAAAAAGGGACCGGGGGGGCCAACCCGCTACGGAAAGCAAGCGGTCGGGGACCTTTGCCGTCGGCCCCCCCCTCCCCTGTATTTTTTAATCAAAAGACTGACCAAACACAGCGCGACGCGCAGGGAAACGAAATTTCAGTTCCCCCCCGGGTCGGCGGGGGCCAGCGCGCGGGGGGCCAGCCCGCCTGACAGCCGGAGGGACCCCCCCCCCCCCCCCGGCTTTAAACCCCCCCGACTG
>JARQOD010000010.1:36957029-37098797 GCA_033576555.1 Oophaga sylvatica | reverse complement strand
ACATGGGGGCTTCCAAGGGGGACATGACCCCCGCAGACTTTCCCATAAAAGTCTCCTTTAAAAAACGGTGTTTCCTTCCGATTCTGCATGCTTTAAAAAATAGTGGTTCCCCCCCTATGGGTATCAGCGTACTCAGGACAAATTGCAAAATAGCTTTGGGGTCCTATTTCTCCTGTTCCATTATAAAAATAAAAAATTTGGGGAAAAAAAAGATTATTTTTTGTGGAAAAAAATTTTGATTTTTTCATTTTCAGGGCTCTACGTTATTAAACTTCTGTGAAGCACTTGGGGGTTCAAAGTGCCTCACCACACATCTAGAAAAGTTCCTTGGGGGGGTCTAGTTTCCAAAATGGAGTCACTTGTGGGGGGTTTCTATTTTTAGGCACATCAGGGGCTATCCAACGTGACATGACCCCCCACAGCCATTCCATCAAAGTTGCATTTGAAAAGGCGCTACTTCCTTTCGAGCTCCCCATGCGTCAAAATAGTGGTTTCCCCCAAAATATGGGGTATCAGGTACTCAGGAAAAATTGCACAATAACTTTTGGGGTCCTGTTCCCCTTTTGGAAAAAAAACAATTGGGGGTGGAAAGATCATTTTTGTGGAAAAGATATGATTTTTTAATTTTACTGCTCTTACGTTAAAACCTTCTGTGAAGCCTTGGGGGGTTCCAAAGCTCTCACCACACATCTAGATAATTTCCCTTGGGGGGTTCTGTTTCCAAAATGGGGTTACTTGTGGGGGGTTTCCACTGTTTAAGCACACAGGGACTCTCCAAATACGACATGGCATCCAATCTCAATTCCAGACAAAAAAGTCAAATGGCGCTGCTTCCCTTCCGAGCTCTACCATGCGCCCAAATAGTGGTTTACCCCCACCTATGGGGTATCAGCGTACTCAGGACTAATTGCACAATAAATTTTGGGGTCCTTTTATTCTTTGGAAAATAAAAATTGGGATGAAAAGATCATTTTTGTGGAAAAAATATGATTTTTTAATTTTACGGCTCTACGTTATAACCTTCTGTGAAGCCCTTGGGGGTTAAAAGCTCTCACAACACATTTAGATGAGTTCCTTGAGGGGTCCAGTTTCCAAAATGGGGTCACTTGTGGGGGTTTCCACTGTTTAGGCACACAGGGACTCTCCAAATGCGACATAGCGTCCAATCTCAATTCCAGCCAAAAAAGTCAAATGGCGCTGCTTCCATTCCGAGCTCTGCCATGCGCCCAAATAGTGGTTTACCCCCACACATGGTATATCAGTGTACTCTGGAGAAATTGTACAACAAATATTGTGGTTCATTTTCTCCTGATACCCTTGACAAAATTTAAAAAAATTGTGTCGAAAGAAAAATTTTGGGAAAAAAAGTTAAATGTTCATTTTTTCCTTCCACATTGCTTCAATTCTTGTGAAGTACCTAAAGGGTTAATAAACTTATTGAATGTGGCTTTGAACACGTTGAGGGGTGCAGTTTTTAGAATGGTGTCACTTTTGGGTATTTTCTGTCATATTGACCCCTCAAATTCACTTCAAATGTGAGGTGGTCCCTAAAAAAATGGTTTTGTAAATTTTGTTGGAAAAACACGGATTTTGGTAAGAACTTACCGGTAAAATCCTTTTCAGCGAAGGAAGGGAGGGAGACCCAGGAATTCATTACTGATGGGTAGGCGGAGCCCCAGACCAGGATGTCACCTCAGATCAAAAGCGTGCTGACTGGCTGGCCCCTCCAGCTCGGGCTCCTCCTACTCCGCTCCAGTCGTACCAAAGCTTTAGGGAAGAACCAAGATCACCAGCGGAGCAACATACCCCCTTCTGAAGAAACTTCAGAGCAAAAACACAAGGATACAGGTTATGCATGCAAAGTAAGCCAAAAACCACAGAGTTCCAGGTACTATTCACTGAACCTGACTACTGCGATGAGCTGGCGATGCTGGAACAGAGCCTTAGCGCGCTGACCTCAGTCCAGATATCGCAATCAGACAAGGGTCGCGCTGCATCTGAAAACATCAACACACTTCTGCCTTGGGAGGGTGCTGTGTCTCCCTCCTTCCTTCGCTGAAAAGGATTTTACCGGTAAGTTCTTACCAAAATCCGTGTTTCAGCTGCAGAATGGAAGGGAGGGAGACACAGGAATTCATTACTGATGGGACGTCCCAAAGCAGTTCAAAAATAAGGGTGGGAAAAAAACAACAAGAGGCAGAAACCCAACAACCTTAACAACAAAGCGCAACCAGCGCTAAACACAAGTTCATCCAGAACTTTAAACTACAGCTGCCTGCAGGACCCTACGTCCGAGGGCTGCATCAGCGGAAGCACTGACGTCCACTTTATAAAACTTCGTAAACGTGTGGACAGAGCGCCAAGTTGCCGCCCGGCAGAGCTGCACTGCCGAAGCACCTTGGTGAAAAGCCCACGATGAAGCCACAGCCCTCGTGGAATGGGCTTGAATCTTAATCGGGCAAGATTCACCCTGAAGACGGTAAGCTTCCAATATAGCTGACCGGATCCAACGAGCTATAGAATCCTTGGAAGCTCGTTGACCACGCCGACGACCGACTGGAACCACAAATAGGGAGTCCGTCTTACGAAAACCTTGAGTAATAGATAGATAAAACTTCAAGGCCCGCACTAAATCCAATGTGTGTAAAGCTCGCTCTTTCACATACTTCGGATCCGGGCAGAATGAAGGCAACACAATATCCTGGTTGACATGAAATTGTGACACCACTTTAGGTAAAAAATCACCCCGAGTGCGAAGCACTACACGATCCGGAAAAAACTCCAGAAAAGGAGGCGAACAAGAAAGAACTGCCAACTCAGAAACTCTCCTCAAGGAAGTGACTGCAACAAGGAAAGCCACCTTCCAAGAAAGTAAAGAAAGGCTAGCAGAAACCATAGGCTCAAAAGGTTTATGCTGAAGAGCCTCCAAAACAAGGTTGAGCCGCCAAGAAGACACGGGTGCCTTCCGCGGCGGAAACTTACGAGATATACCTCGGAAAAAGGAGAGCACGTCTCTATTCGAAGCAATGGTTCTCCGGAACAATAAGGACAGAGCAGAAATCTGACCTTTCAGGGTGCTGACTGCCAAACCCTTGTCTAGCCCATGCTGCAGAAAAGCCAACAGGTTGGGAATGGAAAATTTTCTCGGGTTCCGAGAGGACCCCAAACACCACGAAAAGAAGGTTTCCCAAATTTTGTGGTAAATCCTAGTAGAAGCCGGACTTCTTGCAGCACGAAGGGTAGCAATGACCTCGGCTGAGAAACCTCTACGGGTCAAGATTTCGGTCTCAAGAGCCACGCCGTCAAACGCAGGGACATCAAGTCCGGATGACAAATGGGCCCCTGAGTCAACAAGTCCGGTTGAAGAGGGAGTGAAAAAGGAGGTGCTGCCAACAGCGACATTATTGTCGAGAACCACACCCTTCTTGGCCAGTCTGGAGCTTATCAAAATAGCTGGAATTCTCTCTAGTCTGATCCGACGCAGTACTAGAGGAAGTAAGGATATCGGCGGGAATACATAGATCAGCTCGAACTGATCCCACTGAGCCACTAGAGCATCCACCGCCACAGCCTTCGGGTCCTTGTACCTGGACATGAACGTCGGTAACTTGGCATTGGACCTGGATGCCATCAAATCCACTTGGGGGTTCCCCAGCGAGAGCACAGTAGTGTAAAAACTTCCGGGTGGAGGCTCCATTCCCCGGGATCCATCCTTCTGCGACTGAGAAAGTCCGCTGTAATATTCTGAACCCCTGGAATGTGAATCGCCGAAATGGCTGGTACACTGGCCTCTGCCCAAATCAGAATTCGGGACACCTCTACCATGAGACTGGAACTCCTTGTCCCACCTTGGTGATTGATATACGCGACAGCCGTCGCATTGTCTGTCTGCACTCGGACTGGCAGACCGCTCAAAGGGACCGTCCAATGTTGGAGGCAAAGGAAAATCGCCCTCAATTCCAGGATGTTGATCGGAAGAACAGACTCTTCCGATGACCATACCCCCTGAATCCAGAGATTGTTCCAAACACCCCCCCCAGCCCGTCAGGCTGGCATCGGTGGTTATGACTGACCACTTCGGAGGGAGGAAAGACTTCCCCAGGGAGAATGCCCCTGGACGTAACCACCATTCTAGAGAATCCCGCACCGCGCGAGAAATGGTGACGCTGCAATCCAGCGAACCTTGCGATTGATCCCAACGACTCAGAATGAGCCTATGGAGAGCTCTGGAATGAAATTGGACAAACGGAAAAAAAAACCTCATGGACGCCACCGTCAGACCCAGAAGGCGCATACCTTCCGAAGGGACACTGCTGTCGCAGACTTCATAGTCTGTACATGCTGGAGCAGACATGCCTGCTTGTCTGGAGGTAGGGACAACACCGCCCGTACCGTGTCGAAATGCATCCTCAAAAACAGGATTGCCTGCGACGATTCCAGAGACGACTTCTCCTTTGAAGCCACAACCGAAAAGGCCGTCCAAATAGGGACGAATCGTAAGTCCCCGTCTTTGAAGGATTGCCATGAGATTTTGGCGTCAGAATCGTTGTAAAAATTCTGGGCGTTAAGGCCAAGCCGAATGGTCGAGCCACAACCTGGGTGAGGTCTTCCGATGGGAACATGCCAAAAAGCGTCGCGAATGTCGATTGATCGTTCTGCGACAGGGCTGCCATAACTGAGCGAAGCGACTTATGCTCGGTTCTGACGGAATGTCAGAAGTCAGTCCGCCTTAGCGAATTTTTTTTTTTTGCCAGCTTCTGCCTTAACAGAAGTTCTGTTTCCAGGGTATGCGGAATTTCTGAGAATTCCCCCCCTTTTTTTTTTTTTTTTTTTTTAAAAAGAGAGAGACGACACAAAACCCCCAGAGGGTTGGTCAGATCATCCCTTGAACCGAAAAGGACTGCCGATAACTATCGGCACTAGTCCTGCCAGACGCAGAAGTCACAGCTCTGCGCTGCGGTAAAGCTGCTTCTTTTGCCTTTGCCTTGGCATCAGCTCCGTGAGGTCAGTCAAATAGCTGACCACTTTCTAAGCTAAAGATAGCAAACCCTGTTGGAAAACTGCGTTCCATCCAAGTCACAGTGCTCTTCTGACTGTAACTGCCGAGGATTGCGCCCTGGATAGCAGTGACGCATTATCCTTCAACTAGAAAAGCCCATCTACCTTGATAGAGGGAAACTTGCCACGCCGCCCTTAGACGGTCCAACCGGCTCAGGGGAACTTAATAAGTACACCTAGATCCTTAATACCGAATCTATGATCCAGGCTACACAGATGGAAATTGTTGCCATCTCCGTTCTTCTGTCCAGCGTGTCCTGCAGACTCGTCTTCCCTTTTACCAGGAAGATTTGCTAAGCTGGAATAAAGGGACATTCACTTCAGGAGAAGGGGTCCAATTAACAAATAACTCCGTAGAAAAAACGGATACAGTTTGTAAGGTCATCGCGACCCATGCGACCCTTGCAACATCCGGGCCGACTAGTTACCTCCTCCGGTAACTGTAACGTCCACATGGCTTCCACAGAAATTTAAGTACGGCCCCTGAGAGAGGCAGGGTGTCCCTGCCGATCCTCCTTGACCGAATCGGACTTCTTCGCTAAGCGAGAAGGAAAACACTGATTTGTGTCGCTCCCTTGAGAGGATCTAGTTGACACTCCATAACCTAAAAGGTCATCAATAGAAACCAGTGAAGGCCTTCATTTTGACACCATTGGAACCTCTGACCGTGATGAGTCGAGGTCTGCGTGTCAGATACGCGAGGCTGATCCGTAACGGATCTGGGAGAGGGTCTCTGACATGCCCTTGCATAGTATATGGCAGGATAAACCTGTCAGTAACCAGAGCAGTACTTAAATAAAAAACAAACGCTGAAGGGTTAAAGCTCTAAAGCGAGAGCTACCCCAGCTGTCTCCCATTAAGAGTTAATCTCCTAAGAAGGGGTTAAAGTAGCTGACTCCCCACAACCTTGATAATGAAAAAGGGTGTGCGAATCTCAGGCGCCTCTTATAAGGTCGCAGCTGCAGGACAGCCATGCCACACTAAACAGAAAACGTTCCACAAGATCGCTAAAAAATTGCGCTGTTTTTTATAACGCAATGACCACCAAAGTTGTCAAGGAGATCGCTAATCACCTATGCGATTGCCCAGATTGGCAGCCACCAGCGACACTAAAAATGACACACAAACGATCGCAATATTATGCGACGCCATCAGGATCGTCAGCGGAAACGTATAGTGGCAGCATTAATGTCGCAGACTCCCCACAGCCTCTTTATTAATATTAAAAGTGTGTGCGAGCCCCTTATGCGAGAACAGCCGCAGGACAGCTCAATCTGTCACTCAGAAGTGCCCCAGACGGCGCCCGCGCTGTGGAGGTGAAGGGGTTAAGCTTCTGCCCGGCGGGCTAGAAGCGAGTCACCAAGCTGGTCACGTATTCTGCCGGGAGGGGAGGAGAACGATCCGGGGAGCTTTCAACCTGCAGCGCTTTATCAGCAATGGCCGCCGCGCTCTGCCTCCGTGTGCTCCATGTAGAGGAGCCGGAAATGGAGGCTGCAGTAAAGCGCGTGCTCAGAAGCGGCGCGAAATTCAAAAAATAAAAAGAGCGCGTACTCCCCTCCTTTCCCTCGTCCTGCAGGCATCCTCCTGCGGACATAGAAAAACTAATCACCGGCATATATATGTACAGCGGCTGCCGCAGCAGTCGCTAAAACACTCACACACATTTTACCAAAATGTGGAGTACTCACCAGCCGAAACGCCACAGGGACCCCCAGGGGTTTCTGGCGCTATGCCCATGCTTCCCCCCAGGGCGGGAAGCGCAGTGACCCCAGTGTGTGGTTTGCGCCCCCGCCAGGGAAACTCTCCTCATCCCCAGGGCCGGCAAGATTCTGCAGGGACCATTATGTAGTTACAGATCCGCCAAGGGAGAGGCTGGTGAAATACACTGATAAACATGTAATAGCGCTGTCACCGCAGTGCTGAGCATACTGATAACATGTAATAGCACAGTCACCGCAGTGCTGAGCATACTGATATACATGTAATAGCGCTGCCATCAGACGCTAAAGCACTCACACATTAATAATAAAAATTTGTGTGGAGTACTCACCAGCCAAAGCGCCACAGGGACCCTCAGGGGTTTCTGGCGCTGTGCCCATGCTTCCCCCCAGGGCGAGGAACGCAGTGACCGCACGTGTGGTTTGCGTCCCGCCAGGGAAGCTCTCCTCATCCCCCAGGGCCGGCAAGGATTCTGCAGGGACCATAATGTAAATACAGATCCGCCAAGGGAGAGGTTGGGGTACAGCAGCGCTGAGACCCCTGAGACCTCTAGACCAACTAGTGATCCAAGTCTCCTGTCCGAATATAAAATAATAAAATCTTCTGAGGAGCTGCATTAGCAGCGACCATCCTCTGAGACCTCAAATCTTAGACTGGAGCTGAGTAGGAGGAGCCCGAGCTGGAGGGGCCAGCCAGTCAGCACGCTTTTGATCTGAGGTGACATCCTGGTCTGGGGCTCCGCCTACCCATCAGTAATGAATTCCTGTGTCTCCCTCCCTTCCATTCTGCAGCTGAAATGAGAAATTGCTGGTCAACTTTTAACACTTATAACTTCGTAACAAAAAAAAATTTTGGTTCCAAAATTGTGCTGATGTAAAGTAGACATGTGGGAAATGTTATTTATTAACTAATTTTTGTGACATATCTCTCTGATTTAATGGCATAAAAATTAAAAGTTTGAAAATTGCCATTTTCCATTTTTTTCATAAAAAAAAAAGGAAAGTTATATTGAAGAAATTTTACCACTATCATGAAGTACAATATGTCACGAGAAAACAATCTCAGAATCGCCAAGATCCGTAGAAGCGTTCCAGAGTTATAACCTCATAAAGAGACAGTGGTCAGAATTGTAAAAATTGGCCTGGTCTTTAACCTACAAAATGGCTTGGTCATTAAGGGGTTAAGTTCCTGAAATGCAGAGACTGCCTCAGGAGGCCAATTCACCACATCAGAACCCTTTCTGGTCAAATCAGTCAATGGTTTAACAATAACCGAGAAATTACCAATAAATTTACGATAAAAATTGGCAAAACCCAAAAATCTTTGAAGAGCCTTTAATGAAGTAGGTTGGACCCAATCACAGATGGCCTGAACCTTGACCGGGTCCATTTCAATAACAGATGGGGACAAAATGAATCCCAGAAATGAGATCCTCTGTACGCCAAAAAGACACTTTGATCCCTTCACATACAGAGCATTCTCTCTCAAAATCTGGAACACAGTTCGAACATGTTTCACATGAGAGTCCCAGTCATTGGAAAAAATCAAGATATCATCCAAATAAACAATCAGAAATTTATCCACAAAATCTCTGAAAATGTCATTCATGAAGGACTGGAAGACAGAAGGAGCATTAGTGAGCCCAAAGGGCATCACAAGGTACTCAAAATGCCCCTCAGGGGTATTGAATGCCGTCTTCCATTCATCCCCGTGCTTAATGCGAATAAGGTTATATGCCCCCCTGAGGTCAAGCTTGGTAAACCAAGTAGCGTTTTTCATCCTGGAAAACAGGTCAGAAATCAAGGGTAACGGGTATTGATATTTTACAGTAATATTGTTCAAAAGACGATAATCAATACACGGCCTTAATGAACCATCCTTTTTGGCCACAAAGAAAAAACCGGCACCTAAGGGTGAAGAGTATGGTCTGATATGACCCTTCTCCAATGATTCCTTGATATAAGACCGCATAGCGTCATGTTCAGGTACAGACAAGTTAAAAAGGCGACCTTTAGGGAATTTACTACCAGGCACTAATTCAATAGCGCAGTCATAGCTCCTATGGGGAGGCAAGGATGCAGATTTACTTTCGCTAAACACATCAGAAAAATCAATCAAAAAGTCAGGAACATCCTGAGCCTGGGGGGAGGCAGAAAAAACAGGAGTGTTGGTATTAACACATTGGCAGCCCCAACTGGTTACAGACACAGATTTCCAATCCAAAACAGGATTATGAGACTGCAACCAAGGGAAGCCCAGTTCGATAATATCATGCAGATTATACAGAACCAAAAATTTACAGCACTCCTGATGATCAGGTTCAACCCTCATTATCACCTGAGTAGAGAATTGAGGTTTATTCTCAGCCAAAGGGGTAGAATCGATCCCCAGTAGGGGAATAGACTTCTGTAGGGGTATCAAGGGAAACCCACAACGTTTAGCAAAATCATAATCCATCAGGTTAATAGCTGCTCCAGAATCAACGAAAGCCTGAGCAGAAAATGAGGACAGAGAGCATATCAGAGTGACAGTTAATAAAAACTTAGTCTGAACACTACCCAAGACAACTGAGCGTGCAAAACGTCTTCCACGCTTAGGGCAGACTGAAATAGCATGAGAGGCATCACCACAGTAGAAACATAACCCATTGCGCTTTCGAAACTCATGACGCTGTGCCCCAGACACCACTCTATCACACTGCATGGGTTCAGAAGCAGGTTCACAAGGCAACACCATTCCACGCATACTTCTCCGCTCACGCAAACGTCTGTCAATTTGAATCGCTAATGACATAGAATCATTGAGACCAGAGGGGACAGGGAATCCCACCATAACATCCTTTACATTATCTGACAGACCCTTCCGAAAAAGGGCCGCCAAAGCGTCGTCATTCCACTTGGTCAGGACTGCCCACCTACGGAATCTCTGACAGTATAACTCAGCGTCATCAAGACCCTGATTTAATGCCAACAAGGCTTTTTCAGCTTGATCAGTGACATTAGGCTCATCGTATAATAACCCCAAAGCCTGAAAAAATGCATCAACATCACTCAAAACAGGATCCCCAGGTGTCAGGGAAAAAGCCCAATCCTGAGGATCGCCGCGCAGGAGAGAGATGACAATTTGAACCTGCTGCGCTGCGTTCCCTGAGGACTTAGATTTTAAGGCAAAAAACAATTTACAATTATTTTTGAAATTCTGAAACTTAGCTCGATCCCCTAAAAACAAATCTGGCATGGGAATCCTAGGTTCCACAACAGGCAACCTAGCAAGATAGGCAGCAATACTCCGAACCTCAGTGGCAAGCTGATCCACACGGCCAGACAACTGTGCAAACTCCATTGAGAGAAAAAAAAAAAATCCTCCCCAGCACCCAGAGATACAGAGGGAAAAAATGCAACAAACAGAAAAATATCTCTGACAACTCTGACAACCTTTTTTCTTTCACAATATTTTTCCCTTCTGTGAGTACCATACAATTTTCAATTTTTTGGGCCGGTGATACTGTTATGTTTCGGTAGCTGAGGAGTGCAGGTAAAAAAGGCAATACACCAGAGAAGTTGGAATCTATGAGATTGCAGTACCCTGACTAACCACCACAACTAGAGGCAGCCGTGGAGCGTTCCTACGTTGGTCCTAGACGCCTCGTCACAGCTTTCCTCTTTCTATCTTTAGGTGTAGTTAGTTTCTCAGGCTATCTGCCCCGGAGCAGATCCCAAAGAACATAGAAAGCCCCCAAACATGTAATGGCGGTTAGACAAGATGAAATACTGACACAGACAGAAAATAGTATGAGCAAACGTTGGGGCCCAAACTACCTAAATAGAAAAGGATAGGAAGGGCACTTACTGCAATCCCAAAAAACCCTGAAAAGCACCAACTCTACTAATTTCAAAAACACCTGAGATCACACGACCTCTACCACCTAAATTAGTTCTCTGGTGTAACAAAATCAAAACAGCAGCCACTGAAAAAACTGGAAAAAGCAAAAGTACAAACATCAGTGGCTGAACTAAACTGAGAGGGCAAAAGCCCCCGGAGGGGACCCTGAAGGCCCCCACAGAAGTGCAGGACAAAATGCAAAAATCAAGCGCAAAAACAAAAAGAAGAAAATGTCTTATCTGTTAGCTGGAGATTCAGACACGACACAGCAGGCTACAAAGGAAACAGGACTCAAGGATTGAGACCAGAACAATTGATCACCGGCAACCCTGATGGGAAGGCGACTCCCTTATATAAGACCAGTCAGTAACACCTGATTCCCACTCCTCACAATCTTCACTGGACAGTCCAGTACCGCTTGTAACCACCAGAGGGAGCCTCTGCTCAGAACTCATTTCAAGTCCATTCACAACAATATACATTACATTACTGATCCTGAGTTACATCCTGTATTATACTCCAGAGCTGCACTCACTATTCTGCTGGTGCAGTCACTGTGTACATACATTTACATTATCTGATCCTGAGGTTACTCATCCTGATATTATTACTACTTTATCCTTAATCCAGAGCTGCACTCACTATTCTGCTGGAGCAGTCGCGGTGTAGCTTCCATATACTATGCAGTACAGTGATTGCAGTGCGCAGTTCCTTGTCCCTCCGGTCGGTTTGGGATGAGATAGTAGAATCTTCTGCAGATCAGCACAGAACGGTCTCATTCTCCTCGCAGACCTCTCGGCTCAGTGTGAATTACTCCTGTCAGTAATAAGATGAGATAGGAGACGCGGCACAGATTCAATTTCCTGCGTGTGACCCGGAGTCATCCCGGCGTAGAACCGAGTAAAATCTGATACTTTATTATTCGGTGTTTTTGAAGTAATACAGATGAAACGGACTGAGCCGGTCGCAGTGATCCCAGACACGTTCTCTCCCATCACCGAATCGTTCAGGTAAGACGACCTGAAGGAGCTGTGGAAAATGTCAGCCCCTCTGTAAGGAGCGATGGCGGCATTAGCCGGCACCTGTGTGCAAAGCGCAGATTAGACATTAAAGAGATTGTTTCCTTTAATCTGGTAGAAAGAACAGGAGAAAAAGAAAACTCCTAAACTTTGTGCTTTAAAACTAACTGAACCCAACTTTAAGTAAATCCCTTCTCAGCGAGGACTTAACCCTTGTGGTGAGACCTGACGATGCGTCTGCTGGAGCGATGCAGAGCCTCCTAGTGAACAGGAAAGGGAAGGACCCCGCAGTGTCTGCCGCTTCGCCCTGATATTGGGGGTCCCCAGTCCTAAAGTTGCGTCTCACCTGATCAGGTGGATGCTGGAAGCTCTCAGTCCGGATGAGCAATGGCAGCCGCAATGGATGGACGCCAACTAGAGGAGCAGTGTAGTGGTCGCAGAATAGCCAGAGACTCAGGGACAAGAGACTAATGAGGCAGAGGTGCAGTAACAGCACAGCATAGAAGGTTCAGAGATGTAGCAGAGCGAAGCAGTAGACTCTCTGCAGCGAAGTAGGGTATGTCAAGTGACTCATTGCCAAGTCCAGTGATGACGTGCAGTCAAATACATCTGGAAGCTACTTGGTACATAAGAGTGGAGCAGAGCTGGATATGTCAGGAGGCACCTTGGTACAGCAGAGCTGGATGTCAGAGATGGACAGCAGAGCTGCATGAGTAGGACCGGAAGCAGAGCTGGATGTCAGGAGGCACCTTGGTGCAGCAGAGCTGGATGTCAGGAGGCACCTTGGTATTACAGAATTGAGCAGAGGCAGGAAGTAGTTGTAGCGATGATACAGACTAACTCAAACACTCAGGCGGCATAACAACCTCCGAGGTGAGCACTGGGTCAACATAACCCAATACCAGAAAAGCTGAATGATGATTGGAGCACAGAGGGGGATGGAGAAGCTGGCGATGGAGCAGAGAGGGGGACAGAGAAGCTGGCGATGGAGCAGAGGGGGGGACGGAGAAGCTGGCGATGGAGCAGAGGGGGGGACGGAGAAGCTGGCGATGGAGCAGAGGGGGGGACGGAAGAAAAGCTGGCGATGGAGCAGAGGGGGGGACGGAGAAGCTGGCGATGGAGCAGAGGGGGGGACGGAGAAGCTGGCGATGGAGCAGAGGTGGGGACGGAGAAGCTGGCGATGGAGCAGAGATGGGACAGAGAAGCTGGCGATGGAGCAGAGATGGGGACGGAGAAGCTGGCGATGGAGCAGAGATGGGGACGGAGAAGCTGGCGATGGAGCAGAGATGGGGACGGAGAAGCTGGCGATGGAGCAGAGGGGGGACGGAGAAGCTGGCGATGGAGCAGAGGGGGGACGGAGAAGCTGGCGATGGAGCAGAGGGGGGACGGAGAAGCTGGCGATGGAGCAGAGAGGGGGACGGAGAAGCTGGCGATGGAGCAGAGGGGGGACGGAGAAGCTGGGATGGAGCAGAGATGGGACGAGAAGCTGGGATGGAGCAGAGAGGGGACAGAGAAGCTGGCGATGGAGCAGAGATGGGCAGGAGGGAGAGAAGCTGGCGATGGAGCAGAGATGGGGACGGAGAAGCTGGCGATGGAGCAGAGATGGGACGGAGAAGCTGGCGATGGAGCAGAGAGATGGGACGGAGAAGCTGGCGATGGAGCAGAGAGGGGGACGGAGAAGCTGGCGATGGAGCAGAGAGGGGACGGAGAAGCTGGGATGGAGCAGAGAGGGGGACGGAGAAGCTGGAGATGGAGCAGAGAGGGGGACGGAGAAGCTGGAAATGGAGCAGAGAGGGGGACGGAGAAGCTGGCGATGGAGCAGAGAGGGGACGGAGAAGCTGGCGATGGAGCAGAGAGGGGACGGAGAAGCTGGCGATGGAGCAGAGAGGGGACGGAGAAGCTGGCGATGGAGCAGAGAGGGGGACGGAGAAGCTGGCGATGGAGCAGAGAGGGGACGGAGAAGCTGGCGATGGAGCAGAGAGGGGGACGGAGAAGCTGGCGATGGAGCAGAGAGGGGGACGGAGAAGCTGGCGATGGAGCAGAGGGGGGACGGAGAAGCTGGCGATGGAGCAGAGGGGGACGGAGAAGCTAGCGATGGAGCAGAGTGGGGACGGAGAAGCTGGCGATGGAGCAGAGAGGGGGACGGAGAAGCTGGCGATGGGCAGAGTAGGGGACGGAGAAGCTGGCGATGGAGCAGAGAGGGGGACACGGAGAAGCTGGCGATGGAGCAGAGAGGGAACGGAGAAGCTGGCGATGGAGCAGAGAGGGGACAGGAGAAGCTGGCGATGGAGCAGAGAGGGGACAGAGAAGCTGGCGATGGAGCAGAGAGGGGACAGGAGAAGCTGGCGATGGAGCAGAGAGGGGGACGGAGAAGCTGGCGATGGAGCAGAGAGGGGGACGGAGAAGCTGGCGATGGAGCAAGAGGGGACGGAGAAGCTGGCGATGGAGCAGAGGGGGGAGAGCTGGCGACGGAAGGATGGAAGCTGGCGATGGAGCAGAGAGGGGGACGGAGAAGCTGGCGATGAGAAGGGACGGAGATGGCTGGGAAGGGCAGAGAAGCTGGCGATGGAGCAGAGAGGGGAACGGAGAAGCTGGGGATGGAGCAGAGAGGGGGACGGAGAAGCTGGCGATGGAGCAGAGAGGAGGACGGAGAAGCTGGCGATGGAGCAGAGAGGGTGTGGAGAAGCTGGCGATGAAGCAGAGAGGGGGACGGAGAAGCTGGCGATGGAGCAGAGAGGGGGACGGAGAAGCTGGCGATGGAGCAGAGAGGGGAACGGAGAAGCTGGTGATGGGAGCAGAGAGGGGGTGGAGAAGCTGGCACTGAAGTAGAATGGAAAGCCTGGCGCAGGCGGTTAAGCTCTAGCATTCCCAGCAATGTCACCCTGAGACGTTGCGGTGATCCTACAGAAAGCACACCGATCTGAATGGTTAATAGGCATTTTATTATACCACGGGTGCAAATCATGAGACTGAATAATTGTGCATACCGCATTTATATCTAAAATTTACAAGAATGGTTATACATACACTATATAGATCGTCACAATTTCTTCGTATACTATGTTGAACATGAACGCCTGATGATATAGGAGCTCCGCTGCGCACAGTACTGGCCCTCACCGGACAACACAGAACCCCAGTCACTAACACAGAACTTCCTCAGTCCTGCAATTGTATAGGTCCCCAGACATGCTCCCATACAAGCCGGAATTAAAAGGGAGGGGAGGCCACTTGCTGCTTTACATAAATAAAATAAAAAAAGAGCGGGATGTAGAAATGGACCGATCTCAACAGTAATTCAGATTACTGGAGACCTCTATGTAACTATGGCTACCAGCCCAGAGATACGGGCACCTACTTTACCTCCCAAATCCAATGCATAGACAACAACATTTCTGGCTACCTGGAGCCACCACTAGGGGGAGCTCATGCATTTGCTGCATACAGTTTTATATGCAATGATATTGGATATTCTAGAAGTTTTCCTGCACCACCGAAAATCCAAGAAAGTTAGAAGGGAAGCGGGATGGGACAATCTAATACAGGGAAGGAAGCAACCATGAAATGGCAATGCTCCTAAAGCAAAAATAACTGTCTTTAACAGGACTTTTACTGCTGACAAAATGCATCGATTTTCTATGGTTTTGAGGACTTCCAATTTCCTGTATATAGCGGCTATTAATTTACATACATTCGGTAAATCTGATCTGTGTAGAACATAAAATTAGCTAAGTCAAAAACAAGTTTTTGGGAAAAAGAAAAATCTTCAATTTCTGCAAAAGTCTGCAGTGAGCTCCCTCTAGTGGCGGCTGCAGAATTACATAATGTAAATACATAATGCAGCGGATTTGGAGGTACAGAACTGACAAATCTATGATAAACTGGTATCAAAATTCATCACCAAAAAAGGCAACAATTATAATTCAATTTACGGGATAAGTACGGCCAAATTTCCAAGCGAGTCCCTTACAACATCGTCATGGTCTTCTTACGAAAGGATTTGGAAACTGATGGGGTTTTTTTTTTAATACTTGGCATCTCTATAAAAGAAAAAAAAAAAAAAGTACAATCTATCAGTGACGGGGAAAAGAAAATCAGAATTTATGGGGAAAAAAAAAAGATATAGGACAGAAGATGAAGTCATGGCGGAGGACGACGGATGGGACTGATGGGTTCGCTTCACAGAACGAGACCCTCGTATACAGGACCTTCAGCTTCCGGCGACTCCTTCCGGAGACGTAAATGTTCCAGAGTGTTGTGGAAGTGCTTGTTTATCTGCTCCGTCTCCTCACTGGCCTCCAGGTTGGGAAGATCCTCACGGATCTTCTGGATCAGTTGGTTCAATACCTGAACGGTGACCTGAAAAAAAAAAAATGGCATAGGATTAAGGGGCTGTAAAAAAAAAAAAACAAAAAAAAAAAACGAGCATTCTGGAAAATAACGGCTGCAAATTGTCACCGAGCCAAACCTGTGTCTCCAGTGTCAGCCCCAACCCAGACCTTTACCCACCCAATGTGCCAAGTGCTGCGCACGCTGAGCCGCTTATTACCCCTATGTGATACCCTGTACTCCAGAGCCCGTACTGCTCACACAGAACTAGCCCCTTCCACAGCCACCATCCGTCTGGATCAGAAGACGATGCCCAAACGCTGGCGTGGGGTAATTGATCGCTGTATCCAGTATGGCCCAAATTCATGCAGTCAAAACCCGATGTTTTGCAGCACACGACCACCGGATGAGCCCAGACCCCAGATGAGCCCAGACCCCAGATGAGCCCAGACCCCAGATGAGCCCAGACCCCAGATGAGCCCAGACCCCAGATGACCCAGACCCCAGATGAACCCAGACCCCAGATGAACCCAGACCCCAGATGACCCAGACCAGCCCACACCCCGAAGAACCTGGCAGTTCTTAAGATTTTCCAAGAAAAACAAGCTGCGTCCTCAGAACAACAAATGTGTTTACAACGGGCTGCAGAAATGTCAAAGTAATTAGCATACAAGCGGCAAGCAATTATCACCGTGGCGGTAAAGACCACGGACCCCGCTGCAGAAGAGCTTATTGTGCAGACCGCCCTATTACTCCGTCATTTCTCGCAGTCCTCAGTGACGGACACATCACCTCCATCCTGATCTATAAAACATGAAATTAACCCGACGCCGGCGCTTTATCGCAGAGGAGGATAATTGGAGGATTTCTTCCCAGATCTGAGGACGCCTCACATCTGTACTCTACACTCCCCAACTAATCAGCGGCACTTGATCGCGACTCTTCAAAACCATCCTGAAAACTTGCTGCAGGATAATGAAGGTGCGGGAGAGAAGAAAGGTCGGCGTGATGAGAGGCGCTCACGCACCGCATCGTTTTCCTTCTCGTAGAAGTAGATGTATCTGTTGAGGATTTCAATGAAGAGCTGCACTTGTAGGGAAGGGTCCATGCACTGATTAGCGATCTTCAGAGCCTTCTTCAGACACTCCATCACCCGTTTGCCGCTGTGAATCTAAAAAACAAAAAAAAGCAGGAACTCGCGGTAATTGAGAGGGAACGCTCCGATACCTTCTACGTTTCATTGCTCCGAAACGCAAAGAACTTAGGAAAGAAACTTTGCTCCGAATAAAACAGACTTCAGGATTCGCGCCATAGTTATTATGTGCAAAAACAATTTTCACTCCATGTTTTTGGCGGAGGTGGGGGGCGCCCGGGAAAGAACGGGCCTGGGTGCGGCCGGGAAGGAACGGGCCTAGGTGCGGCGGCGCTCGGGAAGGGACGGGCCTGGGTGCGGCGGCGGAAGGAAGGAACGGGCCTGGGTGCGGCGGCGCTCGGGAAGGACGGGCCTGGGTGCGGCGGCGCTCGGGAAGGGACGGGCCTGGGTGCGGCGGCGGACGGGGGAAGGAACGGGGCCCTGGGAAGGCGGGCGGCGCGCCGGGAAGGGACGGGCCTGGGCGCGGCGGCGCCCGGGAAGGGAAGGGACGGGCCTGGGCGCGGCGGCGCCCGGGAAGGGACGGGCCTGGGTGCGGCGGCGCCCGGGAAGGGACGGGCCTGGGCGCGACGCCCGGGAAGGGACGGGCCTGGGCGCGACGCCCCTGGAAGAGACGGGCGGGTTGGAGGACAGGCCAGGCACAGTCCAACGGAGAGGACTGGCCAGTGGAGAGCTTGGCTGTTGAGTCATAAATCTATGCTACATTCTGTGACACGTTGGCACCCAGCGCGGTTAGATGATCACATGCGCTGGATGCTGCATTCAGAACAGATTGCAGAGGGGAAAGACTGATTACTAACGAGTTACAGTAATCAAGGATGTGAAGGTGAACTTTTTTCTATAAGGATGCCGGAGCTGGATGCAGAAAGACCGGAATGTGGGGGCCACCAACGCCCAGCGCAGTAGTCTGGAGGCCGAGTACAAGGGTGTGACGGCTATCAGACAGAGTGAAATCATCAGCCCCCGGCACATGAGTCCTCGCCTCACGTCTCTGCTCCTCCGTAGCCGATGAGACGCTCAAGACGCGGCTCAAGGACGAAGGAGCCATGCTGGGAATACAAAGAATCCTTACATATTGTCCTTTCTCAGAAACCGTCCTGGTGGCTGAGAACATTCAGCCCGTGATGGGCACGCGGAGGGTACGGGGCTCCAGCTGTCTGAAATGCGGATGTGGGCTTCAATGGCTCATTAACCCCTTCACACCTAAAAATAATGGCTGTCCCTGGCGCCGATCGCAGTCTTAATTAGCGGCACCGATGGACAGCCTTTAATTAGGAGAGTACAGAGATTTCCTCCTCACACAAAGTCCAGTATTGTGTCTGTCAAGGACATGCGAACATCTCAACAGCGGCAACGGGTCAAAATAATCTATTTAACCCTTAATCTTTATGTTCTTCTGTCCTCGCAGGCGTACGAGAAATGCTTTTCAAAGGATGAGTTGTATCATACGATGTACTGGAGAACGGTGACAAAATTGCAAAAATAAATAAAACAAACCCTTCAGTCTAGTTCTCACCTCTTCGCCGTTCTTATCGGTGTTTCGCCCGGACCAGAAGAGATGGGCGGAGGTGCTGACGGCCCGGCACTGGTCCGGCTTCTTCAGGAGCTTGGAGGCAGCCAGTGCGCTCTGCGTCCTCAGGGGCTCGTGGTTTTCTTCGCTGAAACATTTCATCCTCTCAAAGGTACCGATGATGAGGGTGATGGCCGCCAGCTGAGCCTTCGAGTCGCTGATCTCGTCTTCGTACAGCGAGAACGCCTGTCGATCAGACATGGAGCTTAAGCCATCATAGCTGGGAGCTTTCTGCTCATGCGCCGCCACACTAACACACGGCAGCAAACCCTCAGCTGTGTGAACAGAACTACAGGATGATGGCTAAAGAAAGCAAGAAATTAGATTTCTATTCAACGGCAGCGAATGTAGATTCATTTTGTAAACTGTAAAATTCTAGAAAATAAAATAATGAGGATGATAATAATAATGGATAATATTTTAACCATTTTTCTCATTATAATTTGTATCAATATTTTATTATATATTTAACATTAAAATAAAAAAATACCTAAAAATGATTAAGACAAAAATATTTAACGCACAATATTTTAACCATTTTTTATCATTTATTGTTATTACTATAAAAATGACAACTGGTTAAAATAAAATATTTAACTATTTCTTATAATTTTTTTTAGTATTTTTTTAAACCATTTTTGCCATTACCCTTTTTTGTTTTCGATTTTATTTTTAGTAATTATTTTTAAACATTTGTGTCACACATTTTTCTATTTTTTTAGATTAAAATATTATATTATTTATATTTATTATTACTATTATTATTACTAGTAGTAGTAATAATCTTAAAATAATAATTACGGTAAGCCCCGTCAGCACATTTATAATTTTATAACTCGGAAAGACAAAATTTAGTACAAAAAGTATTAATAAATAAAAAAAAAATTAATAATAGTAAATATTATTACTTTTATTATTATTTTTTTAATATTCTTTGTATTTTTATTAACTATACACACCTTACATTTTTTGTCTTTCCGAGTTCTAAAGTATAAATGTGTGATGGGGCTTAATTATTTTAAGATTATTATTATTACTATTATTACTAGTAATAGTAATAATCAACAATAATAATAATAGTAATAATAATAATAATAATAATAATAATAAAAGTAAATAATAATAATAAAAGTAATAAACAATAATAGTAATAATAAATAATAATAATAAAAGTAATAATAATAAAAGTAAATAATATTATTACTTTTATTATTATTAATAATAATAATAATAATAAATATTAAGGCTTAACCAGCACGAACAGAAAACATCTAAAAGGTGTGGGCTATTAAAAAGGGTTAAAGGCCTCGCTCAACCTCCGCCATGTAGAACCATTTTTCACGGATGCCGTCCGATAATTGAAAAGCGAGATGGCGAGGTCATCAGCGGAGTGACAGCAAGCGGGGAAAAAAATAAAAAAGATGGTGACAGACGCGGGCCGATCATTACCTGAGACATGAATTCATAGGCCACCGTCTCGTGGTTTTCAAATCCAATTTCTCCAGCTGCCAAAGCCCCTTGAAGGAACAGTCTGAGGGGCAACTCGGCCAATTCGGCTTTAATTAACGCGCTGATGGTCTGGTGAGCGAAGGAGAAGATCTTCTGACACTTCTTATCCCACTTATCATCCTGAGAACACAGAAATCAACGCCATTACCTACTTTCTGCTTTAAAGCTTTCTGCTTGCTGTCAATGAATGGAAACACGATCTCACACCAAATGCTTGGGGGGAAAAAAACATTTAGAGGCTGAAAATCCCTATATCTGTATTCAGTGACAGCAAGCAGAGATATTGCAAATGGTGATGAAATAAAAATAGATAATGATGCGACACTTATGGAAAGAAACAATGCCTTTAAGGGGATGCCATCGGGGTGCAAACTGGTGCTGATCAGTGGGGGTCCGGGAATGAGACCTCAACATTGACATGTGCTACTTCTGGCTCTCCAGACCCCGACACAACCGATCAGCAGCAATCTGCAGACCCCATGATCTGGAGACGGCTTATCCTAACGATAAGTGATGTAAAGGAGGAAAGGCCACTTACTACTTTGGAGTTTTCTTTGTATCGGAAAGCGAGCTGATACGCTGCGAACACCAGAGGCGGTAACGTGAAACGGATTCTCTGGTTCCCGCCTGCTCCAAAGTGCTTTCGAGCCGTGTTCAGGATCTTGAAAGAAATGCAGAGACCATTAAACAAAGAAATCACAATGCAGAAAGGCAGCAGCACCAGATGACCGTAATTATTCCTTATTCTGAGCAATCCCTTTAAATACCGGACCCCCAGAGCAGAACTCCTAATGACCACTACAGACAGGCGGCATGCCATGCTGACTTATCAGGTGCCTCCATTAGTATCTATGGCTTTCCTCGCTGCTTCTCTCGGCTCTTCCCCATTATGCTGCAGTATATTGAACCATGTCCGTATAGTTCTTTTATCAGGAGATGGAGTCGGTCCGTTCTCGTGACGCTGCCCATTAAGCCACAAAGGGAGGAGAGCGGAGGACAATTATCAAGTCTGATGGCAGAGATAATGACCCCTGGGGGGGAACTAGAGAGGGTAACATGGCAAACCCAAACTAATAGGAACTGATCGTTATCAGTAGTCAATGACACGACCCTGCAGATCCCTAAAGCCGGGTCTCACATAGCGATACACCAGCGATCCCGACAACGATATGCACTTGTCAGGATCGCTGGTGTGTCGCTACATGATCGCTGCTGAGCTGCCAAACAGGCAGCGATCAGCACAGCGACACTGCGGGTAACGTCGCTTAGTTACCCGCAGTGTACGTTAGATACCAGCGCCCTGATGCAGGGAGCTGGTAACCAAGGTACACGTCGGGTTTCCAGGCGCTGCGCGGTGCCTGGAAATCCGTTGTGTACCTTGGTTACCAGTTCCCTGCATCAGGGCGCTGGTATCCAACGTACACAGCGGGTTTCCAGGCACAGCCCCACGCCTGGAAACCCGCTGTGTGCCTTGGTTACCAGCGGATCGCTGGTCTCCCGCCTGTCACACGCAGCGATGCGTGCCTGCCAGCGGGAGACCAGCGATCAAAAAAATGTCCAGGACATTCAGCGACGATCAGCGATATCCGGCAGGGGGGCTGATCGTCGCTGAATGTCACACACAGCAATATCGCTGGGGAGGTCGCTGCTGCGTCACAAAACTAGTGACTCAGCAGCGATCTTGCTAGCGAGATCGCTGTGTGAGACGGGGGCTTAAGAACTACAGAAAACGTGCACAGTAATACCCCCTCCTCAAATAAACAACTACAAAACTTGTTTTCATGAAGTATTGATCTATGTATATATTCTGGGTCTGTGAAGCAGCTCTCTCTCCCTTCCACCAGCAGAAAGTCACAGCACGTGGAGATGGGAATACAGAGCTTCTGATCTTGGTCTACATAGGTTGTTGCAGAACGTACAGTCTTGTAGTTTCCTTAGTGTCTCTACTTATAAATCACCGCAGTAACAGATCAGTGATCGGCTGCAGAGCAGCTCTCTCTCCCCTCCACCAGCAGAAAGTCACAGCACGTGGAGATGGGAATACAGAGCTTCTGATCTTGCTCTACATAGGTTGTTGCAGAACGTACAGTCTTGTAGTTTCCTTAGTGTCTCTACTTATAAATCACCGCAGTAACAGATCAGTGATCGGCTGCAGAGCAGCTCTCTCTCCCCTCCACCAGCAGAAAGTCTCAGCACGTGGAGATGGGAATACAGAGCTTCTGATCTTGCTCTACATAGGTTGTTGCAGAACGTACAGTCTTGTAGTTTCCTTAGTGTCTCTACTTATAAATCACCGCAGTAACAGATCAGTGATCGGCTGCAGAGCAGCTCTCTCTCCCCACCACCAGCAGAAAGTCTCAGCACATGGAGATGGGAATACAGAGCTTCTGATCTTGGTCTACATAGGTTGTTGCAGAACGTACAGTCTTGTAGTTTCTTTAGTGTCTCTACGTATAAATCACCGCAGTAACAGATCAGTGATCGGCTGCAGAGCAGCTCTCTCCCCTCTACCAGCAGAAAGTCTCAGCAGGTAAACTCCATCAAGATTGTTACATGGAAAGTTGCAAACAGTCTGCGAAGAAGGAATGCTGCTGTCAAATTATCATCATGTATGATCTGCATAATATATGATTAATGACTGACTGACGCAGCAGTTTTCTCTCCCCTCTTCCAGCAGGAATTATCAGCAGATGAGCTCCATCAAGAAGACTGGACTATAGAGACATTCCGATCTTGGGCTACTTAGATTGCTACAGAACGTACAAACTTGTAGTTTCGTCAGCATTTCCCCATGTATAAATCGCAGCAGTAACAGATCAGTGATGGACAGTAAAGCAGCAGCTCTCTCTCCCCTCTACTAGCAGGAAGTCGCAGCACATGGATCTCCATAAACGAGATAGAAATACAGAGAAATAGTCTACTTAATATGTGAGAGAAAATACAAAACTGGATTTCTCTTTGTAGAATCATAGCAGTAACAGATCAGCGACAGACTATGAAGCAGCAGCTCTCTCCCCCCTCTACCAGCGGGAAGTCGCAGCATGTGAATCATCATTACGGAGATCAGAATATAGAGAAATACTTTTGGACTAGGTACCTTGTGAAAGAACATCAGGCCAAAACCACAAGACTGGATTTCTCTGCATACAATCACTGCAGTAACAGATCAGTGACCAGCTGTGCAGCAGCAGCTCTCTCTCCCCTCTCCCAGCAGGCAGTCTCAGCCAACACAAATTAGACATTCTTGTAGCTTTTAGAAGATAATATAGCAAACGTGACTTTAGCATGAACGCTCCCACATTGTGCTAAGTGCTCTGTAATCTCTCTCCAGAAGAAAAATATATATATATATTCATTCGCCAAAAAGAAATGGAACCATTGTGAGATTAATACAAGAATAATGGGCAAATACAGATCCGCTCCCTCCCCCATAGTCGTAAGGCAGAATAGGAGGCTTCTCTGAAACTAACCCTGCAACTTAAGCGTGTGCTAAATGAAGCAATAGGAATGCAAGCGAGCGGCTCCAGGGGATACTTCACAAACGGGTTTCAGAATCTTTCAAAGGTTTTGCTTTATTTCAGTCTTCAGAGAGGCGAGATAAATGTACAAAATCCCTATATGTGGGGTTAATTGTGAAAGAATAAGGAACCCAGCTTCCTCGCACACAGAAGACACCTGCTCGTAGCCGACCCTCGTGGTCCTGATTGATCCTGGAAAGCGAGACGTGCGGTAATGTATAGTGAAAAGGAAAACACAGGAATCCATTACGGCGCCGTCCGAGTACAGGATTTTTTTTGTGTACAGAAATTCCCACTTGTCCCACGGTTGTTCCTGTTGGCTCAATCAAAGCCAATTAAGTAAGTAATGAATAAGATAATGAATCGGCTCGCATTTACAGAAGAGGCCCCTCAGCTCCCCAGCAGGATTAAACAGTGGAGCAGCAGGAGGCTGAGGCTACACCGCCGGCAACGAGACGCCTCAACGCCACCATCACATACTACTACTGCGTGATGGCGGATGTGCAATTATCACATAAAGCGCTAGAAATAATGAGTACTTTGATGGCCAGAAAGTTCAATTTTGGGCTCATCTGATCACAGCACCTTCCGCCATACATTTGGGGAGTCTCCCACATGTCTTTTGGGAAACTCAAAACAAGCCTTACAATTTTTGTAAGTAAAGGCTTTTCTCTGCCCACCCTTCCATAAAGGCCCCCTCTATGGAGTGTACGGCTTATTGTAGTTGTATGCACAGATACTCCAGTCTCTGCTTGGGAACTCTGCAGGGTTACCTTTGGTCTCTGTGCTTCCTCTCTGATTAATGCCCTCCTCTCCTGGGCTGAAAGTTTTGGTGGCGCCCTCTCTGGGCATGTTTGTTGTGGTACCATGTTCTTTCCATTTGATGATAATGGATTTGATTGGTGCTCCGGGGATCATCAGAGATTGGGTTGATTTTTACAACCCTACACTGACTTGTACTTCTCAACAACTTTGTCCCTGACTTGTTTGGAGATCTCCTTGGTCTTCATGGTGGTGTGTGGAGATCTCCCTGGTCTTCATGGTGTCGCGTGGAGATCTCCCTGGTCTTCATGGTGTCGCGTGGAGATCTCCCTGGTCTTCATGGTGTCGCGTGGAGATCTCCCTGGTCTTCATGGTGTCGCGTGGAGATCTCCCTGGTCTTCATGGTGTCGCTTGGAGATCTCCCTGGTCTTCATGGTGTCGCGTGGAGATCTCCTGGTCTTCATGGTGTCGCGTGGAGATCCTTGGTCTTCATGGTGTCGGTGGAGATCTCTTGGTCTTCATGGTGTCGCGTGGAGATCTCCCTGGTCTTCATGGTGTCGCGTGGAGATCTCCTTGGTCTTCATGGTGTCGCATGGAGATCTCCTTGGTCTTCATGGTGTCGCATGGAGATCTCCTTGGTCTTCATGGTGTCGCATGGAGATCTCCTTGGCCTTCATGGTGTCGCATGGAGATCTCCTTGGTCTTCATGGTGTCGCATGGAGATCTCCTGGTCTTCATGGTGTCGCATGGAATCTCCTTGGTCTTCATGGTGTCGCTGGAGATCTCCTTGGTCTTCATGGTGTCGCATGGGATTCTCCTTGGTCTTCATGGTGTCGCGTGGATCTCCTTGCTTCATGGGTCGCGTGCGATCTCCTTGGTCTTCATGGTGTCGCGTGGATATCTCTCTGGTCTTCATGGTGTTGGGTGGAGATCTCCTTTGGGCTTCATGGTGTCACGTGGAGATCTCCTTGGTCTTCATGGTGTCGCGTGGAGATCTCCTGGTCTTCATGGTGTCGCGTGGCAATCTCCCTGGTCTTCATGGTGTCGCGTGGATCTCCCTGGTCTTCATGGTGTCGCGTGGAGATCTCCTTGGTCTTCATGGTGTCGCGTGGCTGGTCTTCATGGTGTCGCTGCGATCTCCTTGGTCTTCATGGTGTCGCGTGGAGATCTCCTTGGTCTTCATGGTGCCGCGTGGAGATCTCCTTGGTCTTCATGGTGTTGGGTGGCAATCTCCTTGGTCTTCATGGTGTCACATGCCGATCTCCTTGGTCTTCATGGTGTCGCGTGGCGATCTCCTTGGTCTTCATGGTGTCGCGTGGCGATCTCCTTGGTCTTCATGGTGTCGCGTGGAGATCTCCTGGTCTTCATGGTGTCGCGTGGCAATCTCCTTGGTTTCATGGTGTCGCGTGGCAATCTCCTTGGTCTTCATGGTGTCGCGTGGCATTCTCCTTGGTCTTCATGGTGTCGCGTCGCGGTCTTCATGGTGTCGCTTAGCGATCTCCTTGGTCTTCATGGTGTCGCGTGGATATCTCCCTGGTCTTCATGGTGTCGCGTGGAGATCTCCCTGGTCTTCATGGTGTCGCGTGGAGATCTCCTTGGTCTTCATGGTGTCACATGCCGATCTCCTTGGTCTTCATGGTGTCGCGTGGCGATCTCCTTGGTCTTCATGGTGTCGCGTGGCGATCTCCTTGGTCTTCATGGTGTCGCGTGGCGATCTCCTTGGTCTTCATGGTGTCGCGTGGCGATCTCCTTGGTCTTCATGGTGTCGCATGGCGATCTCCTTGGTCTTCATGGTGTCGCGTGGCGATCTCCTCGGTCTTCATGGTGTCGTGTGGAGATCTCTTCGGTCTTCAAGGTGTCGTGTGGACATCTCCTCGGTCTTCATGGTGTTGTGTGGACATCTCCTTGGTCTTCATGATGTTGTGTGGACATCTCCTTGGTCTTCATGGTGGTGTTTAGAGATCTCCTTGGTATTCATGGTGTTTGGTTAGTGGTGCCTCTTGTTAATAGTGTTGCAGCCTCTGTGGCCTTTTGGAAAAGGTAACGTGTATATACTGACAGACGTGTGACACTTAGATTGCACAAAGGGGGACGTCCCGTCAATAAGCATGGGACTTATGAAGGGAATTGCTTGCACCAGAAATTTTTAGGGACTTCGTTGCAAAATAGGTAAATACATATGCACATGCCAATTTTTAATTATTTGAACCCAGAAAAGTAATTTATGTCTATATTTTTCTCTATTTCACCAACTTAAGACTATTTAATGATGATACGTCACACACAAATATTTACACACAGGTTGTAATGTAACAAAATAGGTAAAAAGCCAAGGGGGGGGTGAATATTTATACAATCCACTGTACGCATTGCATTTTGCACCATGTAGTAACTTGCACGAGATGAATGCAAAATGAGGTTCCTGGGCTTGGCAGGGAACTGCAGGATCGCAGCGTTGTCACTCCACACACAGTGTGAATAATTCACCAGCCCCTAAAAACCCATTAAGTCGGTAGAAATCCTAACAGACTCGTTAGCATCTAATCAGTACACTAGTTATGAGGAGCCGCGCGTCTGGAGGACGGCGGGGGACACAACGCCGGCTGTCGCTTCTTCCATTCCTCCCAGTGGCGGTGTCTTCACCCTCCTCCCGGTCGGACGAGATGAAACGCACTGTGAACGCCGTCTTGCCATTTGTTCGGGACACAAGACACTTCGGGAGAAATTGCTTGCTTTCATGACAATGATGAGCTGTCGGCAGCGTCGGCTTCGACAGCTAAAACCACCCCCGATACAGTAACAAGTCTCCTCGAGAGGCGACTTAATCAGTACCTCCCGGCTGCAAGATGAGAGGTGGCGGCGAGCAGACGGTGACCTCGTTTACACTGAAGAGGGGATCGGAGCGCTCGCTGCCCCTTCCGCAAGCGGCTTCTCCCACCGCACATTTACTGTGCAGGGAAGCAAATCAGCGGCATAAATCAAGAGCAACGCTCTGAAGCAAGTCTGCAAAGCCCTGGCAGCCTGAAGACAGCAGTACCTGTTGGGGGTTGTAGTCTCCAAAAACCATAACTGCGTAAGCCATGTCAGTCTGAGGACAGCAGTACCTGCTGGGGGTTGTAGTCTCCGCAAACCATAACTGCGTAAGCCATGTCAGTCTGAGGACAGCAGTACCTGCTGGGGGTTGTAGTCTCCGCAAACCATAACTGCGTAAGCCATGTCAGTCTGAGGACATCAATACCTGCTGGGGGTTGTAGTCACTGCATACTGCTGCAAGAAACTACTACTATGCCAAGCATTAGCAGCCTGAACACATCAATATCTGCTGGGGATTGTAGTCTCTGAGTACTGCCATGAGAAACGACTACTATGCACAAGCCTTAGCAGCCTGAGGATAGCAATACCTGCTGGGGGTTGTAGTTCCAGGAGACTGCGGCTCTGAAGAACTTAGGAAAGTGAGAACTGTAGACAACTACCGGTAATCTCTCAACCTCAGTATCTGCTGGGGGTTGTAGTCTCCGCAAACCATAACTCTGCGTTAGCCATGTCAGTCTGAGGCCATCAATACCTGATGGGAGTTGTAGTTTCTGAGGCCTGTGGCTATGCAGTTGGATGACATCTAGCAGCCTGTAATACCTGCTGGGGGTTGTAGTATTTACATACAATAACTATGAACTGCTTGAAAAATTATAACTCCTTAGCCTGAGGACATCTATACCTGCTGGGACTAGTAGTGCCTTTAGCCTGGGTCAGTGTCTAAGAAACTGCAACTTTCAACACATCATCCCTGAGGACATCAATACATGAGTGGAGTAGTAGTGTCTACAGCCGTGAAACTACAACTCTCAACAATCCCTGCGAGTCTGAGGGCATCAGCACAGAAGTCACAGAACTACAGCACCCATCATGTGGGTTGTAGTTCCTGCAGCCTCTGGTTCTCTAGCAGTGTGAGACTACAACTCAACATTGGGGGTTGTAGTTTCTGTAACGAGTGAATCTCTAGACATTGCGGCACGACAAATCCTGCTGCAGCGGAGGGGGTTATGCCGCCATGCACACCATTATCGGCGGTGTCAGGGGGCCGCGCGGTCTCACGTCCAGGCATCTGCTGCGATTCCATGAAATGATAAAGGATATTAAATCTGGACTGATAGAATTAGGATACTGGATGGCGGTAATAGGAGCGCAGCGCTCCCATGTAATTATCTGTATGACATGGAAGGGATCCGGCGTCGGGGCGATCTGCGGAGAAGACGGAGAAGTGCGCTCCTCACCCTCCATTAATCAATGACCGGCCATTACTAGGACGTTCCTTACCAGGTACTGCTGGTCGGGGTCGTCGGACCTCAGAAGGTGAATGAACCTCCCCACGAGACCCTGCTCGTCAGCAAAGTCTTCAGGATCGGGGTCTTCTGCCGGCTGGTCTGGCTGGTCCTGGATGAGTGTCGATACTAGATTCATGATGGCGTCCACCTGTCAACGAGGCCAGTGTTAATGCAAAGCAGTCCAGACCTAGCGGAGAGGCGGGGGGCGCTGCGCCCACGTTACCTGCTCCTGGGATCCGACCTCCGTGTTGTACTCCAGGCCGCTGCTCAGCACGTAGCAGCTCATGCTCTTCCTGGACTCGTAGTCAAAGTATTCAAAGAGCGGGTAGAAGTGCTTGAGCTTCAGAACGGTCAGGATGTTATTATAAGTGTCCACCGGGATCTTCAGGAGCCGCGTCAGCTCCTTGGAGACAGCGCTGCTAGTGGCGATGCTGAAAAGTACAACACAGTGGTGAGCGCAGCTCTGGAGTATAATGCAGGATGTAACTCAGGATCAGTAATGTAATGTATGTACACAGTGACTGCAGCAGCAGAATAGTGAGTGCAGCTCTGGAGTATAATGCAGGATGTAACTCAGGATCAGTAATGTAATGTATGTACACAGTGACTGCACCAGCAGAATAGTGAGTGCAGCTCTGGAGTATAATACAGGATGTAACTCAGGATCAGTAATGTATGTACACAGTGACTGCACCAGCAGAATAGTGAGTGCAGCTCTGGGGTATAATACAGGATGTAACTCAGGATCAGTAATGTACTGTATGTACACAGTGATTGCACCAGCAGAATAGTGAGTGCAGCTCTGGGGTTTAATACAGGATGTAACTCAGGATCAGTAATGTAATGTATGTACACAGTGACTGCACCAGCAGAATAGTGAGTGCAGCTCTGGAGTATAATACAGGATGTAACTCAGGATCAGTAATGTAATGTATGTACACAGTGACTGCACCAGCAGAATAGTGAGTGCAGCTCTGGAGTATAATACAGGATGTAACTCAGGATCAGTAATGTATGTACACAGTGACTGCACCAGCAGAATAGTGAGTGCAGCTCTGGGGTATAATACAGGATGTAACTCAGTATCAGTAATGTAATGTATGTACACAGTGACTGCACCAGCAGAATAGTGAGTGCAGCTCTGGAGTATAATACTGGATGTAACTCAGGATCAGTAATGTATGTACACAGTGACTGCACCAGTAGAATAGTGAATGCAGCTCTGGAGTATAATACAGGATGTAACTCAGGATCAGTAATGTAATGTATGTACACAGTGACTGCACCAGCAGAATAGTGAGTGCAGCTCTGGGGTATAATACAGGATGTAACTCAGGATCAGTAATGTAATGTATGTACACAGTGACTGCACCAGCAGAATAGTGAGTGCAGCTCTGGAGTATAATACTGGATGTAACTCAGGATCAGTAATGTATGTACACAGTGACTGCACCAGCAGAATAGTGAATGCAGCTCTAGAGTATAATACAGGATGTAACTCAGGATCAGTAATGTAATGTATGTACACAGTGACTGCACCAGGAGAATAGTGACTGTGGGAATGCCCTGGATGGCGGTCTCGTGTGTGCGCCCCATGTCCCGTGCCGCTCATTACTTTGCACACACAGAATCTCTGGCTTTGCCTCCATATTATATAGGGCAGCGACTTCTTTCCCTCTGACTAGCGGCTCCACATAAAGGGACAATGGATAACGGCTCGTTAAGAGAATGGTTTCCTAAGCAACAACTTCTCTTCTCCTCTCCCATCAAAGCAAAAAATTACAAAGTGATTCCCACGCCGAGCGATCCGACAAAACATGAGACCTGATCATAGACGGGAGCAGCCGTCACTATAAGCCGCTGCATCGGAGGGAACGATATGTACCGGCAATTTATACACTTGTTTGCGGCATGAAGAGGGGTCCGTAGGCGCCCGTGTACATGACACGTGGAGAGGACGGTGGTGAGAGTCAGACTAATAGGAGCAGAAATATCCTCGTCTATATCTGGGTGCCAACAGCCATCCTTATATATAATCCTACATTAGGGCTTTTAGGCTTCTTAGAATGTAAGGTAACCCTTCTCCTTTAAGAAGTTGTCACAGATTACGAGAGTAGGGGTCCCAAATTCCACTACAAATGGAGCACTACTGAGCATGTGCGACCACTGCTCCATGCACAGTCTATAGTGGCGGTGGTTGCACATGCTCACTACTGCTCTCTGCAAACGGGGACTCTGGGACCCCCTTGTTCGAGATTGGGCTACCAATGATCCTACATTTCTCATTTTCTGTGAATAAGTGATTCCACATCCAATAAGGTGATGGGATATTGATGACCTATGTTTTTATATCAGAGGGGTTCCAACCTGTGAGACCCCCGATGATCCTGAAAACAATGTGAGCGAGGCATGGGAGCAGCCGGAGGAATCAGAGGACTGCTAGGGAAACTTGATTACATCTAAAACTCCATTGAATTTTAGGGGCACCTGCTAAGAGGGTCTCCACTTGGACCCGCAGAAGTCAAGGATGATTCGTTTTACCTGCACTGTTACACTGTAGCAAACCAGCAGGGATTATCTTACAGAGCAGTGCCCATCTCTGCAGCAAACAAAGGTCTGTTCTCCATTACCCACCACTAAGCAGAGGTGGCGAGGACGGTCTATGAGAAAGTTACAGAACTTCTCTTGATGCAATGACTCTGCTCTAATAAAGGCGTGATCACATCTGCTGCCGATACGTAATGATGACACAAATGACAGATGACCCTGTGCTGCACAACAGCCAGGAACGTCCGCTCCGGAGGACGCATTATGTGGTGGTTTTACTTTTTCCAAGGCCGATCTATTTTTCTCATCTACTCACTGCTCAAGGTTCAGCTTGTTGAAGATTTCCACCGTCGTCTCCAGCACTTTATCAACATAATCCACTCGATCAGGATAGCACTTCATGGCCAAGTTAATGAGAGACACTTGCAAAGACACGACGTCTTCTGAGGGCATGTCCTGGCGAGACTGCGGGCATCGAAAAGAGCGAGGAACGAGATTAGGACACATCATATGCCTGTCACAGGACAACTGCTTTAACCCCATCTGTTCGCTGCATATGATTCCGACCCCGCCGCGGCCAGGACCAGAGCAGACCCAGACCCCGCCGCGGCCAGAACCAGAGCAGACCCAGACCCCGACGCGGCCAGGACCAGAGCAGACCCAGACCCCGCCGCGGCCGGGATCAGAGCAGACCCAGATCCCGACGCGGCCAGGACCAGAGCAGACCCAGATCCCGACAAGGCCAGTACCAGAGCAGACCCAGTCCCCAAATCCACCGCAGCCAGGACCAGAGCAGAACCAGACTCCGCCGCAGCAGGGACCAGAGCAGACCCAGACCCCGACGCGGCCAGGACCAGAGCAGACCCAGACCCCGCCGCGGCCGGGATCAGAGCAGACCCAGATCCCGACGCGGCCAGGACCAGAGCAGACCCAGATCCCGACAAGGCCAGTACCAGAGCAGACCCAGTCCCCAAATCCACCGCAGCCAGGACCAGAGCAGAACCAGACTCCGCCGCAGCAGGGACCAGAGCAGACCCAGACCCCAAACCCGACGCAGCCGGGACCAGAGCAGACCCAGTCCCCAAATCCACCGCGGCCGGGACCAGAGCAGACCCAGACCACGCCATGGCCAGGACCAGAGCAGACCCAGACCCGCTGCGGCCGGGACCAGAGCAGACCCAGACCCCGCCGCGGCAGGGATCAGAGCAGACCCAGACCCCGACGCGGCCAGGACCAGAGCCAGGTCAAACTCTGGATGCCAAATGCTCCAGATGCCCTGGTCCTTGCTGACAGCAGCACTTAAATGGTTTAACACAGGGAGCAGGCATCTGATCAAAGGGTGGTGACAGTATATAGAGGGAGCGGGCTTCCTGTTACACCCTACTGAAGGCAGCACCTAATAGGCAAACTGTCAGTTCTATTTGGGGACACTAAACGTCCAATAATGACCTTCAATGTAAGACGGCTTCATTAAAGGGTACCGGTCACCCCCCAGGAAGTATATGACCTATTAATAGGGACATACAGGTAATAGAAATGTTACACCACTCCTACCTGTCTGCCTCATATTACTGGTCTTGTAATTGGGAAATCTAATATTCTTATGAATTCTTACTAGGCTTCGGGTGTGCGGTGCCTGGTAGAAATCCCTGCTCCTGTCTTCATTGTAATACTACCCCCTCCCCTCCCATCAGCGTCAGTGACAGCCCTGGAATCACACGCCTGCACTCCCTCAGGAATACATGGGTCTTCTACGCAGGCGACTTCCACTCCAGTGTGCCTGCCGATAAGGTGCTCTCCCCATTTCCTCCCTGCATAGTCATCGCTATGTACACATGGTTCCTAACGACGACTCTGCAGGGAGGAAGCGGGGGAGCGCATCTTATTAGCGTGAACATCGGAGGTCACAATGACTCGCCGTCGCCTGAGTAGAAGATCCCTGAATGCAGCGCCCACAGAATGGAGGATGAGGTATGTATTTCTGAGTGCAGGGCGCAGGAATCCGGGCCATAACGGACGCTGATGGGAGGGGGGTATTACAATGAGGACAGGAGGCATGGATTTGTTCCAGGCACCGCATGTCCCGGAGCTTGGAAGACAGAGGATGGGGTGCAGCGCCTACTGTGGACCCTTCACTCTCAGGGTCGACCCCTGTCGATCACAAAGCGATGGCATAGCCTAGCAATATGCCATCACTTTATAATACTAGCCCGGCCCTTTGTGTCCTCACCTGTATAACTGTGGCCACCTGTTGAGAGAAAATGTCAAACAGCTTGATGTCCGCAGGGATCCCGGGTCCGTCTTCTCGATGTGCAAACAGGGCTAACCTGAAAAAAGAAGTGGAGACGCGGCAGAGTGAGGTCACACCAGAAAACATATTAAAGGGTTTTATGCAAAAAAAAAAACCTTAACTCACTATCTAGTCAATAGGTCTCCATATTACAGATACACTTTTGATTTCAATTATGCACCATTATAAAAATCTCTGGTTGTTGTCAGTGAAGACAGAAAACCAGGCAAACCCCCGATACACATTAGATGAAAGGCTGACTGTGTAACGTGTACGGGGACCACTGACAGTCCCCCAAAGATTAAGTCCGAGGAAGGAACAAGTCAGCTGGAATCTGAATGAGCTGCAAGCAGGGAAGCCTCGGGAGCGGCATGAAGGACGAGGTAACGACTGGGTGACCGAGGGAAAAACAAGGCGGCCGGGAGGCAGAAGGAAGGGTAGGGAGGCCTCGGGAGCAGCATGAAGGATGAGGTAGTGGCTGGGTGTCCGAGGGAAAAACAAGGCGGCCAGGAGGCAGAAGGAAGGGTAGGGAGGCCGAGGGAGCAGCATGAAGGACGAGGTAGTGGCTGGGTAACCAAGGGAAAAACAGGGCAGCCGGGAGGCAGAAGGAAGGGCAGGGAGGCCGAGGGAGCGGCATGAAGGACGAGGTAGCAGCTGGGTGACCGAGGGAAAAACAAGGCGGCCGGGAGGCAGAAGGAAGGGTAGGGTGGCCGAGGGAGCAGCATGAAGGACGAGGTAGCGGCTGTGTGACCGAGAGAAAAACAGGGCGGCCGGGAGGCAGAAGGAAGGGCAGGGAGGCCGAGGGAGCGGCAGGGCAGTCTGTGCTGTTGATGTGTTTAGCTCACAGAGGATTGTGTAAAGAGATGGGAACACAAGATACCGATCAGTCCTATACCTCGCTGTCATCTTTCCCCCCTGCCCCTCCGTCGGTGTACCACCAATGGACGGCAGGTGGACGGCCACTTACCTGTCTATTAAAGCGATGATGATGTTTTTCACGTTGACATTTTGGTGGAGCTCTGCACATGAGCGCAAGAAAGGGTTCAGTGTCTGGAGATGAAATTCATCAGGAAAAACCTAAAACGCCAATGAACAGCGAATTACAGAGATATCTGGGAGCGGCTTCGTAGCTACTTGTAGCATGAAAACAGATAAGAACAAACGCCTGCCTTAGAGGGGGTGTCCAGGATTTAAGGGGAGTCAGGCTGTCCCCCCACACCTCATTTTAGACTACGCACACTGTGTGGGACTTATTGCTATGACTCTCACAGCCGCAATATGGGTTTCCGTACTTTAGTTGTGCAGAAAAATGGATTTATATCATTTGCTGCCTGAACTGATCAGACGTAGCGTCCATTTGCTCCTCCGGTGGAGGTAAAGCCGCCTCTGCTTGGATCATGGGACATCGCGCAGATCAGACCAGCGGGGCGCTGCCACGGTCCAAACTGTCAATCATTATGGAGCAGACAGGAAGCCGGGAGGAAAAGGAGCGGTGCGCTCCTGAAGAAAGACGCCTAGGACAAACACCCAGCCAGTGCACAGCAAAAGAAGGAAATAAATGGCGCTCACCTGTATGATACACTCCATGAGGTATTCCTGGGCCAGAGCATCTCTGCAGTTAACCACCTGCTCCAGTATGCCGGGCAACACGATCTGCAGGAGAAATCAGGCGCCATAAGTCACGGCTTCCAGAAGCGCCAGTCTGCAGGCGTAAAGCCGTGCCGCCCACCTGCTTGTACCGCTCCACGTTGACTCCCTCCAGCTGACTGAGCCGGACTAAGTTGGTCCCGACCAGAATCCGAAGTTCCTGCCTCTCGCGCTCCCTCTTCTCTTTGTCCCGGCTGTGGCCCTGGTGCTGCATGCGCACCCACAGCTTGTTCATTTCTGCAAAATTCAGCAGCACGAAATCCATGGAGTCGCTGATGTCCCCTGTAATTTCCTCGCTGCAAGAGAAGAGGACATAAAACTCAGACAAAATCTGGATTATCAATCCTGTAAACAACAGTGGCGAAGAAGAAGCGGGATGGATGCGACCCAAATGTACAATCGTTACCCCCAGCCACCAACCCCGGCCCTCCTGTCTTACAGAAGGGGTCCAGGTAATAAGATCAATAAAAAGAGGGGCAGAGAACGTGATAAAGTCTCTAGTGACGGAGCAGAGCCGCGCGTGCTTGAGCGCTTGCGTCTCTTTTCTATAGCGATTGGTGGGAACCTCGGACCCCCCCGGGATTAAAACTTCTGACAACTTTCTATGAAGTTACAAAACTTTTCCAGAAGTGCGGAATGTGATTACTGGGTCTGCTCTCCCTCGTCCGGCAGGATGTTCCTTGTGCACTGCAGGAGGTAATTGCGCAGGAAGAGCCCTCGCAGCGGATGCTGGACCCCGCGGCACATCTCCACCATGTCCTTTAGGATGTCCTTCCTGGACTGGGAAAAGGACTTCACGTAGACGACACCGACGGTGATCAGCAGATATCTGCGAGAGAAAGCACAGCAGCAGGTAAGTACCCCAGACTAGGCAGAGCCGCCATTCCACCGGTGACATGTCTGACAGCGTTATCAGCGGGGGTCACTCACTAATCATTATGGGGGCCGACAACACCTACTATCCCATGGATCATAACAGGGCATTAACCCTTCAAATCCGCCGCAACCAATTTTTGGAGTTTTACGTTTCCATTTCTCCAAGAAACATAACTTTTCAATCTACTGAAAAATGAAAAAAAAAAAAAAGAAAAATTATAATATATATATCTCCTGTATAGATTTTTTTGGGATATTAAATCATGAAAAAAAAATTCTGAAAATTATGAAAAAAAAATCATTAAAAAAAATTTATATAAATATATATTCTATTTATATATTTATTAGTTTTTTAAATAAGAAAATTGAGCTTATGTTGCTATTTTTTGGAGAGCAGTAATGTCTGCTTTTCCGTCGATTGAGCGGTACGAGGGCTTGATTCTTGCACGCCTAGCTGCCTTTTATTGATACCAAACTGTGGTTCATATGACATTTTTATTCCTTTTTATTGCTGAAGTTTAGATTTCTCTTTCCATCGTTTACTATAAGGTTTTATACATTTTATTTTCTTATAGATGGAACTTTTAGGAAAGAAGTATAACATGATATGATCTTTTATTATTTATTTTCTTTTAATGGGGTAAAACAATTTGTAATTTATTTTTATATATATTTTACAATATTTTTTAGTCCCCTTATGGGACTTGAACCTCTATAGCCTAAAAATACATAACACAAATACACAGCATTGAAGTGTTTCGGAAAAAAAAAAAAATTCAGCCGGAGGACCCCCAACACCAGACCCCCAGCTATGATTAACATACAAGTCAATTTTGCAATAGATGGTTAAGGGAAGTACATGGTGATGGCGGTCGTACTCACAGCCTGGGGATGATGTTCCCGGCATACTGGACAAGCTCATACAAATCAGCCACTTTCCTTCCTTTGGCAAACTCGTCCGTCAGATACACCTCCAGGTAATGGAGCTCATCGGAGATGGCCATGTCTGTGGTGGTCACGTTAAAGTCACATTAACGGTTTGTATACACATTTATGGGGTCCGTCCTCAGCTGGGACGTCACACACAACCCTCAGGTCTGGACAAATCGCAAAGCGGAGTCAACAGCAAAAGACGCATAATGGCGACTACACTCATCTCTGTCATCACAGGAACCGACACAGCCGAGATGTCAGTGTCATCACCAACATCACACAGGTCCCCAATAGGAAGGTGTCTGACTGCTCCCAAACAAAAGCACAAAAAGAAAACTGCATCTACACCAAAGTATCAACTCTGGGAACACACAGAAAGGATACAGAGCTCATAGTAACTCTTCGGTGACAACATGGAAGTGCGGAGTTCTCCCAACATGTTCGATGCGTGCTTAAGAGCGTCCATCAGCTTATTCTTGTCCTGAGAAAACAATTATATTCTTGTACACGGGAAAAGTATTTAGCAGTTATATTCTTGTACATAGGAGCAGTATTATAGTAGTTATATTCTTGTATATAGGAGGCAGTATTATAGTAGTTATATTCTTGTACATAGGAGCAGTATTATAGTAGTTATATTCTTTTACATAGGAGCAGTATTATAGTAGTTATATTCTTGTACATAGGAGCAGTATTATAGTAGTTATATTCTTGTACATAGGAGCAGTATTATAGTAGTTATATTCTTGTACATAGGGGCAGTATTATAGTAGTTATATTCTTGTACATAGGAGCAGTATTATAGTAGTTATATTCTTGTACATAGGAGCAGTATTATAGTAGTTATATTCTTGTACATAGGAGCAGTATTATAGTAGTTATATTCTTGTACATAGGAGGCAGTATTATAGTAGTTATATTCTTGTATATAGGGGCAGTATTATAGTAGTTATATTCTTGTACATAGGAGCAGTATTATAGTAGTTATATTCTTGTACATAGGAGGCAGTATTATAGTAGTTATATTCTTGTATATAGGGGCAGTATTATAGTAGTTATATTCTTGTACATAGGGGCAGTATTATAGTAGTTATATTCTTGTACATAGGAGCAGTATTATAGTAGTTATATTCTTGTACCTAGGAGGCAGTATTATAGTAGTTATATTCTTGTATATAGGGGCAGTATTATAGTAGTTATATTCTTGTATATAGGGGCAGTATTATAGTAGTTATATTCTTGTATATAGGAGCAGTATTATAGTAGTTATATTCTTGTACATAGGAGGCAGTATTATAGTAGTTATATTCTTGTATATAGGAGCAGTATTATAGTAGTTATATTCTTGTACATAGGAGGCAGTATTATAGTAGTTATATTCTTGTATATAGGAGCAGTATTATAGTAGTTATATTCTTGTATATAGGAGCAGTATTATAGTAGTTATATTCTTGTACATAAGGGCAGTATTACAGTAGTTATATTCTTGTATATAGGAGCAGTATTACAGTAGTTATATTCTTGTATATAGGAGCAGTATTATAGTAGTTATATTCTTGTACATAGGGGCAGTATTATAGTAGTTATATTCTTCTACATAGGAGCAGTATTATAGTAGTTATATTCTAGTACATAGGAGCAGTATTATAGTAGTTATATTCTTGTACGTATTATAGTAGTTATATTCTTGTACATAGGAGCAGTATTATAGTAGTTATATTCTTGTACATAGGGGCAGTATTATAGTAGTTATATTCTTGTACATAGGGGCAGTATTATAGTAGTTATATTCTTGTACATAGGGGCAGTATTATAGTAGTTATATTCTTGTACATAGGGGCAGTATTATAGTAGTTATATTCTTGTATATAGGGCAGTATTATAGTAGTTATATTCTTGTACATAGGAGGCAGTATTATAGTAGTTATATTCTTGTACATAGGGCAGTATTATAGTAGTTATATTCTTGTACATAGGGGCAGTATTATAGTAGTTATATTCTTGTACATAGGGGCAGTATTTAGTAGTTATATTCTTGTACATAGGGGCAGTATTATAGTAGTTATATTCTTGTACATAGGGGCAGTATTATAGTAGTATTTATATTTTGTACATAGGGGGCAGTATTATAGTAGTTATATTCTTGTACATAGGGGCAGTATTATAGTAGTTATATTCTTGTACATAGGGGCAGTATTATAGTAGTTATATTCTTGTACATAGGGGCAGTATTATAGTAGTTATATTCTTGTACATAGGGGCAGTATTATAGTAGTTATATTCTTGTACATAGGGGCAGTATTATAGTAGTTATATTCTTGTACATAGGAGGCAGTATTATAGTAGTTATATTCTTGTACATAGGGGCAGTATTATAGTAGTTATATTCTTGTACATAGGGGCAGTATTATAGTAGTTATATTCTTGTACATAGGGCAGTATTATAGTAGTTATATTCTTGTACATAGGAGCAGTATTATAGTAGTTATATTCTTGTACATAGGGGCAGTATTATAGTAGTTATATTCTTGTACATAGGGGCAGTATTATAGTAGTTATATTCTTGTACATAGGAGCAGTATTATAGTAGTTATATCTTGTACATAGGGCAGTATTATAGTAGTTATATTCTTGTACATAGGGGCAGTATTATAGTAGTTATATTCTTGTACATAGGGGCAATTTTTATTGTAAAAACCAAACAAATACAAATATACTGACATTCCTCCAGTAATACAAAAATAAATTCACTTGGATTGTACATACATTCATTACATATCCGGATTATACATATAAAATTATCTTAAAGAGTCCATACACCTGGTTGGAAAAAAAAAAAAAAAAAAAACATATTTCAACCCAGTGACACATCCTTCCATAACTTAACATTTCCTAATGATTTTATCTATCTGGGGTCGGACATTATTAGTTGACAGCGTCACAGATCTGAGTCGGAGTTATTCTGGTCACCGCCGGTCTCCATTTCAGACTCTACCCGAGAGCCCTCAGGTAATGGCTTCCGCTTGGGCGGAGGACAGTCCTCTACGTCCCTATCAAACTCTGCGTCAATTCTTCTAAGGTCATCCTCAAAATCACCGTCAGACTCAGACAGAACACCAAACCTATTAGATAAGTCCATTACACCTGCAGAACTCTGGACCTTCTTCCTGGCTCCTTGGCCAGTGTCATACTCCTTCTCAGGTTTACGGGAGGTCTTGTCCTTTTTCTTCCTTTTAGTCTGAGACACAGATGGTAGTACTGAAGTAATGCTTCCCTGTGACTGCTGCCCCTGAGAGACAACCTCCATACTTCCCTGTGCACCCTCTGAACCCTGCTGCTCTGGTGTCACCTGAGTAGACCCCTGGTGGACCTCGGTCTGGACAGTATTTCCCCTGACAGTAAAGCTGCCTCCTCCAGAATCTCTGCCCCTGCCACCAAATCCTCATCAGGATAGTCCTTACAGATATTGTGCCAGGCGTCAGGACAGTCCCTGTGAGGGTGACCGATCTTCCCACAGAGGTTGCACCTGATGTTCTGGCAGTCTGCAGCCACATGGCCGACCTCCCCACACAGGTTGCACTTCACCACAGTACACGTATTCGCCAGGTGACCCGCCTTGCCACATTTGAAGCACTTACGAGGCTGCCCAGGATAGAAAACACACCCCTCTCCCTCCCAATAAAGAAGGAGTTGGGTAAGTGGGCAGTGATATTATCGCACTGGCGCAGTTTCACCAAAACCCTCCACCCTCCCGTCCAGATACCATCATTGTCTCTGCTTTTGGTGAGGTCAGAGACCAGGTCACAATGCCTCCGGAGCCACACCACAATGTCCTGCGGGGGAACAGACTCATTCCAGAAGATGAGATTAACCGTAACGGTATCTGGCTTAGAGATAGGAATAAAGCTGAACTTACTCCAGCCCTCAGAGTCTCTAAACTTGGGGAAATTAGACCAGAACCTGTCCAGGTCACTCATGAGCTTAAAGCTGACGTCATAGCCCTGCCTGTCTGGAAGATTAATCACCGCCAAGATGCTGACTGGCGCAAACCCCATCTGGCGACATAAGAGCTCCCTGACCACAAACCTTCTATCTGGCAGATCCTCCTTGGCACCTCTGTGCCGGAAACGCACGACGTTTCTCCGTTTAAACGCCTGGCCGGTATAATTGGCACCAGAGGTGAAGGACGGAGCGCCACGACTCCAGGCATTACTGGGGGGAACCTGCGGGGTCACACTAGGCTGACTGACGGGGTGAGGGTCTGCAGCAGGGGGGGCTGCTACACCTTGTGTGCTCGGAATTAAAGGGGGGAAATCACAGACATCATCATGAACATTGTTATCATCAACATCAATGTCACTATCAGACTGCGCAGCGTCCACCAAAGATACTGTGCTCCCCCAAACCCCGACCCCTCAGATACAGCGCGGTTATCCCCAGCATCAGAGCCCTGCTGGGCACCATCAGGAACTACCGGCACATGTCCACTGCCCAACTGTGGTGCCTGGCATTCTGAGACTTGTAGTCCCTGTGCTGAAAAATGTCCATGCTGCTGTTTGGAATCTGCTGCAGGCGGCTGTACTGGGCATTCTGCGACTTGTTGTACCTCTACTGGAATGTGCCCTTCATGCTGCTGCTTGAAATCTGCTGCAGGCTGTTGTGCTGGGCATTCTGAAACTTGTGGTACATCTGCTGGGGTCTGTACTACAGGCTGCTGCTGGTGCGGCATTTGCCCCTTTTGGAAGCAGAAACTTGCAGGCTGCAGCACTGTCCGCACCTGCTTCTGGGGTCCACCTGGGACAATGTCTGACCTGGAACCTGCAGAGTTCTGCTTCTGTGAATTAAACAGTTCCTGGTTCCTATAAGTCTCCGCCAGGGGCCCCATCCTCTCTAGGACGCAGTCCATGTCCCTCACCACTTTTGCCAGCAATACACCCAGTGTGTTCAGAGTCTCATCATAAAAATCATGACTCCCGGGATTAATAGCCTTTAGCTTATAGCAAGTGTCTATCTGCATCTGTAGTGAGTTTTCTGCTGCTGTAACTCACCGAACTTCTTGACCAGTCCTGGGATCTCCTCTGCGAGCTGAAGCTCAGGTGCACGTGGCGTCTCCTCCTGGGATCCTGCATTCAGCGATGTCCCCGGCTGCTTGAACCCAGACGTCTCCTTAATTTTCACCACCGCTGGTTTCATGGCTCCAGGCTCCACAGCACTTTTACTGCTGCCACCTGACTGCGACCGTGTGCGTCCTGACCGCGCCATACTGCATGCTGCTGTAAGTTCTCCTGGATGGTTTGTCTTTCCAAAGACGTCCGTCTCTGCCTGGGAGCAGGAGAGGTGATCTGCACAGCTGGGGCTGATCTCAACTGTGCACCTGGCAGGAGCTGCTTGCTGACTGGGGAGTTACCTGACTTCACATTGTGCTGTAACCCATCACTGACCGACACTTTTCCTTCTTGCTTCTTTGCTGGACTTGGAGAAGGTTTTCCTCCCAAAACTTTACTGACGGCTTTTTCCTCCTTCACAGAACTGCTGCAGCTTTGGCTCGCTGCATTCACTGCTCTGACAGTGGCTCTGGGATTAACATTCCCATTAGGAGAGGCCTGGGAGGCTTGTCCCAGTGTAGGCCGGGAAGCCTGGGCCTTGCCTGGGGAGCTTCCCCGCCCAGGGTGGCCCCTCCCTGGGCTTGCTCCAGACATCAGGAGAGCTACAAACACACAACCTCTCAGCTAGGAGGCAGTATTATAGTAGTTATATTCTTGTACATAGGGGCAGTATTATAGTAGTTATATTCTTGTATATAAGAGGCAGTATTATAGTAGTTATATTCTGTACATAGGGGCAGTATTATAGTAGTTATATTCTAGTACATAGGGGCAGTATTATAGTAGTTATATTCTTGTATATAAGAGGCAGTATTATAGTAGTTATATTCCTGTACATAGGAGCAGTATTATAGTAGTTATATTCTTGTACATAGGGGCAGTATTATAGTAGTTATATTCTTGTACATAGGGGCAGTATTATAGTAGTTATATTCTTGTACATAGGAGCAGTATTATAGTAGTTATATTCTAGTACATAGGGCAGTATTATAGTAGTTATATTCTTGTATATAGAGGCAGTATTATAGTAGTTATATTCTTGTATATAGAGGCAGTATTATAGTAGTTATATTCTTATACATAGGGGCAGTATTATAGCAGTTATATTCTTGTACATAGGGGCAGTATTATAGCAGTTATATTCTTGTACATAGGGCAGTATTATAGTAGTTATATTCTTGTACATAGGAGCAGTATTATAGTAGTTATATTCTTGTATATAGGGGCAGTATTATAGTAGTTATATTCTTGTACATATTAGCAGGATTATAGTAGTTATATTCTTGTAATAGGGGCAGTATTATAGTAGTTATATTCTTGTAATAGGGGCAGTATTATAGTAGTTATATTCTTGTACATAGGAGGCAGTATTATAGTAGTTATATTCTTGTACATAGGAGCAGTATTATAGTAGTTATATTCTTGTACATAGGAGGCAGTATTATAGTAGTTATATTCTTGTACATAGGGGCAGTATTATAGTAGTTATATTCTTGTATAAAGGGGCAGTATTATAGTAGTTATATTCTTGTACATAGGAGGCAGTATTATAGTAGTTATATTCTTGTACATAGGGGCAGTATTATAGTAGTTATATTCTTGTACATAGGAGGCAGTATTATAGTAGTTATATTCTTGTACATAGGGGCAGTATTATAGTAGTTATATTCCTGTACATAGGAGCAGTATTATAGTAGTTATATTCTTGTACATAGGGGCAGTATTATAGTAGTTATATTCTTGTACATAGGGGCAGTATTATAGTAGTTATATTCTTGTATATAGGGGCAGTATTATAGTAGTTATAATCTTGTACATAGGGCAGTATTATAGTAGTTATATTCTTGTACATAGGAGCAGTATTATAGTAGTTTATTTTTGCACATAGGAGCAGTATTATAGTAGTTATATTTCTAGTACATAGGAGCAGTATTATAGTAGTTATATTCTTGTACATAGGAGGCAGTATTATAGTAGTTATATTCTTGTACATAGGAGCAGTATTATAGCAGTTATATTCTTGTACATAGGGGCAGTATTATAGCAGTTATATTCTTGTACATAGGGGCAGTATTATAGTAGTTATATTCTTGTACATAGGGCAGTATTATAGTAGTTATATTCTTGTATATAGGGGCAGTATTATAGTAGTTATATTCTTGTACATATTGGGCAGGATTATAGTAGTTATATTCTTGTATATAGGGGCAGTATTATAGTAGTTATATTCTTGTATAGGCAGTATATAGTAGTTATTTGACATAGGGCAGTATTATAGTAGTTATATTCTTGTACATAGGAGGCAGTATTATAGTAGTTATATTCTTGTACATAGGAGCAGTATTATAGTAGTTATATTCTTGTACATAGGAGGCAGTATTATAGTAGTTATATTCTTGTACATAGGGCAGTATTATAGTAGTTATATTCTTGTATAAAGGGGCAGTATTATAGTAGTTATATTCTTGTACATAGGAGGCAGTATTATAGTAGTTATATTCTTGTACATAGGGGCAGTATTATAGTAGTTATATTCTTGTACATAGGAGGCAGTATTATAGTAGTTATATTCTTGTACATAGGGGTAGTATTATAGTAGTTATATTCTTGTACATAGGAGACAGTATTATAGTAGTTATATTCTTGTACATAGGGGCAGTATTATAGTAGTTATATTCTTGTACATAGGGGCAGTATTATAGTAGTTATATTCTTGTACATAGGGGCAGTATTATAGTAGTTATATTCTTGTACATAGGGGCAGTATTATAGTAGTTATATTCTTGTACATAGGAGCAGTATTATAGTAGTTATACTCTTGTACATAGGAGCAGTATTATAGTAGTTATATTCTTGTATATAGGGCAGTATTATAGTAGTTATATTCTTGTACATAGGGGCAGTATTATAGTAGTTATATTCTTGTATATAGGAGCAGTATTATAGTAGTTATATTCTTGTATATAGGGGCAGTATTATAGTAGTTATATTCTTGTACATAGGGGCAGTATTATAGTAGTTATATTCTAGTACATAGGGGCAGTATTATAGTAGTTATATTCTTGTATATAAGAGGCAGTATTATAGTAGTTATATTCCTGTACATAGGAGCAGTATTATAGTAGTTATATTCTTGTACATAGGGGCAGTATTATAGTAGTTATATTCTTGTACATAGGGGCAGTATTATAGTAGTTATATTCTTGTATATAGGGGCAGTATTATAGTAGTTATATTCTTGTATATAGGGGCAGTATTATAGTAGTTATAATCTTGTACATAGGGGCAGTATTATAGTAGTTATATTCTTGTACATAGGAGCAGTATTATAGTAGTTATATTCTTGCACATAGGAGCAGTATTATAGTAGTTATATTCTAGTACATAGGAGCAGTATTATAGTAGTTATATTCTTGTACATAGGAGCAGTATTATAGTAGTTATATTCTAGTACATAGGGGCAGTATTATAGTAGTTATATTCTTGTATATAGGAGCAGTATCATAGTAGTTATATTCTTGTATATAGGGGCAGTATTATAGTAGTTATAATCTTGTACATAGGGGCAGTATTATAGCAGTTATATTCTTGTACATAGGGGCAGTATTATAGTAGTTATATTCTTGTACATAGGGACAGTATTATAGCAGTTATATTCTTGTACATAGGGGGCAGTATTATAGTAGATATATTCTTGTATATAGGGGACAGTATTATAGTAGTTATATTCTTGTATATAGGAGCAGTATTATAGTAGTTATATTCTTGTACATAGGGACAGTATTATAGCAGTTATATTCTTGTACATAGGGGCAGTATTATAGTAGTTATATTCTTGTACATAGGGGGCAGTATTATAGTAGATATATTCTTGTATATAGGGGACAGTATTATAGTAGTTATATTCTTGTACATAGGAGCAGTATTATAGTAGTTATATTCTTGTACATAGGGACAGTATTATAGCAGTTATATTCTTGTACATAGGGGCAGTATTATAGTAGTTATATTCTTGTACACAGGAAAAGTATTTAGCAGTTAAATTCTTGTAGACACAACGCTGAAATAATCAGGACGTATTGGAGAGTTGGATGTGACAGGTCGGGCTGATCGGTCGCTGCATCTCTTGCTGGTTAATTTCCTCCTGGCAGCGCACACAGTGATTTACATTGATCAGGAGAGCAATTTTCGGCGCTGTCCCATGGGAAATTAAGCAGATGAGGATTGATAGGACAGGCTTGAATTTCAGCATGTTTTCTGATTTTATTCATTGTACTCTATTAAAACAAATAGGCACGGCAATGTTTTACTTCACGTTGCAAAAGGTCCAGTGAATTTACCAAGGAAGGTGCAGCTTTCTACAATCCCAAAAACATAATTAAAGCTGCTATGTGCCCACACAAGGGTCCAATCATTCATATGCAAAGCAGTTAATAAATTACAGCACAATAATACACCAGGAGAAAGCTTCCCATTAATTATAATTAATGTAACAGAAAGCGCCAGCTTAATAGAGGAATGGAAGTAATGGCAACAGAGACTGGAGCGGCGGGGTCCGCAACAGGGACGGGAGCGGCGGGGTCCGCAACAGGGACGGGAGCGGCGGGGTCCGCAACAGGGACGGGAGCGGCGGGGTCCGCAACAGGGACGGGAGCGGCGGGGTCCGCAACAGGGACGGGAGCGGCGGGGTCCCCAACAGGGACGGGAGGCGGCGGCGCCCGCAACAGGGACGGGAGCGGCGGAGCCCGCAACAGGGACGGGAGCGGCGGCGCCCGCAACAGGGACGGGAGCGGCGGCGTCCGCAACAGGGACGGGAGCGGCGGCGTCCGCAACAGGGACGGGAGCGGCGGCGTCCGCAACAGGGACGGGAGCGGCGGCGTCCGCAACAGGGACGGGAGCGGCGGCGCCCGCAACAGGGACGGGAGCGGCGGCGCCCGCAACAGGGACGGGAGCGGCGGCGTCCGCAACAGGGACGGGAGCGGCGGCGTCCGCAACAGGGACGGGAGCGGCGGCGTCCGCAACAGGGACGGGAGCGGCGGCGTCCGCAACAGGGACGGGAGCGGCGGCGTCCGCAACAGGGACGGGAGCGGCGTCAGCAAAGACTGTTTCATAACAGCAAAGAAAGCTCGCATAGCAGTTTACTAATCCCCCATAGTAGTGAATGGAGGGTGCCACGCATGCTCCACTTCTGGTAGTTTACAGCAGCATCTTCACTGCTGACGATTATATACAAATATAAAGAAGCAACCGATTGTGGATTTACAGCAACTAGACACATAAGACGTCACAGAAAACCAACAGGAGCAATGTCAGCGCTGCACTGCCGAGAAACGCCTGCACAACTCAGCGGCATCATATCGCCTCTGTACCACTAGAAAAACACAGGGGACAGGATAGAATTTACTAGGAGTGCAGCTCTGGAGTGTAATACAGGATGTAACTCAGGATCAGTAATGTAATGTATGTACACAGTGACTGCACCAGCAGAATAGTGAGTGCAGCTCTGGCGTATAATACAGGATGTAACTCAGGATCAGTAATGTAATGTATGTACACAGTGACTGTACCAGCAGAATAGTGAGTGCAGCTCTGGAGTATAATACAGGATGTAACTCAGGATCAGTAATGTAATGTATGTACACAGTGACTGCACCAGCAGAATAGTGAGTGCAGCTCTGGAGTATAATACAGGATGTAACACAGGATCAGTAATGTAATGTATGTACACAGTGACTGCACCAGCAGAATAGTGAGTGCAGCTCTGGAGTGTAATACACGATGTAACTCAGGATCAGTAATGTAATGTATGTACACAGTGACTGCACCAGCAGAATAGTGAGTGCAGCTCTGGAGTGTAATACAGGATGTAACTCAGGATCAGTAATATAATGTATGTACACAGTGACTGCACCAGCAGAATAGTGAGTGCAGCTCTGGGGTATAATACAGGAGGTAACTCAGGATTAGTAATGTAATGTATGTACACAGTGACTGCACCAGCAGAATAGTGAGTGCAGCTCTGGGGTATAATACAGGATGTAACACAGGATCAGTAATATAATGTATGTACACAGTGACTGCACCAGCAGAATAGTAAGTGCAGCTCTGGAGTGTAATACAGGATGTAACTCAGGATCAGTAATGTAATGTATGTACACAGTGACTGCACCAGCAGAATAGTGAGTGCAGCTCTGGGGTATAATACACGAGGTAACTCAGGATTAGTAATGTATGTACACAGTGACTGCCCCAGCAGAATAGTGAGTGCAGCTCTGGGGTATAATACAGGAGGTAACTCAGGATCAGTAATGTAATGTATGTAAACAGTGACTGTACCAGCATAATAGTGAGTGCAGCTCTGGAGTATAATACAGGATGTAACTCAGGATCAGTACAGGATCAGTAATGTAATGTATGTACACAGTGACTGCACCAGCAGAATAGTGAGTGCCGCTCTGGGTATAATACAGGAGGTAACTCAGGATCAGTAATGTAATGTATGTACACAGTGACTGCACCAGCAGAACAGTGAGTGCAGCTTTGGGGTATATATACAGGAGGTAACTCAGGATCAGTAATGTAATGTATGTACACAGTGACTGCACCAGCAGAATAGTGAGTGCAGCTCTGGGGTATAATACATGAGGTAACTCAGGATCAGTAATGTAATGTACAAAGTGACTGCACCAGCAGAACAGTGAGTGCAGCTCTGGAGTATAATACAGGATGTAACTCAGGATCAGTAATGTAATGTATGTACACAGTGACTGCACCAGCAGAATAGTGAGTGCAGCTCTGGGGTATAATACAGGAGGTAACTCAGGATCAGTAATGTAATGTATATACACAGTGACTGCACCAGCAGAATAGTGAGTGCAGCTCCGGGGTATAATACAGGATGTAACTCAGGATCAGTAATGTAATGTATGTACACATTGACTGCACCAGCAGAATAATGAGTGCAGCTCTGGAGTATAAATGTATCAGTACAGAGGGATAAACATGACTTCCATTAATTTCAATACATTTCCATGTGTGACTCTGTAACCAGCTTTTGTACGGAGGGTAAGTGACAGAATGATGGTCGGATGCAGCGTTATTACAGCTGCGTTAATGCTAATATATCAGATGTAAATACAGGAATTTGTGCCTCCTTGGGCTTTGCCTTATCGGACAGTGACCAGGAGGCCCCATGGCACAGGGGTAGGTCTGTACACAGACCAGGTGCAGAGGATGAAGTGTGGCGCCCACTGTGGGCATCACCACTTATCTGCACCCTTCTTCTTTGTACATTTCATCCGCACTCATCACTCACCAGACATCTCTTCATCTGAAATGACTGCACTTTCACGGCTTGCACTGCTTCATCCAGAAGCTTTTCCTGTTCGTCCTGCGGGGACTGCTGTGTGGTCGGCTGGGTAGAAAAAAAAGCAAAAATAATTAGTAAAGTTAAAAAACCTAATTGTACTACCATGCTGGTACTTTTTCAGGGGCATTTTCTCATCTAGCGTTCTGGGATTTTCAGTATCATTTACTTTTTCAGCATTATATTTAGAACTGTCCATACAGGCACAATCCACTGCTAAAAATCTGCTATGGCAGATGTTTGGCGTTTTTTTTTTTTTTTTTTTTGGGGGGGGGGGTGTTTACATCTTTTTGATGGAGTGCACCGCTCCACCACCTTCTTAGTTCTCACTTGCCAAGGGACTGTGCACTCTTGACGATTGACAGTTCCGAGTAACAGCGTTGTGTGTGCATCCGTGCTGCAATCACAGGAGGAGGGCAGAGATCGGGAGCTAACGGTGCGCTGCGGAGATCAGGTCACTTTCAGAGCAGCGCTTACAAGCTCTAGAGCAGTGTTTCCCAAACTCCAGTCCTCACGGGTCATGTTTTCAGGATTTCCATAGTGTTGCACAGGTGAGAGAATTCCTGATGCCTTATACTTCCACCATCTGCGCAATACAAAGGAATCCTGAAAACATGACCAGTGGGGACCGTGAGGACGGGAGTTTGGGACACACTGCTCTAGAGGAAAGAGATCATGAGCTCTGTGAATGTTTGTCCACTGATGACAGCAAAGTACATTGCAAAGTCACTTGTATTTTTAGCAGCACATTGCAATTTTAACCATAGGAAAATATGAAAAAAACCTGATTTGTCACCAGATTTTTGCTATATTATCTGACGTAGGGGAAGAGACCCTGATTCCAGCGATGTGTCCCTTACTGGGTTCCTTTTGATAAAATCCATGTTGCAAATCTAGCAGTTCTCTGAATGCTGAGCCCTGTATAACTCCGCCCACACCATTGATTGGCTGCTTTCCGTGTATACTGTGAAAGCGGCCTATCAGCGGTGGAGGCGTGACTGGACTACATGACAGAAGCTTTACTAGTCCTCTTGTGATAATCGAGCTAACAAAATATCAGTTTCATCAAAACTACAGCAAGTAGCCCAGTAAGGGACATATAGCTGGAATCAGGGTCTCTGTCCCTACATCACGCTTCTCTCAGATTAAGTGGCAAAAATCTGCTAACAGATCACCTTTAACTCTTTCCTTTTGCCAATGGGGGAAAATAATGAAAAAAAAAAAAAAAAGAGAGGGATCCTTTAAAGGGTTTGTGCACAGATAGGATTAACCCCTTAACTACCAGAGTAAAATAAGAAAAGCTTAGACTCTGCTGTCCTTTTCCACCGTTTTATGACATGAACGCTGCAGCCAGCCCCTCCGCATCGACGGAATATTGAGTTAACTGCTGATTGGCTGCAGCCCGACAGGAACAGCAGCGCCGACATCACTGGAACCGCACCGATGCAAAAAAAAAAAAAAAAAAAAAACGATTGCTTTTATTTGTTATGAGGAGTTCGTGGACTTTCAGACCAGTCAATCCTACGTCATCAAAATGGGGCAATATGTAAAAAAAAATCTGCACCGTTGGTTAACAGATGCTGAGAGCTGTTGTTTTGCTACAGCGATGGGTCGTCTTATAAAAGTGTCAACCCCGAAAATGGGGAATTTTGGTATGTTCCATTTCCACAGTGCATAGAGATAAAACAGGGCAGGGACACTTCCATTCACTCCTGAGGGGAGGGGGATAAATTGAGCGGCTTTAATTAATGTAACTCATTAATAACGTGTATGTAGACGCCCTGACACATGTATATGTAATAACTGAAGCCAGAGAGCCCTGCAGCCTGTATGCATTATACTATATACCCTATATACTGCTGTGTACATGGTATAGAGGGGTGTATAGATACAGAAAGTCCCCATGCACCACATATCTGCTGCTGCACATCCGGATTATATCCCGACTTCACATATTGCACCCCCTGGATACAACTTTAACATATGGCCCCCCGAAAACCGGAATCCAGGCCCAGCACCGCCCAGCAGCCTTGCTCCTAGGTCATTCCTGCACCTACCGCCCTCACAGACCGCAGCACAGCCCCTGCAGCCGCCATACTGGTGCCACAGCTCGTAAACAAGACACATGGGGGGTCGGAGACCCAAAAACTCACCATAGTGACTCCTCTCAGCTTCTCCCTCCTGTCATGTGACCTGCAGTCCCGGGCCCCGCCCTTCTCTAAGAAACCGCGCTCATCATTGGTCAACTCCCGCAGACAACTGTGCTGTAAGTTGATTGGAGGAGGCACAGATGAGTGACGGCGAGTGTAACCAATGAGAACGCGGCAGCTCTGCCCGGTACGTCAGACTGTACCGTCACTGTCAGGTGTGTGCTCGTAGTGTGCTGTGTGCACAGAGCGCGGTATCCGGAAAACACTGCCTCAAAAACGCTACTAAACCGCAGCTAAGAATAAAATATAACCACTACGAACACGGATTGACGTTAATGGAATGCTCATTTTTTGGTCTGAGGGCCGCAGTGTTAGTACCCTATCCCAAGAGCCGCAAACAAAATTAAAGGGGTATTTACAAGACTACATAATCAGAGCCACTATCAGTGCATGAATATATCACCAGAACCACTGTCAGTACATGAATACAGCAACAGAACCACTGTCAGTACACAAATACAGCAGCAGAACCACCGTCAGTACATGAATACAGCAGCAGAACCACCGTCAGTATAGGACTACAGCAGCAGAACCACCGTCAGTACATGAATACAGCAGCAGAAACACCGTCAGTACATGAATACAGCAGCAGAACCACTGTCAGCACATGAATACAGCAGTAGAACCACCATCAGTACATGAATACAGCAGCAGAACCACCGTCAGTACATTTAAATACAGCAGCAGAACCACCGTCAGTACATGAATACAGCAGCAGAACCACCGTCAGTACATGAATACAGCAACAGAACCACTGTCAGTACACAAATACAGCAGCAGAACCACCGTCAGTACATGAATACAGCAGCAGAACCACCGTCAGTATAGGACTACAGCAGCAGAACCACCGTCAGTACATGAATACAGCAGCAGAAACACCGTCAGTACATGAATACAGCAGCAGAACCACTGTCAGCACATGAATACAGCAGTAGAACCACCATCAGTACATGAATACAGCAGCAGAACCACCGTCAGTACATGAATACAGCAGCAGAACCACCGTCAGTACATGAATACAGCAGCAGAACCACCGTCAGTACATGAATACAGCAGCAGAACCACCGTCAGTATAGGACTACAGCAGCAGAACCACCGTCAGTACATGAACACAGCAGCAGAAACACCGTCAGTACATGAATACAGCAGCAGAACCACTGTCAGTATAGGACTACAGCAGCTGAACCACCGTCAGTACATGAATACAGCAGCAGAACCACCGTCAGTATAGGACTACAGCAGCAGAAACACCGTCAGTATAGGACTACAGCAGCAGAACCACTGTCAGTACATGAATACAGCAGCAGAAACACCGTCAGTACATGAATACAGCAGCAGAACCACTGTCAGTATAGGACTACAGCAGCAGAACCACCGTCAGTACATGAATACAGCAGCAGAAACACCGTCATTACATGAATACAGCAGCAGAACCACTGTCAGTGTATGAATACAGCAGCAGAACCACCGTCAGCACATGAATACAGCAACAGAACCACTGTCAGTACACAAATACAGCAGCAGAACCACCGTCAGTACATGAATACAGCAGCAGAACCACCGTCAGTATAGGACTACAGCAGCAGAACCACCGTCAGTACATGAATACAGCAGCAGAAACACCGTCAGTACATGAATACAGCAGCAGAACCACTGTCAGCACATGAATACAGCAGTAGAACCACCGTCAGTACATGAATACAGCAGCAGAACCACCGTCAGTACATGAATACAGCAGCAGAACCACCGTCAGTACATGAATACAGCAGCAGAACCACCGTCAGTACATGAATACAGCAGCAAACCACCGTCAGTATAGGACTACAGCAGCAGAACCACCGTCAGTACATGAACACAGCAGCAGAACCACCGTCAGTACATGAATACAGCAGCAGAACCACCGTCAGTATAGGACTACAGCAGCAGAACCACCGTCAGTACATGAACACAGCAGCAGAAACACCGTCAGTACATGAATACAGCAGCAGAACCACTGTCAGTATAGGACTACAGCAGCTGAACCACCGTCAGTACATGAATACAGCAGCAGAACCACTGTCAGTATAGGACTACAGCAGCAGAACCACCGTCAGTACATGAATACAGCAGCAGAAACACCGTCAGTACATGAATACAGCAGCAGAACCACTGTCAGTGTATGAATACAGCAGCAGAACCACCGTCAGCACATGAATACAGCAGCAGAACCACCGTCAGTACATGAATACATGTCATGTGTGCATTGCCACGAAGATCGTCGCGGTTGCACATTTTGACTTCTCACAGCTGAGTTTCTGTTTCTTTGTGTTTGGCAGCTTGGGAGTTAATTCTGTCTGTGCTCTGTGCTGGGACTGGGTGCAGTTTCTCCCGGCTGCAATTGATTATTTGTTGATTGGTTTCCTTTAAATTCCTGGTTGTCTGCTTTGGGAGTTGCCAGTGAAACCTTCATGCAGACCACAGATAGGAATGAATCTGTATAGACTTAAGTTGTGAGCTCCTTAGTTGTTTTAAGCTCAACTTGGTTAGAGTTTATTTCCCAGACCATTTATGTTCCTTCGGTGTTTGAGTGTGTATGCAAGTGAGTGCTATCCTGTCTGTCTTATATGTCTAATCTATGTATTTAGCTGAGATCAGCCCATATCCCTTTGGTGGTAGTCAGGATCCTTCTTAGGACTGATTACAGGGTTCAGGGTCTGACAGGAGACAGGGTTAGGTTGGAGACTTGGACCTCTGAACCATTATCAGTACCTCCAAGGTAAGGGATTAGTTAGGACCCCAGTGTAGGGTCAGGTTAGACCCCGGTCCTCCTCTTTCCTGTTACAGCTCATCAAGTCCTCAAGATTAACCCTGAGATCAACTATATCGTTCCTGCACATCTAGTCCTCAAGATTAACCCTAAAGTTCTGCAGAGATTGTGTCAGGTAAATCTATTTTATACTTACATTCTGTTGTTGCTAAACTATATGTTGTATAGAGTGTGGTTCCTGTATAAATAGTTTACTGACATTGTATTCATATCATTAGACAGCGTGACAATACAGCAGCAGAACCACCGTCAGTACATGAATACAGCAGCAGAACCACTGTCAGTGTATGAATACAGCAGCAGAACCACCGTCAGCACATGAATACAGCAGCAGAACCACCGTCAGCACATGAATACAGCAGTAGAACCACCGTCAGTACATGAATACAGCAGCAGAACCACCGTCAGCACATGAATACAGCAGTAGAACCACCGTCAGTACATGAATACAGCAGCAGAACCACCGTCAGTACATGAATACAGCAGCAGAACCACTGTCAGTGTATGAATACAGCAGCAGAACCACCGTCAGCACATGAATACAGCAGGAGAACCACCGTCAGTACATGAATACAGCAGCAGAACCACCGTCAGTACATGAATACAGCAGCAGAATCACTGTCAGTACATGAATACAGCAGCAGAACCACTGTCAGTGTATGAATACAGCAGCAGAACCACCGTCAGCACATGAATACAGCAGCAGAACCACCGTCAGCACATGAATACAGCAGTAGAACCACCGTCAGTACATGAATACAGCAGCAGAAACACCGTCAGTATATGAATACAGCAGCAGAACCACCGTCAGTACATAATGTCACGCGGTCTTATGATATGTGTACGATGTCAGTAAACTATTCTTAAAAGAACAACACTCTATACAACATATAGATTTAGCAACATCAGCATGTAAATATAGAATAGATTTACCTGACACGATATCCGTTGAACTCAGGGTTAATCTTGAGGACTTGATACACTGTCACAGGAAAGAGGAGGACCGGGGGTCTAACCTGACCCTAAACTGGGGTCCTAACTAATCCCTCACCTTGGAGGTACTGATAATGGTTCAGAGGTCCAAGTCTCCAGCCTAACCCTGTCTCCTATCAGTCCCTGAACCCTGTAATCAGTCCTAAGAAGGATTCTGATTACCACCAAAGGGATATGGGCTGATCTCTGCTAAATACACAGATTAGACATATAAGACAGACTGGAGAAAACACAGACTTGCATACACACTCAAACACAGAAGGAACATAAATGATCTGGGATATTAAACTCTAAGCAAGGTGAGCTTAAAACAACTAAGGAGCTCTTTAACTTAAGTCTATACAGATACAATCCTATCTGTGGTCTGCATGAAGAATTTCACTGGCAACTCCCAACACAGACAACCAGAGATTTAAAGGAAACCAATCAACAAATAATTAATTGCAGCCGGAAGAAACTGCACCCAGTCCCAGAACTGAGCACAGACAGAATTAACTCCCTAACTGCCAAACACAAAGAAACAGCAACTCAGCTGTGAGAAGTCAGAATGTGCAACCGCGACGATCTTCGTGGCAATGCACACATGACAGTACCCCCCCTTCTACGAGGGGCCTCCGGACCCTCAGGGCCAGGTTTGCCCGGTGAGTTCTGTGGAAGGTCCGCACCAAACGATCTGCGTTAATGTCAGACGCAGGAACCCACGTCCTCTCCTCTGGACCATACCCCTTCCAATGCACCAAGTACTGAAGGGACCGGCGATTCAGACGTGAGTCAATGATCTTTGACACTTGAAACTCCAAGTTACCATTGACCACCACTGGAGGAGGAGGTAGAGGTGATGGTATGACTGGTGCCACGTACCTCTTAAGTAATGACTTGTGGAACACATTATGAATTTTAAACGTAGGAGGGAGGTCCAGACGAAATGCCACAGGATTAATTATGGAACTGATCCTGTACGGCCCGATGAATCTGGGGCCCAGCTTCCAGGAGGGAACTTTAAGTTTTATATTCCTGGTAGACAACCATACCAGATCGTTCACATTAAGATCTGGACCAGAAACTCTCCTCCTATCAGCCATACGTTTATAACGGTTCCCCATAGCACTCAGATTATTCAGCACTCCTCTCCACACTGAAGCAAGTGACGACGAGAAACGCTCCTCCTCAGGAACCCCAGAAGGGCCCCCCCTATTGAATGTACAAAACTGGGGATGAAAACCATATGCCCCAAAAAACGGGGACTTACCAGTGGACTCGCTCCGCCTGTTGTTAAGAGCGAACTCTGCCAAAGGCAAGAAAGAAGACCAGTCCTCCTGGTTCTCTGAGACAAAACACCGAAGATAAGTCTCTAGGCTTTGATTCAGACGCTCTGTCTGACCATTGGTCTGCGGATGAAAAGCCGAGGAAAATGACAATTGCATCCCCCGACGTAAACAAAATGCCCTCCAAAATTTGGACACAAACTGAGACCCCCTATCTGACACCACATCAGAAGGCAACCCATGAAGTCTCACAATCTCCCCAATGAACACCTGCGCCAGAGTTTTAGCATTAGGGAGGGCAGGAAGAGCAATGAAATGTGCCATCTTACTGAACCTGTCAACAACCACCAGTATGACAGTCTTCCCTGACGACTGAGGAAGGTCCGTGATGAAGTCCATAGACAAATGAGTCCATGGACGCTCCGGAAGTTTCAAGGGTAAGAGGGTCCCAGACGGACGGGTATGAGGGGTCTTAGAGCGAGCACAAACCCCACAGGACGCGACAAAAGTTAAAACATCTTTATTAACGTTAGGCCACCAAAACCGGCGAGAAAGGAGATCTAAAGTAGCCTTACTCCCTGGATGTCCTGCTAAAGCAGAATTATGATGTGCCTCAATAACCTTTTGTCTCAACTGATTTGGGACAAACAGTCTCCCTGGAGGTCCTGCAGGGGCGTCCCCCTGAGCCTCTAACACCTCCTCCTCAAGCTCAGAACATACAGCCGACACTACCACCCCCTCCTGAAGGATAGGAATCGGGTCATCCATTTTCCCGGCCCCTGGGAAACTGCGAGACAAGGCATCCGCCTTAACATTCTTAGATCCAGGGCGATAAGTGACAACAAAATTAAACCTGGTAAAAAACAACGACCATCGAGCTTGTCTGGAATTCAGACGCTTAGCAGATTCCAAATACAGCAGGTTCTTGTGATCAGTAATGACGGTGACCGGGTGGACTGCCCCCTCCAAAAAGTGACGCCATTCTTCAAAAGCCAACTTAATGGCCAAAAGTTCCCTATTGCCGATATCATAATTCCTTTCGGCGGACGACAATTTTTTAGAAAAGAAAGCGCACGGATGCCATTTACCAGGGGACGGACCCTGGGACAATATTGCACCCACCCCTACGTCAGACGCGTCCACCTCCACAACGAACGGCTGTGATGCATCTGGTTGGATGAGAACGGGTGCCGAAGCAAAACATTTTTTCAAAGAGGAAAAAGCTTGGCAAGCTTTGTCCGACCATTTAGAAAAATCCGTCCCTTTTCTTGTCATGTCAGTGAGAGGTTTGACAACAGATGAGAAATTACAAATACATTTCCGGTAGTAGTTAGCAAACCCCAGAAAACGCTGCAGAGCCTTAAGATCCTCTGGCTGATCCCATTCAAGCACTGCTCTCACCTTTTCAGGGTCCATACGGAAACCGGAGGCTGACACCAAGAAACCCAAAAACTGAAGTTCCTGTACGGCGAATACACACTTTTCCAGTTTGGCGTATAGTTTATTGTCTCGCAAGATCTGCAACACCTGTCTCACATGCTCCTGGTGAGACACAAGATCTGGTGAGTAAATTAAAATGTCATCCAAATATACGACCACAAACAGCCCCACAAGGTGACGAAAAATGTCATTAACAAAATGTTGGAATACTGCTGGTGCAGTAGTCAGACCAAAAGGCATGACAAGGTTCTCATAATGTCCCTCCGGCGTGTTAAACGCCGTTTTCCACTCATCCCCCTCTTTTATCCTAATCAGATTATACGCCCCCCTGAGATCCAATTTAGAGAACCATTTGGCGCCAACAATTTGATTGAAGAGATCAGGAATCAGAGGGAGTGGATACGGATCTCGAACAGTAATCCGATTAAGTTTGCGGAAATCCAAGCAAGGGCGTAGGCCTCCATCTTTTTTCTTCACAAAGAAGAACCCCGCGGCCACTGGGGAAGATGACGGTCTAATATGCCCTTTGGCCAGACTTTCAGAAATATAATCTTTCATAGCCTGCCTCTCAGGACCAGAAAGGTTATATAACCTAGCTTTAGGTAACTTAGCATCAGGAAGTAAATTAATAGAGCAGTCATACACGCGATGAGGAGGCAACTCCTGACACCCCTCCTCAGAGAACACATCCCCAAAGTCCTCCAAAAAAGGAGGCAAAGTACTAGGCACGACCGCACTGATGACTGTGTTCATGCAGTTACTTTTGCAAAACTCACCCCATTGGCTTATATCTCTGGACTGCCAATTAATCACAGGGTTATGTTTAACCAACCAAGGAAGTCCCAACACAATAGGAGTAGGTAGACCCTCCAACACATAACAAGATAATAGTTCCCTATGTATTGCCCCTACCCGAAGGTCAATGTTATGAACCTCATGAACAAAGCTACCTTGGCCGAGAGGCCTGGCGTCAATGGAGAATATAGGGATCGGTTTGACCAATACACTCAGATGCATACCTTGAGCCTGAGCAAACTGAGCGTCAACCAGATTAGCCCCGGACCCACTATCAAGAAGAACAGAAAATCTCTCCACTCTCGTACCAACCACCACCTCCACTGGTACAAGGAACTGAGAAGAACTAGCGGACGAAATACATACTCCCAGGTTGTCGTCCACCACACAACCTGGGATTAACAGTTTTCCGGCGACTTCTTGCTCAACAAGGCACGGGATGGACATCCCCCAACAAAATGTCCCTCTTTCCCGCAGAAGAAACACCTTCTAGTCCTGCGGCGTACCGCCAATCCCCTCCTACGAAATGATGTCCCTCCCAACTGCATAGGCTCCTCCGAACAGACAAGGGGAACCTCAACATAAGGGACTTTAGTAGTAGGTGGAGTAACAACAGGGGGCGGAGTTACCTCGCACCTCTCCCGGAGCCGTCTATCAGTACGGATAGCTAAGGCCATAGCAGCCTCCAGAGAAGGAGGAGACTCATACTGAGCCAAAACGTCCTTTAATTTGTCAGAAAGCCCATGACAAAACTGGCTTCTAAGAGCTGGGTCATTCCACTGAGTATCTGTGGCCCATCTACGGAACTCAGAAGCAAATTCCTCCGCCGGACGATCTCCCTGCTGTATCTTACGTAATTTTGTCTCAGCAAGAGAGACCCGATCTGGGTCATCATATACCAAACCCAGGGCAGTAAAAAATCGATCTACTGACTGTAGAGCCGGGGATCCCGGAGGAAGGGAGAAGGCCCAGGATTGAGGGTCCCCTTGTAGGAGCGAGATAACAATTCCCACTCTCTGCTCCTCACTCCCTGATGATCGAGGCCGAAGCCGAAAATACAATTTACATGCTTCCCTGAAGGTAAAAAATTTGTCTCGCCCCCAGTGAACCTGTCCGGGAGAGCTACTTTAGGTTCAAATCTGGTTTGCTCCAGGGGAGACAAAACTTTGGACTTAATGTCCGTCAGCTCCATGGATAATCCCTGCAACTGCAGAGCCAGCTGGGCTACTGGATCCATGGCAACTGGGAATAATTTTATGGGCCAGTGAAAATGTCACGCGGTCTTATGATATGTGTACGATGTCAGTAAACTATTCTTAAAAGAACAACACTCTATACAACATATAGATTTAGCAACATCAGCATGTAAATATAGAATAGATTTACCTGACACGATATCGGTTGAACTCAGGGTTAATCTTGAGGACTTGATACACTGTCACAGGAAAGAGGAGGACCGGGGGTCTAACCTGACCCTAAACTGGGGTCCTAACTAATCCCTCACCTTGGAGGTACTGATAATGGTTCAGAGGTCCAAGTCTCCAGCCTAACCCTGTCTCCTATCAGTCCCTGAACCCTGTAATCAGTCCTAAGAAGGATTCTGATTACCACCAAAGGGATATGGGCTGATCTCTGCTAAATACACAGATTAGACATATAAGACAGACTGGAGAAAACACAGACTTGCATACACACTCAAACACAGAAGGAACATAAATGATCTGGGATATTAAACTCTAAGCAAGGTGAGCTTAAAACAACTAAGGAGCTCTTTAACTTAAGTCTATACAGATACAATCCTATCTGTGGTCTGCATGAAGAATTTCACTGGCAACTCCCAACACAGACAACCAGAGATTTAAAGGAAACCAATCAACAAATAATTAATTGCAGCCGGAAGAAACTGCACCCAGTCCCAGAACTGAGCACAGACAGAATTAACTCCCTAACTGCCAAACACAAAGAAACAGCAACTCAGCTGTGAGAAGTCAGAATGTGCAACCGCGACGATCTTCGTGGCAATGCACACATGACAGTACCCCCCCTTCTACGAGGGGCCTCCGGACCCTCAGGGCCAGGTTTGCCCGGGTGAGTTCTGTGGAAGGTCCGCACCAAACGATCTGCGTTAATGTCAGACGCAGGAACCCACGTCCTCTCCTCTGGACCATACCCCTTCCAATGCACCAAGTACTGAAGGGACCGGCGATTCAGACGTGAGTCAATGATCTTTGACACTTGAAACTCCAAGTTACCATTGACCACCACTGGAGGAGGAGGTAGAGGTGATGGTATGACTGGTGCCACGTACCTCTTAAGTAATGACTTGTGGAACACATTATGAATTTTAAACGTAGGAGGGAGGTCCAGACGAAATGCCACAGGATTAATTATGGAACTGATCCTGTACGGCCCGATGAATCTGGGGCCCAGCTTCCAGGAGGGAACTTTAAGTTTTATATTCCTGGTAGACAACCATACCAGATCGTTCACATTAAGATCTGGACCAGAAACTCTCCTCCTATCAGCCATACGTTTATAACGGTTCCCCATAGCACTCAGATTATTCAATACACCTCTCCACACTGAAGCAAGTGACGACGAGAAACGCTCCTCCTCAGGAACCCCAGAAGGGCCCCCCCTATTGAATGTACAAAACTGGGATGAAAACCATATGCCCCAAAAAACGGGGACTTACCAGTGGACTCGCTCCGCCTGTTGTTAAGAGCGAACTCTGCCAAAGGCAAGAAAGAAGACCAGTCCTCCTGGTTCTCTGAGACAAAACACCGAAGATAAGTCTCTAGGCTTTGATTCAGACGCTCTGTCTGACCATTGGTCTGCGGATGAAAAGCCGAGGAAAATGACAATTGCATCCCCCGACGTAAACAAAATGCCCTCCAAAATTTGGACACAAACTGAGACCCCCTATCTGACACCACATCAGAAGGCAACCCATGAAGTCTCACAATCTCCCCAATGAACACCTGCGCCAGAGTTTTAGCATTAGGGAGGGCAGGAAGAGCAATGAAATGTGCCATCTTACTGAACCTGTCAACAACCACCAGTATGACAGTCTTCCCTGACGACTGAGGAAGGTCCGTGATGAAGTCCATAGACAAATGAGTCCATGGACGCTCCGGAAGTTTCAAGGGTAAGAGGGTCCCAGACGGACGGGTATGAGGGGTCTTAGAGCGAGCACAAACCCCACAGGACGCGACAAAAGTTAAAACATCTTTATTAACGTTAGGCCACCAAAACCGGCGAGAAAGGAGATCTAAAGTAACCTTACTCCCTGGATGTCCTGCTAAAGCAGAATTATGATGTGCCTCAATAACCTTTTGTCTCAACTGATTTGGGACAAACAGTCTCCCTGGAGGTCCTGCAGGGCGTCCCCCTGAGCCTCTAACACCTCCTCCTCAAGCTCAGAACATACAGCCGACACTACCACCCCCTCCTGAAGGATAGGAATCGGGTCATCCATTTTCCCGGCCCCTGGGAAACTGCGAGACAAGGCATCCGCCTTAACATTCTTAGATCCAGGGCGATAAGTGACAACAAAATTAAACCTGGTAAAAAACAACGACCATCGAGCTTGTCTGGAATTCAGACGCTTAGCAGATTCCAAATACAGCAGGTTCTTGTGATCAGTAATGACGGTGACCGGGTGGACTGCCCCCTCCAAAAAGTGACGCCATTCTTCAAAAGCCAACTTAATGGCCAAAAGTTCCCTATTGCCGATATCATAATTCCTTTCGGCGGACGACAATTTTTTAGAAAAGAAAGCGCACGGATGCCATTTACCAGGGGACGGACCCTGGGACAATATTGCACCCACCCCTACGTCAGACGCGTCCACCTCCACAACGAACGGCTGTGATGCATCTGGTTGGATGAGAACGGGTGCCGAAGCAAAACATTTTTTCAAAGAGGAAAAAGCTTGGCAAGCTTTGTCCGACCATTTAGAAAAATCCGTCCCTTTTCTTGTCATGTCAGTGAGAGGTTTGACAACAGATGAGAAATTACAAATACATTTCCGGTAGTAGTTAGCAAACCCCAGAAAACGCTGCAGAGCCTTAAGATCCTCTGGCTGATCCCATTCAAGCACTGCTCTCACCTTTTCAGGGTCCATACGGAAACCGGAGGCTGACACCAAGAAACCCAAAAACTGAAGTTCCTGTACGGCGAATACACACTTTTCCAGTTTGGCGTATAGTTTATTGTCTCGCAAGATCTGCAACACCTGTCTCACATGCTCCTGGTGAGACACAAGATCTGGTGAGTAAATTAAAATGTCATCCAAATATACGACCACAAACAGCCCCACAAGGTGACGAAAAATGTCATTAACAAAATGTTGGAATACTGCTGGTGCAGTAGTCAGACCAAAAGGCATGACAAGGTTCTCATAATGTCCCTCCGGCGTGTTAAACGCCGTTTTCCACTCATCCCCTCTTTTATCCTAATCAGATTATACGCCCCCCTGAGATCCAATTTAGAGAACCATTTGGCGCCAACAATTTGATTGAAGAGATCAGGAATCAGAGGGAGTGGATACGGATCTCGAACAGTAATCCGATTAAGTTTGCGGAAATCCAAGCAAGGGCGTAGGCCTCCATCTTTTTTCTTCACAAAGAAGAACCCCGCGGCCACTGGGGAAGATGACGGTCTAATATGCCCTTTGGCCAGACTTTCAGAAATATAATCTTTCATAGCCTGCCTCTCAGGACCAGAAAGGTTATATAACCTAGCTTTAGGTAACTTAGCATCAGGAAGTAAATTAATAGAGCAGTCATACACGCGATGAGGAGGCAACTCCTGACACCCCTCCTCAGAGAACACATCCCAAAGTCCTCCAAAAAAGGAGGCAAAGTACTAGGCACGACCGCACTGATGACTGTGTTCATGCAGTTACTTTTGCAAAACTCACCCCATTGGCTTATATCTCTGGACTGCCAATTAATCACAGGGTTATGTTTAACCAACCAAGGAAGTCCAACACAATAGGAGTAGGTAGACCCTCCAACACATAACAAGATAATAGTTCCCTATGTATTGCCCCTACCGAAGGTCAATGTTATGAACCTCATGAACAAAGCTACCTTGGCCGAGAGGCCTGGCGTCAATGGAGAATATAGGGATCGGTTTGACCAATACACTCAGATGCATACCTTGAGCCTGAGCAAACTGAGCGTCAACCAGATTAGCCCCGGACCCACTATCAAGAAGAACAGAAAATCTCTCCACTCTCGTACCAACCACCACCTCCACTGGTACAAGGAACTGAGAAGAACTAGCGGACGAAATACATACTCCCAGGTTGTCGTCCACCACACAACCTGGGATTAACAGTTTTCCGGCGACTTCTTGCTCAACAAGGCACGGGATGGACATCCCCCAACAAAATGTCCCTCTTTCCCGCAGAAGAAACACCTTCTAGTCCTGCGGCGTACCGCCAATCCCCTCCTACGAAATGATGTCCCTCCAACTGCATAGGCTCCTCCGAACAGACAAGGGGAACCTCAACATAAGGGACTTTAGTAGTAGGTGGAGTAACAACAGGGGGCGAGTTACCTCGCACCTCTCCCGGAGCCGTCTATCAGTACGGATAGCTAGGGCCATAGCAGCCTCCAGTGATGGAGGAGAATCATACTGAGCCAAAACGTCCTTTAATTTGTCAGAAAGCCCATGACAAAACTGGCTTCTAAGAGCTGGGTCATTCCACTGAGTATCTGTGGCCCATCTACGGAACTCAGAAGCAAATTCCTCCGCCGGACGATCTCCCTGCTGTATCTTACGTAATTTTGTCTCAGCAAGAGAGACCCGATCTGGGTCATCATATACCAAACCCAGGGCAGTAAAAAATCGATCTACTGACTGTAGAGCCGGGGATCCCGGAGGAAGGGAGAAGGCCCAGGATTGAGGGTCCCCTTGTAGGAGCGAGATAACAATTCCCACTCTCTGCTCCTCACTCCCTGATGATCGAGGCCGAAGCCGAAAATACAATTTACATGCTTCCCTGAAGGTAAAAAATTTGTCTCGCCCACCAGTGAACCTGTCCGGGAGAGCTACTTTAGGTTCAAATCTGGTTTGCTCCAGGGGAGACAAAACTTTGGACTTAATGTCCGTCAGCTCCATGGATAATCCCTGCAACTGCAGAGCCAGCTGGGCTACTGGATCCATGGCAACTGGGAATAATTTTATGGGCCAGTGAAAATGTCACGCGGTCTTATGATATGTGTACGATGTCAGTAAACTATTCTTAAAAGAACAACACTCTATACAACATATAGATTTAGCAACATCAGCATGTAAATATAGAATAGATTTACCTGACACGATATCGGTTGAACTCAGGGTTAATCTTGAGGACTTGATACACTGTCACAGGAAAGAGGAGGACCGGGGGTCTAACCTGACCCTAAACTGGGGGTCCTAACTAATCCCTCACCTTGGGTACTGATAATGGTTCAGAGGTCCAAGTCTCCAGCCTAAACCCTGTCTCCTATCAGTCCCTGAACCCTGTAATCAGTCCTAAGAAGGATTCTGATTACCACCAAAGGGATATGGCTGATCTCTGCTAAATACACAGATTAGACATATAAGACAGACTGGAGAAAACACAGACTTGCATACACACACAAACACAGAAGGAACATAAATGATCTGGGATATTAAACTCTAAGCAAGGTGAGCTTAAAACAACTAAGGAGCTCTTTAACTTAAGTCTATACAGATACAATCCTATCTGTGGTCTGCATGAAGAATTTCACTGGCAACTCCCAACACAGACAACCAAGATTTAAAGGAAACCAATCAACAAATAATTAATTGCAGCCGGAAGAAACTGCACCCAGTCCCAGAACTGAGCACAGACAGAATTAACTCCCTAACTGCCAAACACAAAGAAACAGCAACTCAGCTGTGAGAAGTCAGAATGTGCAACCGCGACGATCTTCGTGGCGATGCACACATGACACATGAATACAGCAGCAGAAACACAGTCAGTATATGAATACAGCAGCAGAACCACCGTCAGCACATGAATACAGCAGTAGAACCACCGTCAGTGCATGAATACAGCAGTAGAACCACCGTCAGTACATGAATACAGCAGCAGAACCACTGTCAGTGTATGAATACAGCAGCAGAACCACCGTCAGTACATGAATACATCAGCAGAACCACCGTCAGTACATGAATACAGCAGCAGAACCACCGTCAGTACAGAATACAGCAGCAGAACCACCGTCAGTACATGAATACAGCAGCAGGACCACCGTCAGTATACAGTGCCTACAAGTAGTAGTCAACCCCCTGCAGATTTAGCTGGTTTGATTAAGATGCAAATAAGTTAGAGCCTTCAAACTGCAAACAAGAGTAGGATTTATTAAAACAGAAGCATAAATCTTACAAAACAAAAAGTTATGTTGCTACAGTTGAATTTTAATAAATTTTAAACATAAAAGTGTGGGTCAATTATTATACAACCCCTATGTTTAATATTTCGTGGAATAACCCTTGTTGCAATTACAGCTAATAATCGTCTTTATAAGACCTGATCAGGCCGGCACAGGTCTGTGGAGTTATCTTGGCCCACCTCCATGCAGATCTTCTCCAAGTTATCTAGGTTCTTTGGGTGTCTCATGTGGACTTTAATCTTGAGCTCCTTCCACAAGTTTTCAATTGGGTTAAGGTCAGGAGACTGACTAGGCCACTCCAACACCTTGACTTTTTCCCTCTTGAACCAGGCCTTGGTTTTCTTGGCTGTGTGCTTTGGGTCGTTGTCTTGTTGGAAGATGAAATTACGACCCATCTTAAGATCCTTGATGGAGGAGCGGAGGTTCTTGGCCAAAATCTCCAGTAGGCCGTGCTATCCATCCTCCCATGGATGCGGACCAGATGGCCAGGCCCCTTGGCTGAGAAACAGCCCCACAGCATGATGCTGTCACCACCATGCTTGACTGTAGGGATGGTATTCTTGGGGTCGTATGCAGTGCCATCCAGTCTCCAAACGTCACGTGTGTGTGTTGGCACCAAAGATCTCGATCTTGGTCTCATCAGACCATAGAACCTTGAACCAGTCTGTCTCAGAGTCCTCCAAGTGATCATGAGCAAACTGTAGACGAGCCTTGACATGACGCTTTGAAAGTAAAGGTACCTTACGGGCTCGTCTGGAACGGAGACCATTGCGGTGGAGTACGTTACTTATGGTATTGACTGAAACCAATGTCCCCACTGCCATGAGATCTTCCCGAAGCTCCTTCCTTGTTGTCCTTGGGTTAGCCTTGACTCTTCGGACAAGCCAGGAAACTTTCAAAGGCTGTCCAGGCCGTGGAAGGCTAACAGTAGTTCCATAAGCCTTCCACTTACGGATGATGCTCCCAACAGTGGAGACAGGTAGGGCCAACTCCTTGGAAAGGGTTTTGTACCCCTTGCCAGCCTTGTGACCCTCCACGATCTTGTCTCTGATGGCCTTGGAATGCTCCTTTGTCTTTCCCATGTTGACCATGTATGAGTGGTGTTCACAAGTTTGGGGAGGGTCTTAAATAGTCAGAAAAGGCTGGCAAAAGAGATCATTAATCCACACATGTGAAGCTCACTATTCTTGGTGCCTGAACTACTTCTTAATACTTTAGGGGGACCAAACAGAATTCTTGTGGTTTGAGGGGTTGAATAATAAATGACACTCTGAATTAACTTTTAACGTTTTTTTTTTAAAAAAAATTAAAACAAAAATTTTTGCTGCAGTGCATTTCCCACTTCCAGGCTGATCTACAGTACAAATGTCACAATGCCAAGTTAATTCCGCATGTGTCAACCAGCTAAATCTGCAGGGGGTTGAATACTACTTGTAGGCACTGTATGAATTCAGCAGCAGAACCACCGTCAGTACATGAATACATCAGCAGAACCACCATCAGTACATGAATACAGCAGCAGAACCACCGTCAGTACATAAATACATCAGCAGAACCACCGTCAGTACATGAATACATCAGCAGAACCACCGTCAGTATATGAATACAGCAGCAGGACCACCGTCAGTATATGAATACAGCAGCAGAACCACCGTCAGTATATGAATACAGCAGCAGAACCACCGTCAGTAAACTGTCAGTGCTAGCTCCCCACCACCACCACCATCAAATACGTCTCCTCATTCCTCACAGCTTTGATATCTTCAGCGTCTTCTGACTCTCGATGACATCTCAGTCTCAGGGCAGACGGCGCGATGACTTCACTACAGCGCACTGAGGAATCCGGACCTGTTTGATTTTGTGTATGGAGCATTTTATGGGGCCCATTATACTGTATGGAGCATTATATGGGGCCATTATACTGTAAGGAGCAATATATGGGGCCATTATACTATATGGAGCATAATATGGGGCCATTATACTGTAAGGAGCAATATATGGAGCCATTATACTGTATGGAGCATTATATGGGGCCATTATACTGTAAGGAGCAATATATGGGGCCATTATACTGTATGGAGCAATATATGGGGCCATTATACTGTACAGAGCATTATATGGGGCCATTATACTGTGTCAGTACATGAATGCAGCCTCAGAGCCACTGTCAGTACATGAATATGGCACTTGAACTACCATCAGTACATGAATGTGTCACCAATTGTCAACTGTCAGATCAGCCCCATATGTAAGTGTATCGCTTGAACGTACAACTCCCAGTATGTCTTCAATAATAGTAATGAGATACTGGGAGTTGTTATTACCAGTCATCCTCAGACTGTGACCCACACAGGAACCACAGTACTGATGAGACGCAGACAGAATCACAAGTAAACATTTACATACGGGCACCTTATAGGTGACCTCTTCTCTAATTGGAGAAATTTCCATCATTTTTGTCTCCACGTAGTAAAGACGCCATGATGAGATTTCACGCCCAGACCTTGTCTCTGCAGACGTCCATCTTAGACGTTCTTCTGCCACACATCCTGACAGAGTGCCCTTAAAAAAAAAGTATCATAATGTCCCTCTTGCACTATGGCCTCAACATGCTGCCCCCCATATTCCCATCACTCCATACTGTCCTCAACGCTCACACCACTCAATACTGTACCCCCATGCTCCCACCACTCTATGCTGAACCCCTCACTCCCACAACCCAATACTGTCCCCCCCACACTCCCAGCACTCTATACTGTCCCCCATGCTCCCACCATTCCATACTATACTCACCGCACTCCAAACTGTCCCCATGCTCCCACCATTCCATGCTGAACCCCTCACTCCCACAACCCAATACTATCCCACCACACTCCAAAAAAATCTATGCTGTCTCCCCACACTCCATACTGTCCCCAATGTTCCCACCATTCCATACTGTCCCCCACACTCCATACTGTCCCCAATGCTCTCACCATTCCATACTGTACTCCCACCAGTCCATACTGTCTCTTTATGTTCCCACCACACCATGCTGTCCACCCACCTTCCCATCATTCCATACTGTCCACCACGCTCCAAAAACTCTATCCTGCCCCCACACTCCCACCACTCCATACAGTCTCCCACCACTCCATACTGTCCCCCAGGCTCTCACTACTCCATTCCATGCTGTCCCCAAATGTTCCCACCACTCCTTAATGTCCCACCGCACTCCAATAACTCCATATTGTTCCCCCTATGTTCCCACAATTCAATATTGTCCCACCACGCTCCCACAACTGAATGCTGTACCCCTTGGACCCTCCACTCCATACTGGCCTTCCATGCTCCCACCACTCCATACTGTCCGACCACGCTCCCACAACTGAATGCTGTCCCCCTTGGACCCACAACTCCATACTGTCCCCCCATGCTCCCACCACTACATACTGTCCTCCCATGCTCCACCACTAATACTGTCCTCACCCTCCACTGTGGCCCTGCGTAGACAGCAGCAGAGTCATGAGGCCACCAATGTGATGACTTCATCACACGGCTGCACGTCGGGGCTGGGAGCTGATGAGCGCTCCTCTGCTCCTGTCCCACCGTTTTGTGGCTGAATACAGGAAGATCTCTATGAGCCGCCGTATGCTGTGCTGACCAGAGATAATCCCTCCATTTTCTCTTCTCTCCCCTTCTTCCAAGGACCATAACATTTTTGTTACTTTTCCGTCCATGTAGCTGGATAAAGTCTTGGGTTTTTCGCCAAGATGGAATTTTCATTGATAGATATTTTTGGGGAAAGTGCAGCGTCTGGAAAATGTCAATTCTGGATTTTCGCTTTGTTGTTTTGCCGGTTTCAGTAATTGTTTATTTCGAGAGATCGGAGTTTTCCGGACACAACAGCACCACGTGTTTGTTATTAAGGAGAGATTTGCTCACAGAAGATCGTCTACACTGGATACAACTGGAACAAATCTGATTTGAGTGGAAAAATACCTAGGTAAGGTTTTCATCCACTGACTGCAAAAGGAGATCTCAGAAATACTGGAAAATTGAGTCTCAACAGGTTATCAGAAAATGCGCATGAAAAGAGGTGCAGGGGTCTGGTTATGGGGTGGAGGCTTTTTTGGATTGTACTATTGGGAGAGGCCAAAATTTAAAGGTGAATTTTTTGGTGAGAAAAAAAAAATCTATTTCCACGTAGAATCTCCCTGTCAGTAGTCACAAATGAGCAGAGCAGCCTCCATTACTGAGCAGCCTCTCTTATACTTGTGTTATAGTGCAGTATCTGCACAGAGACGACCACTTCCGGGTTCTTGCACATCACGTGATCGTATTTCTATACCGCAGTGCACGCTGGGCACTTCCTTTTTCGAACACTGCCGCACAAGATTCCAGTCACCATCCGGCTGGCCAATCAGCGCCGGCGGGCACGGCTAGCGCTGACCAATCAGCTGAGGCTGCGAGGATTTCCCGCGAAACCTCCAGCAGAAGCAGAAGCTGATCATGGAGGCGGAGACGCTGAAGAGACTGGCACCGAAACTGGGGGTCACCTCCGCCCGGGTCCTGGGGTACGTGTGCAGCCATGACGCCCCCATAACAGGGAGGGGATGCTGACACTTGTAGTGCCATACTCATTCATTTGCTGTCATTCGATCTAATGGTGGTAGCAGTGATCCTGTGTCCTGTAGTGTAAAGCATGTGCCGCCATTTAAAGGGACATTAAGTCTCTGTTTTATCTATTATTAATTGAATGCAAGCTATTGCTCTCTGGTGTCAGCTGTCATCTGTCGCTCTCTGGTGTGGGCCTGGTGCCGCCGTCCCTCGCTTTCTGGTGTGGGCCCACCGCCATCCCTCGCTCTCTGGTGTGAGCCCGCCGCCATCCCTCGCTCTCTGGTGTGAGCCCGCCGCCATCCTCGCTCTCTGGTGAGCCCGCCGCCATCCCTCGCTCTCTGGTGTGAGCCCGCCGCCATCCCTCGCTCTCTGGTGTGAGCCCGCCGCCATCCCTCGCTCTCTGGTGTGAGCCCGCCGCCGTCCCTCGCTCTCTGGTGTGAGCCCGCCGCCGTCCCTTGCTCTCTGGTGTGGGCCCGCCGCCGTCCCTCGCTCTCTGGTGTGAGCCTGGTGCTGCCGTCCGTCGCTCTCTAGTGTGGGCCCGCCGCCATCCCTGGCTCTCTGGTGTGAGCCCGCCGCCATCCCTGGCTCTCTGGTGTGAGCCCGCCGCCATCCCTCGCTCTCTGGTTGTGAGCCCGCCGCCATCCCTGGCTCTCTGGTGTGGGCCTGTGGTGTGCCGCCGTCCCTCGCTTTCTAGTGTGGGCCCGCCGCCATCCCTCGCATCCTCGCTTGGTGTGAGCCGCCGTCCCGCTCCGTGACCCGCTCCCTCGCTCTCTGGTGTGGCCCGCCGCCATCCCTCGCTCTCTGGTTGGGCCCGCCGCCATCCCTCGCTCTCCTGGTCTGTTGTGAGCCCGCCGCCGTCCCTCGCTCTCTGGTGTGGGCCTGGTGCTGCCGTCCGTCGCTCTCTAGTGTGGGCCCGCCGCCGTCCTCCTCTCTGGTGTGGGCCCGCCGCCATCCCTCGCTCTCTGGTGTGGGCCCGCCGCCATCCCTCGCTCTCTGGTGTGGGCCCGCCGCCATCCCTCGCTCTCTGGTGTGGGCCCGCCGCCATCCCTCGCTCTCGGTGTGGGCCCTGGTGCTGCGTCCGTCGTTCTCTAGTGTGGGCCCGCCGCCGTCCCTCGCTCTCTGGTGTGGGCCCGCCGCCGTCCCTCGCTCTCTGGTGTGGGCCCCCGCCTCCCTCGCTCTCTGGTGTGGCCCGCCGCCGTCCCTCGCTCTCTGGTGTGAGCCCGCCGCCGTCCCTCGCTCTCTGGTGTGAGCCCGCCGCCGTCCCTCGCTCTCTGGTGTGAGCCCGCCGCCGTCCCTCGCTCTCTGGTGTGAGCCCGCCGCCGTCCCTCGCTCTCCTGGTGTGAGCCCCCGCCTCCCTCGCTCTCTGGTGTGGGCCGGCCGCCGTCCCTCGCTCTCTGGTGTGAGCCCGCCGCCATCCCTCGCTCTCTGGCTGGTGGGCCGCCGTCCCGTCACTCTAGTGTGGCCCGCCGCCGTCCTCGCTCTCTGTGTGGGCCCGCCGCCGTCCCTCGCTCTCTGGTGTGAGCCCCGCCGCCGTCCCTCGCTCTCTGGTGTGGGCCGCCGCCGTCCTCGCTCTCTGGTGTGGGCCGCCGCCATCCCTCGCTCTCTGGTGGAGCCGCCGCCATCCTCACTCTTGGCCCCTGGCCTGGTGCCGCCGGTCCGTCACTCTAGTGTGGGCCCGCCGCGTCCTCGCTCTCTGGTGTGGGCCCGCCGCCATCCCTCGCTCTCTGGTGTGGGCCCGCCGCCATCCCTCGCTCTCTGGTGTGGGCCCGCCGCCACCGCTCGCCTCTGGTGTGGGCCCGCCGCCATCCCTCGCTCTCTGGTGTGGGCCCGCCGCCATCCCTCGCTCTCTGGTGTGGGCCCGCCGCCGTCCGTCGCTCTCTGGTGTGGGCCCGCCGCCGTCCTCGCTCTCTGGTGTGGGCCCGCCGCCGATCCTCGCTCTCTGGTGTGGGCCCGCCGCCATCCGTCGCTCTCTGTGTGGGCCCGCCGCCGTCCCTCGCTCTCTGGTGTGGGCCCGCCGCCATCCCTCGCTCTCTGGTGTGGGCCCGCCGCCGTCCCTCGCTCTCTGGTGTGGGCCGCCGCCGTCCGTCGCTCTCTGGTGTGGCCCCCGCCGTCCGTCGCTCTCTGGTTTGGGCCGCCGGCTGTCCCTCGCTCTCTGGTGTGGGCCCGCCGCCGTCCGTCGCTCTCTAGTGTGGGCCCGCCGCCGTCCTAGCTCTCTAGTGTGGGCCCGCCGCCATCCTCGCTCTCTGGTGTGGCCCGCCGCCGTCCTCGCTCTTCTGTTGTGGGGTCGCGCGTCCGTCGCTCTGAGTGGTGTGAGCCCACCGCCGTCCGTCGCTCTCTCTAGTTTGGGCTGCGTGTCCCTCGCTCTTTGGTGTGGCCGCAGTGTCCCTCGCTCTTTAGTGTGGGCCCGCCGCCGTCCGTCGCTCTCTAGTGTGGGCCCGCCGCCGTCCGTAGCTCTCTAGTGTGGGCCCGCCGCCGTCCGTCGCTCTCTGGTGTGGCCCCGCCGCCGTCCTCGCTCTCTGTGGCCGCTCCGCCCGCCGCTCTTTGTTAATTTAAATGAATGGGGAGGGGGAAACACGTCAAATGCATGAAAGTGCAGGTATTGTATACAGTGTTTTTTTCTGCACTTTTTAGAATAAAGCGTCATATGATGGCCTCCATTTTTGGGTGCAAGTTGTCCATAAATCTTGGATAAGTTTCCTCCAGTGTCTCGGTCGTTAACCGTGCATCCTGCTGCCGTTTCAGGAAAGCGGAGGAGTTCCTGCGCCTGTCGCAGGTGAAGTGCAGCGGACTGTCTGCCCAGACTACAGCGACCAGCAGCGCCGTCATGTGTCTGCAGCTCGCAGCCGCCGCGTTGAATCATCCCATGGACAAGGTGCCGTTACTGCCTGTCTCAGAGATCACTACGCGGCTCCGGGCTGGATCTCCTGGTGATCGGCTGATCACCGTTTTTCTCTTCTTTCCCTCTCAGGACTATCTGATTCGATTATCCGGTCTGAACAGGAAGGTTTACTTGAGCTGTCTGAGGTCATTCGAGTGCCTGCTGGAGGTGGACGCTCGGCTGAGCCTCAGGGACCTTTCGATCCAGCATGGCTGCCTGGAGGCTGTGAGCACCGCGTCCAAGATCCTCAGCAGGTCAGAAAATGCAGATGGCGCCCTCTCTGGGGATATGTAATCCGGCAGGATCGGGTCAGGCTCATCCGGACGTCCGAGATCAGGACACAAAGCGTGGAGCGGCCGCGGGTCTCGTACAGAGGCATGTACTTCTATGAGGCTCTCGGGAGAGCTGCGGCCGGTCCGTGCGTTGCGCTCCGATGTGCGCGGATGTCTGAGTGCCCCTTTACTCCTTACAGTCCTTTTATAAGGAGGGGGACACTCTGTTGGAGATTTTGCCATCTCCTTTGATCATGCCAGAGTAATAATCAGCTTTAATGACCGGGATCAGAGGTTTCTACGATCCCAACCTTTTGTGCCATAAAAGAAAAGCGGCTCCTTAAAATCCCCTGTTGCAGTCTAAAGGGTTAAAGCGATTTGGTTCAGACGATCAATTCACTCGGGGACAGTTGTAAAAGCTTTTGGTCCTGATTCTGTGCATTTCTCCCTAATCTTCCGCCTTTCGTCTCCATGCAGGTACGAGTCCGGCCTTCCCCCGGCTCAGCAGGAAGACCTCGATTTATCCAAACCGTTGTTCCTCACGGCCGCCCTGTTCGCCGCCTGCAGGTGGGAAGGATTCATCTAACCATGTACCGGCCGCTTTCATACATGTCTTTGTGGCTTTTCTGCCACCCCGCAGAGCCATCATGGGTGCATATACGTGCACGGACCTACGTGGGCCCGTCCCCATTACTATATACTAATGGCAGTGATCTGAATTGTGTCCCAGGTGCCTGAAGTATAAAGCCGAGAAGAGCAAACTACTGGCGGCCTCCGGAGTGAGGAAGAGCATATTCGAGCGATTGTGCGTTCAGCTGGAGAAGATCGGAGCCCAGATCTGCCGTGAGTCTAACGTCCATTTCACCACGTGATTACGGGTCTGCGGTCACAGAATATCGCCGGGAAAGTGAGCCGGAGTGATTACCAGTCTGCGGTGCACAGAATATAGCCGGGACGGTGAGCCGGAGTGATTACCAGTCTGCGGTGCACAGAATATAGCCGGGACGGTGAGCCGGCGTGATTACCAGTCTGCGGTGCACAGAATATAGCCGGGACGGTGAGCCGGCGTGATTACCAGTCTGCGGTGCACAGAATATACCTGGGGTGGTGAATCGGAGTGATTACCAGTCTGCGGTGCACAGAATATACCTGGGGTGGTGAACCGGAGTGATTACGGGTCGGTGGGGCACAGAATATAGCCGGGATGGTGAACCGGAGTGATTACGGGTCTGTGGGGCACAGAATATAGCCGGGATGGTGAACCGGAGTGATTACGGGTCTGTGGGGCACAGAATATAGCCGGGATGGTGAGCCGGTGTGATTACGGGTCTGTGGGGCACAGAATATAGCCGGGACAGAGAGCCAGAGTGATTACGGGTCTGCGGGCACAGAATATAGCCGGGATGGTGATCCGGCGTGATTACCAGTCTGCGGTGCACAGAATATAGCTGGGACGGTGAGCCGGCGTGATTACCAGTCTGCGGTGCACAGAATATAGCCGGGATGGTGAACCGGAGTGATTACGGGTCTGTGAGGCACAGAATATAGCCGGGATGGTGAGCCGATGTGATTACGGGTCTGTGGGGCACAGAATATAGCTGGGACGGTGAACCGGAGTGATTACGGGTCTGTGGGGCACAGAATATAGCCAGGATGGTGAGCCGGTGTGATTACGGGTCTGTGGGGCACAGAATATAGCCGGGACGGTGAGCCAGAGTGATTACGGGTCTGCGGGCACAGAATATAGCCGGGACGGTGAGCCGGAGTGATTACGGGTCTGCGGGCACAGAATATAGCCGGGATGGTGAGCCGATGTGATTACGGGTCTGCGGGCACAGAATATAGCCGGGACGGTGAGCCGGAGTGATTACGGGTCTGCGGGCACAGAATATAGCCGGGATGGTGAGCCGATGTGATTACGGGTCTGCGGGCACAGAATATAGCCGGGATGGTGAGCCGATGTGATTACGGGTCTGTGGGGCACAGAATATAGCCGGGACGGTGAGCCGGAGTGATTACTGGTCTGCGGGCACAGAATATAGCCGGGACGATGAGCCGGATTGATTACGGGTCTGCGGGCACAGAATATAGCCGGGATGGTGAGCCGATGTGATTACGGGTCTGTGGGGCACAGAATATAGCCGGGATGGTGAGCTGGAGTGATTACGGGTCTGTGGGGCACAGAATATAGCCGGGATGGTGAGCCGGTGTGATTACTGGTCTGCGGGCACAGAATATAGCCGGGACGGTGAGCCGGAATGATTACGGGTCTGCGGTGCACAGAATATAGCCGGGACGGTGAGCCGGCGTGATTACCAGTCTGTGGTGCACAGAATATAGCCGGGATGGTGAGCCGGAGTGATTACGGGTCTGTGGGGCACAGAATATAGCCGGGATGGTGAGCCGGAGTGATTACGGGTCTGTGGGGCACAGAATATAGCCGGGACGGTGAGCCGGAATGATTACGGGTCTGTGGGGCACAGAATATAGCCGGGGTGGTGAACCGGTTTGTTTACAGCTCCGTGATAAATAATTTAACTTCCACTTATTTTATAATTTAGAGGAAACCGCAGCAATCGCACCGCAGCCGCGGAGGAAACAGAGAACCTTACTGGAGCGTATAGAGCGAAACCGAGGTGAGTGGCGGGAATGTACTTAAAGTGCATGCTCTAATAAGGGAAATAAACGGTCATTGTACAGGAGGAGGAGGTGAGCTTTGACATCACCTATTGTGAATGGTGGATCCTGTGTTATCTACTGTATATAGAGGTGTTATCAGTCATTATACAGGAGGAGGAGGTGAGCTGTGACATCATCTATTGTGAATGGTGGATCCTGTGTTATCTACTGTATATAGAGGTGTTATCAGTCATTGTACAGGAGGAGGTGAGCTGTGACATCACCTATTGTGAATGGTGGATCCTGTGTTATCTACTGTATATAGAGGTGTTATCAGTCATTATACAGGAGGAGGAGGTGAGCTGTGATATCACCTATTGTGAATGGTGGATCATGTGTTATCTACTGTATATAGAGGTGATATCAGTCATTGTACAGGAGGAGGAGGAGGTGAGCTGTGACATCACCTATTGTGAATGGTGGACCCTGTGTTATCTACTGTATATAGAGGTGATATCAGTCATTGTACAGGAGGAGGAGGTGAGCTGTGACATCACCTATTGTGAATGGTGGATCATGTGTTATCTACTGTATATAGAGGTGTTATCAGTCATTGTACAGGAGGAGGAGGTGAGCTGTGACATCACCTATTGTGAATGGTGGATCCTGTGTTATCTACTGTATATAGAGGTGTTATCAGTCATTGTTACAGGAGGAGGTGAGCTGTGACATCCCTATTGTGAATGGTGGATCCTGTGTTATCTACTGTATATAGAGTGTTATCAGTCATTGTACAGGAGGAGGAGGTGAGCTGTGACATCACCTATTGTGAATGGTGGATCCTGTGTTATCTACTGTATATAGAGGTTATCAGTCATTTACAGGAGGAGGAGGTGAGCTGTGACATCCCTATTGTGAATGGTGGATCCTGTGTTATCTACTGTATATAGAGGTGTTATCAGTCATTGTACAGGAGGGGAGGTGAGCTGTGACATCTGTTATGAATGGTGGATCATGTTACTTCTGTTTTAATATCCCCTCCCTTGTAAACCAGTAGTCCCGTGTAATCTCCATATTGTGTTCTCTCCCCTGATCAGCATCCGATGATGAGGAGGAGGAGGAGGACGAGGCGATCCCACGTAAGCAGGCACGTGCCGACCCCGCAGACAAGGAGAAGGACTATGAGGAGTGGAAGAGAAAGATATTGGATAATGCGGCCAAAGCTTCACAACCCAAATAGCCAAGTATGGGGCTGTGAGAATGGACCTGTATGCGGAGCGCTTCCATCTTGTCCCCACGTTCAGTGCCATGGTGGAAACACGACACTGTGAATCTCCTCTGACGGAGAAGGAAAGTTGCTCTGCAGAACAGACTCGTGTGGCGCAACCCGTTGTGATATCGCCAAGTTTGTTTTTTTTTTTTTTAGCTGTTTTTTTTTTCTGTAGAATAAACTTTTTAAAATTGTAAATATTCATAAGTTTAGAATTTTATTATCTCTTCAATCATTTCATGGCCTCCTTAATTGATCAGTAGATCAGATTGGTTGATTTGTGTTCAAAATTTTAAAAAAAAGTCACCTCCTTGTAATCTGTCCAGATGTTTTTTTCTATCCTGTATCCAAGGCTACTTGTTCTAACGCCTCTCACGATAATGTCGTGATCTGCGCGCCGTGAGGATTGCCGGAGACATAATACAGTTTTGTGTCAGGAAATCTCTTGATCAGGCAGAACAGAATCTGTATTCGTCCGCTGCAGATGCTGTGATTTATATGGGCCGTGTAAACACGCTGTAATTATCTGTGTTCTGCGTCACTGAGGGTCTTCACAATTCAGGGGACCGGCGGCATTTATATGGTAGCCACTGCAAGTTCGCCGTCATTTACAGGGATTCTGATTAACCCCATAGAAAATTTCTCTGTTCTTGGAGGATTTTCCTGACATTTTCTTAGTTGCATTTTAGAGCACAAGCCCTGGTGCGTAAACAGCTGACAACACAGCAAAGGGATCGTATTGTTAAAAGTTATTGGTCAGGAGAAGGATACAAAGTTTTTTTTCCAAGGCATTAGATCTTCCATATAGCACTGAAGAAATCATTAAGAAGTGGCTTAAATTGGAACAACACTGAAATTACTTAGAATTGGACGGCCCTCACAAATTTGATGAAAACTGGTCCAGGAGTCTGCCAAGAGGCCGACAGCACCATTGAAGGAGCTGCAGGAATTTCTGTTAAGTCCTGGTTGTGTACTGCATGCCACAACAATCTCCTATATTCTTCATACGTCAGGCTTGTGGCATTGGGTGGCAAGGTGGAAGCCTTTTCCTACAGAAAAAAAGTCCAAGCCCGGCTATGTTTTGCCAAAATCTACAGAAAGTTCTGCCAAAAGCATGTGGCGAATGTGTTGTGTGAGACCGAGAGTTTTCTGTTTTTTTTTACCATAATTCCAAAAGATGCAAAGCCAACACTGCATCGCTGGAAGATCACCATCCCCACTGTGAGGCATGGTGGAGGCAGAATTGTGTTTTGGGGCGGTTTTTCTTAAGCCAGAACTGGGGCTTTAGTCAATGTGGAAGGAATTGTGAACAATCAGTCAATTTTGCATCAGAACCTTCAGGATTCTGCTAAAAAGATGAGGAATTTCACCTTTCTGCATAATAACACCCTTACTGACCTCCAAATCAGCAAAAGAACAGCTTCACTAGAAGATGATCCCAGATCTGAATCCAAGTGACAATCTGTGGGTGACCTGAAGAGGGCGCTGTACACAGGAGATGCCTCCACAATCTGTCACAGGTGGAGCTACTGTAAGGAAGAACGGGCAAAGATCGCTAATTCTAGATGGTCCATGCATAGACTCTGACCCAAAATTAAGGAGGTGAAGTATTATTATTAGGGTGTGTATATTTACGCAACAGCATTATTTAAATTCTTTATGTATTTTATTTTTCCACCTGAAAATGTTTAATTTGTCAACAGATTTTGGGCGATCACCTATTATCTGTGGCCAGACCTGCTAAGTTTCCCTGCAGCATCACCGCTGGTGAAATGAGGAATTACACCATGCCCATTCACATCAATACAGGATGGGTCCTCCAGAGCGAGAGCCGCCCTATATCAGGATTCTGAATGGAGGACCCCACTATTAATACCCTGATGACGATATATAAAAACTTTTGTAAATTAAACCGCTTCTCCAGTCTATTTCATCAGTTTATTAATTTACAAAGAACATCGATTTTTCACCAAAACTATGGCACACGAGAATGGCCCTTATAGAATATAAACCTCACAATAAGAAATGTACAGTGGGTGCTTCTGCCGTACACCTCCGATGTCATGTGAACAGAGACTTAGCGGCCAGGCAGAGACCCCACTACAAGTAATCATTATACTAATGCAATAAAAAAGGCAAATCTCATGCGTTTTTGGGGGCTTATATATATATTTTTTTTTGTACATGCATTTCCTAAATTCTTTATCTGATCCTCTAGTTGCTACCATATAGAAACCCTACTGTTACCAGCCCAACCTAGAACTCTGTATATATTATGCTGGGTGACCCCAAAGGCGGCTTCTCCTCGGCCACGGGCCGACCATGGTGTCCTCGTAGTCCGTACTGGAAAGTCCGGAGTTTGGCTCGTAAAATCTACTGATACTATATCCAAACTGACTACATATGTTCTGTGTTCCTGAGGCTGCAAAGGAGCCAAACTCTCACTGTCTTTGTGTGGCTGCAGCTCTCGCAGCATCCGGTGACCGGACGGCCCGTCTTCGTGTAGCCCCCCGTCCAGCCTTATTCTAGGAGGGCTTCAGGGAAAGAAGCTGGAACTTCCTGAGACGATTTGCCGCTGTGACCACGTAGAAATGTTTCTGGAGGAGACAGCATCAACATTTATGGTTATGCCGCCCCCAGACTGGGAAAAGTGGCATTAATATAAGGTGCAGAGCCGGTCTATCTACTGATCATCACTGAACATGGAGGAGGACCATACAAAGTAATGCAGAAACATGCACCGTGTGTGGGAAGGACTCTGGCAGGCACCGTGTGTGGGAGGACTCTGGCAGGCGCCGTGTGTGGGAAGTACTCTGGCAGGCGCCGTGTGTGGGGAGGACTCTGGCAGGCGCCGTGTGTGGGGAGGACTCTGGCAGGCGCCGTGTGTGGGGAGGACTCTGGCAGGCGCCGTGTGTGGTGAGGACTCCCTGGCAGGCGCCGTGTGTGGTGAGGACTCCCTGGCAGGCGCCGTGTATGGGGAGGACTCCCTGGCAGGCACCATGTATGGGGAGGACTCCCTGGCAGGCACCGTGTGTGGGGAGGACTCCCTGGCAGGAGCTGTGTGGGGGGAGGACTCTGGCAGGCGCCGTGTGTGGGGAGGACTCTGGCAGGAGCGTGTGGGGGAGCCGGGAGGACTCTGGCAGGCACCGTGTTGGGAGCAGTCTCTGCAGCCCATGTGTGGGGAGGACTCTGGAAAGACTCTGGCAGGCGCCGTGTGTGGGGAGCAGTCTCTGGCAGGCACCGTGTGTGGGGAGGACTCTGGCAGGAGCTGTGTGGGGGGAGTCGGGAGGACTCTGGCAGGCGCCGTGTGTGGGGAGCAGTCTCTGGCAGGCACCGTGTGGGGGGAGGACTCTGGCAGGCACTGTGTGTGGGGAGGACTCTAGCAGGCGCCGTGTGGGGGGAGGACTCTCTGGCAGGCACCGTGTGTGGGGAGGACTCTGGTAGGCACCGTGTGGGGGGGGAGGACTCTGGCAGGCACCGTGTATGGGGAGGACTCTCTGACAGGCACTGTGTAATGGGGAGGACTCTGGCAGGCACCATGTATGGGGAGGACTCTCTGACAGGCACTGTGTGGGGAGGACTCTCTGACAGGCACAGTGTGTGGGGAGGACTCTGACAGGCACCGTGTATGGGGAGCAGGCTCTGGCAGACACTGTGTATGGGGAGGACTCTCTGGCAGGCACTGTGTATGGGGATGACTCTGGCAGGCACTGTGTATGGGGAGGACTCTGGCAGGCACTGTGTATGGGGAGGACTCTGGCAGGCACTGTGTATGGGGAGGACTCTCTGACAGGCACCGTGTGGGGGGAGGACTCTGGCAGGCGCCGTGTGTGGGGAGGACTCTGGCAGGCGCCGTGTGTGGGGAGGACTCTGGCAGGCGCCGTGTGTGGGGAGGACTCTGGCAGGCGCCGTGTGTGGGGAGGACTCTGGCAGGCGCCGTGTGTGGGGAGGACTCTGGCAAGCGCCGTGTGTGGAGGACTTGCAGGCGTGTGTGGGGAGGACTCTGGCAAGCGCCGTGTGTGGGGAGGACTCTGGCAAGCGCCGTGTGTGGGGAGGACTCTGGCAAGCGCCGTGTGTGGGAGGACTCTGGCAGGCACAGTGTGTGGGGAGGACTCTTGACAGGCACCAGTGTGTGGGGAGGACTCTCTGACAGGCACAGTGTGTGGGGAGGACTCTGGCAGGCACCGTGTATGGGGAGGACTCTCTGGCAGGCACCGTGTATGGGGAGGACTCTCTGACAGACACTGTGTAATGGGGAGGACTCTGGCAGGCACTGTGTGTGGGGAGGACTCTGGCAGGCACCGTGTGTGGGGAGGACTCTGGCAGGCACCGTGTGTGGGGAGGACTCTGGCAGGCACTGTGTGGGGAGGACTCTCTGACAGACACTGTGTAATGGGGAGGACTCTGGCAGGCACCATGTATGGGGAGGACTCTCTGACAGGCACTGTGTGTGGGGAGGACTCTCTGACAGGCACAGTGTGTGGGGAGGACTCTCTGACAGGCACAGTGTGTGGGGAGGACTCTCTGACAGGCACAGTGTGTGGGGAGGACTCTGGCAGGCACTGTGTGTGGGGAGGACTCTGGCAGGCACTGTGTGGGGAGGACTCTGACAGACACTGTGTAATGGGGAGGACTCTGGCAGGCACCATGTATGGGGAGGACTCTCTGACAGGCACAGTGTGTGGGGAGGACTCTCTGACAGGCACAGTGTGTGGGGAGGACTCTGACAGGCACTGTGTGTGGGGAGGACTCTGACAGGCACTGTGTGTGGGGAGGACTCTGACAGGCACTGTGTGTGGGGAGGACTCTGACAGGCACTGGTGGGAGGACTCTGGCAGGCACCGTGTGTGGGGAGGACTCTGGCAGGCACCGTGTATGGGGAGGACTCTGGCAGGCACCGTGTATGGGGAGGACTCTGGCAGGCACAGTGTGTGGGGAGGACTCTGACAGGCACAGTGTGTGGGGAGGACTCTGGCAGGCACTGTGTGTGGGGAGGACTCTGGCAGGCACTGTATATAGGGAGGTTTATTGTACCCTCCTTAAATAAGTCCACATTGGCATTGGTGCTCTCTGACCTGTAAAAGTATGTGCCCCCTTGCGCTAGAGATTTCTTAAGAATTAACCACGTACTTTCCATTTCCTCTGTGCCATGTATCTCTCAAGCAGGACCTGCGATTTAAGACGCACTTTGTATTTTTGGGCTTTTAAAGGCAGGTTGACGAGCCACTCGTGCTTCAGGCACTGACCGGCGCTGAGTCTGCAGCTAGAAGACAGAAAAAGTTCTCAGAAACAGAAGCCATTTCTAGCGGGATGGGAGCTGGTGTCCAGTCACAGGGTCACCCAGGCTTTATAGAAAGCCACAGTCCCCGCTGGCTCCGCCCCACACTCTGACTCCTCCTCCTACACGGATTACAATGTAGTCCCTGAGCGATGGTTGTATATCCCCTTTAAGCACATGATTGGGGTCATCACAGCTTTACCTTTTTTCTTTCACTAACAGTCTGGAGATGAAATCTTTGGCTTCTTCCGACACTTGATCGAATGTCTCAGAGGCAAAGTCCCAGTTACAGTTCACAATGTAGTTCATGGTCTCAGCATCACTTTCACCCAAAAACGGAGACAGACCGCTGAGGCTACAAAAGATGCGGGCATGAGTGTGGGGGAGGTAACGGGGAAACACTCAGTAAGTCCAAACTTTACTCCAAGCTGCGTGTCTCTAGCCGTTATAAAACTACTACTCCCAGCATGACTAGACACTGCGGACTCAGCCAAAATTTTATTAACCAGCAGAGGGAAAGCAGATGGCTGGGAACTGATGTTTATAGCCTGGGAATAGGGTAATACCCATGGAGCTTCCCAGACTATTAATATCATCTCACAGCTGTATACTTCGCCTTTACTGGCTATTAAAATGGGGGACCCTAAAAATAATCTATAATTAATCACCAGCAAAGTCTAGGCAGACAGCTGCAGGCTGATATGAGATGCCTCCATTACTAACCCATTGTGATATTGTATTAAAAAAAAACAAAAACAAAAAAATACACACCCAAAATAAAGTCCTTTAGTTGAAATAATGACACAGACTTCTTTAATGAATCAACATTTACCAAAAACACGTCATCACCCAGTCCACTGAAGCCAATGTCTCCTGTAACACAACATTTCCCATGGCGCTCGTGTTGACGTCAGTGAGTTGAACTGAGTTTATTGGCTGTGAACTCCCAGGACCTATCTGACGGCATCACGAGCAGGAGAACTTTCTCACACGGTGACGTCAGTGAGGTGAAAGGAGCTCACTGCAAGCCACTGAGCGAGCACGCACAGTTCAGGGTCTCTGCTGGATAGCAGGCTGTATAGTCGCATCATGCAACAATGCAACCTGCCATCTAGATGTAGCAGAGCTATCTGTGTCGAGGGACAATTGGATTATTAGCTTCTCGGCGGACAGGTGAGGAATATTGTGGTTTATTAATTTAATTCTGGTACAGGAAACATTGGCTTCAGTGGATTGGGCGTTAATGTGCGTTTTTGGTAAATATAGATTCATAAAAGAAGTCTGCGTCATTATTTCAATTAAAAGATTTCATTTTGGGTGTTAATTTTTTTATACAAAATCACCATAGGGTTAGTAATGGGGGCATCTTATAGACACCTCTCCATTACTATCCTCTGAGCTTGATGTCACCTGACAATACAAAAGTGACATCAACCTCCCAACTGTCACCCCACTTGCCACTGCTACAGGTGAAATGGGAAGAGTGAGGCTAAGTGCCAGAATTGGCGCATCTTATGGATGTGCCTTTTCTGGGGAGGCTGAGAGCTGATGTTTTTAGTCTGGGATGGGGCCAATATCCATGGCCCCTTCCTAGGCTATTAATATCAGCCCACAACTGTCTCCCTTGCCTTTGCTGGTTATTAATTACAGGGGGAACCTACGTTATTTTTTTGGGGGGATCCCCATTTTAATATCAGGAAAGGCTAAGTATACAGTTGTGAGCTGATATTAATAGACTGGGAAGCTCCATGAGTATTACCCCCTTCCCAGGCTATAAACATCTGCGCCCAACTGTCCGCTTTACCTCTGCTGGTTAATAAAATGTTGGGTATCCCACACCATTTTTTTCTGAAAGGAATTTATTTACTGAAATAAAACGTACAGCAAATTACACACACAAAGCACGGATTATATATCTCACTCACATTTATATATACCTTCATGTATCGATTATCTACTATAATCTAAATTAATAAAAGCAGTGACCACTGGAAGTTTATAGTACATAGATCCGGAGTGCCACAGCCCCGTACACTCAACTACTACAGCTCAGCTCCCATTTACTTCAAAGAGAACTTAGCTGCAGTACACAAGTTGGCCACTACATGGCATACGGAGCTGTTGCTTTCTGGATTGGACAATTCCTTTAACATGCTCCTGCACCCATGATACAATGCACCTCTTCACTTTCGCCCCTTGTCTCCCACCGAGAGGTTTTGTGCAGATGATATAGAAGATCAGTGGAATATGTTGTGACTCCCAAGCCAGAAGATGACTCACAGCATGTAGGTGATGACTCCCACACTCCACATGTCTGTGGGGAAGGACACAAAATCGTAATTCACCACTTCTGGAGCCAAAAACTCTGGAGTCCCAAAATTCACTTTGAGCTTTTCTCGCGGCTTGTACCTACAAAAAAACAAAAAAAACGTTAATGTCGTAACTGGGAGCTCAACCGGGTCATCAGACGACGATGGGGGCGCGACCACTCACCTCCTCGCCAGCCCAAAGTCAATGATCTTTATCTGGTTTCCTGTGCGGCTGACACATAGAATATTCTCCGGCTGAAGGATACAAAGTATCAGCATCAGGGGATCTTCTTACAGAAATTTTTTTCAAGTAATCCTTTATATAAAAATCTCATTCCGTTTTGTGTTTGCAGCTCCAGTGCAGAGCTATGTGACGACGACTACTAATTAATTTGGTGCGGATTTCACCCCAAGCATTGAAAGGGTGCACCAGGAGGAAAGTGAGTGGAGGAGCCAGTTGACGCTACTGTCTTAGTCTTTTACTATGCAGAACATAAGTCTGCATAGGAGCTGCATACAGAAAACGTTAGTGGGGTTTTAAGAATTAAAATCATTTGCAAAGTTGCTTCACTTTCTTTTTTTGGCTACATTGGAGCTAAACCAAAAATGGCTGCAACAGTGAACATTCCCTTTAAGTTGAATTAAAGGGGAAGTCTTGCCAAGAGCATTACCTTGAGGTCTAGATGTAGAATATACTGCTGGTGCAGGTAGTAAATCCCTTCGCAGATCTGCTTGGTAAACATGATGGCGTCCAGCTCTGTGAGGTGGTAACTCTCATCTGTGATCCTGTCGAATAATTCGCCTCCGTCCAGACTGGAGAGAAATTAACAGAAAATCCATTGACACGTCTGGAAAATCTTACTTCTAATATGGCCTCCATCGAGATATGTCTGATAACTGGTAGGGGAAAAAAAAAAAAGCATTTCTGGCGCTCAGTGAGGGTCTCTGTAGAAGGACAACAACTGAGCGCCAGAATGTTAAAAATGAATGGCGTCAATCACAACCGCTGCTCATCCAGACCTGTCGACGGAAGCAATAAACATGTTATTGCTCTCAGAACAAAGAGAACAAAAACAAATGAAAGAGCAAAAAACTAAATTTTTTCATACTCTCTTAAAGGGGAAGCATCCTTTAACGACGCGGACCCCTCCCGCCTAGATGATACATACTATTCCATGATTAACGTCAGGTCGTTTTTGCATTCGAAGGCGTCGTATAATTGTATCAGGTTGACGTGATTTAACTGGTTCATGACATTAATTTCATTCTTCACCTCGTCCTGGAAGAGAAAAATAACAAGTCGCCAAAAAATACAAATACTGACGTCTCCCCTCCTCCATGTAACGAGACGAGGGGTCTGGAGATCCAGGTGTCTGTGGAGGAGTGAAGAAGCGGATAATTAGAGGCCAGCAGGCGCCCGGATGACTAGCGGCAGCGCCGTCGTGCCCTTTACTAGACCCCCATCTGCGGAGCATTGACAGCATCTCCCGCTAAGAGGCTCATGAATATGCAAAATATATGCAAACGAGCTTGTCAGAGCCCCCCCAGCCTCCCGCCATACACCCCCACACTAAAGGGCAAGTGCCTTCCCCGACACATCAAAATATTAACATGCCCAATAACGCAAGAAAAATGGCCAAAACAACAAAACTTTAGTGCATGTCCGAAATAAAGGAAAAGCAGCTTTATACTATTAACATCTCCAAATTTATTACGTATGGGAGCGGAAATAGAAATAAGTGACCACCGTCGCTGCTACAATGTTGCATAAATCAATTACAGATTACAGCTGCCCATTGTAGTCTATGGAGAGGGCAGAGAAGTAGAAGTAGAATGAGAGAGGTGCATAGAAACATTGCACACTTCTAGTAAGTGTTTTATCTCACCCCAGAGCTAGATTCATGGCTACACTGCTCAGAACTGCTGTATAATGTCCTCCATCCTTCAGCAATCTAATAAATATTTTATTGCACGTCAATGCTGGATTCACAACTACACTGCTCATTACTGCTGTTTAATGTCCTCCATACTTTAGCTCTCCAGTAAGTGTTTTATGTCACTCCAGTGATGGATTCAATCCTACTCTCCTCAGTACTGCTGTATAATGTCCTCCATGCTGCACATTTCTCGTAGGTGTTTTATCTCACTCCAGTGCTCAGTAGTGCTGTTAGTAGCTCTCTAGTAAGTGTTTTATCTCACTCCAGTGAGTCTGCGTCTCTGCTGGGGGAAAAAGGGGTAGAAATCAAGCATGGACGCCAGCGCTACAACTGCTGTATAATGTCCTCCATGCTAAAGCTTTCTAGTAGGTGTTTTATCTCACTACAATGCTGGATTAACACCTACCATGCTTAGTAGAGCTGTGTAATGTCCGCCATTCTGCAGCTCTCTTGTAAGTGTTTTATCTCAGTCCGGTGATGGATTCAAACCTACCCTGCTCAGCACACTGCTGTATAATGTCCTCCATGCTGCTGCTGAACATGTGTTATGTTGAGACAAGAATCTCTTGTCTGTGTGTACTGTGTTTGTGAGACATTATAGTAGCTAGTTTCCACCCACCAGCTCAGAGACAACTGAACTGAAAATTAGAAAAAGACTGCAGAAAGGAAAACAAGTAAAAAAAATAAAATAAATCAGAATATAAGTTATATAATAGCCATAATAATGACATCAGTTGCACCTCTACAGAACAAAAGAAAAAGGCACATACTATACACCAGGGAACACCTGAGTCACACAAATAATTGTATATTTATTGAAAAACTGCATAAACAACCAAGAATAAAAGCACTTAAAATAGAAACAACCAATCACCCGACAAATGAGGGTTCATGGCCCCCTCAACCCCTCAAAACAATATATAACATAAATAACATGATACAAAATTATAACGATGTGTCTCCCCCAAAGGTCCAACTATAAAAAAAGAAAATGTAGTAACACAAGGTGCAAATATAAATGGACCTGCACCAAACATAAGTATAAGCTCTAATAAGAAAATCAAATATCCTTAATAAACTAAGCAATAAATGCACATAAATACAAAAAAATCACTACCCATATGGAGACCAAAAAAATAACATGATCGCAAAAAAACATGACCAATGTTACCAAACCAAAACGGGGGAGAGGATAAGGAGAGGTGGGGGGGCCCGAGCCCAACGCGTGTCGCCACCAGAGTGGCTTCGTCAGGGGCAAGTTTTTCAATAAATATACAATTATTTGTGTGACTCAGGTGTTCCCTGGTGTATAGTATGTGCCTTTTTCTTTTGTTCTGTACTTGTTATTCACATACTCCAGGTTGATACCCTTGTTTTATTATTGGTTAGTTAGTGCCCTCCAATTTGTTTTTTATCAGTTGCACCTCTACTTACCCTTTCCTTGGGTGCTTTCACTTTGATGATTTTTGCAGCCAGACGGAGCCCAGATGCAGCCTCCACACATTTGTGAACTTGACCAAAGCGCCCCCTAGTGACCAATATATGAAAACGTGAAAAGTAAATACATGGTTTAAGAAAGTTTAGATCAGTATTCACAGGGCATTTTAGCTTTTATTTTTTTCTAACCACCAGATGGCGCTGTTGCTGTGACAGCAAAATAATGAAGAAAAACACTTAAAGGTAAACTCCACCTTATTAATTTGGAAATTTCAGCATTATTCCCATGTATAAAGGTGAAATAAAGAGCAGTTGTCAATTTGAAGAACCCTTTGCATTATACATGTGATCCATTGATTTGGATGGGTGCTGTGTACTGCTTCATTTCCTGTATAATGCCAATGCATTGCACATAAGCCTGCAGCTGCTTCCTCCCAGAACAAGATCTGATCACCTGGGACAAGTCAGTATGGCCCCCGACAATCCGGAATTCCCAGGGAAAAGCAGTCGCTGGACAACTCTTCCACTGTCCCAATGATCAGCACTTTGAATAGTAGCAAATACTTAACAGGATTGTAGTTGGATCTTATATGTGTATCCTCAGTCACGTGTTTGACTTTATGACATTTTACATAAATGTTTATTTTTGTAATCAAAAAATTAATGTCTAAAGCGCTGTGGAATTAATGGTGCTATAAAAGTGAGTAAAAATAAGTAAATAAATAAAAAAAACTGACTTAAAGGTGACTTATCACTTGCTAAAAACATGTAATTTTGTTATCTGGTGTAAATGCTGCTGTTCTCCTGAATCCGGCGCTGTTTTTCTTTTCTTCCTGCGCCTTTCCGTTTCTGAGATATGGCCTCCTCTTCCCTGTATATAATTCTAGTCTGCTTAGCTAAGTGGGTGTGGTCCTAAAAGAACACGCCCACAGAGAAGAGTGGATGACCACGCCCACTTAATAAGAAGACTATATTTATATACAGGCAAGAAAGAGGAGGCCATATCTCAGGAACAGAGAGGCGCAGGAACAAAAGAAAAACAGCGCCGGATTCAGGAGAACGGTGGCATTTACATCAAGTACTAAAATTACATATTTATGATCTATAACAGGTCCCCTTTAAGTCAGTTTCTTCCCTGTTACAAAAAGATATTAGGTATCAAATACATGAATATGAACACATGTATAAGATCTCACCAGATCCTCTGTATCCACTAAGAGGGGGTCAGATGAAAGATGGAATAGTTAACCCCTTCTCTGCCGCAGGAACAACAGAACGGAAAAAGTTACACAATCGGCGTGCTGTTCCTATGTTTAAGGCGAGACTTCAGAGATGTTTTGGGAGTTTGTCAAAGTGCTGTTGTTATCGCTGATTATAAATAGCCCGGGACATGGTAAACACCATTGAAAGACCAGAAGCATAAATCTCATCTTTCTCACGCTTTACAATGGATTAGCCCCTGGGTCAGCTGTCCACTAACCGTGTAATGCCACGTTACAGCGCTTTGTGTATGCCACGGTCACATGCCGCAGGGTGTAAATATATCCGCTGCGGAAAAAACAACTTTACAAGAACGTTACGGTCTATACACAAAGGCGGTAATGTTTTCTGTTGATACAAGTCTGTACTATGTGGAAAGGCAGTGCATTGTATAGCGGATAGATGTGATGTTTTCTGGCAGTCCTGATGGAGAGGAACACTAAATGGTTAAACGTTCCGCTGTCTCCCGCTGGGATCCGGTGACATTTATACGTCGGCCAACACAAACAAGATGTAGGTGTCTCTAAACAGACGGTTTCGGGATTAAAGTCATTTCTGTTTTCTATCTCAATTTTGCGGCCAAATTGTAAATGCCGCCGGTGATTACTGCGCCGAGCGTTCTGCCGTATCTTCTCCACCCTCGTTACATTTTTTTCTTACTATCTCCCAATATGTTTTAAGAAAAGCAGAATGTTGTAAACTTTGTTTCTATTTTGCATTCTATTTATTGTTCTGAGGATGCAGCCTGCAGTGTAAAGCATGGAGGATTTGTTTTTTTTTTAATTCCTGGTTACCACGACTCACCCTCCCAGGACCTCATGTTGGCACACGGTGTAGCAGGAGGATAGGATGGCTTGCTTGATGCTGACTATTCGGTGGTTGAATGGTGCAGGAGGGGGCGGACAGTCATCTGTAAGGTAACAACACACAAGTCTGAGGACGGAGATGGCTCAGTCTGCACGTGTGGGTATAGGATTCGGACTGTACGATCCCATTATTGGTAGCAGGTCACTGCCATCACACTCCCCTCCTGAAATACTCTGTGCTGCAGGGGTTACTCTGCATTCTCAGCCTGTGACCTCCCGCTTGCCTTTATCCCTCTCCGTCTGTGACCTCCCGCTTGTCTTTATGCCTCTCAGCCTGTGACCTCCCGCTTGTCTTTATCCCTCTCGCCTGTGACCTCCCGCTTGTCTTTATCCCTCTCAGCCTGTGACCTCCCGATTGTCTTTATCCCTCTCAGCGTGTGACCTCCCATTGTCTTTATCCCTCTCAGCCTGTGACCTTCCGCTTGTCTTTATCCCTCTCAGCCTGTGACCTCCCGATTGTCTTTATCCCTCTCGCCTGTGCCTCCCGCTTGTCTTTATCCCTCCTCGCGTGTGACCTCCCACTTGTCTTTATCCCTCTCAGCCTGTGACCTTCCGCTTGTCTTTATCCCTCTCCGTCTGTGACCTCCCGCTTGTCTTTATCCCTCTCAGCCTGTGACCTCCCGATTGTCTTTATCCCTCTCAGCTGTGACCTCCCCTTGTCTTTATCCCTCTCAGCCTGTGACCTCCCGCTTGTCTTTATCCCTCTCAGCCTGTGACCTCCCGCTTGTCTTTATCCCTCTCAGCCTGTGACCTCCCGCTTGTCTTTATCCCTCTCGCCTGTGACCTCCCGCTTGTCTTTATCCCTCTCAGCCTGTGACCTCCCGCTTGTCTTTATCCTCCTCGCCTGTGACCTCCCGCTTGTCTTTATCCCTCCTCGTCTGTGACCTCCCGCTTGTCTTTATCCCTCTCAGCCTGTGACCTCCCGCTTGTCTTTATCCCTCTCGCCTGTGACCTCCCGCTTGTCTTTATCCCTCTCGCTGTGACCTCCCGCTTGTCTTTATCCTCCTCAGCCTGTGACCTCCCGCTTGTCTTTATCCCTCTCAGCCTGTGACCTCCCGCTTGTCTTTATCCTCCTCGCCTGTGACCTCCCGCTTGTCTTTATCCTCCTCAGCCTGTGACCTCCCGCTTGTCTTTATCCTCCTCGCCTGTGACCTCCCGCTTGTCTTTATCCTCCTCAGCCTGTGACCTCCCGCTTGTCTTTATCCTCTCAGCCTGTGACCTCCCGCTTGTCTTTATCCTCCTCAGCTGTGACTCCCGCTTGTCTTTATCCTCTCAGCCTGTGACCTCCCGCTTGTCTTTATCCCTCTCGCCTGTGACCTCCCGCTTGTCTTTATCCTCCTCAGCCTGTGACCTCCCGCTTGTCTTATCCCTCTCGGCCTGTGACCTCCCGCTTGTCTTTATCCTCCTCAGCCTGTGACCTCCCGCTTGTCTATTTATCCCTTCTCATCCCTGTGACCTGTCCTCCGCTTGTCTTTATCCTCCTCAGCCTGTGACCTCCCGCTTGTCTTTATCCCTCTCGCCTGTGACCTCCCGCTTGTCTTTATCCTCCTCAGCCTGTGACTCCCGCTTGTCTTTATCCCTCTCGGCCTGTGACCTCCCGCTTGTCTTTATCCTCCTCAGCCTGTGACCTCCCGCTTGTCTTCATCCCTCTCAGCCTGTGTACCTCCCGCTTGTCTTTATCCTCCTCAGCCTGTGACCTCCCGCTTGTCTTCATCCCTCTCAGCCTGTGTCCTCCCGCTTGTCTTTATCCCCCTCAGCCTGTGACCTCCCGCTTGTCTTCATCCCTCTCAGCTGTGTCCTCCCGCTTGTCTTTATCCTCCTCAGCCTGTGACCTCCCGCTTGTCTTCATCCCTCTCAGCCTGTGTCCTCCCGCTTGTCTTTATCCCTCTCAGCCTGTGACCTCCCGCTTGTCTTCATCCCTCTCAGCCTGTGTCCTCCCGCTTGTCTTTATCCCTCTCAGCCTGTGACCTCCCGCTTGTCTTCATCCCTCTCAGCCTGTGTCCTCCCGCTTGTCTTTATCCTCCTCAGCCTGTGACCTCCCGCTTGTCTTCATCCCTCTCAGCCTGTGTCCTCCCGCTTGTCTTACCTTTGATCCCTCTTACAGCCTGTGACCTCCCGCTTGTCTTTATCCCTCTCAGCCTGTGACCTCCCGCTTGTCTTTATCCTCCTCAGCCTGTGACCTCCCGATTGTCTTTATCCCTCTCAGCCTGTGACCTCCCGCTTGTCTTTATCCTCCTCAGTCTGTGACCTCCCGCTTGTCTTTATCCTCCTCAGCCTGTGACCTCCCGCTTGTCTTACCCCTCTCGCTGTGACCTCCCGCTTGTCTTTATCCCTCTCAGCCTGTGACCTCCCGCTTGTCTTCATCCCTCTCAGCCTGTGTCCTCCCGCTTGTCTTTATCCTCTCAGCCTGTGACCTCCCGCTTGTCTTTATCCCTCTCGGCCTGTGACCTCCCGCTTGTCTTTATCCTCCTCAGCCTGTGACCTCCCGCTTGTCTTTATCCTCCTCAGCCTGTGACCTCCCGCTTGTCTTTATCCCTCTCGGCCTGTGACCTCCCGCTTGTCTTTATCCTCCTCAGCCTGTGACCTCCCGCTTGTCTTTATCCCTTGCCTCCTCCTGAAATACTCTGTGCTGCTGTCAGGATCTAATAATCTCTCCCTAGTTAATGAACTGTAACAGGCAGCTACAATACCCAGCTTTTCCCGGATCCAGATCGGAGTGGGGGTGTTGGGATATAACAGTTTTTTTGGGGGGTGGCAACATTATCAATGAATCCAAGTGACTACAAAGTATCAACCCACCGATTATATGCAGAGAAGAGGCTTCTGGCACTATGGGGGCATCATCGGGGGTCCGATCTGTCGTCTGGGGGGCATCGTCATCCTTTTTGCCCTGGTCTTCTTTTTTAGGGTTCAGCCCCGTTTTCCCACCCTGGGCGGTTTCACTCCACACAGGTTCTCGTCCTTTCTCCTCATCAGTTCCCTTCTTTGCCGGAAGGTCGCCCATCTGATCCTTTACTGTCTTGTCCTTGCTGGTAACCTCCGCACCCGGGGATGGTTCTCGCCCGCTCGTGTGCGGGGTCGGAGCATTCACCGGGGTTCCTGCACTCAGGATCTGCTCTCCTTCCTTCACTTGTATTTCAGATGATTCCCTGAAAATAACAGATGATTAAAAGGGTCCTGCAAGAAAAAATATTACAATCCCTTTAATCTGACACCAAATAGCTGAGACATCCCAATAGTCCCAAATCTGAGGCATCCCAACAATCCCTAATCTGAGGCATCCCAACAGTTCTGTAATCTGAGTATCCCTATAGGCCCTAATCTGAGGCATCCCAACAGTCCCTAATCTGAGTCATCCCAACAGTCCCTAATCTGGGACATCCCAACAGTCCCTAATCTGGGACATCCCAACAGTCCCTAATCTGGGACATCCCAACAGTTCTGTAATCTGAGTATCCCTATAGGCCCTACTCTGAGACATCCAACAGTCCCAAATCTGAGGCATCCCAACAGTTCTGTAATCTGAGACATTCCAACAGTCCCTAATCTAAGGCATCCCAACAGTTCTGTAATCTGAGGCATCCCAACAGTCCCTAATCTGAGACATCCCAACAGTCCCTAATCTGAGTAAAGAACTTAGCGTGCACTCAGTCAAGTAAGACAAGGTGCTGGTGTAGCGGACCCGAGGTCCCAAATCTAGAATAATATAATACACCGCACACTTAGTTGAATATGATGCAAGGGGAAAACTATTATTTATTTATATAAATAAATAATAGTTTTCCCCTTGCATCATATTCAACTAAGTGTGCGGTGTATTATATTATTCTAGTCCCTAATCTGAGACATCCCAACAGTCCCTAATCTGAGACATCCCAACAGTCCCTAATCTGAGACATCCCAACAGTCCCTAATCTGAGACATCCCAACAGTCCCTAATCTGAGACATCCCAACAGTCCCTAATCTGAGACATCCCAACAGTCCCTAATCTGAGATATCCCAATAGTCCCTAATCTGAGCATCCCAACAGTTCTTTAATCTGAGTATCCCTATAGGCCCTAATCTGAGGCATCACAACAGTCCCTAATCTGTGGCATCCAACATCCACAATCTGAGGCATCCAACAGTCCCTGATCTGGGACATCCCAACAGTCCCTGATCTGGACATCCCAACAGTCCCTAATCTGGGACATCCCAACAGTCCCTAATCTGGACACCCCAACAGTCCCTAATCTGAGGCATCCCAACAGTCCCAATCTGAGGCATCCCAACAGTCCCTAATCTGGGACATCCCAACAGTCCCTAATCTGGGACATCCCAACAGTCCCTAATCTGAGGCATCCCAACAGTCCCTAATCTGTGGCATCCCAACAGTCCACAATCTGAGGCATCCCAACAGTCCACAATCTGAGGCATCCCAACAGTCCCTGATCTGGGACATCCCAACAGTCCCTAATCTGTGGCATCCCAACAGTCCGCAATCTGAGGCATCCCAACAGTCCCTGATCTGGGACATCCCAACAGTCCCTGATCTGGAAATCCCAACAGTCCCTAATCTGGGACATCCCAACAGTCCCTAATCTGGGACATCCCAACAGTCCCTAATCTGGGACACCCCAACAGTCCCTAATCTGAGGCATCCCAACAGTCCCTAATCTGAGGCATCCCAACAGTCCCTAATCTGTGGCATCCCAATAGTCCACAATCTGAGGCATCCCAACAGTCCACAATCTGAGGCATCCCAACAGTCCCTGATCTGGGACATCCCAACAGTCCCTAATCTGTGGCATCCCAACAGTCCGCAATCTGAGGCATCCCAACAGTCCCTGATCTGCGACATCCCAACAGTCCCTGATCTGGACATCCCAACAGTCCCTAATCTGGGACATCCCAACAGTCCCTAATCTGGGACATCCCAACAGTCCCTAATCTGGGACATCCCAACAGTCCCTAATCTGAGACATCCCAACAGTCCCTAATCTGAGACATCCCAACAGTCCCTAATCTGAGACATCCCAACAGTCCCTAATCTGAGATATCCCAATAGTCCCTAATCTGAGGCATCCCAACAGTTCTTTAATCTGAGTATCCCTATAGGCCCTAATCTGAGGCATCACAACAGTCCCTAATCTGTGGCATCCCAACAGTCCACAATCTGAGGCATCCCAACAGTCCCTGATCTGGGACATCCCAACAGTCCCTGATCTGGACATCCCAACAGTCCCTAATCTGGGACATCCCAACAGTCCCTAATCTGGGACACCCCAACAGTCCCTAATCTGAGGCATCCCAACAGTCCCTAATCTGAGGCATCCCAACAGTCCCTAATCTGTGGCATCCCAACAGTCCACAATCTGAGGCATCCCAACAGTCCACAATCTGAGGCATCCCAACAGTCCCTGATCTGGGACATCCCAACAGTCCCTAATCTGTGGCATCCCAACAGTCCGCAATCTGAGGCATCCCAACAGTCCCTGATCTGCGACATCCCAACAGTCCCTGATCTGGACATCCCAACAGTCCCTAATCTGGGACATCCCAACAGTCCCTAATCTGGGACCACCCCAACAGTCCCTAATCTGAGGCATCCCAACAGTCCCTAATCTGAGGCATCCAACAGTCCCTAATCTGTGGCATCCCAACAGTCCACAATCTGAGGCATCCCAACAGTCCACAATCTGAGGCATCCCAACAGTCCCTGATCTGGGACATCCCAACAGTCCCTAATCTGTGGCATCCCAACAGTCCGCAATCTGAGGCATCCCAACAGTCCCTGATCTGCGACATCCCAACAGTCCCTGATCTGGACATCCCAACAGTCCCTAATCTGGGACATCCCAACAGTCCCTAATCTGGGACCACCCTGCTGCCCACTAATTTGGCAGTTGGAGAATGTATGGGGGGGTCGTCTCTCTTTTTCATAACTCCATTCATTTCTATGGGGCTCAAGCTTTGAGGGGGGGTGGTTGCTCTCCTTATGGAGATCAGCTGTGTTTGGAGAGTTGGCAATGCTACATGGGAAACAAATATGCAAATTAGCTCTCTTCCAGAGTGAAAGACGACTATCTACTGCCACCTAGTGGACGAGGTAAACCCATGTTATCTCTAAGAGCTTGATGATTTCTCCATGGGGAATAGATTTCTGGTGGTCTCTGCCCTAAGCTGCTGTCTAACCCCAGCCATGATCCCCCACAATGAACCCCAATGGTGTCCTTACCTTGGGAGCTGAATTTCGATACGTGGTGGGGATACTAAGGAGACGGATTCCCTGTTGAGGGCATTCTGATTCCCCCCGGGTTCTTCTGGCATCTTTGTAGGTTCCTCCACCCTTTGGTGCTGCTCCGTTGGCCTGTGATGGACACCTGGGTTGACATGGACCCTTCTCTCTTGAGGCTTTTCACCTGCTACTTTCTGAGCCCATGGTTTGGGGGTACGGGATATTTCCGGACGTCGGATTGTGTCCAGAGGGATTTGCCCGGCTGTGGTCGGGGGGCTGCTGCACTGTGGGGTCTTTACAGGGAACTTTTTCTCTTCCAAAGAATTGCTTTTATGGGAACCTATAGGGACAACATCAGGACATCATGGGTTAATTCCATCCATTATCATCATGGGTTACATTATATCCATCCGATCTTACACGTTCCCCTAGGGGCCCTAACTCCAGCCTCAATCACATCCATAGGGTTACCTGTTGTGGCGCGCGGCATCTCAGCCTGGGGGTCTCTGCTGGGGAGCACATGTTTTGGTTTTGTCTCTTTTTCTTCAGACTTTTCTTTAGCCTTAAGAAAAGCAAATAAATACATTTTTTCCATTACTCGATAGGAAGAATTTTATACATTTTTTTTTTTTCATACAAAAAGTTGCAAATCACCCTGCATAAAGTGAAACATTTCCCTTCTTCCCACAGTCACCACTAGAGGGAGCCAAGTGCATACAGATGATTCATTGAACTCAATAGTAAACCTGTCTGCAGTCAAGTTCTACGGATTTATCATTGTTTCCATTCATCACTATTTCTATATACAAGTGAACGGAAACATTGTTTCTTCCGTGCCTCCTGACATTGTGACTCATTACAATATTTCACTGCTCATGCGTCTTGTAGTGATTATGAAGGGGGAGTCAAGCTCTGGATCTCAACGACTTCATTCACTGAAGCAGAGATATTATACAAGATACGAGCTGCTTTGATGCACCCTGACATGAGGGATTCCTGCTCTCCAGTCTCTATGTAGCACAAATTCAGAAGCAGCCACAGTACGGAGCAGTGTAGCTGTGCACTCAGCGCTAGGGTGAGATAAAACACTTACTAGAAAGCAGCCGCACCAACTCTCTGCTTCTCTCTCCCTCCTTACCGTCCTCTCTCGCCATAGACTTTAATAGGCAGCCATAATCTGATCTCTCAGTGAGATGGCAGATGGATTTTAGCAGTTTTTCAGAGTGAATGATGAGTTCGGGAGGGAGAAGTGGCTCATAAATGGGGAAAGAAACTGTACTCCAGGCGTATTTCATGTCATTTGTTTATAGTTTGTGGTGTATTGGGATAACAGTGTAAAATCCAAGACACGAGCGACGCTGGATGCAGTTTGGGCTGCTGCGACTTCTCCTTCCCTAGAGGTTCAGCTTCTATTCTTTATCGCAGTGAACGCAGTAAAGCCGCTACGCAGAGACGGAATCTGCAGATCTGTTCCATCACTACAGCCCTTACCGATGTCCTGGAGAGCGTCAGCGTCATCTCATAAAATGGAGGGTCCACCTGGTATAAAACTAGTCCTCTACCTGTTATTCCCCAGCTGGTGCCAAATTACAACAGACTTTAAAAGTTCCCCAGACTTCGACCCTTGTCGTCTTAGAATCATAGAATGGTAGAGTTGGAAGGGACCTCCTGGGCCATCTGGTCCAACCCCCTGCTCAAAGCAGGATTCTCTAAATCATCCCAGACAGATGTCTGTCCAGCCTCTGTCTTACACATATTCTGGACTTAGGTATGTTGGCTTTGCCTTCTTAGATATTTAGTGACCATCCAAGAGAGCAGAAGGATCCCAGCCTTCCCATATAAATATTCAAGACATGAAGGATACCCTGAATTTGTCTTATATATATTTAAGAATTTAGGTTTGGTCGATTTGCCTCCAAAAATATGGTTTAGTGCCCAAAGTGATCAGAATCGGAGCCTTTCTACCTTATATCTTCAAAGCATTAGGTTTGGTGATCTTACCTTTGTGGATATTTGGTGGCCCTCAGACATCAGAAGAATTGTCCCCATCCCTTCAAACCTTTTTTGAGGGCTTTAGGTTGGTTGTCCTCTATAATATTATGAGATTTGGACCCTTGACGCCACCAATTTTGGACTCTTAACGCTATAGATTTGGACCCGTGAATCACTATATTAGGCCATATGATTTAACTAGATTTGGACCTTTGAGATCACCAGATTTGGGTCCTTGATTTCACCAGATTTGGTCCTTTGAGTCCAATAGATTTGGACCCTTAACTTCACCATATTTTAACCCGTGAATCACTAGATTTGGACTTTTGATTTAACTAGATTTGGACCCTTGAGTCCACCAGATTTGGGTCATTGATTTAACCAGATTTGTACCCTTGACTCGCTAGATTTGAACCCAAGAATCACTACATTTGGACTTTTGATTTCACTAGATTTGGACCCTTGATTTCACCAGATTTAAACCTCTGACTCGCTAGATTTGGACCCTTGAGCCCACCAGATTTTGACCCTTGAGTCCACCAGATTTGGACCTTTGAGATCACAAGATTTGGACCCTTGACTCGCTAGATTTAGATCCTTGACTCCATCAGATTTGGACCCTTGACTCGCTAGATTTGGACCCTTGACTTCATGATTAAATAGAAAATAACCACCCACCTCTTCACTTGTCTCTTTCCTCCAGGGCACTGTACCTTTCAGAATGAAGTCCACAATCTTAGAGTTTCTCAGCGTATCCCCTACGAATTCCACCACCTTGTCCATGGTGGAAACCATTCTCTGAAGCCCATCGATCTTTTCTTGTTGGATGACAGAATCCATGTGTAACACTTTCAGTAAAGGGACTAACTCAATGAAGCCTCCTTGCTCCTTGACCTGCTCATGACCATCCTCGGCGTCACGCTGTCCTTCCACCTTCCTTAGACAAGGTCCTTGAGAAGCTGATAACCTGTCCATTCCTCTCTCCAGCACGTCCATACCGTGATAAACCATCTCCAGTTTTCCCATGACGTCCTCCTGAAAGTTTAAGAGTTTGTCCATCTTCTCGTTGAGTAGATTCAGTTTCCGGTCCAAGGTGTTGACCCCTCCGGTAGACTTCACCGTGGATTTTCCCGACCCGGCAGAATGGTCGAATTTGCTTTCGTACATTTTGGCCAAACAAGATGTGATTGAATCCTGCTTGCTCATTTTTTCTTCTGGCCGTGGACCAACTCTCTTAATCTGGATGTGTCCTGGGAATCCTTCTCCTAATTTTCCGTCTACGAGGAGGATTTAGGTTTATACGGTGGTAACCTTAGCCGGCCGAATGGGCGTCAAATTCCTAGTGTGCAAACAGATTGAACCGGTGCTATCTGCCTTCTCATTGTGAGGCCTCGAAACAACTGTCTAAACTTGGCCGCTGAACTTTTTTTTTCGGGGGTCCGTTGACGTCACAGGGACATTTTAAATTCTTTCTTGAGAGGGTGGTGACGGATAAGCACGTTAAGAATCGGCAGGGTTCCTGCCTGACAATCGAAGAGCGAGAACATCGGACCCCCAGAACCCAACTTCTACAAAACTTTTACCCTCCAGGGACCCGCGAACTTGGTACGGGGACCGAAAAAACATCTCAAAAAGTTTTCTGTAATATTATAACTGGTCATTATAAAAGGTCTACGGCACAACCGAGGAGTGAGAGGTGAAAAATGTGGCTGCGACTTGTGCCTATAAATAGACAACAATGACAAGTATACCCAGCTCACATCGACCCGGGAATCTGACGAGGGGCCCTCTCCGAATAAACGAGGGCAATTCATTCGCTAAAGTTAATAGTTTTTTTTTTTAAATATTTAAAAAAAAATGTTTCGATTTTGGAAAAGTTTTTGTTTACCTGAAAAAGTTTTGAAAAGTTTGGCTTTGTGCACGCAGAGTTTTCCGAGGAGTTTTTTGGAGCAAAAACTTAGCAAAAACTCTCCAAAAGTATAAAAAAAAAAAAAATCATCATGGTTGCTGTCTGACAATAGAAGAGGGACATCAGACCATCAGAATCCAACTAATAAAAAACTTTTCTAATACAAGGACCATCCATTATAAAAGGTCTAGAAAAGTCTCCAAATCTTCCTCCAAAACTTCAAAAACTTGGAGGCTCCGCTCTGAAAACTCATCAAAAAACGCTTAGAAAACCTTTGAACCAAAACAGCGACATGTACGCAGCTCTGCTGAAGTATGACGTTCTGAGCTGCAATACCACACACAACCTGTGCACAGGGGTGGCGCTGTTTTTGAAGGAAAGCAGCCATTTTTTTTTTTTTGCAGCTTGGTAAAAGTAAGAATGCAAGCAATGCATGTGTCATTCTGCAGTATTGTATCCAGTTGTCACATTGTGTCACTTCTTGTGTCATCATCAGACTCCCGCCGGCTCCAATAGACAGTGCAGCTGAGCTGGAGCCATTGCTCCTAGCGGTGTCCTAACAGCGCTGCACCCGGGATCACATCCAGGGAGATGATCTGAGGACTCGGAGCTGCAGTTTGGCCGTACAGGATGGAATGTGACAGTACCTGACCCCTGGATCAGCAGTGTGACACCCCTCGGTGTGGAAAGGCTTATCTCCTGCCCAGGAAAGATGGTGCCAAGCCCTCCCAATCAGGGGTCTCTGTTTTCCAGGGCTCAGTGTATATCGGATGTCATTTGCTAAAAAGGAACCTTTAGTAAATATTTATATTTACACATGTAAAAAATGAATAAAAAAACGGCCCTCTGTTACTCCTCCTGGAAATGTATAAATAAATTGACAATTGTGGGTTACGTCATCATTACACAAGGGGGCGCTGTCTAATTAGTGCTGACACCCCTTTTAAAAAAGGAAAGTTAAAGTAGCCACACATTTCCAGGAGGAATAGCAGAGGAATTTAACACTAATATATATATATACACACACATTATTTTGTTACTATTTTTTTTTCTTATGGTGAATTTAAGTATCAAGAAAGCAGACAAGAACTTTATGCATCGTTTGCTCCTAGGACCCCCTTATCGTGAATTAATAGGTGGGATTATTAATTACCAATTGGAAGTAGGAGACAGGAGGTGTGCCATGTGGCTGGGAGCAGATGAGAAAATGGACAAAGGGGCGGAGCATGTGGGATTGGCTGGTGGATTATGGAGAGTCATATGGGAGGTTCCTTTTCCCAAGGACAGGTTCCCTTTAATGTCCCAGGCGTCCGCCAGTCACAATGACATCAATTCTACACATACAAGAAATCCAGCAAATAAACAAGAAATCTTTTGATCAAAGTCAGTTTATAATCTTTTTTGTTTATATATGTAGGACAGAGAGCAAGAAGGGGCCGTCTCCAAAATGGGAAACTCTGAAACGTACTTCTAGATGGATTTTTAATTTTCGTTGCCTGGGTTACCATCCACCGCTGAAGAGCTGGTAATAATACTGCTATACAGTACACATATAGTAATATAGCTGGTAATAATACCGTTATACAGTGCATATATAGTAATATAGCTGGTAATAATACTGCTATACGGTGCACATATAGTAATATAGCTGGTAATAATACTGCTATAAGGTGCATATATAGTAATATAGCTGGTAATAATACCGCTATAATGTGCACATATAGTAATATAGCTGGTAATAATACTGCTATACAGTGCATATAGTAATATAGCTGGTAATAATACTGCTATAAGGTGCACATATAGTAATATAGCTGGTAATAATACTGCTATACGGGGCACATATAGTAATATAGCTGGTAATAATACTGCTATACAGTGCACATAGTAATATAGCTGGTAATAATACCGCTATACGGTGCACATATAGTAGTATAGCTGTTAATAATACTGCTATACAGTGCATATATAGTAATATAGCTGGTAATAATACTGCTATACAGTGCATATATAGTAATATAGCTGGTAATAATACTGCTATACAGTGCATATATAGTAATATAGCTGGTAATAATACCGCTATACGGTGCACATATAGTAATATAGCTGGTAATAATACTGCTATATGGGGCACATATAGTAATATAGCTGGTAATAATACTGCTATACAGTGCATATATAGTAATATAACTGGTAATAATACTGCTATAAGGTGCACATATAGTAATATAGCTGGTAATAATACTGCTATACGGTGCACATATAGTAATATAGCTGGTAATAATACTGCTATACAGTGCAATAGTAATATAGCTGGTAATAATACCGCTATACGGTGCACATATAGTAATAGCTGTTAATAATACTGCTATACAGTGCATATATAGTAATATAGCTGGTAATAATACTGCTATACAGTGCATATATAGTAATATAGCTGGTAATAATACTGCTATACAGTGCATATATAGTAATATAGCTGGTAATAATACCGCTATACGGTGCACATATAGTAATATAGCTGGTAATAATACTGCTATATGGGGCACATATAGTAATATAGCTGGTAATAATACTGCTATACAGTGCATATATAGTAATATAACTGGTAATAATACTGCTATACAGTGCATATATAGTAATATAGCTGGTAATAATACTGCTATACAGTGCATATATAGTAATATAGCTGGTAATAATACTGCTATACAGTGCATATATAGTAATAAGCTGTTAATAATACTGCTATACAGTGTACGTATAGTAATACAGCTGGTAATAATACTGCTATACAGTGGATATATAGTAATATAGCTGGTAATAATACTGCTATACACTGCATATATAGTAATATAGCTGGTAATAATACTGCTATACGGTGCATATATAGTAATATAGCTGGTAATAATACTGCTATACAGTGCATATATAGTAATATAGCTGGTAATAATACTGCTATACAGTGCATATATAGTAATATAGCTGTGAATAATACTGCTATACAGTGCATATATAGTAATATAGCTGTGAATAATACTGCTATACAGTGCATATATAGTAATATAGCTGTTAATAATACTGCTATACAGTGCATATATAGTAATATAGCTGGTAATAATACTGCTATACAGTGCATATATAGTAATATAGCTGTGAATAATACTGCTATACAGTGCATATATAGTAATATAGCTGTTAATAATACTGCTATACAGTGCATATATAGTAATATAGCTGGTAATAATACTGCTATACAGTGTACATATAGTAATACAGCTGGTAATACTGTAACATAGCCGGTAATAATGCCACTAAACTGAACATGATTAGTAGTATGTTTGGAAATCATACTGATGTACAGTGTAGAAATCTTAGGAAAGCTGTTAAAAATACCAACATACAGTGCATAAATAATACCACAACTGGTAGTAATACTGCTATACAGTTGGTAGCAATACCACAATACAGCAACTAAATAGCAAGACCGATCGAAAGAAAACTGCAATACGGTGTATAAAGAAAACTGCTTTACGGTGTATAAAGAATACTGCTATACGGTGTATAAAGAATACTGCAATATGGTGCATAAAGAATACTGCAATATGGTGTATAAAGAATACTGCTATACGGTGTATAAAATAGCTAACGGTGTATAAAGAATACTGCTATACGGTGTATAAAGAATACTGCAATATGGTGTATAAAGAATACTGCAATATGGTGTATAAAGAATACTGCTATACGGTGTATAAAGAATACTGCTATACGGTGTATAAAGAATACTGCTATACGGTGTATAAAGAATACTGCTATACGGTGTATAAAGAATACTGCAATATGGTGTATAAATGCAGCCACACAGTGAATAGTAGCCCTGTTGGTAATAATACTACTATATGCTGTAACGCATGAAAAGCAGCACAGCAGATAATACAATACGGTACATAAATACCAATATCCAGGGAAGACATAGAAGCACAGTTGGTTATAATACCAGTATACAGTGAATAAATAGTATAATAATTGGTAATAATACTGCTATACAGTGCACACACATTAACCTAGCTAGTAATGATACAAGCTATCATCTCTAAAGTTGTCCCCCAAGGATGCATCCGGTTTTATAAGGGGGGAAACAAAAAAAAAGAAGAAAGTTTATTTCACAACTTAAACTTTGTGTTTTCAAGATCTCTGCTTGCTGGAATGAATGGAAACCGCCCTGCTGCCATGAAGAGTTGTAGTGCAGCCGCATCTACCGAGTCAGCCGAGAAGCCGACGTGTATAGAAACCTGAACTGTTACCGCAAACTTCTTGATATAATCGGAGACGCTGAATCCCCCCGTCGCCAGCCGGATGGATCGGTGGAGAGTGGAGTCCTGACACAACGTTCCCATTCTCTCCTTATGGGAAGCCACCAAGTAGCGGAAAGTTCTCTGCGAAGGTACGAAGAAGAAGAAAAAACACAGAAGCTTCCAGTCCGATTGGATCTCGTGCCTGGAATTTGGTTTTATCAGACAGCTCCAGACGTCACCGTCATGGCCTTATCTCCTGACAAGCGGGATATCGCTTCCTGCGGAGGAGATACCGGCACGACACGATGGAGAGAGCAGAACAACATCATGGGGGTCCAGACAAGCAGATAAGCCCCTCGCTCCCAGAATATTCTGGAATGGGAATGTCATTTACATTTCTAAATATTGGTGATATTTTAAATACAACGACCTGAAAAGACGACGGATGGACGACAGATCTCAGTAGAGGGTCAGCTGGCATGGTCGTGTAAAGTGGACAAGTGCCAGCACTCGAGCGATCCACGTCCACTCCACCAAAGACGGATGGATGACAGATCTCAGTAGAGGGTCAGCTGGCATGGTCGTGTAAAGTGGACAAGTGCCAGCACTCGAGCGATCCACGTCCACTCCACCAAAGACGGATGGATGACAGATCTCAGTAGAGGGTCAGCTGGCATGGTCGTGTAAAGTGGACAAGTGCCAGCACTCGAGCGATCCACGTCCACTCCACCAAAGACGGATGGATGACAGATCTCAGTAGAGGGTCAGCTGGCATGGTCGTGTAAAGTGGACAAGTGCCAGCACTCGAGCGATCCACGTCCACTCCACCAAAGACGGATGGATGACAGATCTCAGTAGAGGGTCAGCTGGCATGGTCGTGTAAAGTGGACAAGTGCCAGCACCCGAGCGATCCACGTTCACGCCAGCAATAAGTATATACAAATATTAGGAAGAAAGCGTAAGAGCTGTAAAGTGCAAGTGAAATTCCTAGCTAACATCTGGGAATGACATTGTAAATTCTGTGACGACACTAACATCTGACAATTATTGCTGTTTCTTTGCAAAACAATTTTTGGAAACATTTGATAACCTGGAATCTGTCAGGCCCTGTAATTTCAGAATTGTAACTCAACTTTCAGAGAACTTTTCTATCAACTATTTATTTAATCATATATCAATCAATCATATATCTATTGTCATGCACAGTGTAGGAAAGACTAAGTGCAACACAAAGGGATAAGGGGAAGGAAACCAACACTAGGGAGTGGAGGGGCCTAGGCAGATCTAACGTCACCCTGTCTGTCCTAAGCGTCTCTATATAGGTTCCGCACTTATCGCCGAGCAGGATACCTAATCCCTGCTTGCCCCTAGCTGTAAGCCCTGCATAGGTAAGGACAGGATGAGTGCTAGTCAATCCCCACTACCACTAAAGACAGATGGGATACACTAACAAGGGGAACACTTAGCTTGAGTAGACTCAGAGAGAAACACAGACGCCCCCCAAACACCAGGAAGATAGCCGACTGCTATGGCTCCAAGCCTCAACGGAGGGAAATAGAAATATCATCAGCAACTCCCAGAAGCAAGCTGGGAGTTATAAACACTCAGTCCAAGTGTGTCAGCTAGAGCCAGGGATGTTGCCACTGGGTCCTAAAGTCAGAAGGACTAGGAAGGAGTCTGCAAAGCCAACCGCTGAGACCTTCTGCAGCTAGAAGCAGAGCGATGGTCCGCAGCCTCTGACACACAAGCCGGACCAACTAATCAGCAGTGGCACCAGGAAAGCCTTCAGATCTTGACACTATGGACACCAGGATGGCGCCCCTAGTGGTTATCTTTGCTCACTGTGATCATCTTTGGTTTGAAGTTGGTGGTTCCCAATAGAAGATCTCTATTAACACCCCAAAAACACCTCAATAGATCCTTCTAAAAGGAAAATCTAATGAAGCCAAACATTAAAGAAAGTTTCTAAAAATGGGTTGCAGGACATTGCAGCAGTGGGCCTTCCCCCACGCTGCACAATCCCTATATTGTTCTGTCCAGCATTCTCTGCAAATATTTCCTTGGTGTTAACAAGAGCCACGATCATCTGTGAATCCATAGTTGCTGGAGAACTACAAGATTCAGCATAGCATACCAGACAAGAGTAACCAAAGCCAGAGATCACCATCGTACAGTATAACAGCTTTATACAAACCTATAAAGGCCATATAAGTGCATTCATAATACTGAATAACATCCAGGTACATAAATAATACCGCACAATCCGACTCCTAACACTAATCATTTATATGAGTGTGTTATACTGTAGCATTAAAGGCTTAATCCAGCCAGCACCATGGCAGCGGGCAAAGCATAGAAAAGACAAAAAAAACTGCACTTATAATGTACAGAAAATAATCACAACTGTAGAAACATTCAGAGAATATATTAATTTCACTGAAAAGGACATTTAATAATCCAGTTCCAGCAATATATGAAAATTGTGCTGCCTACTCAGATCTGTATTCAAGTCCACAGAAGAAATATTATAGTAGTTATATTCTTGTATATAGGGGCAGTATTATAGTAGTTATATTCTTGTACATAGGGGCAGTATTATAGTAGTTATATTCTTGTATATAGGGGCAGTATTATAGTAGTTATATTCTTGTACATAAGGGACAGAATTATAGTAGTTATATTCTTGTACATAGGGGCAGTATTATAGTAGTTATATTCTTGTACATTGGGGCAGTATTATAGTAGTTATATTCTTGTACATAGGGGCAGTATTATAGTAGTTATATTCTTGTACATAGGGGAGTATTATAGTAGTTATATTCTTGTACATATGGGGCAGTATTATAGTAGTTATATTCTTGTACATATGGGGCAGTATTATAGTAGTTATATTCTTGTACATAGGAGCAGTATTATAGTAGTTATATTCTTGTACATAGGGGCAGTATTATAGTAGTTATATTCTTGTACATAGGAGGCAGTATTATAGTAGTTATATTCTTGTACATAGGGGGCAGTATTATAGTAGTTATATTCTTGTACATAGGGGCAGTATTATAGTAGTTATATTCTTGTATATAGGAGCAGTATTATAGTAGTTATATTCTTATACATAGGGAGCAGTATTATAGTAGTTATATTCTTGTACATAGGAGCAGTATTATAGTAGTTATATTCTTGTACATAGGAGCAGTATTATAGTAGTTATATTCTTGTACATAGGAGCAGTATTATAGTAGTTATATTCTTGTATAGGAGCAGTATTATAGTAGTTATATTCTTGTACATAGGAGCAGTATTATAGTAGTTATATTCTTGTACATAAGGGACAGAATTATAGTAGTTATATTCTTGTACATAGGGCAGTATATAGTAGTTATATTCTGTACATAGGCAGTATTAGTAGTTATATTCTTGTACATAAGGGACAGAATTATAGTAGTTATATTCTGTACATAGGAGCAGTATTATAGTAGTTATATTCTTGTACATAGGGGCAGTATTATAGTAGTTATATTCTTGTACATAGGGGCAGTATTATAGTAGTTATATTCTTGTACATAGGAGCAGTATTATAGTAGTTATATTCTTGTACATAGGAGCAGTATTATAGTAGTTATATTCTTGTACATAGGGGCAGTATTATAGTAGTTATATTCTTGTACATAGGGGCAGTATTATAGTAGTTATATTCTTGTACATAGGGGCAGTATTATAGTAGTTATATTCTTGTACATAGGGGCAGTATTATAGTAGTTATATTCTTGTACATAGGAGCAGTATTATAGTAGTTATATTCTTGTACATAGGAGCAGTATTATAGTAGTTATATTCTTGTACATAGGGGCAGTATTATAGTAGTTATATTCTTGTACATAGGGGCAGTATTATAGTAGTTATATTCTTGTACATATGGGGCAGTATTATAGTAGTTATATTCTTGTACATAGGGGCAGTATTATAGTAGTTATATTCTTGTACATATGGGGCAGTATTATAGTAGTTATATTCTTGTACATAGGAGCAGTATTATAGTAGTTATATTCTTGTACATAGGGGCAGTATTATAGTAGTTATATTCTTGTATATAGGAGGCAGTATTATAATAGTTATATTCTTGTACATAGGAGGCAGTATTATAGTAGTTATATTCTTGTACATAGGAGTAGTATTATAGTAGTTATATTCTTGTACATAGGGGCAGTATTATAGTAGTTATATTCTTGTACATAGGAGTAGTATTATAGTAGTTATATTCTTGTACATAGGGGTCAGTATTATAGTAGTTATATTCTTGTATATAGGGGCAGTATTATAGTAGTTATATTCTTGTACATAGGGGTCAGTATTATAGTAGTTATATTCTTGTATATAGGGACAGTATTATAGTAGTTATAGTCTTGTACATAGGGGCAGTATTATAGTAGTTATAGTCTTGTACATAGGGGCAGTATTATAGTAGTTATATTCTTGTACATAGGGGCAGTATTTTAGTAGTTATATTCTTGTACATAGGAGCAGTATTATAGTAGTTATATTCTTGTACATAGGGGCAATTTTTATTGTAAAAACCAAACAAATACAAATATACTGACATTCCTCCAGTAATAAAAATAAATTCACTTGGATTGTACATACATTCATTACATATCCGGATTATACATATAAAATTATCTTAAAGAGTCCATACACCTGGTTGGAAAAAAAAACAAAAAAAAAAAACATCATATTTCAACCCAGTGACACATCCTTCCATAACTTAACATTTCCTAATGATTTTATCTATCTGGGCTCGGACATTATGTGGTTGACAGCGTCACAGATCTGGGTCGGAGTTATTCTGGTCACCGCCGGTCTCCATTTCAGACTCTACCCGAGTGCCCTCAGGTAATGGCTTCCGCTTGGGCGGAGGACAGTCCTCTACGTCCCTATCAAACTCTGCGTCAATTCTTCTAAGGTCATCCTCAAAATCACCGTCAGACTCAGACAGAACACCAAACCTATTAGATAAGTCCATTACACCTGCAGAAACCTGGACCTTCTTCCTGGCTCCTTGGCCAGTGTCATACTCCTTCTCAGGTTTACGGGAGGTCTTGTCCTTCTTCTTCCTTTTAGTCTGAGACACAGATGGTAGTACTGAAGTAATGCTTCCCTGTGACTGCTGCCCCTGAGAGACAACCTCCATACTCCCCTGTGCACCCTCTGAACCCTGCTGCTCTGGTGTCACCTGAGTAGACCCCTAGTGGGCCCTCTGGTCTGGCCAGTATTTCCCCTGACAGTAAAGCTGCCTCCTCCAGAATCTCTGCCCCTGCCACCAAATCCTCATCAGGATAGTCCTTACAGATATTGTGCCAGGCGTCAGGACAGTCCCTGTGAGGGTGACCGATCTTCCCACAGAGGTTGCACCTGATGTTCTGGCAGTCTGCAGCCACATGGCCGACCTCCCCACACAGGTTGCACTTCACCACAGTACACGTATTTGCCAGGTGACCCGCCTTGCCACATTTGAAGCACTTACGAGGCTGCCCAGGATAGAAACACACACCCCTCTCCCTCCCAATAAAGAAGGAGTTGGGTAAGTGGGCAGTGATATTATCGCACTGGGGCAGTTTCACCAAAACCCTCCACCTTCCCGTCCAGATACCATCATTGTCTCTGCTTTTGGTGAGGTCAGAGACCAGGTCACAATGCCTCCGGAGCCACACCACAATGTCCTGCGGGGGAACAGACTCATTCCAGAAGATGAGATTTACCGTAACGGTATCTGGCTTAGAGATAGGAATAAAGCTGAAGTTACTCCAGCCCTCAGAGTCTCTAAACTTGGGGAAATTAGACCAGAACCTGTCCAGGTCACTCATGAGCTTAAAGCTGACGTCATAGCCCTGCCTGTCTGGAAGATTAATCACCGCCAAGATGCTGACTGGCGCAAACCCCATCTGGCGACACAAGAGCTCCTGACCACAAACCTTCTATCTGGCAGATCCTCCTTGGCACCTCTGTGCCGGAAACGCACGTTTCTCCGTTTAAAACGTGGCCGGTATAATTGGAAACCAGAGGTGAAGGACAGAGCACCACGACTCCAGGCATTACTGGGGGGAACCTGCAGGGTCACACTAGGCTGACTGACGGGGTGAGGGTCAGCAGCAGGGGGGCTTCTACACCTTGTGTGCTCGGAATTAAATGGGGGAAATCACAGACATCATCATGCACATTGTTATCATCAACATCAATGTCACTATCAGACTGTGCAGCGTCCAGCAAAGATACTGTGCTCCCCCAAACCCCCGACCCCTCAGATACAGCGCGGTTTATCCCCAGCATCAGAGCCCTGCTGGGCACCATCAGGAACTACCGGCACATGTCCATGCCCAACTGTGGTGCATGGCATTCTGAGACTTGTAGTCCCTCTGCTGAAAAAATGTCCATGCAGCTGCTTGGAATCTGCTGCAGGCGGCTGTGCTGGGCATTCTGCGACTTGTTGTACCTCTACTGGAATGTGCCCTTCATGCTGCTGCTTGGAATCTGCTGCAGGCTGTTGTGATGGGCATTCTGTGACTTGTTGTACCTCTGCTGGAATCTGCACTACATGCTTCTGCTTTGGATCTGCTGCAGGCAGTTTTGCTGGGCATTCTGAGACTTGTGGTACGTCTGCTGGGGTCTGTACTACAGGCTGCTGCTGGTGTGCGGCATTTGCCCCTTTTGGAAGCAGAAACTTGCAGGCTGCAGCACTGGCCGCACCTGCTTCTGGGGTCCACCTGGGACAATGTCTGACCTGGAACCTGCAGAGTTCTGCTTCTGTGACTTAAACAGTTCCTGGTTCCTATAAGTCTCTGCCAGGGGCCCCATCCTCTCTAGGACGCAGTCCATGTCCCTCACCACTTTTGCCAGCAATACACCCAGTGTGTTCAGAGTCTCATCATAAAAATCATGACTCCCGGGATTAATAGCCTTTAGCTTATAGCAAGTGTCTATCTGCATCTGTAGTGTGTTTTTCTGCTGCTGTAACTCACCGAACTTCTTGACCAGTCCTGGGATCTCTCTGCGAGCTGAAGCTCAGGTGCACGTGGCGTCTCCTCCTGGGTATCCTGCATTCAGCGATGTCCCCGGCTGCTTGAACCCAGACGTCTCCTTAATTTTCACCACCGCTGGTTTCATGGCTCCAGGCTCCACAGCACTTTACTGCTGCCACCTGACTGCGACCGTGTGCGTCCTGACCGCGCCATACTGCCATGCTGCTGTAAGTTCTTTCCTGGATGGTTTGTCTTTCCAAAGACGTCCGTCTCTGCCTGGGAGCAGGAGAGGTGATCTGCACAGCTGGGGCTGATCTCACCTGTGCACCCGGCAGGAGCTGCTTGCTGACTGGGGAGTTACCTGACTTCACATTGTGCATTAACCCATCGCTGACCGACACTTTCCTTCTTGCTTCTTTGCTGGACTTGGAGAAGGTTTTCCTCCCAAAACTTTATGACGGCTTTTTCCTCCATTCACAGAACTGCTGCAGCTTTGGCTCGCTGCATTCACTGGTCTGACAGTGGCTCTGGGATTAACATTCCCATTAGGAGAGGCCTGGGAGGCTTGTCCCAGTGTAGGCCGGGGAAACCTGGGCCTTGCCTGGGAGCTTCCCCACCCAGGGTGGCCCCTCCCGGGCTTGCTCCAGACATCAGGAGAGCTACAAACACACAACCTCTCAGCTAGGAGGCAGTATTATAGTAGTTATATTCTTGTGTATAGGGCAGTATTATAGTAGTTATATTCTTGTACATAGGGGCAGTATTATAGTAGTTATATTCTTGTATATAGGGGCAGTATTATAGTAGTTATATTCTTGTACATAGGGCAGTATTATAGTAGTTTATATTCTTGTACATAGAGGCGTATTATAGCAGTTTATATTCTTGTACATAGGAGCAGTATTATAGTAGTTATATTCTTGTACATAGGAGCAGTATTATAGTAGTTATATTCTTGTATATAGGGGGCAGTATTATAGTAGTTATATTCTTGTACATAGGAGCAGTATTATAGTAGTTATATTCCTTGTACATAGGAGCAGTATTATAGTAGTTATATTCTTGACATAGGGGCAGTATTATAGTAGTTATATTCTTGTACATAGGGGCAGTATTAATAGTAGTTATATTCTTGATATAGGAGCAGTATTATAGTAGGTATATTCTTGTACATAGGGGCAGTATTATAGTAGTTATATTCTTGTACATAGGGGCAGTATATAGTAGTTATATATGGAGCAGTATTATAGTAGGTATATTCTTGTACATAGGGGCAGTATTATAGTAGTTTATATTCTTGTACATAGGGGCAGTATTATAGTATTATATTCTTATATATAGGAGCAGTATTATAGTAGTTATATTCTTGTACATAGGAGCAGTATTATAGTAGTCATATTCTTGTACATAGGAGCAGTATTATAGTAGTTATATTCTTGTACATAGGAGCAGTATTATAGTAGTTATATTCTTGTACATAGGAGCAGTATTATAGTAGTTATATTCTTGTACATAGGAGCAGTATTATAGTAGTTTATATTCTTGTACATAGGAGCAGTATTACAGTAGTTATATTTTTTGTACATAGGAGCAGTATTACAGTAGTTATATTCTTGTACAATAGGAGCAGTATTATAGTAGTTATATTTTTGTACATAGGAGCAGTATTACAGTAGTTAAAATTCTTGTACATAGGAGCAGTATTATAGTAGTTATATTTTTGTACATAGGAGCAGTATTACAGTAGTTATATTCTTGTACATAGGAGCAGTATTATAGTAGTTATATTCTTGTATATAGGGAGCGTATTATAGTTTAATATTCTTGTACATAGGAGCAGTATTACAGTAGTTATATTCTTGTACATAGGAGCGTATTATAGTAGTTATATTCTTATACATAGGGGCTTTAAGTATTATATTTTTTTTTTTTACATAGGAGCAGTATTATAGTAGTTATATTCTTGTATATAGGGAGCAGTATTATAGTAGTTATATTCTTGAAACATAGGAGCAGTATTAACAGTAGTTATATTCTTGTACATAGGAGCAGTATTATAGTAGTTATATTCTTGTACATAGGAGCGTATTATAGTAGTTATATTCTTGTACATAGGGACAGTATTATAGTAGTTATATTCCTGTACATATTGTAGCCTTTCCGGGGGTTTTAGCTCAGGATCGCTGTCTGGGTAGACAGAATGGCACGGAAACAGTTCATTCAGACAGCAAGTTTGGTGAAAACTGGCCGCAACCAGTTTTATTAAAGTCCACAGCACACAGATAAAAACAAATCATAAACAGAAAACCTGGGCTTGTCTAGCCTCTAATTACACTTAGATAAAATGGCCCTCTATCCGGGACCCAGACTCTACCATCTGTGCCCAAAACAACACATATGATATATGTTACCAGTATGGAGTTTCACAGACACTCCTCTTTATGTCTGAAGGCAACTCCAATGTCCAGACTTGAGAGAGGTCACCTCCTATTCAGTCGCTATTCGCACGGATTCTCACTGCGACTACTCCTGTGTCCGGGGTACTTCCTGCACCCAGACTGGGGATAGCTCACACTCTTAGAGACTGCTTCTTGTGCCAGGACACCTCCCTGTGTCCGGGCTAAAGACAGCTCCCACACTCTTAGAGACACCCTTTGTGCCTGGACCCCTTGTCCAGACTGAATTGAGCTCTCTGACTGTGCTCACAAGCACCTACTTCTGGCTTCCTAATCAACACCTGAGTGGATTCAGGTCTGAGCTGCAAGCGTGTTACTGAATGGCAGGTGTAGTGACCTTTCTTTACCACCAGGTTTACAAAGCCACACATTCGCTCATACCAGTCAGCAAGGTACTTAGGTGAAATATACACCTCATTCACCACATATTCCTTCACTGTCTCACATATCCCCTCCCTCTTCCCAGACCGGAGGGCTGGTCATCCAGACCGGAGGGCTGGTCAACAATCCAACAGAGACAGTGAACTCTGGACCAGTCATGGCCCTCATCAGCTTCACCTCACCACGTCAAAGCCAACATCAGTTTTCTTTCCCTTGAAGCATCCGCACTACCCTGTACCCTCCCACCTATACTCTCTGCGGGCCCGGGTATCCTGCACTGTTTCATCTTACTTTAGTGCCAGCCTCAGTCCCCCGGTTAGTGGCTCACCAGAAAAAGTCGCCAGGCACCAGAACAGCTTGCTGATTCTTCCTCAGAAACTTTGTACCTCCTGTTTTTGGGCACGCCCTGTGTCACCCAAATGTTACAGGGGGGTTTAGGGGTTTTCTCTAATTCCTCCTGAATTTCTTTAGCCATCTACTTTCTTAAATATCCGTTGATTCATAAATTCTACCTCACAGAACCCCCAACGCCTCTGTCATGGCTCTGACCTTTCCGAGCCACATGTTCAAACGTTTGGCACTGTAGGGGAGCGATCGTTTTTTTTGGTCGGTACACATAATTTACCCTTCTGGTACAGGCTCCTTTGCATAAACTCAGAGTCTTACTTTTTTTCCCCCGGAGATTTCCCCATGGCTACGCATCTTCCCTGTGGTGGTTGGAAAGTCCCCCCCCCCTTTTCGTCTTCGGCCCTTTCTTCAGGCTCTTCTGGTAGGACTTTCCAGAAGCCCAAACCATCAGTCTCTTTTCCCCATGTTCTGCAATCCCATCTGAGCTCCCGTGATCTGCCAGCGGCAACGGAGCGACACATCGCCCCTCCCACTCACTGGGACGGGGTTTCAAGTGTAACTCCCATGAAAATGCGCCTGAGCTCACCAAGGCCAACCCGAGGCTAAAAAATCTTTTCTTGGGATTTATCCAACCTTTGGGTCGCTCAAAGAACTCCATGGCGCACCGGGCGCCAACTTCCGGCCCGAGCTTCGCGGTCCCCGCCACGGATCCGGACAGTACACCGTCCACGCCGCTGTCTCCAACAGAAACAATTCCGGGGCAGAGTCATTCCCCACATTTCGTCTTGTTCCTACAGCTTAACTTGAGACATTCAGCCTCGGGGTAAAGGCACCTGGCCTGGTTTTCCACCATTTTTCCAGGCTTTCTCCCAACCTCTGCGGGCATCACCTTCCGATCCTTGGAGGGATGCAGATCCACACTCAACATGAAAACTTTTATCCTTCAACAGCATCCATTGTGCGGGTTTCAGTTTAGACTCCTTCCCAAAAACCTTTAAAGCTCAGCTCTCCCCTTTCACCTTAGTCTTCGCCGGGAAAACCGGCCAACGGGAAAACATCTCCAGATCCCAAATCTTCTGCCCTTGGGTTTTAACCCACATGGGTTTCTTCTCGGCCCTTTCCAACTCCTTTTGCTCCCAATGCCTTCCTCATTTCACTGGTTTTTAATGGTCTTCAGATAATTCCCCTTATCACTATTGACCCCTTTTTTCTCAGCCACTTGTCACTGTCGGCTATACACTTCTTTTTAAATTCACATCCTCTCACTGTCAGGGTTAACAATTCTTTTTTCATTCATATCCTGTCACTGTTTAGGGTTATACAATTCATTTTCTTCACATCCTGCTCACTGTTTAGGGGTTATACAATTCATTTTCATTCCATCTTGTCTGGAACCTTATTTTTAAATTTCATCCACAAATTTAACTTCACCATCTGGTCCCTCAATATGTGACTATGTGAAAAACCCCAGCCTATACTTCTATATAGTTCAGGACTGGAGCAAACTCACAACCTCCCCCTGGACTTCAGTGTTTTTTGGCAAATGAGAGAACCTCTCCTCAGAGCCCAGGTTCCTGGGAAACCTTTTTAAGAACTTTTCATTTTTTTCCCCTGTGCTGTTTTTGAGAGGGTTCTCGCCACGGCCCCCCTTCTCAAAACCGCACGGGGACACGGGCAATCAGGGACACTCGGTTCCCGAAACCACCATCCTCGTTCTCCCACATCCCCCTGCAAAGAAATTTCATCTTTATCACGGTCATCTCAGTACATCACTATTATGTTTTAGCATCATTATCATTATCAATATTATCATGGTCCCATCATCATTATCACATAAGTTTAACGGCCCACTAGCATTGGGTTCCGCCCCTCCGGGACTGCCCACCCTCAGTAGGAGCTTTCACACTGTCCATCAAAAACATTTTTCCCCCAGAGATCCTTAGACCGGGGGGGGAAATCATTACCCAATCATAACGGGGTGCACCGGGTCTTCACCCACCCCCCTTCATATGAAACCTCCCCAGTTTGGGAAACCAAGTCACGGCAGTTTTCTGGGGAGACTTTGGTGTCCCTTTATGGATGTCACCCCACCCCTCAGGGCTTATCAGGGGGGGGGAAAGTCCCTATCACTCAGGGCTGTCACATACGGAAGCAATGGACCCTCGAGTCCAAAAAGGGCCTGTGCTGGGCATTTACTTTACAACACCGGGGACCCCTGTTGGTCCAGGGCTCTTCGGTGAGGTGGACACACACACAGGTTCTGCGCAAGAGAGAGGGATCTGCCATCATCCCCAACACCCCAAAAAGGCTCCCCCTCTATTGGACGTTGGCTGCAATTTCACGCCAACTCCAACACTGTCCCTCACACTCTCCCCCCCACATGTCCCCCGGGCCTTTAACCCCTTATCAGCATTCCCCAAGTCCCCAACAGCTGGAACGCCCTTACCGCAGGTTCCGGTCCGGAACTCCGAAGTGACGACCTCTCAGACAGCTGTTCCTCAAGGGCGTCTTGGGGTAGCGGTCCCCTTAATCACCTTTTCAAAAATCCATAATCAGGCCTGCTGACTGCAGAAATCCCAACTGTATTTTCCAGTCACGAACTCCCCGGGCACGGGCCCCGTCCCCCGTAACACCCAGCCGGGGAAAAACGCCGCTTTCAACTTGGCATAGTCTTCGCTGTCCTGTTGTCGGTCAGCCCAGACTTTTTGGGGTTCCCCAATCAGTAGGGTAAACGACCCCATGGCCCATTCAGATAGTGGCAGATTCCCCCTTTTTCTGGCCAGTCTCTCAAAAACCCAGTAAGATATAACCCCACATCATCACGAGGTGTTTATTTTTCTCAAGGACCGTCTTACGCCTTCTTTTATAGGGACAACGCCGGGGCCTTCACAACATTACTTGGGACGCGGCACCGAAACCTTTTTTGGTGCTGTCATCTGCCCCAATAAATAACCGGTTATTCTCCTGGCCCCGCTGCTGCAGGAATTGTGCCGGTCCTCCTGCATTGGGGTGCTGGTGCTGCAGGCGCTGCCTGCTCCATGCTCGCCCAAGCTTCGCTGGGCCTGGGCCAGGTACTCAATTTAGCTCCTCCATACTGCCGGCTATCTGTCTCACCACGGCAGTTTTATGTTGCCCCCTTAACTTGGCCATTTGTTCAAACAGCCCCCTCCCTGCTGTCCCATGCTTCAGACTCTCTGTCTCAAACAACGGCAGGGCTTCACTAAGACTCACACTCTACAGTCTTTTCCATAGAAAAATTCAGCTCTGCTGTGCAGACAATTTTTTTTTTTTTTTTTTTTTACAAATCTTATTAGGGCCACTGTATTTAAGACTTCTCCAAAAACATTTCCCTTTGCTCCCCGCACACTTCAAATTTTTTTCCCCCAAAAAAGTTCAACTTTGCTGTGCAAACAACATTTTTTTTTTTTTCCCTTTTTCAAACTCTTTTTGGGCTACTTTTCCCCTTTTAAGGGGAATGCCCCCAAAAACGTTTCTGCTGCCCTTTTTTTTTTTTTTTTTTTTGCTGTATTTCAATAAATTAAAACCTTTTTAAGCTGTCTCCGCCCCCTGGGCTGCTACACACTCCCCCCCCAAATGTACCGGGGCCCCCCTGCCCGCATTCTCCACCAATTGTACCCTTTTCCCCGGGGTTTTTTGCTTTGGATCGCTGTCGGGGGAGACAAAAACCCGGAAATTTTTTATTCAACAGCAGTTTGGGGAAAATTTGGGCCGGGCCCAACCATTTTTATTAAAGTCCCCAGCAAAACAGATAAAAAAAAAATCAAAAACCCCAAAAAAAACCGGGCTTGTCTAGCCTCAAATTTTTAAAATTAATAGAGGGGCCCCTCTATCCGGGACCCAAATTCCCCGTCTGTCCCCAAAAAAACAAATATGATATTTTTTTCCAGAAAAGGGGTTTTCACAGACACCCCTCTTTATGTCTGAACCCCAATCCATTTTTAATTTTTGGGAGGTCCCCCCCCCATTCATTTTGCATTCACAGGGGTTTTCACTGGGGACTACCCCCGTGCCCGGGTTTTCTTCCTGCCCCCCAGATGAGTAGCCACACTTTTAAGAAGTTTCCCTTTGGGCCCCCGGACCCCTCCCTGTGCCCGGGGGAAAAAACCCTCCCACACTCTTAGAGACACCTTCTGTGCCGGGCCCCCTTTCCAGACTGAATGAGCTCCCCCGACTGTGCCCACAAGCACCTTTTTTTGGGGTTCCAAAACAAAAACCCATGGTTTAAAGGGCTGACAAAAAAGGGGGGACTGAATGGAAGGTTTTAGTGCCCCTTTCTTTCCCAAAAGGTTTACAAAGCCACACTTTCGCCCCCTACCAGCCCCGCAAGGTATTTTGGTAAAAATTTCCAACCCCATTCACCACATATTCCTTCACTGTCCCCCCAATAGGGAGTATTATTGTAGTTATATTCTTGTACATAGGAACAGTTTTATATAGTTATATTCTTGTATATAGGAACAGGATTTAGTATTATATTCTTGTTTTAGGAGCAGGGGTTTAGTAGTTTTTTTTCTTGTTTTATAGGGGGGAGTTTTATAGTATTATATTTTTTTACATAGGGGGGTAACGCTGGTATTTGTATTTGGGGGTTTCCCTTACTCGCATGGGGGGGTTTTCATTAACCCTTTTGCCCCCTTTTTTCCCCCAACCCCGGGTACTGTTGGCGTTCCTAAGGGGGCCCCCCCCAGTTTTTCCCGGGGCTGCTGCGTACCCGTACTTGCGTGAAAAGGCTCCCCCGCCTTTTATGACCCCCCCCATTTCGGTTTTCCGATTGCTGTGAAAGCCGTCCGTAGCTTTTTAAAGTCCCCCGGGGGGGGGTGCATTTTTTAAAAACGTTGTGGGGGCAGCCAAAATTTTGGGTTTTCCCCTGTGTTTTGCTTTTTTGGGGCTGCATAGGGGGCCCGGCCCACACCCCTTTCCGCTTTTTTTTTGGATTGGGTTTTTTCAGAAAAATTCTGCTCCAGCCAAAAGCTGTGAAAAGCTCATATATAAAGTTCCCCAGCCCCCGTGGGCGTTGCCGAGCTTCACATTGGGGAACCGAACCCCGCCGTATGTGTTGTTTTTTTCAGCTCCCGCCCCCGAAGGGGTTATCAGCTCTGGAGAGCTGATTCCCCCTTCCTGCTGTGTTTTTCCCTGATCCTGGATCTAACCCAATACCTGAATGTCTGGGGAAGTGTTTTGGGGGTTTTCCCCCTTTTCTGGGGGGGGATTACCCAGATCGCCGTTCCCCGGGGGCCCCTATATCCCGGGGCCGTTCCGTTTTTTCTAAAAATTCCTGAACCCCTGATCCCGGATCACATCCCCTACCTGTAATCTAACTCTTTTGGCCCTCAGCTCCTGGGGTTTCCCGTTTCCTGCCTGTTTTTCCCTTTGGGGTTTCCCCTTGCCATCCGCTGCAGTTTTCCTCCCCAGTTTCGGCGTTATTGAGAGATTTTCCCCGGTTTGCCTGCTCACCCCGGGCGACACTGCCATCCGACTGCGCCCCCCTCCCGGGGAATTCGGACATCATCTGCCCGAGATCCCCCTCTTGCCTGCCCCCCCTGGGAGCGATCATCTGCCCCCCGACTGCAAACCTACCTGGGGGCCCCCAAAACCTAACGGTCGGGGGTACCGCCTGCTGAGAATGGGGCCTTGGCAATTTTTTTGACAACCTCCCCGCCGATATTGCCTGGTCCTTGCCGGGGCAAAACCGCCTTCCCAGGACCCGCCTTTTCACTTGGTTTTTTACAACCTGCCGTCTAGTTTTTTCCTGGCCTGCCGTGACAACCCCCCCCCCGTCCCCCAAAACTGCCTTGGGTCACTTGCCGTGGAAAAACCCCCCTGTTTTCCCAAAAACTGCCCTTGGGGGACTTCCCTGACAACCGCCTGTCCCAAAACTGCCTGGTCACTTGCCGTGAAAAACCCCCTGTCCCAAAGACTCCCTTTTTGGGGTTTTTCCCTGAAAACCCCTCCTGCCCCCGAGACTCCCTTGGTCACTTGCCTTTAAAAACCCCCTGCCCCAAAAAAACCCCCCCGGAAAATTGCCGTGAAATCCTCCCCGAGCCCCCAAAACCCCCGGGGGCCGTGACTGTAAATTTTCCTTCTATAAAAACCGAGTTCACTTGGAGGGAGGAGCCCGGGGGGGTTTTTCCCGATTTTTTGTTACTCTGGGGCTCCCCCTTTGCCCCAACCCCCGGGGCCCCCCCCGTTAAGCCGGGGGGGGGGTTGGGCCCCTACCCCGCGGGGGGTTCCTTTTGGGGCGGCCAGTTTCCCCGGTCCATGCCTGATGCCCCGGGGCCGATGTCCGATGCCCCACGACCACTTCCATTGTCCGGATCCTACCCCCTTTTGCCTGATGCCCGGGGGCCTCCCGGGGTTTCCCCCGATGCCCCGGACCCCTTGCCTGTTTCCAGCCCCCTGCCCCCGAAAAACCCAACCGTGTTCCTGACAAAAAACCCTGTTTCTGTCTTTTGTCCTGACCCCCTTTAAAAACTTTTTCCTGTTCCTGCCCCCTTGGCCTCCCAAAAGACCACTGCCTGATTTGGGGTGTCCGATGACCCCCCCCCAAAAAGTCCGGATCCTACCCCTCTCTACCTGATGCCCCCGGGCCCTCCCCGATGGGGACCAGATGTAAAAACCCGGGGTGCCTGTGTTCCAGTCCTTTTCCCGGGGACCCAATCCGTTTTCCCGATTTTCCCCCGTCCTTTTCCTTTCCCCTTTTCCTGACTCTCGTGACCCAATCCGTTTTGGGGGTTTCCCAAAATCCGTTTTTTCCGTCTGTTTCCGACTCCCTGAGACCCCTTTCCTGTCCTGTGTCCCTGAACCCAAAACCCCTTTTTGGGGGTGTTCCATTTTCCTCCCGGGGTTCCCCCCTTTTTTTCCACCCTGTGATGAGTTGTCCTGGGTCGGGGCCCCGATGTTTTCCTGTTTGAGCCTGTGCTACCCCCAAAAGGCCCCGAGAGAAGGCCCCCCCTGGGGAAACCCCCCTGCCAAAAGGGGCCCCGGATTTTTATAAACCCCTGATGACCCCGCCATCGTTTTAAAATTTGCCCCCGGGGCCGGGGTCTGATTTTCCCTGCTGAGCCTTTTTCTAGGGGCCCCCGGGCCGAGAGTGGGGCCCCTACTAGTATTGCCCGTCCCCGATGACCCCGGACTTCAAAAAAAACCCCTTTTATGACCCCGCCATGTCCTGAATCTGTCTGGGTCGTTTTCCCGAGGGGTTTCCTGTGACCCCGTAAAAAGCCAAAGGGGCCGAGAGAGAGGCCGTCCAATTTTGCCCGTGCCAGATAACCCTAAAAGCATCTACCCGTGATTCCTCCAAAACTCGTCAGTGATTTTTATCGTGTACCCTTTTTTGGGGGTGCGGAATGGGATCCGGTCTTTTTGGGGTTTGTTTATGTACTGTTTCTTTTTAATAAACTTTATGTTTTTTTTACCGAAAATTTTCGGTGTTGTCTAGTCCTGCAGGGGGCCACCTTGCCCACATGCTCAGCTGCCAAAAGGGTCCCGGTCCCCCGCCCTTCCCTTTTTCCGGGCAGGCCTGGGGCTCCCTCCGTGGTCGATGGGTCCACATTCTCTTATCAAAATGGGGGCCCAAGCCCCAAAAGTGTGGGGCTGGCGGCGTGGGGGGATTGGGGGAGCTAGGCCCCAAAATATGCCTGTCCCCCGGGCCCCCCCCCGTGGGGGCGCCACAGGCATTTTATAGTATTTTAATTTTTTTGTTTAGGGGCAGTATTATTGTAGTTTTTTTTTGTTCATAGGGGGGGGTTTATAGTAGTTATATTCTTGTATATAAAAGGGGGGTATTATTGTAGTTATAAACTTGTGTATAGGGGCCCCTATTATAGTAGTTATAATTTTTTTTTTATAGGGGGGGGTATTTAGTAGATTTTATTCCCCTTTACATAGGGGGGGTAAAATTTATAGTTATATTTTGTACATGGAGGGGGTATTTAGTAGTTATAGGGGTTGGAATAGGGGCAAAATTATATATTTTTTTTTCCCCTTTGTATAGGGGGGGTATTAAAAATAGAAAATTTTTTTTTACATGGACAGATTATAGTAGTTTTATTCTTGTTCTTTTGGGGCCCGTATTATAGCAGTTATATTCTTTTCTTTTGGGGCAAAAATTATAGTAGTTATATTATTGTACATAGGAGCAGTATTTTTTAGTTATATTTTGTACATAGGGGCAATTTATTTTTTTTTAAAAACCAAAAAAAACAAATATACTGACATTCCTTTTTAATTCCCCAAAAAAAAAATTTACTTGGATTGTACATTCATTTTATACCGGAAAATTTACAAATAAAATTAACTTAAAGAGTCCCCCACACCTGGTTGGAAAAAAAAAAACAAAAAAAAAACCAAAAAAACATATTTCAACCCAGTGGGGAAAAACCTTTTCCTAATTTTAAAAAAATTTCCCAATTTTCCCCCAAAGATTTTACTATCTGGGCTCGGCCCCTTTTGTGGTTTTCAGCGTCACAGATCTGATCGGAGTTATTTTTGGCCCCCCCCGGGGTCCCCTTTTTTTACTCTTTCCCCCTGCCCTAAATTTTAAGGTTTTTCCCTTGGGGGGAGGACAGTCCCCCTACGTCCCCCTCAAACCCCGGGGTAAAATTTTTCTAAGGTCATCCCCCCAAAACCCCCGTCAGACTCAACAAAACCCCAAACCTATTAGTTAAGTCCATTACACCTCAGAAACCTGGACCTTCTTCCTGGCTCCTTCCCCGTTTTTTTCTCCTTTTCAGGTTTAGGGAAAAGGCTTGTCCTTTTTTTTTCCCTTTTTTGGGCGGGGACCCAGAGGGTTTTGTACGAAGAAAAAGCTTCATTTTGACTGCTCCCCCTGAGGGACAACCCCCCTACCCCCCTGTGCACCCTCTGAACCCTGTGCTCTGGGTAAACCGAGTAGACCCCTGGGGGACCCCCCCGGGCTGGCCAGTAATTCCCCGGGGCAGAAAAACTGCCTCCTCCAGAATCTCTGCCCCTGCCCCCCAAATCCTCATCAGGATACCCCCTTAAGATATTGTCCCCCGGGTCAGGACAGCCCCGTGAGGGTGACCGATCTTCCCACAGAGGTTGCCCCCGGTTTCTGGCAGTCGCCAGCCACATGGCCGACCTCCCCACACGGGTTTTTAAAATTTACCCCAGTAAAAGTTTTTCCCCGGGGACCCCTTTTTCCAAAATTTAAAAACATTTTCGGGGGTGCCCAGGATAGAAACACACACCCCCTCCCCCCAATAAAGAAAAAATTGGGGGAAGTGGGCATGATTTTTACGCACTGGCCCCATTTTCACCAAAACCCTCCACCCTCCCGTCCAATACCATCATTGTTTTGCTTTTGGTGGGGGCAGAGCCCAAATCCCCAATGCCCCCGGGGCCACACCCAATGCCCCCGGGGGGGAAAAAGACCATTCCAGAAGATAGTTTTTCCGTAACGGTACGGGGTTAGAGATAGGAATAAACTGAACTTACCCCCGCCCCCAGGTCTCAAAAAAGGGGGAAATTTTTCCAGAACCTTTTCCAGGTCACTCATGAGTTAAAGCTGACGTCATAGCCCTGCCTGTCGGGAAAGATTAAACCCCCCCCAAACCCCCCCCCCCCCAACCCCCTGGGGGAAACCCCATCTGGCGACCCCCAAAGCCCCCCTGACCACAAACCTTCTTTTTGGCAGATCCCCCTTTGGACCTCTGTCCCCGGAAAAGCACGACTTTTTTTCCTTTTTTTTAAAGCCTGCCGGTTTTTAAAAGACCCAAAAGGTGAAGGGGGCCCCCACGACCCGGGGATTACGGGGGGGGAACCCGGGGGGCACACTAGGCGGGGCTAAACGGTGGGGGGCTGCGCGGGGGGGGGAGCTGCCCTTTTGTGCTGGGGAATTAAAGGGGGGGAAAAACAGACAAAAAAAAAGCACATTTTTAACATAAACCCTCATTTTCCCCTATCAAATGGCCAGCGTCCCCCCAAAGATACTGGGGGCCCCCCCAAAACCCCCCCACCCCTCAATACAGGCGGTTTTTCCCCACATCAGAGCCTGCTGGCCACCCCAAAGGGGAAACGGCCAAAGTCCACTGCCCAATGTTTTTCTTTGGCATTCTGAGACCTGTATCCCTTTTTCTGAAAAATTCCCCGCTGCGCTTGGAACTGCTGCAGGGCTTTGTTAGGGGTTCGAGACTTGTTTTTCCTTACTGGAAAAATTCCCTTCATGCTCCCCTTGGGGAACTGCTTTAGGTGTTGTGCTGGGCATTCTGGGACTTGTTGTAAAACCCTGCTGGAATTTTTCACAAAAAGCTTCTGCTTTGGATCTGCCGCAGGGATTTTTGCTGGGAAAATTTAGACTTGTGGTACCTCTGCGGGGTCTGCCCCCACAGGCTGCTGCTGGGCGGCAAATTTTTTCCCCTTTTTTGGGAACAGAAACTTGCAGGGGGCAGCACTGGGGCCCACCCGGGGTTTTGGGGTCCACCGGGATAATGTCTGACCTAAAAACCGCAGGGTTCTGTTCCCGGGGTTAAAAGTTCCCCGGGTTTCCCTTTAAATCTCCGCCAGGGGCCCCCCCCTCTTTTTGGGGGGCAGTCCATTTTCCCCCCCCCACTTTTGCCAGCAATCACCCAGGTGTTCAAAGTCTCCTCCAAAAAATCTGAAAACCCCCCCAATTTTTAAAGCCCCCTTTTTTTATAGCCAAAATTCTATCTGCATTGCATTGAGTCTTTTGCTGCTGCTAAATCAACCAAAAATTTTTGACCCCTCCCCGGGGTCTCCCCCGCGAGCTGAAGCTCAGGTGCACGTGGGGCTCCCCCTGGGGGCCTGCAATTTTGCGGGGGTCCCCGGCTGCCCCTTAACCCAACGTTTTCCCCTTAAAATTTTACCACCGTGGTTTCAAGGGAGGCTCCAGAGGGGCTTTTACTGCTGCCACCTGACTGCGACCTTTTTCGTCCAGAGCCTTCCCCCTTCTGGTACCACATTTTTTTTGCTGCAAAAATTTTTCCCGTAATGTCTGCCTCTCCGTGGGGGTTTTTTCCCTTTCCTGCTGGAAGTCAGCTGCACACCCCAAGCCCCTTTTTGGGGGCCCTCCTGACTGCAGGGGGCTTTTTTCCCCAATTTTGCTTTCACCAGGAGATTTTTCTGCATTTTCCCTAGTTGCACTTCACTCTGCTTGCCTTGGCTGGGCCCCAGCTGAACTGAACTTTCTTCAACAATGGTTTTTTTTTTGTTCCGTTTTTTATACTTTCACAGCTTCACCCTTTTTTTGCTGCTTTCCCCCTTCTGACTTTCTTCCCACGAAATCATTTGGATTTTCCCTCGCATTAAAACGCTTTGGGGTTCTTCCCGTGTGGGGCCGGAAGCCGGGCCCCCGCGGGGGGGTTTCCCCGCCCGGGGGGCCCCCCCCTGGGCTTTCTCCAGACATCGGAGGCTACAAAAACACAACCCTCAGCTAGGGGCGTTTTATAGTTTTTCTTAAATTTTGGGGCAGTTTATATATTTTTATTTTTGTGATAGGGGCGTATTATAGTATTATTTTTTTCAGGGGGATTTTATATTAACAAAGGGCAGTTTTTTTAGTAGTTATATTTTGTAATGGAGAGTATTATAGTTATATTTTTGTACATAGGAGCATATTTAGTGTTATTTCTTGAAAATGGGCAGTTTTAGTTTTTAAAATTTTTTGTATTTAGGGGCAGTATTATACTAGTTATATTCTTGTAAAAAGGGAGCGTTTATAGGTTATATTTTTTTAAATGGGGCCCGTATTTACTATTTAAATTTTTTGTAATAGGGGTTTTAGTTTATTTTTTTGTTATAGGACAGTATTATAGTTTTTATTTTTTTGTACATGGAGCAGTTTTTATGTTAAAATTTTGTACATGGGGGCAGTTTTAAAATTGTTTTTTTCTTGTAAATGGGGCATATTTAGATTTATTTTTTTATAAGGGGCGTTTTTTAGTTTTTTTTGAACTGGGGGGCCCAGTATTTTAGTTTATATTTTTGTACATGGGGCTTTTATATATTATTTTTGTACATGGGGAGTTTAAGTAGTTAATTTTTAAAAATAGGGGAGTATTTTAGTTATTTTTTGAAAAGGAGCAGTATTTGGTTATTTTTTGACTAGGAGCAGTATTATAGTGTTAATTTTGAAATTGGGGGCAGTATTATAGTAGTTAATTTTTTGACATAGGGGCAGATTATAGTGTTATTCTTGTAAAAGGAGCAGTTTATAGGTTTATTTTTGTTATGGGGGCAGTTTTAAGGTTATTTCTTGTACTAGGGGCATTTTTATATATTTATTCTTGTACATGGGGGCATATTAAGTGTTTATTTTGTAAAGGGGGGCTATTATATGTTATTATTTTTACAGGGGGGCAGTATTATAGTGTTATTTTTGACCCCCAAATTACAGTATTTTGTAGTTTTTCTTGTTTTGGGGTATTTAGTAGTTTATTCTTGCATGGGGTTTATAGTAGTTTATTTTGTACATAGGGCAGTTTAAGTAGTTATATTCTTGTATTTGGGGCTTTTTATAGTGTTTTTTTTGTCATAGGGGCAGTTTATGTAGTTATTTCTTGTACATGGGGGCCATTTTTATAGTTATTTTCTTGTCGGGGGGGCAGTATTTAGTAGTTATATTTTGTAATGGGGCAGTATTTATAGTTATTTTTGTACTTGGGGCGATTATTTTTATTTCTTGTACATAGGAGCATTTTAAAGTTTTTTCTTGTACATGGGGGCAGATAGAGTTTATTCTTGTTATGGAGGCAGTATTAAATAGTTTATTCTTTAATGGAGGCTATTATGTATTTATATTCTTGTAAAGGAGTAGTTTATAGTAGTTATTTCTTGTAATAGGGGCATATTATAGTAGTTTATTTTGTACTGGGTATTTTATGTAGTTTTTTTCTTGTAAAGGGGTCAGTATTTTTGTTTTATTCTGTTTGGGGCAGTTTTTAAAGTAGTTATATTTTGTACAGGGGGGTCAGTATTATAGTATTTTTCTTGTATATGGGAAGTATTTAGTTTAAGTTTTTACTAGGGGCTATTTTGTAGTTATAGTTTTGTTTTTTGGGGCAGTATTTATATTTTAAATTTTTTACATAGGGGCAGTATTTTAGTATTAATTCTTGTACAGGGGAGCGTTTATAGTAGAAATATTTTTGTAAAAGGGGGCTTTTTTTTTGTAAAAAAAACCCCAAAACAAATTTTAAAATTCCCCCAGTAATAAAAATAAATTCATTGGGATTACTACTTATTACATCCCCGGATTAAAAATTTTAAAAATTATCTTAAAAGCCATCCCCCGGGGTTGGAAAAAAAAAAAAAAAAAAAAAAACATCATTTTCAACCCAGTGAAAACCTTTAAAATTAACATTTCCTAATGATTTTATCTATCTGGGCTCGGGCATTATGTGGTTGACAGCGTACAGATCGGGTGGGGGTTTTCTGGTCCCCCGGGCTCCATTTCAGACTTACCCCCAGTGCCTCAGGAATGGCTTCGCTTTGGGGGGAGGACGTCCTCTACGTCCCATCAAACTCTGCGTCAATTCTTTAAGGTCATCCCAAAATCCCCGTCAGACTCAGACAAAAAAACCAAAACCCCATTAGAAAATCCATTACACCCGCGAAACCTGGACCTTTTCCCGGCTCCTTGGCCGTTCATACTCCTTCTCGGTTTACGGGAGGTTTTTGTCCTTCTTCTTCCTTTTAGCTGAGACACAGATGGAGTACGAAGTAATGCTTCCCGTGCTGCTGCCCTGAGAACAACCTCCATACCCCGTGCACCCCCTAACCCTGCTGCTCTGGTGTCCCGGAGACCCAGTGGGCCCTTTGGCTGGCCAGTATTCCCGACAGAAAGCTGCCTCCTCCGAATTCTCGCCCCCGCCCCAAACCCATCAGGGTAGTCCCTTTCAGATATTGTGCCAGGGGTCAGGACAGTCCTGTGAGGGTGACCGATCTTTCCCACAGAGGTTGCACCTGATGTTCGGCAGTCTGCGCCAATGGCCGCCTCCCACACAGGTTGCACTTCACCACGTAACGTATTTGCGGTGACCCCCTTGCCACATTTGAACTTTTTCGAGGTGCCCAGGATAGAAAACACACCCTCCCCTCTCCCCCCAAAAGAAGGGTTTGGGGTAAGTGGGCAGTGATATTATCGCACGGGGGCAGTTACCAAAACCCTCCACCTTCCGTCCAGTTTACCTTTTTGTCTCTGCTTTTGGTGAGGTCAGAGACCATCACAATGCCTCCGGATCCACACCACAATGTCCTGCGGGGGAACAGACTCTTTTCCAAAGATGAGATTTCCCGTAAGGGTTCTGGCTTGAGATAGAAAAAGGGGTTAAAATCCAGCCCTCAGAGTCTCTAAACTTGGGAAATTAGACCAGAACCTGTCCGGGTCACTCATGAGTTAAAAAGCGCCCATAGCCCTGTGTCTGGAAATTAATCACCGCCAAGATGCTGACTGGCGAAAACCCCCTCTGGCGACACAAGAGGCCCCCTGACCACAAACCTTCTATCTGGCAATCCTCCTTGGCACCTCTGTCCCGGAAAACGCACGTTTCTCCGTTAAACGCCGGGGCCGGTATAATTGGCACCAGAGGTGAAGGACAGAGCACCACGACCCAGGCTTCGGGGGGGAACCTGCGGGGTCACACTAGGCTGACTGACGGGGTGAGGGTCAGCAGCAGGGGGGCTTCTCACCTTGTGTGCTCGGAATTAAAGGGGGGAAAATCACAGACTCATCATGCACTTTGTTATCATAAACATCAATGTCACTATCAGACTGTGCAGGTCCAGCAAAGATACTGTGCTCCCCCAAACCCCCGACCCCTCAGATACACCCGCGGTTATCCCCAGCATCAGAGCCTGCTGGGCACCATCAGGAACTACCGGCAAAAGTCCCCTGCCCAACTGTGGTGCTGGCATTCTGAGACTTGTAGCCCCCTTGCGAAAAATGTCCCTGCAGCTGCTTGGAATCTGCTGCAGGGGCTGTGCTGGGCATTCTGCGACTTTTGTACCTCTACTGGAATGTGCCCTTCATGCTGCGTTTGGGAATCTGCTGCGGGCTGTTGTGAGGGGGCATTCGGGGCTTGTTGTACCTCTGCTGGAATCTGCACTACATGCTTCTGCTTTGGATTGCTGCAGGCATTTTTGCTGGCTTTCTGAGACTTTGGTACGTCTGCTGGGGTCTGTACACGGGTGCTGCTGGTGCGGCATTTGCCCCTTTTGGAACGAAACTTGCAGGCTGCAGCATGGCCCACCTGCTTTGGGGTCCCCCCGGGACAATGTCTGCCGGGAACCTGCAGAGTTCTGCTTCTGTGCTTAAACTTTCCTGGTTCCTTAAGTCTCGCCGGGGGCCCATCCTCTGGGAGCGTCCTTTTTCCTCACCACTTTTGCCAGAATATACCCATGGTTAAGGGCTCATCTTTTAAAAAACTGCTTTCCCCGGGATTAATAGCCTTTAGCTTTTAGAAGTGTCTACTGCCCCCTGTAGTGTTTTTTCTGGGCTGTAACTCACCCAACTTCTTGACCAGTCCCGGGATTCCCCTGCAGCTGAAGCTCGGGGCACGTGGCGTCTCCTCCTGGGATCCTGCATTCAGCGATTTTCCCGGGTGCTTAACCCAGGGGGTCTCCTTAATTTTCACCACCGGGGTTTATGGTCCCGGCTCCACAGCATTTTTCTGCTGCACCTGAAGCGACCGGTGCGTCCTGACCGCGCCAACGCCATGCTGCTGTATTCCCTGGGGGGGGTTTTTCTTTCCAAAGACGTCCGTCTCTGCCCCGGGGCAGGGGAGGTGATCTACACAGCTGGGGTGATCTCACCTGGCCCCTGGCAGGATGCTTGCTGACTGGGGATTACCTGCTTCACATTGTGCATTAACCCATCGCTGACCGACACTTTTCCTTTTTTCTTCTTTGCTGGACTTGGGAGGTTTTCCTCCCAAAATTTTTGACCCCTTTTTTCCCCCTTTTCAGAACGCTGCAGCTTTGGCTGCGCATTCACTGGTCTGACAGTGGGTCGGGATTAACATTCCCATTAGGAGAGGCCTGGGAGGGTTGTCCCATGTAGGCCGGGGAAAACCCGGGGCCCTTTCCCGGGGAGCTTCCCCCCCCGGGTGGCCCCCTGGGGTTGTCCAGACATCAGGAGAGCACAAACACACAACCCTCAGCTAGAGGCAGTATTATAGTAGTTATATTCTTGTGTATAGGGGCAGTATTTGTAGATATTTTTGAATGGGGCAGTATTTAGTAGTTATATTCTTGTTATGGGGGCAGTATTATAGTAGTTATATTCTTTACATGGGCATTTATAGTAGTTATTTTTGTAATAGGGGCCCATTTTATAGCAGTTTATTCTTGTACATGGGAGAGTATTATGTTTATTTTTTGTACATGGGGCATTTATATAGTTTTATTCTTGATATAGGGGCATTTTAAAGTATTTATATTCTTGTCTAGGAGCAGTATTTAGTAGTTATATTCTTGTACATGGGAGCAGTTTATAGTAGTTATATTCTTGTACTAGGGGCGTTTATAGTTTATATTCTTGTACATAGGGGCAGTTTATGTAGTTATATTCTTGTATATAGGAGCATATTTATAGGTATATTTTGTACATAGGGGCGTATTATAAGTGTTATTTCTTTACAAGGGGCGTTTTAAAGGTTTATAGGAGCGTATTATAGTGGGTTTTTCTTGTACTGGGCAGATTATAGAGTTATATTCTTGACATAGGGGCAGTATTATAGTAGTTATATTCTTATAATAGGAGCAGTATTATAGTAGTTATATTCTTGTACATAGGAGCAGTATTATAGTAGTTATATTCTTGCACATAGGATCAGTATTATAGTAGTTATATTCTTGCACATAGGGGCAGTATTATAGTAGTTATATTCTTGTACATAGGGGCAGTATTATAGTAGTTATATTCTTGTACATAGGAGCAGAAATTATAGAAAGTTTATATTCTTGTACATAGGAGCAGTATTATAGTAGTTATATTCTTGTATATAGGAGCAGTATTATAGTAGTTTATTCCTGTACATAGGAGCAGTATTATAGTAGTTATATTCTTGTACATAGGAGCAGTATTATAGTAGATATATTCTTGTACATAGGAGCAGTATTATAGTAGATATATTCTTGTACATAGGAGCAGTATTATAGTAGTTATATTCTTGTATATAGGGGCAGTATTATAGTAGTCATATTTTTGTACATAGGAGCAGTATTATAGCAGTTATATTCTTGTACATAGGAGCAGTATTATAGTAGTTATATTCTTGTACATAGGAGCAGTATTATAGTAGTTATATTCTTGTACATAGGAGCAGTATTATAGTAGTTATATTCTTGTACATAGGAGCAGTATTACAGTAGTTATATTCTTGTACATAGGAGCAGTATTATAGTAGTTATATTTTTGTACATAGGAGCAGTATTACAGTAGTTATATTCTTGTACATAGGAGCAGTATTATAGTAGTTATATTCTTTATATAGGGAGCAGTATTATAGTAGTTATATTCTTGTACATAGGAGCAGTATTACAGTAGTTATATTCTTGTACATAGGAGCAGTATTATAGTAGTTTATATTTTTTATACATGGGGGCAGTATTATAGTAGTTATATTCTTGTACATAGGAGCAGTATTATAGTAGTTATATTCTTGTATATAGGGAGCAGTATTATAGTATTTTATATTCTTGTACATAGGAGCAGTATTATAGTAGTTATATTCTTGTATATAGGGAGCAGTATTATAGTAGTTATTCTTGTACATAGGAGCAGTATTACAGTAGTTATATTCTTGTACATAGGAGCAGTATTATAGTAGTTATATTCTTGTACATAGGAGCAGTATTATAGTAGTTATATTCTTGTACATAGGGACAGTATTATAGTAGTTCTATTCCTGTACATAGGAGCAGTATTATAGTAGTTATATTCTTGTACATAGGAGCAGTATTATAGTAGTTATAGTCTTGTATATAGGAGCAGTATTATAGTAGTTATATCTTGTATATAGGAGCAGAAATTATAGTAGTTTTATTCTTGTACATAGGAGCAGTATTATAGTAGTTATATTCTTGTACATAGGGGCAGTGTAACGCTGGTATTCTGTACTTTGTTTTCCAGCGTTACTCTGCATGTTTTTTGCATTAACCCTTTTGCTCCTTTCCCCCTAACCAGCTGGATACTGTTGTCTGTTACCTATATGATGCTGCTCAGTTCCCGGCACTGCTGCGTACCCGTACTTGCGTGAGTGGCTCCGCTGCTTTGCATGACCGCCCGCATGTGCGGTTCCTGACTTGCTGTGAAAGCCGTCCGTAGCTTGCAAAGTCCTCTGCAGTGGTGCATGACTTACTACGTGTTTGGCACCCAGCCATTGTTGGGTTCCCTCTGTGTTGTGCTGTCTGGCTCTGCATAGGGGGCGCGGCCCACACCTGTCCTGCTTTTATGTGGATTGGGTGTTTACTAGAATTACTGCTCCAGCCTATCGCTGTGAAGCAGCTCATATATAAAGTTCCCAGCCCTAGTGGGCGTTGCCAGAGCTTCACATTGAATCCTGAACCTAGCCGTATGTGGTTGTGTGTTCAGCTCCTGCTCTGAAGTTGATCAGCTCTGGAGAGCTGATTCCCTGTTCCTGCTGTGTCTTGTTCCCTGATCCTGGATCTAACCCAGTACCTGAATGTCTGAACTGTGTCTTGTGTTTCCGCCTATGCTGGGGGGTGATTACCCAGATCGCCGTTCCTGGAGGCTGTATATCCAGGCCTGTTCCTGTTGTGTCTAATTACCTGAACCCCTGATCCCGGATCACATCCTGTACCTGTGCAGTCTAACTCTGTTTCAGCCATCAGCTCCTGATTCCAGTTTCCTGCCTGTTACCTCTCGGCTTGCCTGTCTGCCATCCGTCTGCAGTTCCATCCAGAGGTTCGGACGTCATCTGCAGAGATTCCCGGCTCTTGCCTGCTCACCTAGGAGCGATCATCTGCCATCCGACTGCAGCTCCATCCGGAAGTTCGGACATCATCTGCAGAGATCCCCGCTCTTGCCTGCTCACTGGGAGCGATCATCTGCCATCCGACTGCAGCCTACCTGGAGGCTCCACCATATCAGGTCGTATGTACCTGCCTGTCTAGAGACTGCCTTGGTCACTTGTGTGACAACCTGCATGTCTGATATGCTGCATTGCCGTGACAACTGCCTGTCCAGAATGCCTGGTCATTGTGTGACACCTGCTGTAGATATTGCCTGGTCACTTGCCGTGACAACCTGCCTGTCCCCAAAAACTGCCCTTTGGTCCATTTCCCTGCCGTGAAAATCCTTGCCTTGCCCAAATTTGCCTTTGGGACTTGCCCTAAACCTGTGCCAAAGAAAATGTTGGTCACTTGCCTCATAAACCCTGACGTCCTTGCATCGCAGGGGAGGAGTCCCGGGGTGTGCTGAGTTCTGTTACTCTGGCTCACTTCGTGCAATCCCCGGCCACCGTTAAGCCTGGCGGGGCTTGCACTAACCGCTGGGGTTCCTTTTAGGTCGCTGCCAGATGTCCGGATCCTATGCCTGATGGGCCATGGCCTGATGCCGATGTCCGACGACCACTTCCGTTGTCCGGATCCCACCTTCCTGCCTGATGTCCGGGTCCTGCCCATTGTTGCCAGATGCCCGGGGGTCCGTTGCTGTGTTCCAGTCCGTGTCCGGACCCCAAACCGTGTTCCTGATCATCCAATCCTGTTTCTGTCTGTGTTTTTTGACTCCCCGGATCTAACCGTGTTCCTGTCCGGTCCTCCCTGATGACCACTGCCTGATTTCCGTTGTCCGATGACCCCCTCCAGATGTCCCCGGTCCTATCCATCTCTACCTGATGTGGAGCCTGCTGTCCGGTACCAGATGTCCAGAGTCCGATGCCTGTGTTCCGTCCGTGTCCCTGAGACCCAATCCGTGTTCCTGATCTTCCAGTCCGTGTTCCTGTCTGTGTTCCGACTCTCTGTGACCCAATCCGTGTTTTCCCGATGTTCCAGTCCGTGTTCCTGTCTTTTTCCTGACTCCGAGTCCAATCCGTGTTCCTGTGTCCCTGAGATCCAGTCCATGTTCCTGTTTTTCCGATGTCCTGCCGTTCCCCCTTTTGGGCTACCCTGTGATGACGTCTGTCCTGGTCGGTGTCGTGTTCTCCGCTGAGCCTGTGCTAGCCTGAGGCCTGAGAGAGAGGCCGTCCTAGTATGCCCGTGCCAGATGACCCTGGACTTCACAACCGTGATGACCCCGCCATCGTTCTGACGTTCGTCCTGGGCCGGTGTCTGTGTTCTCCTGCTGAGCCTGTGCTACGCCCCAGGCCTGAGAGTGAGGCCATAATAGTATGCCCGTGCCAGATGATCTGGACTTCATCAACCCGTGTGACCCCGCCATCGTCTGAAGTTTTGTCTGGGGGTCGGTGTTGATTTTCTCCTGTGACCTGTGCTACGCCAGGCTGAGAGAGAGGCCGTCCAAAGTATGCCCGTCCCAAAAAACCCGGACTGCATCTACCCGTGTGTCCCCAACATGTCAGTGATTTGAGTCGTGCCCTTCTCTGATGTGGGAAATTTTGGGGAGTCCGGTCTTTTTTGTTTTGTATTTTTCTTTAAGTAAACTTTTGTTTTTTCTTCCCCAAAGTTGCCCGGGTTTTTAGTCCGGGCGACCTTGCCACATGCCGTGACGGACCCCGGCGTGCCCTTCCGCCCGGGCACCCCGGGTTCCCCCGTGGTCGGGGGTCCATTTCTTTTTCTTGGGCCCTGCCCACGTCGGTGGATGGCGGCGTGGGAGCATTGGTAGTGGGCAAGCTATCCCATGCCCGGCGCCCCAAGCCGTGGGAAAGCCCACAGGCATATTTTTGTTATTTTTTGGGTTATGGGGCGTTTTAGTGTTATATTTTGTTCTAGGGGCGTATTATGTAGATATATTTTTGTCATGGGGGAGTATTATAGTAGTTATTTCTTTTATAGGGCGTTTTAGTGTTATATTTTTTTCATGGGGCATATTATAGTAGTTTTTTTGTAATGGGGGGGCAGTTTATAGGTTTTATTCTTGTACATAGGAGGTTTAGTGTTTATCTGTACTGGGGGGGTTTTTTTTATAGTAGTTATTTTATTGTACTGGAGCAGTTTTTAAGTATTAAATTTTTGTAATAGGGGAATTTTTTTGAAAAAAAAAAAATACAAATATATGATTTTCCCCCGTAAACAAAAAAAAATTTTTTTGGATTGAATTAAAACTTCGGTTTACATTAAAATTATTTAAAGAGCCAAAACCCCTGGTTGGAAAAAAAAAAAAAAAAAAAACATCTATTTTAACCCCCAGTGACACCCTTCCAAAACTTAAATTTCCAATTTTCCAAAGATTTTATCTATTGGGCTCGGACATTTGGGTTGCAGCGTCCGATCTGAGGGATTTTCTGGTCCCAAAGGTCCCCATTTCAGATTTCCGAGTCCCCCAGGTAATGGTTCCGTTGGGCGGGGACAGTCCCTTTCGCCCCCATCAAACTCTGGCAATTTTTTTAAGGTATCCTCAAAAACCCCTCCCCAGCAGAACACCCAAACCCATTGATAAATTTCCCGCAGAAACCCGGGCCTTCTTCCCCGGTCCCTTGGGCCCGTGTCATACTTTTTCCCGGTTTAGGGAGGTCTTTCCCTTTTTTTTCCCTTTTTGTTGAGACACAGATGGTGTACTGAAGTAATGCCCCTTAGGATGCGCCCCCCAGGGACAAACCCCATACCCCTGTGCACCCTCGAAAAACCCGTGTTGGTTATGAGTAGCCCCCGGTGGGGCCTCGGTTTGGGCCGTAAATTCCCCTGACAGTAAAATGCCCTCCGAACTCTGCCCCTGCCCAAATCCTCATCGGAGTCCTTACAGTTTGTCAGGGTCAGGCAGTCCCGTGAGGGTGACCCTTTTTCCCCCAGAGGTTTCACCGGGTTTGGCGCGCAGCCCTGGCCGACCCCCGGGCACTCATGAGCTTAAAGTACGTCTTTGCCCTCCCGTCTGAATTTTAAAAACCCCCAAAATGTTGAGGGGGGCCAAAAACCCCCTTGGGGGCACAAGAGCCCCTGCCACAAACCTTCTATCTGGCAACCCCCCTTGGCACCCCTGTGCCGGAAAGCACGATTTTCCCCCTTTTAAAAAGGCCTGGCCGGTTATAATTGACACCGGGTGAAGGGGAACGCCACGACCCCAGGCATTAGGGGGGGAAACCCCGCGGGGTCACACAGGTGACTGACGGGGGGGGAGGGTCTGCAGCAGGGGGGGCAGCTGCCCCTTGTGTGCTGGGAAATTTAAAAGGGGGGGGAAAATACAGACAATATCATGACTTTTATCATCCATCAATGTAAATTTCACCCCCCCGGGCGCGCCCACCAAAGATCTGTCCCCCCCCAAAACCCCCCCCCCCCCTTTCAGATACACCCGGGGGTTATCCCCAGCATCGAGCCTGGGGGCCACCAGGGGGGAACTCCCGGCAATGAAATGCCCAACTTTTGGGGTTGGCTTCTGGACCGTAGTCCCTCGTAAAAATTTCCCCCTGCGTTTTTTTGGGGAAAAATTGGGGGGCTGTGTTGGGATTTGAGACTTGTTTACCTCAAAGGGAAGTGCCCTTCATGCTTTTTTTTGGGGAATCTGCTGCAGGTGTTGTGCTGGGCATTCGTGATTTTTTTGTACCTCGCTGGAATTTTGCATACATTTCTCCCTTTGGATCTGCCGCGGGGGGTTTTTTGCTGGGCATTCTGAGACTTGTGGTCCCCTGTGGGGTTCCCACTACAGGCTGTGCTGGTGGGAAATTTGCCCTTTTGGAAGAAAAAAACTTGCAGGCGCGCACGGGCACCTGTTTCTGGGTCCCCCGGGGAAAATTTGTCCCCCCGGGAAAACCTGAGAGTTTGTTCGGGTTTTTTAAAAATTTTTCCCCTGGTTTTTAAAAAGTCCCCGCCGGGGGCCCCCCTCCTTCTAGGACGCAGTCCATGTCCCTCCCCACTTTTGCCGAAAAAACCCCCAGTGTGTCAGAGTTCATCATAAAATTTTGACCCCCCCGGGAAATTTAAAACCCCTTTTGTTTTGCAAGTGTTATCTGCATCTGATTGAGTCTTTGCTGCTGTAATCCCCCAACTTCTTGAAGTTGGGTTCCTCTGCGGTTGAAGTCAGGTGCACGTGGGTTTCCCCTCCTGGGATCCTCCCATTCAGCGATGTCCCGGTGCTTAAACCCCAGAGTCCCCTTTAAATTTTTTCACCACCCCGGGTTTTTTCATGGCTCCAGGCTCCAGGCATTTTACTGCTGCCCCTGCTGGGGGCCTTGTGCGCCCCGGTCGCCAGCTGGTCACCACCTATTTCTGCTGAAATTTTTTCCCCGTAATGTCTGCCCCTCCGGTGGGGGTTTTCCTCTCCCTGCGGGGAAGTCAGTGAACCCCCGAAGCCGTGATGGCCTCCCCCGAGTGCGGGTGTTTCCCCCTTCAGTTCTCCCAGGAGTTTTCTTTGCTTTTCCCCCTGGGCACTTACTCGCTTCCCCGGCGGCCCCATGCGGGAACTCCCAATTTTTACATACAAGGGTTTTTCCCTTGTTCCGTTATTTACTCACTTTCAAGCTTCTCCTTCTTGTTCCCTGTTACTTCCATTTGAGTTTCTTCCCCCAGAAATCATTTTTGGATTCCATCTGCATTAGAAAACGTTTGGGGTTTGTTTTTCCCCTTTTAGGTTGGAACCCCGGGCCTTTTTTTGGGGAGTTTCCCCCCCCAGGTGGCCGCCCCCCGGGCTTGCTCCAGACATCAGGAGAGCAAAACACACAACCTCTCAGCTGGAGGCGATTATAGAGTTTTTTTTTTGTAATAGGGCGTATTTTAGTAGTTATTTCTTGTAGATAGGGGCAGTATTATAGTAGTTTTTCTTTACATAGGAGCAGTATTTGTAGTTATTTTTTGTACATAGGAGCAGTATTTAGTGTTTTATTCTTGTAAAAAGGAGCAGTATTAGGGTAGTTTATTTTTGAAATTTAGGAGCAGTTTATGTAGTTATATTTTGTAATGGGAAAGAGTATTTAGTAGTTATATTTTGTATTTGGGGGGAGTTTAACAGTTTTTATTTTGTACTGGAGCGTTTTATAGGTTATATTTTGTATTTTGGGGCAGTATTATATAGTTATTTTTCTTTTACATGGGGGCCCAGTATTTAGTAGTTATATTCTTGTATATAGGGCAGTATTTAGTAGTTATATTTTTTGAAAATTTGGAGCAGTTTTAAAGTAGTTATATTCTTGTACTAGGGGAGATTATAGTGTTATTTCTTTTTTACATTGGGGAGTTTTAAAAAGTAGTTATTTTTTGTTTTTAGGGGCGTATTATAGTAGTTATATTCTTGTCTGGGGGGGGGTATTTTTGTAGTTAATTCTTGAAATAGGGGCAGTTTTTTAGTGTTATTTTCTTTTTCTTTGGGGATTTTTATAGAAAGTTATATTTTGTACTAGGGGCAGTATTATAGTAGTTATATTTTTAAATTTGGAGCGTTTATGTGTTATATTCTTGTACATAGGAGCGAAATTATAGTAGTTATTTTTTGTACAAAAGGGGGCAGTATTATAGTATTATTTCTTGTACTTGGGGCAGAATTTTTGTTTTATATTTTGTACGGGGGGGGCCATTTTTAAAAAGTAGTTTTTTCTTGTTTAGGGGCGTATTATATAGTTTTTTTTGGGGGCCACTGAGATACTTTTTTTGAGGAAATTAAATTTTTATGTCCTTTTAAATTTTTAAAAAAAAAAACTCGGGGCCCTTCCCGCTATGTTGACATGGGTTTTTTTTTTTTTAAAGGGTATTAAACTTTTAAATTTGGGGGGCACTTCTTTAAAATTTTAAAATCGAAATTTTATTTTTTTTTTTCAAGCTTTTTTCATAGGGTTTTTCCCCGGTTTTGGGGGCCCGGGGTTTTTCCTCTTCTAAAAAAAAAAAAAAAAAACCTCTGAAAAAAAAAACCATTTTGAAAAGGAAAGAAAAAAACATCTGGGGGGGAAAAAAATTTTTGATTTTTAAAAAAAAAACCCTTTAAAATCTTTAGTGCGGGTTTTCTTGTGTTTTTTCCTGGAAAAGAGGTCTTTTTTTGGTACTGCATCACTTTTGATGGGGGGGGTTTTCCCCCCCCCCCCCTTCGGGTTTATGTATCACCCTTGATTAATTATTTTTTTTTAAATTTTTTGGGCCCCCCGCCACTGAAAACACAAAAGCCTTTTTGTTCCGGGGTTGGCGAAAAGGTCCACCTCCTTTCCTGTTTTCTACAAAAATTAGAAAAAAAGAGACGACTTAATATGCAGTTTTTAAGTTTAAAAAGGGAAAAAAAACCCAAAGCAGCGGTGTTTTTCCCCGCCCCCCCAAAGGGGGTAAAAATAAAGCTTACAGGAAAACCAAATTTTAAATCAATGGTTTTGCGTGGGAAGGGCGGGTCCTCCAGAGATAAGAAGCTCACCCTCTGGGATGTTTCACTTAAAAAAAATCGGGGGAAATTTGGGGGGCCCCAAATTTTTGTTCCCCAAAAATTTCCCAACAATTTTTAAAAAACCAAAAAATGCCCTTCTGTGAAAAATTTTAAAAAATTGCTTCCGGGGTACGAGGCAAAAAATCTTTTTTGGGGGAAACCCTTTTAAAAAAGGGGGATTACTTTTTAAAAAGGGTTTTAATAAAAATTTAAAAGGGGTTTTTAAACTTTTTTTTAAGGCCCGGGAAAAATTTTGGTGACCCCTTTCCCCCTTCCCCAGATCGTTTTTATTTTTTTACTTTGGGCGGTTTTGCCCCTTTTTTATTTTAAAAGGGGGGTTGCTGGGTATAAAAGCCCCGGCTATCTTTTTACCGGCCGGCGAGTACCGGCACAGGGGCGCCCAGGAAAAAAGGGCAGCCCAGGCCGGGGCCGCCCCCCGACACAGG
>JARQOD010000010.1:36903168-36956929 GCA_033576555.1 Oophaga sylvatica | reverse complement strand
GAGACGAGCCCCCCCCCCTCCATAGAGACGAGCCCCTCCCCTCATAGAGACGAGCCCTCACCCTCCATGGACGAGCCCCCTCACCTCCATTAGTGAGACGAGCCCACCCTCCCCTCCATAGAGACGAGCCCTCACCCCCCCTCCAGAGAGACGAGCCCCCCACCCTCCCACTTCCAGTAGAGACGAGCCCCTCACCCTCCCACTTCCATAGAGACTGAGCCCCTCACCCTCCCACTTCCATAGAGACTGAGCCCCTACCCTCCCACTTCAGTAGAGACTGAGCCCCCTCACCTCCATAGAGACCGAGCCCCACCCTCCATAGAGAACCGAGCCCCTCACCCTCCATTAGAGACCGAGCCCCTCACCCTCCCACTTCAGTAGAGACGAGCCCCTCACCCTCCCACTTCCATAGAGACGGCCCCTCACCCTCCCACTTCCATAGAGACGAGCCCCTCACCCTCCCACTTCCAGTAGAGACGAGCCCTCACCTCCCACTCCAGTAGAGAAGCCCCCTCACCCTCCACTTCCAGTAGAGACCGAGCCCCTCACCCTCCACTTCCAGTAGAGACGAGCCCCCCACCTCCACTTCAGTAGAGACTGAGCCCCTCACCCTCCCATAGAGACGAGCCCCTCACCTCCCACTTCCAGTAAGACTGAGCCCCTCACCTCACTCCAGTAGAACCGAGCCCCCTCACCCTCCACTTCCAGTAGAGACGAGCCCCTCACCCTCCCACTTCCAGTAGAGACGAGCCCCCTCACCCTCCACTTCCAGTAGAGACCGAGCCCCCCTCCACTTCCAGTAGAGACCGAGCCCCTCACCTCCCACTTCCAGTAGAGACGAGCCCCCCTCACTTCCATAAGACCCCCCCCACCCTTCCAGTAGAGACCGAGCCCCCTCCTCCAGTAGAGACCCCCCTCACCCTCCCACTTCAGTAGAGACCGAGCCCCCTCACTTCCAGTAGAGACCGAGCCCCTCACCCTCCCACTTCCCCCCCCATCATAGAGACGCCTCCCCACTTCCTAAGACAGCCCCCTCACTCCTTGCGACCCTCACCCTCCCCTCTAAGACCCTACCCTCCCATCAGTAAGACGACCCTCACCTCCATCATGAGACGACCCACCCATTTGCAGCCCCTCCTCCCTCCCCCCATGACCCCCCACCCCCAAACAGCCCCACCTCCATAACACCCCCTCACCCCCATAAACGCCCCCCACAAAACAGCCCCACCTCCAAGACGGCCCTCACCCAAGACACCCTCACCCTCCATAGAGACCGACCCCCCACTCATAAGACCGACCCCTCACCCTCACTTCAAGACGACCCCCCATTAGACGACCCCCCCTCCCCTCAAGCCGAGCCCCTCACTCAAGACACCCTCACCCCATAAGACGAGCCCCCCCACTCATACAGCCCCCCACCCCCCAAAACGACCCCCTCTCATAGAACAGCCCCCTCCCCCCCACTTCATAGAGACGGCCCCCTCACCCCACTAGCGACCCCTCACCCTCCCTAGGAGCCCCACCCTCCCATCTAAGACGCCCCCACCCACTTCATAAGACCGCCCTCACCCCCACTCCAGTAGACGAGCCCTCCCTCCACTTCCAGTAGAGACTGAGCCCCCTCACCCTCCACTTCCAGTAGAGACTGACCCCCACCCTCCCACTTCCATAAGACCGAGCCCCCCTCCTTCCAGTAGAGACCGAGCCCCTCACCCTCCCACTTCAAGAGACGAGCTCCCCTCACTTCCAGTAGAGACCAGCCCCCTCACCTCCCACTCCAGTAGAGACCGAGCCCCCTCACTCCATAGAGACCACCCCCTCACCCTCCCCTTCCATAAGACCGAGCCCCTCACTTCCATAGAGACCAAGCCCCCCACCCTCCCCTTCCATAGACCGAGCCCCCTCACCCTCCCATGACGAGCCCCCTCACCCTCCCACTTCCATAGAGACGAGCCCCCTCACCCTCCCACAGTAGAGACTGAGCCCCCTCACCCTCCCACTTCCATAGAGACCTGAGCCCCTCCCTCCCACTTCCAGTAGAGACTGAGCCCCCTCACCCCCCACTTCCAGTAAGACTGAGCCCCCTCACCCTCCACTTCCAGTAAGACCGAGCCCCCTCACCCTCCCACTTCCAGTAGAGACCGAGCCCCCTCACCCTCCCACTTCCAGTAGAGACTGAGCCCCCCTCACTCCAGTAGAGACCAAGCCCCCTCACCCCCACTCCAGTAGAGACTGAGCCCCCCTACCCTCCCATTCCAGAGACTAGCCCCCTCCCCTCCCACTTCCAGTAGAGACTGAGCCCCCTCACCCTCCCACTTCCAGTAGAGACTGAGCCCCCTCACCTCCCTTCCAGTAGAGACTGAGCCCCCTCCACCCTCCCACTTCCATAGACTGAGCCCCCTCACCCTCCACTTCCATAGAGACGAGCCCCCTCACCCTCCCACTTCCAGTAGAGACGAGCCCCTCACCCTCCAATAGAGACCGAGCCCCCTCACCCTCCCAATAGAGACCGAGCCCCCTCACCCTCCCAATAGAGACCGAGCCCCCTCCCCTCCCCTTACAATAGAGACCGAGCCCCCCACCCTCCCACTTCCATAGAGACCAAGCCCCCTCACCCTCCCACTTCCAGTAGAGACCAAGCCCCCTCACCCTCCCACTTCCAGTAGAGACCAAGCCCCCTCACCCTCCCACTTCCAGTAGAGAACGAGCCCCCTCACCCTCCCACTTCCAGTAGAGACCAAGCCCCCTCACCCTCCCACTTCCAGTAGAGAACGAGCCCCCTCACCTCCACTTCCATAAGACCAGCCCCTCACCCTCCCACTTCCATTAGAGACCGAGCCCCTTCATCCCCCCCCAACTTCCAGTAGAGACTGAGCCCCATCACCCTCCCAACTTCCAGTAGAGACCGAGCCCCCTCACCCCCCCAACCCACCTTCCAGTAGAGACGGATCCTCTGCCCCCAACTTTTGGAAGAAACAAATCCCAATCAAACTTCCCATAGAGAGAAAACGTTCGCCCTCCACCTCCTGTAATACGTCTGGGGGTTGTTAGTGGCGGATTCCTCCCCAATTTTCAGTAGAAACCAAGCCCCTCAACCTCCAATGTTCAGTAAAGATAGATAGTCCCCCCAAACTCAGGGGCAGAGTTTCTTAATGGAAGTTGGAGGGTACTCGGTCTCTCGGATGTTGGGGGACTCAGTCACTATTGATAGTTGAGGGGGATCAGGGGCTCGGTTGCTTCTGGAAGTTGTGGGGCAGGGGACTCCACTTGACAACAGGCAGTGGCAGGTTAGCCAAAATTTAGACACACTTTGGGGGGGGGGGGGTTCTTTAGAGGTAAGACAACATAATACTTATGTATAAGGATTTGCAGATTGTGTATTAATAACGTTATCGGTCAAGTGCGATCTGGTCTGGAAGCAGCGGAGCCTTTATACTGGCGATCAGCGCATATACGGCCATCTACCTGCTTGTGTAAAGGCTCCGGCAGCCGAAGCAACACCAATGCTGTACCTGGGTGCAACCTGCGAATCAGGACCAGGGCCGAGGTGTCATCCCAAAGCACTCCATGAATGAACCCCCGGCAGCAGACACTTACCCCCCCCCCATACCGGGCAGCAGACACTGACCCCCCCACAGCCGCAGACACTGAGCCCCCCCCGGCCATGGCAACAGACACTGACCCCTCACCCTCCCACTTCCAGTAGAGACCGAGCCCCCCTCACTTCCAGTAGAGACCAAGCCCCCTCACCCTCCCACTTCCAGTAGAGACTGAGCCCCCTCACCCTCCCACTTCCAGTAGAGACTGAGCCCCCTCACCCTCCCACTTCCAGTAGAGACTGAGCCCCCTCACCCTCCCACTTCCAGTAGAGACTGAGCCCCCTCACCCTCCAACTTCCAGTAGAGACTGAGCCCCCTCACCCTCCCACTTCCAGTAGAGACTGAGCCCCCTCACCCTCCCACTTCCAGTAGAGACTGAGCCCCCTCACCCTCCAACTTCCAGTAGAGACCGAGCCCCCTCACCCTCCCACTTCCAGTAGAGACCGAGCCCCCCTCACTTCCAGTAGAGACCAAGCCCCCTCACCCTCCCACTTCCAGTAGAGACTGAGCCCCCTCACCCTCCCACTTCCAGTAGAGACTGAGCCCCCTCACCCTCCCACTTCCAGTAGAGACTGAGCCCCCTCACCCTCCCACTTCCAGTAGAGACTGAGCCCCCTCACCCTCCAACTTCCAGTAGAGACTGAGCCCCCTCACCCTCCCACTTCCAGTAGAGACTGGACCCCCTCACCCTCCCACTTCCAGTAGAGACCGAGCCCCCTCACCCTCCAACTTCCAGTAGAGACCGAGCCCCCTCACCCTCCCACTTCCAGTAGAGACCGAGCCCCCTCACCCTCCCACTTCCAGTAGAGACTGAGCCCCCCTCACTTCCAGTAGAGACCAAGCCCGCTCACCCTCCCACTTCCAGTAGAGACCGAGCCCCCCTCACTTCCAGTAGAGACCAAGCCCCCTCACCCTCCCACTTCCAGTAGAGACCGAGCCCCCCTCACTTCCAGTAGAGACCAAGCCCCCTCACCCTCCCACTTCCAGTAGAGACCGAGCCCCCCTCACTTTCAGTAGAGACCAAGCCCGCTCACCCTCCCACTTCCAGTAGAGACCGAGCCCCCCTCACTTCCAGTAGAGACCAAGCCCCCTCACCCTCCCACTTCCAGTAGAGACCGAGCCCCCCTCACTTCCAGTAGACCAAGCCCCCTCACCCTCCCACTTCCAGTAGAGACCGAGCCCCCCTCACTTCCAGTAGAGACCGAGCCCCCCTCACTTCCAGTAGAGACCAAGCCCCCTCACCCTCCCACTTCCAGTAGAGACCGAGCCCCCCTCACTTCCAGTAGAGACCAAGCCCCCTCACCCTCCTACTTCCAGTAGAGGCCGAGCCCCCCTAACTTCCAGTAGAGACCAAGCCCCTCACCCTCCCACTTCCAGTAGAGACCAGCCCCCTCACCCTCCCACTTCCAGTAGAGAACGAGCCCCCTCACCCTCCCACTTCCAGTAGAGACCAAGCCCCCTCACCCTCCCACTTCCAGTAGAGAACGAGCCCCCTCACCCTCTCACTTCCAGTAGAGACCAAGCCCCCTCACCCTCCCACTTCCATTAGAGACCGAGCCCTTCATCCCCCCCCAACTTCCAGTAGAGACTGAGCCCCATCACCCTCCCAACTTCCAGTAGAGACCGAGCCCCCTCACCCCCCCAACCCACCTTCCAGTAGAGACGGATCCTCTGCCCCCAACTTTTGGAAGAAACAAATCCCAATCAAACTTCCCATAGAGAGAAAACGTTCGCCCTCCACCTCCTGTAATACGTCTCGGGGTTGTTAGTGGCGGATTCCTCCCCAATTTTCAGTAGAAACCAAGCCCCTCAACCTCCAATGTTCAGTAAAGATAGATAGTCCCCCCAAACTCAGGGGGCTCAGTTTCTTAATGGAAGTTGGAGGGTACTCGGTCTCTCGGATGTTGGGGGACTCAGTCACTATTGATAGTTGAGGGGGATCAGGGGCTCGGTTGCTTCTGGAAGTTGTGGGGCAGGGGACTCCACTTGACAACAGGCAGTGGCAGGTTAGCCAAAATTTAGACACACTTTGGGGGGGGGGGGTTCTTTAGAGGTAAGACAACATAATACTTATGTATAAGGATTTGCAGATTGTGTATTAATAACGTTATCGGTCAAGTGCGATCTGGTCTGGAAGCAGCGGAGCCTTTATACTGGCGATCAGCGCATATACGGCCATCTACCTGCTTGTGTAAAGGCTCCGGCAGCCGAAGCAACACCAATGCTGTACCTGGTGCAACCTGCGAATCAGGACCAGGGCCGAGGTGTCATCCCAAAGCACTCCATGAATGAACCCCGGCAGCAGAACTTTACCCCCCCCATACCGGCAGCAGACACTGACCCCCCCACAGCCGCAGACACTGAGCCCCCCCGCCATGGCCGCAGACACTGACCCCCCCCCCGCCTTGCCGCAGACACTGACCCCCCCCCCCCGCCTTGGCCGCAGACACTGACCCCCCCCGCCTTGGCCCAGACACTGACCCCCCCCGCCTTGGCCGCAGACACTGACCCCCCCCCCTTGGCCGCAGACACTGATCCCCCCCGCCTTGGCCGCAGACACTGACCCCCCCCGCCTTGGCCGCAGACACTGACCCCCCCCCGCCTTGGCCCGCAGCCCCCTGCGCAGACACTGACCCCCCCCCCCTTGGCCGCAGACACTGACCCCCCCCCGCCTTGGCCGCAGACACTGACCCCCCCCCCGCCTTGGCCGCAGACACTGACCCCCCCCCCGCCTTGGCCGCAGACACTGACCCCCCCCGCCCTTGGCCGCAGACACTGACCCCCCCCCGCCTTGGCCGCAGACACTGACCCCCCCCCGCCTTGGCCGCAGACACTGACCCCCCCCCGCCTTGGCCGCAGACACTGACCCCCCCCGCCTTGGCCGCAGACACTGAGCCCCCCCAGCCTTGGCCGCAGACATTGACCCCCCCCGCCTTGGCCGCAGACACTGACCCCCCCGCCTTGCCCGCAGACACTGACCCCCCCCCCCGCTTGGCCGCAGACACTGACCCCCCCCATACCGGAAGCAGACACTGACCCCCCACAGCCGCAGACACTGAGCCCCCCCCCGCCATGGCCACAGACACAGACCCCCCCGCCTTGGCCGCAGACACTGACCCCCCCGCCTTGGCCGCAGACACTGACCCCCCCCCCCGCCTTGGCCGCAGACACTGACACCCCCCGCCTTGGCCGCAGACACTGACCCCCCCCCGCCTTGGCCGCAGACACTGACCCTCCCCCCCCCCGCCTTGGCCGCAGACACTGACCCTCCCCCCCCGCCATGGCCGCAGACACTGACCCCCCCCCGCCTTGGCCACAGACAATGATCCCATGTACTAAGGCCTCGGATGTCGGCTGGCACCGGTGACCCATTAACGGTTGCACTTCAGCGGCGCTTCCCTTGGCACAACAGAAATAAAGGATAAATTATTTACATCCCTCAACTCCCAGAATCCCCTGCACCTCGCGGCACTGACCCATTTGACAGAGAGAAAAAAAAAAGTGACTTTCACATAGTATCTAAATATTTTACGCCTCCGGCCAAAAATAGAAGAGTGAAAAGAGGGCAAAGAATAAAAACGGAGAACTACAAGACGAAACTGTGCCATGAGGAAGAGCCAGGATGCCGCACAACCGATGCCATTACATTTCTTTTTCCCCCTGAGCATCATAATTCAGGAACAGAATGCCAGAACCGCAGTGTAGACCGACACATGGGAAATTACAGGAGGTGGGGAGCTGTATGATGCACTGTATGGCACTATTAATATGGGCACTTCAATGCTCTATGTATATAATAACGGGGCACAGTACGGCCCCATCTACTGTACAGAGCGGGGTAATAATGGGGCACAGTACAGCCCCATCTACTGCACAGAGAGGGGTAATAACGGGGCACAGTACAGCCCCATCTACTGCACAGAGAGGGGTAATAACAGAGCATAGTACAGCCCCATCTACTGCACAGAGCGGGGTAATAACAGGGCACAGTACAGCCCCATCTACTGTACAGAGCGGGGTAATAAGGGGGCACAGTAGAGCCCCATCTACTGTACAGAGCGGGGTAATAACGGGGCACAGTAGAGCCCCATCTACTGTACAGCGCGGGGTAATAACGGGGAACAGTACGGCCCCATCTACTGTACAGAGCGGGGTAATAACAGGGCACAGTACCGCACCATCTACTGCACAGAGCGGGGTAATAACAGGGCACAGTACAGCCCCATCTACTGTACAGCGCAGGGTAATAACGGGGCACAGTACGGCCCCATCTACTGTACAGAGCTGGGTAATAACGGGGCACAGTACGGCCCCATCTACTGTACAGAGCGGGGTAATAATGGGGCACAGTACGGCCCCATCTACTGTACAGAGCTGGGTAATAACGGGGCACAGTACGGCCCCATCTACTGTACAGAGCTGGGTAATAACGGGGCACAGTACGGCCCCATCTACTGTACAGAGCTGGGTAATAACGGGGAACAGTACGGCCCCATCTACTGTACAGCGCAGTGTAATAACGGGGCACAGTACGGCCCCATCTACTGTACAGCGCAGTGTAATAACGGGGCACAGTACGGCCCCATCTACTGTACAGCGCAGTGTAATAACGGGGCACAGTACCGCCCATCTACTGCACAGAGCGGGGTAATAATGGGGCACAATACGGCCCCATCTACTGTACAGTGCAGTGTAATAACGGGGCACAGTACCGCCCATCTACTGTACAGAGCGGGGTAATAACGGGGCACAGTACGGCCCCATCTACTGTACAGCGCAGTGTAATAACGGGGCACAGTACCGCCCCATCTACTGTACAGAGTGGGGTAATAACGGGGCACAGTACGGCCCCATCTACTGTACAACGCAGGGTAATAACGGGGCACAGTACCGCCCCATCTACTGTACAGCGCAGGGTAATAACGGGCACAGAACCGCCCCATCTACTGTACAGAGCGGGGTAATAACGGGGCACAGTACGGCCCATCTACTGTACAGTGCAGTGTAATAACGGGGCACAGTACGGCCCCATCTACTGTACAGTGCAGTGTAATAACGGGGCACAGTACGGCCCCATCTACTGCACAGAGTGGGGTAATAACGGGGCACAGTACGGCCCCATCTACTGTACAGAGCGGGGTAATAACGAGGCACAGTACGGCCCCATCTACTGTACAGCGCAGTGTAATAACGGGGCACAGTACCGCCCCATCTACTGTACAGAGCGGGGTAATAACGGGGCACAGTACGGCCCCATCTACTGTACAGCGCAGGGTAATAACGGGGCACAGTACAGCCCCATCTACTGTAGAGCGGGGTAATAACGGGGCACAGTATGGCCCCATCTACTGTACAGAGCGGGGTAATAACGGGGCACAGTACAGCCCCATCTGCTGTATAGAGCCGGGTAATAACGGAGCACAGTACGGCCCCATCTACTGTACAGAGCGGGGTAATAACGGGGCACAGTACAGCCCCATCTGCTGTATAGAGCCGGGTAATAACGGAGCACAGTACCGCCCCATCTACTGTACAGAGCGGGGTAATAACGGGGCACAGTACAGCCCCATCTACTGTACAGCGCAGTGTAATAACGGGGCACAGTATCGCCCCATCTATTGTACAGAGCGGGGTAATAACGGGGCACAGTACGGCCCCATCTACTGTACAGCGCAGGGTAATAACGGGGCACAGTACCGCCCCATCTACTGTAGAGCAGGGTAATAACGGGGCACATTACGCCCCATCTACTGTACATAGCGGGGTAATAACGGGGCACAGTACCGCCCCATCTACTGCACAGAGCGGGGTAATAACGGGGCACAGTACAGCCCCATCTACTGTACAGAGCGGGGTAATAACGGGGCACAGTACAGCCACATCTACTGCACAGAGCGGGGTAAAAAACGGGGCACAGTACAGCCCCATCTACAGTACAGAGCCGGGTAAATAACGGGGCACAGTACAGCCCCATCTACTGTACAGAGCAGGGTAATAACGGGGCACAGTACCGCCCCATCTACTGTACAGAGCAGGGTAATAATGGGGCACAGTACCGCCCCATCTACTGTACAGAGCGGGGTAATAACGGGGCACAGTACGGCCCCATCTACTGTACAGCGCAGGGTAATAACGGGGCACAGTACAGCCCCATCTACTGTACAGAGCGGGGTAATAACGGGGCACAGTACCGCCCCATCTACTGTACAGAGCGGGGTAATAACGGGGCACAGTACGGCCCCATCTACTGTACTGCGCAGGGTAATAACAGGGCACAGTACAGCCCCATCTACTGTAGAGCGGGGTAATAACGGGGTACAGTACTATAAGGAGTCACAACTCAGTACATCGTGTAGTGACCACTGATGATATTGCAGGTTCCCCCCCATTCACTTCTATAGGAGACAACTTGCAGTACCACTCATGGCCACTATACAATGTGGGGCGCTGTGACACTTTTCTATCAGCTGATTTGTAAAGTTTTGGGTCAATCAACAGTTTTGGGGGGACCCTTAACCCCTTCCCGACGTTTTTTCTTTGTAAGTCGTAGGTTTGAAGTCACCAACGGTTTTAATGTCCTGAAAAAATTATCAATTTTAGCAGCAAACAAGGGGTTAAACAGTCGTTATCACAGCCAGCTCCTGCGGTGAATGGGTTAAGAGAAATTAAAGGGGTATCCTGTGCAGCGCTTTCCTTTCACTTCTATGGGAGTGGCGCAACTACAACTCCCAGCAGGACCATAAAAAATGTCTATGCATGCTGGGAGTTGTAGTGCTAAAAAGCCACAGATCCCTTGACCTCACCCTTGGGAAACCCTCTCGCTCTGGGACCCCTTTAATTTTTGCTCCCTGTCACATGACCCTTAAAGTAACGAGGTCACAAACAGACTAGAAAAAACAACAACCCTTATTGTAGAGAATGAAAGATCCGGTACTCACTCAGCACGGAGACATCCCGGCGGCCGCTGCTCCGTGGGAGCCGCTCTCCTCTACCCCGGGACCCAGAGCACAGAGCAGAGGACAACACTGACCACAGCCAATCACTACGCGTCTCAACTTAACCGACACTCCAATTATCCAATCAAGATGCGACAGTGGCGGTTCCGTCAAAATGCTGCCGGTTGAGGGCGTTCACGCCGTTACGTCACTCACACGCAAGTGCTGGCGGCCATCTTTGATCCTGGAAAAAGGAAGTATTTCCCCATGTATTTATGATAAGAGTATTTATAACGCTCGGAGTCAGATATGCGAAGAGTGCATTATTTAACTAGAGTAGGAGAGTAATGATTAAATCACCACTTAAAGGAAGGCTGTTAGAAGAGGTATGCTTTTTGTATGAGTGAAAAGTTGACAGTGAAGCATTTTGCCCATAACTAAGATGGCGGCTGCAGCGTTAGACTGAGGCCACGTGCTCCCTCCTCCCTGGTGAGTGCTGTCCTCACGTGACTCCTGCAGGTGGTGACTATTCCAGGCTGTGCAGAGCTGAGAGCAGGCTGTATGGACAGCTCCAGGAGGAGGCAAGAAGGAAGATCTGTGGGATGGATGCCGGACGCAGTCGTAGACTTAAGCACGATTTAAAAGGAGATTATTGAGATTTGGAAATTTGCATCTGGAGATTTTTGTAGAACCAAAAAATAGCACTGACTTTGATGCTTCCACTGCCAAAAGATGCGGAACTTCCAGGACGTTCCCATAAATATCCTCTGGACAGAGTCCCATCCCCTCCGCCGTGTTTGAGGGTCCTCTGGTTTCCACATCGGTGTTTGAGGGTCCTCCGGTTTCCACATCGCTTGGGATTGCAAGGTTGAGATGTTGAAGGAGGAGGGCAAGGCGTTACTGGATGCTCTGAATAGGGTGACGGCATGCTACAGACATCTGGTCCTCACCATCGGTGGCACCTCCGACTCCCAAAACCTACGGGAAGAGCTGAAGAAGACTCGGCAGAAAGCCCAGGAGTTGGCGGTGGCCAATAGGAACAATCTGACCAGCACCCTCAAAGACACCAGTCTTAGCAAAGAGGACAAGGCTGAGTTCGAGAGGCTGTGGGTCATCTTCTCAACATGCATGGACCTCCTAGAGACGGACATGAGAAGAGCTCTGGAACTTGGGCATGAGTTCCCGTTAAACATCCCCAAAAAGCACCTCATACAGTCCGGCATGAGTGGTGGCACCTCAGGGGTGGCCGCCAGAGCCATGAGCATCCAGAACATGAAATATGATGGGGATCACAACATAGACGTGATGGACCTCATGGACCTGGAGAACGAGATCCGACTGGTGGATGAGATGATGCTCGAGATGGAAATGAAAGTTGGGGTTCCTCAATGGACAGTGGAAGCCAAGCAGAACCCCGGAGCTGAACTCAGGTGTGCAGCCAGCGGTGGGGCATTGTCTCCTGGCACCATATCGACAGATGAGCACAAGGCTATTTGTGATCTGAGTAAACTTTTGGCCGGGGTGGTCTTTAGTGCCGTCCTAATCATTGCCATCGTACTGGCCGTCTGTGTGGTTAAACTTTCGTGAGCCCAGATGATATCGCCATTCATTTATTTATTTTGCATTTAGCCAAAAATATTCTGATTCACCCCGACGATGGTCACAGACCCCGGCACCTGGCAGAACGACCAGTCACCGGAGACCATTATTGCATTTTGTGCTTTGACGTGTTCTGGAACCTGCCTCTGATGGATCCGACCTTTTAATCCAGATTTATCATCCCATCTGCCAACTGCACATCTCCACTGGAGGATCCCAGTTCCTTTTCCCAGTTCTTTTGCTTTCGGCAAATATTAACCCTTTCTTACATGTTTTTAAGTTTTTTTAAGTTTAGCTCCAGCATGACATTTTAGGTTTGGAAGAAGGCTCGATCGGTAGATTTCTCACCAGATGAAATGCCATCTTTCCGTTTGCACTAGCACCACTAAAATCCTTAAAACCACAGTGTTAACCATTTCATTGCAAGGCGTATACCGACCCCCAACTGGCAGCTAAAGGCTCTGCGCCCATCTTCGTGCATGCTGTGTTTGTGCATTACCATGGTATTTACTGCAGATGACTATGGGTTGGGACCTTACAATAACCTTGGAACTAACAGTCTTCCATCTAACACAAGCACAGCGCAGATCTAGGAGAAGCCTGCGGGGTTGTTATATAAGAATGAGACGGCTTCCCAGAGATAATGTGCAAGTGCTGAATAATTGCAATACTCCACAGTACACAGGGCATTGTAAGCGACATGGAAAATATTCCATTACTTTCCGCCCTAACGGATAGTTATAGCGTTTTCTGCATCCTCACCACTCCTGTGCTTTAATAGTAGATAGAAAATACAGTAATATTATAGCAAACCACAAAGAGGTATTCCTGCTCCCCTTCTAAAATATTTGTTCATTTTACACTAACGTTGTTATAAAATGTCACAATGTATTTATATAGAAGTGAGTGGAATATCCTTCTAAATATTGATGTTTCCACCTCCGACTGATGTGACTACATAGAGCACGTTTATCGGTCATGATTTGCCATCTGATGCTTCCACGTACAGAACTTTCGTCGTCTGTTGTGACTGTAAATAAATCTGACACGCTGCTGTTTTGTAAAAGTAGGAAGTTCCTCCGATTTAGAAACTGCGGTTCACGAACTGAGCACAATCACTTACTAATATACTGTGTGTCAAAAATGTGGTCCCCAAATTATGATTTTTGAGGGTTGTGGGGGTTATGATGTTAGACTGGGTTCACATATGTTCATCTGCAGGCGTGTGGCGTATGTGTCGGACGTATGCATGAACAACGTATGCAAATGCTGAAGTGTATCCGTCCATATTTCAACATATAAGTTTAATATATTTACCACGTCACTCACTATATACCTTTTCTTCTATTCACGTCACTCACTATATACCTTTTCTTCTATTCACGTCACTCACTATATACCTTTTCTTCTATTCACGTCACTCACTATATACCTTTTCTTCTATTCACGTCACTCACTATATACCTTTTCTTTATTCACGTCACTCACTATATACCTTTTCTTCTATTCACGTCACTCACTATATACCTTTTCTTCTATTCACGTCACTCACTATACCTTTTCTTCTATTCACGTCACTCACTATATACCTTTTCTTCTATTCACGTCACTCACTATATACCTTTTCTTATATTGACGTCACTCACTATATACCTTTTCTTCTATTCACGTCACTCACTATATACCTTTTCTTATATTGACGTCACTCACTATATACCTTTTCTTATATTCACGTCACTCACTATATACCTTTTCTTATATTGACGTCACTCACTATATACCTTTTCTTATATTGACGTCACTCACTATATACCTTTTCTTCTATTCACGTCACTCACTATATACCTTTTCTTCTATTCACGTCACTCACTATATACCTTTTCTTCTATTCACGTCACTCACTATATACCTTTTCTTCTATTCACGTCACTCACTATATACCTTTTCTTCTATTCACGTCACTCACTATATACCTTTTCTTATATTGACGTCACTCACTATATACCTTTTCTTATATTGACGTCACTCACTATATACCTTTTCTTCTATTCACGTCACTCACTATATACCTTTTCTTATATTCACGTCACTCACTATATACCTTTTCTTCTATTCACGTCACTCACTATATACCTTTTCTTCTATTCACGTCACTCACTATATACCTTTTCTTCTATTCACGTCACTCACTATATACCTTTTCTTATATTCACGTCACTCACTATATACCTTTTCTTCTATTCACGTCACTCACTATATACCTTTTCTTCTATTCACGTCACTCACTATATACCTTTTCTTATATTGACGTCACTCACTATATACCTTATATTCACGTCACTCACTATATACCTTTTCTTATATTTTTTTTAAAGTGTCCTTTTTTTACAACTGTTTTCAATTGCTTACATAGACCTTCCCGGGTTTCGGCACCCATTTTGTGGGGAGTGCACAGGTGGTATCTAAACTGCTATACGTTATTTTTTTCTAGGGACGTGGAGTGTGTTCAACGTCACTTTTTTATATGTTCCAAAAAAAAAAAATATATAGCAATATGATGTAAACCTCACAAAACCTTGTCAAAAGAACGTTTGTTTTTTTTTTTTAAAAAAAAAATTGTCTTGCCTATCTTAGTAAATGAATACGCTGCAAAGTACGTCTGAATCACCTTCTTGCAGATATGATGTAAGCTTTCAGCGGAGTGCACCGTATAAATGTGAACCCAGCCTTCGCTTGCCATGTCAAATTGGTTTCAGTGGCGCCTAGCGGACCCGATGGGGTCTATTGGGTTATATTGAGATGCAGCATTTTGGCGTTAAAAATAGTACTGCATGCTGCGGTATGTTTTCCCTAAAATATGACAAATTCCCCCACACCCAGGCATGTCCCTCTCTCTCTCCACTAAGAGGCGTAACTAAAAGACACAAAAAATACTATCGCTGTGCACCATTATTTGCTGCAAAATATTGATGTGGATGTCACTGGCTGTGAGGTGATGTAACAAAGTGGTTGAGGAAAATTTACCATTCTTCGTGCACCATTTTGATAATTTTATCAATATTTTAGTTGTCTCATAGATCTGCTCAGTTATTTGAACAACATTTACTAAATCCTGGAGAAGTCCTTATAATCTTATCCTAGTGGTTGTAGCCATTTTGTTTGGGACCGATCTCAGAGAATATGGCCTTGTCGAAAATAACAAACGGTTTAATTTTAGGAAAAAACATGGAGGATCATCAAAGGTTGTAATGGCAACAAGACCTCTCTTCTCTTGTTGCTATGGGAGCCAGGCCTCATCTTTGGTTATACTGGAGCAAGGCGTAATCTCTGGTTGCTTTGGGAGCAAGGCTTTATTTTTGGTTGCTATGAGAGCAAGATGTCCTCTCTGGTTGCTACGGGAGCAAAGCGTCCTCTCTGGTTGCTACGGTAGCAAGGCATCCTCTCTGGTTGCTACGGGAGCAAGGTATCCTGTCTGGTTGCTACAGGAGCAAGGCGTCATCTCTGGTTGCTATGGATGCAAGGTCTCATCCCTGGCTGCTAAGGGAGCAAGGCCTCATCTCTGGCTGCTATGGAAACAGGGCCTCGTGTCTGGCTGCTATGGAAACAGGGCTTCGTGTCTGGCTGCTATGGAAACAGGGCCTCGTGTCTGGTTGTTATGTGAGCAAGGCCTCGTGTCTGGTTGCTGTATCAGCAAGGCCTCGTGTCTGGTTGCTATGTGAGCAAGGCCTCGTGTCTGGTTGCTATGAGCAAGGCCTTGTGTCTGGTTGCTATGTGAGCAAGGCCTTGTGTCTGGTTGCTATGTGAACAAGGCCTCGTGTCTGGTTGCTATGTGAATAAGGCCTCATGTCTGGTTGCTATGTGAGCAAGGTCTTTCTGAGAGTAAACAGGGCCTCGTGTCTGGTTGCTATGTGAGCCAGGCCTCGTGTCTGGTTGCTGTGTGAGCAAGGCCTCGTGTCTGGTTGCTGTGTGAGCAAGGCCTCGTGTCTGGTTGCTATGTGAGCAAGGCCTCGTGTCTGGTTGCTTTTGTGAGCGAGGCCTCGTGTCTGGTTGCTGTGTGAGCAAGGCCTCGTGTCTGGTTGCTACGTGAGCCAGGCCTCGTGTCTGGTTGCTATGTGAGCAAGGCGTCGTGTCTGGTTGCTACGTGAGCCAGGCCTCGTGTCTGGTTGCTATGTGAGCCAGGCCTCGTGTCTGGTTGCTATGTGAGCAAGGCCTCGTCGTGTCTGGTTGCTACGTGAGCAAAGCCTCGTCGTGTCTGGTTGCTATGTGAGCAAGGTCTTTCTGAGAGTAAACAGGGCCCTGTGTGCGTCTGCCATCTTGTGCCTCTTGTATAAATTGCTGTGGTCATCATGTGGAGGAAGCGATTATACTTAAGATGGCGGCTAGGATAGATTGTTATTCCTGAAGGCCTTGTGCCGGGTTGGCTGTAGCCGGCCCTTACAGAGAGTCTGGTTTTATTTAGGGGCCACTAATCAGATTCCATTGAGTTTTATGTAATGAAGACCCCAAACTCATACAGCCATGGAAGTTTTTAGATGCAGGGTCTTCTCCGGTGTAGGAGATAAATGTCTGATCGCTTGGGACCCCCACTCATCACTAGGACTGAGCCTTATCTATTCCTGTCTGCCCAGTAGACATTCAATGGAGTGACAGGGCACATGTTTAATTGTGGTGATGGAAGAAAGACTAGGGGTAATAATATAATTTTTTTTTTTAATATAATTTCCTGTAGCTAGTATACAGGGTTATTCCGATCTTCATACTAAGCAACTTTGCAATTTACTGCGTATTAAAATGTGCATCCGTTCTTGAGATATTAACACTTTTCTTTTGTTTACCTGTGTTGCCGTGGAGACCGACCACCTCTACGGTCTAGATTTGAAGCTGGCCGGGATGAGGCGATCCTAGCCACTTTTAAAGCAGTGCTTGCAAGCTCAATAGAAAAGAGCCTGTAAGTGCTGCACATGTTCTCCTGTCCAGCAGCTGTGGTCGGTCTCCAAGGCAATGCGCTGGAAACAAGAGAAAAGTTTTAATATCTCAAAAGCGGCTGAAAATTTTAGGAATCGGTAAAATGCAAAAGTATTACTTACATAAAATGACCTAAAGGAATTGGAATCAAAACAACCCAAGTCCATCTGTCCAACGAGGGCAAGCAGACATCATGGAGGCTGGTCCCCTTCCTCTACTGAACTTACGTCTATGAAACAAAAACAAGTGTAAAATGTCCATTATATAATGCCGCAATAACCAGGAAAATGTCTGGCAAACTCAGCAGTCTACTGGGGGGGTCAGAGACTGGAGCAGCGCAAGTTACCTACACCTTGCACTTAAATGTAGCCCTTAAAACGAACCAGTCAGTACGTTCTACCGACGGCCATATCGGTACGTATGGGTAGGCGCTCCTTCCCCAATAAAAATGACAACTTTTTTTTTATAGAGATCTGATGTGCCAGTCATGAGAAATCTAGTGAAGCCATATGCAAATCTTGAAGGAAGTGCACTGGGGGCGTGTCGATGCACTAGAACTGTCCCCAGTGCACTTCCAGCCTGATTTGCATATGGCTTCTAATTCTGATTTCTCATGACTGGCACATCGGATCTTTACAAGAAAGGTATCATTTTTATTTGTGAACTAGAACCTAGACAGCGGGACCACTCCTGTCATATGTACGAACGTGCCGGCACGCTCCCTTTAAGGTCACGTGACATAGCATAAGATGTTACAAGGTTGAGCACAAATGCACCTGACCACGCGGAACGACAAAAGTGCAATCTGTGCTATTACCATACTAGTGGCAATGTCATGTACTGTATGTGACCTGTACTCCATAGTGTGGGGTCTGTAGTATATATTCGCCCCCGTATTATTCCTAGTGGATGTGCTATTACTCTGCGTGATCCACTTAGGTGGTCTTTTCTTCCATTCACATGTCTCTTCTGTGCCAAATGCCCTCTTGGCCCTCTGTCCATGCAAGCCAGGTATTTCCCATTTAATTGAGAGTGCATGCACACGTGGCCAGTGTCACGTGAAACCTCCATATTCAGGACTAAGGCATCCTTTATATGCCACTAATGAATCCCAAAATTACACCAAAACACAATAGCACCACATCTGTCCATGGGTTGTGTCTGGTACTGCAGCTTGATTGAATTGAATGGGATTGAGCTGCAATACCACAGACAACCTGTTGACAGGGGTGGCGCTGTTTCCGAAAAAATAAAAAATTAGGGGCATGTTTAATGTTTGTGAACGAGGGCAATACAAATTGGGAGTTACATATATATGTTGCTGTATATAATGTATGTATATTTCCAAAAATATTTATTTATAGCAATATAGGTATACAAGGTGACCTCTTATGTGCCAGAAACACTCAAGGGTTGGATAACTCGTTTTTGTATACCCGATTATGAGCGTCACTACTCTTTGGTGGACCGACCCATCATCATCATGCATTTTATGGACAAAAAAAAAATCAATATTGCAATTGGGTTTTCCGTTATGGCAATTTGCAGAATGAGTTAACTGGGAATCCATCAGTGAGCTGGTTTTGACTGAGCGTTTATAATTCTTTTATCTGAGATAATTTTATAACCACAGACCACATCAAAGTTGATGCAGTGATAAAACATTTGAGACAGATAAAATTGTTGCAAACTCTCAGTGAGAATCTCCCTGATGGATCCTCGGTTATGTCATTCTGCAGTCAGTGAGAATCTCCCTGATGGATCCTCGGTTATCCTCGGTTATCTCATTCTGCAGTCAGTGAGAATCTCCCTGATGGATCCTCGGTTTTCTCATTCTGCAGTCAGTGAGAATCTCCCTGATGGATCCTCGGTTATCTCATTCTGCAGTTAGTGAGAATCTCCCTGATGGATCCTCGGTTATCTCATTCTGCAGTCAGTGAGAATCTCCCTGATGGATCCTCGGTTATCTCATTCTGCAGTCAGTGAGAATCTCCCTGATGGATCCTCGGTTATCTCATTCTGCAGTCAGTGAGAATCTCCCTGATGGATCCTCGGTTAACTCATTCTGCAGCCAGCAAATTGCAAGGAAACAAAGTAACTGTAGCCAAATGGTGCAAAATTTTTAATGAAATCCATTTGCAAATATTATTGTTAGTCCTAAATACATGTATTTAAGCAAAAAAAAATCCTGCAAAGGTGTCGCTATCCTTTAAGCAAAAATCAATCTTGCCATTTATAAACCTAGTCTGTACTAATTAGGCTAGATGTCACAATGGTAATGATCTCTCATTTGAAAGGCTGCCACCTACAGGACATATTGCGGTACAGCATGTCATACTTCTTTTAAAGTAGAAACATTTCTGAAATTTTCTCCAAGTAGAAATCTGATTATAAAGTTAATTTTTTTTAGTATTTACAGAAATTGACTAATGATTTAGTTCTGTAGAACATAGATTAAAATGTGATTCTAACCTTGGGGATGACACAGAGCTGCTCCGCTCACCCTAAATCATATAGCAGATCTGTGGTCCCCAAGTTGAGGCTTTATCGCCTTTGCAAAACTACAACTCCCAGCAGGCTGTTAGGGCGTGCTGGGAGTTGTAGTTCTGCAACAGTTTAAAGGTGACTGCAGAAGAGCATAGCAGCAAGCGTCATGGCCAAGGGGACCTAACGTGTCCATGAATATTCCGTAGCCCCTGGATTGATGGCAGAGTATATATGTATACAGGTGACCGAGCGATCTGGGGGGGGCGACCATATCTGGCACTTTCCTTGCCTTATGTATATTTGTGTATGTCTCACCAATGTCCATTACGTGTGCCTGATACTCAGTCGCTGTGCGGGGTCCCGGTTTTGGTTATGGGGGGAGACGTGTTTCCGTTACTGAAAACCGCCCTGCCTATGATAATAAAGATACTGACACAGAGTCTTCCCACCACGACCGGAGTGTTCATTTATTGTCGCACCTGGATTCTCAGAATTAATGGGGTCCCATTGCATGCCATAAAGGGGGTATCTCAATCTGGGGAAGGGATAGGCGATAATCTGCTGATCGCTGGGGGGCCGACGGGTCCCAAGATCGGGGGCTTTGCCATGTCTTTTTAGAATGGCGCAGAGGCCGCACACGTGCTCCAATCACTGGCGGAGAGAAAGCGCAGTCACTCTCCTATGTGATGGCGCATGCTACGTTCTAAAGGGGCACTGTAGACCCCTTTTCTGGAAAATGATGGGGTCCCAGCAGTCAGACCCCGACGATCAGCAAACCATCTTATGGACAGGCGACAATTGGCTAAATTTGGACAACCCGTTTTTCCAAGCAGAAACCGCTACTTTTTAGAAAAGTTTTTTTTTTTTTTTTTTGCAGTTTTCCTTTTTGTCTAATCAGAACACCGCAAAAAAACAAACAACACTTTGGGAAGAAAAAAATACTTTTCCAAAACTTTTCAGGAAGCGTGCCTTTTTGGAGCAGATTCCATCAAGAAGTCACACGTAATTATTTTTTATATACCAGTTTTTCTTTTTTGTTTTTTAAGAAAAGGGCTAAAAAAAACCTGCTCTTATGAACAGCAAAGCTGATTTCCCATAGAATAAAAAAGTTTTTGGAAACGGATTTTAAAAAGAAATTGGAAGCAGATCTGCTGTAAAAATCTCAGATAAAACAGGAAACCATTCTAAAAATATCTGATCGGTTCACAGCGGCCTGCTGACTGTTTCCATATAGCAAGAATATTTTTTTTCTTTTTACTTTTGCACAGTAAAAAAAAAAAAGAATAAGAAAAGTCCTGGTGATGCGGGGTGGTCCGGGAGATCTGCCATCCCCGGAGTCATCTTCTCATATCTATGTTGACGACCGCTGTGTACAGGGGATTTTGCGCTCGTCAGGAAGCCTGATTGATGTCACTGATGCCCGGGTGACCCCTAGGACAATCTGTGGTCATCCTCCAGCTGCTTTCCCAAATTCATCCAGATTATGGATTTTCACATTTATCTGATAAGTGGCCACTTGCCCAAAACTAAAGATCCCTATATAGAGAGAGGTCACCCCAAGGCTAGGCATCCACTGTGCAAAAAAGGTTATAGTCAGACGACCACAATAATTAAAGGGCGACGTCTCCTTTAAGGTTTCGTACTCCAGCCTTAAAGGTGCTGTTATATTGCTGACTTATGTTTAGGAAAGGTCAATATATGATCTGTCAGGGTCAACCCCATTAGCTGGATGAAGAGAGTCAGAATACACTGTGTAGTGGCCATTTCAGGTACTGCAACTCAGCTCCTGTTAACTTCAATAGGATCTGAGCTGCAGTATCTGAAGATGGCCACTATATGGTACTGTAAATAAAGGCCTGCTCTCATTTTCAATGTGTTGTACATGGAACCGCAGCTCAGTTCCATTGACTTTATTGGAGATAAGCTGCAATACCAGACACAAGCCATGTTCAGGGGGTGGCGCTGTTTCCAAATGAACGCAGCAATGTATTTCTAATACTGGGCAACCCCTTTAAGGTGGACTTTCCCTTTAAATGTTGATCTGAACTATATTCTGATCTGAGGATATTTGTTAAAGTTCTATACATCCTCCCTGAAAAGACGCCACCGCGGCCATCGGTGGTCGGCAAAGAGATAAAACTGGATCCGTGGTGAAGGGGTTTTAAATAATGAGTATTTTGGGTTAATGGAGAGGAGCTTGTGGCCGCGGCGCCTCCTGTGGTCACTGATCGCCCTGATGGTGGTGACAGCGGCACATTATGATGATCGTTCACATCTCGCCCTCGTAACCTTCACAGATTGCGGTTACATAAAACGTCAGCGGATTACAGCTCCGGAGATGATTCTGCCTAATACGATTACACTGCTCTCCTAATGCCGGCGCCCTGCGAGAGATTACCTCGCGAGTCATCCGCCAGACACACTCAGGAGGCTTAGATACGGGCCTGCAGTCAGTATCACACAGGATGGGATTAGATACATGGCTCAGCAGACTACACAGGATGGGATTAGATCACAGCTCAGCAGACTGTATCACGCAGGATGGGATTAGATGCACAGCTCAGCAGACTGTATCACGCAGGATGGGATTAGATACACAGCTCAGCAGACAGTATCACACAGGATGGGAGTAGATACACGACTCAGCACACAGTATTACACAGGATAGGATTAGATACACGGCTCAGCACACAGTATCACAGGATGGGATTAGATACACGGCTCAGCAGTCAGTATTACACAGGATGGGATTAGATACATGGCTCAGCAGTCAGTATCACACAGGATAGGATTAGATACACAGCTCAGCACACAGTATCACACAGGATAGGATTAGATACACGGCTCAGCACACAGTATCACAGGATGTTATTAGATACACGGCTCACCAGTCAGTATCACACAGGATGGGATTAGATACATGGCTCAGCACACAGTATCACAGGATGGGATTAGATACACGGCTCAGCAGTCAGTATCACACAGGATGGATTAGATACATGGCTCAGCAGTCAGTATCACCAGGAAAGGATTAGATACACAGCTCAGCAGTCAGTATCACACAGGAGAGGATTAGATACACAGCTCAGCAGACGGTATTACTCAGGATAGGATTAGATACACGGCTCAGCAGTCAGTACACACAGTATGGGATTAGATACATGACTCAGCAGTCAGTATCACAGGAGAGGATTAGATACACAGCTTAGCAGACAGTATCACAGGATAGGATTAGATACACGGCTCAGCAGTCAGTATCACACAGCAGGGGATTAGATACACAGTTTAGCAGTCAGTATCACACAGGAGAGGATTAGATACATGGCTCAGCAGTCAGTATCACACAGGATAGGATTAGCTACATGGCTCAGCAGTCAGTATCACACAGGATAGGATTAGATACATGGCTCAGCAGACAGTATCACACAGGATAGGATTAGATACATGGCTCAGCAGTCAGTATCACACAGGATAGGATTAGATACACAGCTCAGCAGACGGTAACACACAGGATAGGATTAGATACACAGCTCAGCAGATGGCATCACACAGGATAGGATTAGATACACGGCTCAGCAGTCGGTATCACACAGGAGAGGATTAGATACATGGCTCAGCAGACAGTATCACACAGGATAGGATTAGATATACAGCTCAGCAGACGGTATTACACAGGATAGGATTAGATACACGGCTCAGCAGACAGTATCACACAGGATAGGATTGGATACACGGCTCAGCAGACAGTATCACACAGGATAGGATTAGTTACACGGCTCAGCAGATTGTATCACACAGGATAGGATTAGATACACGGCTCAGCGGTCAGTATCACACAGGAGAGGATTAGATACACGGCTCAGCAGTCAGTATCACACAGGATAGGATTAGATACACAGCTCAGCAGACAGAATCACACAGGATAGGATTAGATACACTGCTCAGCAGACAGTATTGCACAGGATAGGATTAGATACATGGCTCAGCAGTCAGTATCACACAGGATAGGATTAGATACACGGCTCAGCAGACTATCACACAGGATAGGATTAGATACACAGCTCAGCAGACATTATCACACAGGATAGGATTAGATACACAGCTCAGCAGTTAGTATCACACAGGAGAGGATTAGATACACAGCTCAGCAGTCAGTATCACAGAGAATGGGATTAGATACACGGCTCAGCAGTCAGTATCACAGGATAGGATTAGCTACACAGCTCAGCAGTCAGTATCAGACAGGATAGGATTAGATACACGGCTCAGCAGACAGTATCACACAGGATTAGATGCACAGCTCAGCAGTCAGTATCACATAGGATAGGATTAGATACACGGCTCAGCAGTCAGTATCACAGGGGATAGGATTAGATGCACAGCTCAGCAGACATTACCCATCATTATTCATCCTGAACACAAGGGGGCGCTGTCGTACACCAGCTGAATTGTAACTCTAGAGCCAGAGCATTGTGGGAGTTGTAGTCTCGGGCGGTGACAGGTCACTGCCGGCTGTGCACCACTGTCCTCTGCTGCGGGAAGGACTCGGCCAGGGTAAGTCAGAGGCTGGAGGGGAGAGCACTGCAGAGCCGGGTCACAGCTGCTCCTCACATGGAGTCATGGGGGCTGGAGGCAGATGACACGTGATGTGTGTACATATGTATATTATAGGTCCACATACACACCTGCAGAAGAGTTATATATGTCCCCTGTATACATCTCTGCTCTACCTGGTGTATGTATATATGTATATATATATATAATGGTACCGGCGCTCTCTGGCCCATGTTATATATATCCTGTATACACCTGTGCCTGGTATATATGTCCCCTATCCTAGTATATACAGCTCTGGCAAAAATTCAGAGACCACTGCACAGTTTTATAACAATCCGCTTCTCTACTTGTCTGACGGCCATTCCATTCCAGTGTCAGCTGAATTCCCACCAGAGTTCACCTCATTCTACTTAATGTGCTTCTGATTAGTGATCACCTGAACCAAATCTTATTTAACGAGGAAAGTATAAAAACACTGCTGTGGTGTTCACAATCCTCCTGCAATAGGACAAGCTGGATGGCAAAACAAGTGCTAGAATATCCCAAAAGTAACAGGAATGAAAAAATAACTTGTAACCATGCCAAAGGAGCTGGAAAAGTCTTGAGTGAGGAAAAGAAGGGCTCAATTCTGGATTTACTAGCAGAGGGTACAGGGAGCGTCATGTGCCTCTATCCTTAAAATTTCTAAGACTGCAGTCCATTACAAGAAGGTCAAGCACCAGACATGGGGACAACAAAGCTACAGACCGGCAGAGGGCGAAAACGACTCTCCACTGACCGGGATGACCGTCATCTTATTCCAATGTCACTCAGCAACCACGGATGACATCAAGTGACCTACAAAAGGAATGGCAAATGGCAGCTGGGGTGAAGTGCACGGCGAGAACAGTTCGTAACAGGCTCCTAGAGGCAGGGCTCAAGTCATGTAAATCTAGAAAAAAGCCTGTAATCAATGAGAAGCAAAGGAGAGCCAGGCTGAAGAAGAGAACTTAATTTCTCCATCTCCTCCATTGTCGGAGGCCGTGGATGTCGGACTGCACTCAGATGACAGCTGAGTGCAGGCCGATGTATCACACGCATCCAGAGATTTCAGTGGGTGAGTGTGATCCGAATTCCAGAGCCACTCGCAGCATGCTGCAGATTATTTCTCCACAGGCCAATTTTGGTCTGTAGAAAAAAATTACAGATATGTGCTGCCCCATAGTATAACATTGTGCCGAGTGTTATCCGATAAACCATCACACAGCACTCGGCCGTGTTATACGCTCGTGTGAGAGGCCTGAGAGCCTTTATTCCCCTGCAGAGCTTCTGCCATCGCCTCTGATGCTGGAGGCCCTGAGGAGCAGCGTCCTGGAGACCCCTGCAGAGACACATGAGGCTGCTGTGCCCCATCTGCCCCTGACAGGACACAGCGTCCTGGAGACCCCCTGCAGAGACACATGAGGCTTTTGTACCCACATCTGCCCCCTGACAGGACACACTACTGAGCTCTCTCACCTGAGGACCGCACTACTGAGCTCTCTCACCTGAGGTACCGCACTACTGAGCTCTCTCGCCTGAGGTACCGCACTACTGAGCTCTCTCGCCTGAGGTACCGCACTACTGAGCTCTCTCGCCTGAGGTACCGCACTACTGACCTCCCTCGCCTGAGGTACCGCACTACTGACCTCCCTCGCCTGAGGTACCGCACTACTGACCTCCCTCGCCTGAGGTACCGCACTACTGACCTCCCTCGCCTGAGGTACCGCACTACTGACCTCCCTCGCCTGAGGTACCGCACTACTGACCTCCTCGCCTGAGGTACCGCACTACTGACCTCCCTCGCCTGAGGTACCGCACTACTGACCTCCCTCGCCTGAGGTACCGCACTACTGACCTCCCTCGCCTGAGGTACCGCACTACTGACCTCCCTCGCCTGAGGTACCGCACTACTGACCTCCCTCGCCTGAGGTACCGCACTACTGACCTCCCTCGCCTGAGGTACCGCACTACTGACCTCCCTCGCCTGAGGTACCGCACTACTGACCTCCCTCGCCTGAGGTACCGCACTACTGACCTCCTCATTTCATGTCCTATACACGCAATTATGTTTCCACATTTTTGTCCTGTAGACGCCATAGTGCTCCCTCACTTCATGTCTTTATATTCTCCTGTACTGCATCCCAACCATCATATAATCAATGTACCACATCACTGCCTCATGTACTCCATGTACATCACTGCCTCATGTACTCCATGTACCACATCACTGCCCCATGTACTCTATGTACCACATCACTGCCCCATGTACTCTATGTACCATCACTGCCTCATGTACTCTATGTACCACATCACTGCCTCATGTACTCCATGTACATCACTGCCTCATGTACTCCATGTACCACATCACTGCCCCATGTACTCCATGTACCACATCACTGCCCCATGTACTCTATGTACCACATCACTGCCTCATGTACTCTATGTACCACATCACTGCCCCATGTACTCCATGTACCACATCACTGCCCCATGTACTCCATGTACCACATCACTGCCCCATGTACTCCATGTACCACATCACTGCCTCATGTACTCCATGTACCACATCACTGCCTCATGTACTCCATGTATCCCATCACTGCCCCATGTACTCCATGTACCACATCACTGCCCCATGTACTCCATGTACCACATCACTGCCTCATGTACTCCATGTACCACATCACTGCCTCATGTACTCCATGTATCCACATCACTGCCCCATGTACTCCATGTACCACATCACTGCCCCATGTACTCCATGTACCACATCACTGCCCATGTACTCCATGTACCACATCACTGCCTCATGTACTCCATGTACCACATCACTGCCTCATGTACTCCATGTACCACATCACTGCCTCATGTACTCCATGTATCCCATCACTGCCCATGTACCACATCACTGCCTCATGTACTCCATGTATCCCATCACTGCCTCATGTACTCCATGTATCCCATCACTGCCTCATGTACTCCATGTACCACATCACTGCCTCATGTACTCCATGTACCACATCACTGCCTCATGTACTCCATGTACCACATCACTACCCATGTACTCCATGTACCACATCACTGCCTCATGTACTCCACTGCCTCATGTACTCCATGTACCACATCACTACCCATGTACTCCATGTACCCGACTCACACTAACCCGAGGGCTGCTCCTGACTGGGACTGAGGAGAATCCTTCTGAGCAGGGATTGGCTGGTGGAAAGTCCCGCCCTCCTGTGGCTCAGCACTGGCTGCCTCTCCCAGCTGTCAGTCACAGTGACGCTCCTCCTCCTCCTCACACACTGCTCTGACCCCGTGCCCCTCCAGAATCCAGATCACGGGCCCCAAACACCAGTGAGGGTAATAATGCCCTGATGGCGGCCCTGGCTGAGGGCAGAAGTACTAAATAAGGGGTACAAGTAGTTAATAAGGGGATGCTGAGGGCACAGGTACTTGATAACTGGGTGCACAGGGTATTATTGCATTATAATGGGGCGCACAGGGTATTATTGCATTATAATGGGGCGCACAGGGTATTATAGCATTATAATGGGGCGCACAGGGTATTATAGCATTATAATGGGGCGCACAGGGTATTATAGCATTATAATGGGGCGCACAGGGTATTATAGCATTATAATGGGGCGCACAGGGTATTATAGCATTATAATGGGGCGCACAGGGTATTATTGCATTATAATGGGGGCACAGGGTATTATAGCATTATAATGGGGCGCACAGGGTATTATAGCATTATAATGGGGCGCACAGGGTATTATTGCATTATAATGGGGCGCACAGGGTATTATAGCATTATAATGGGGCGCACAGGGTATTATTGCATTATAATGGGGCGCACAGGGTATTATTGCATTATAATGGGGCGCACAGGGTATTATAGCATTATAATGGGGCGCACAGGGTATTATTGCATTATAATGGGGCGCACAGGGTATTATTGCATTATAATGGGGCGCACAGGGTATTTGCATTATAATGGGGCGCACAGGGTATTATTGCATTATAATGGGGCGCACAGGGTATTATTGCATTATAATGGGGCGCACAGGGTATTGCATTATAATGGGGCGCACAGGGTATTATTGCATTATAATGGGGCGCACAGGGTATTATTGCATTATAATGGGGCGCACAGGGTATTATAGCATTATAATGGGGGCACAGGGTATTATTGCATTATAATGGGGCGCACAGGGTATTATAGCATTATAATGGGCGCACAGGGTATTATTGCATTATAATGGGGCGCACAGGGTATTATTAGCATTATAATGGGGCGCACAGGGTATTATGCATTATAATGGGGCGCACAGGGTATTATAGCATTATAATGGGGCGCACAGGGTATTATAGCATTATAATGGGGGCACAGGGTATTATTGCATTATAATGGGGCGCACAGGGTATTATAGCATTATAATGGGGTGCACAGGGTATTATTGCATTATAATGGGGCGCACAGGGTATTATAGCATTATAATGGGGTGCACAGGGTATTATTGCATTATAATGGGGCGCACAGGGTATTGCATTATAATGGGGCGCAAGGGTATTATTGCATTATAATGGGGCGCACAGGGTATTATTGCATTATATGGGGCGCACAAGGTATTATTGCATTATAATGGGGCGCACAGGGTATTATTGCATTATAATGGGGCGCACAGGGTATTATTGCATTATAATGGGGCGCACAGGGTATTATTGCATATATAATGGGGCGCACAGGGTATTATTGCATTATAATGGGACGCACAGGGTATTATTGCATTATAATGGGGCGCACGGTATTATTGCATTATAATGGGGCGCACAGGGTATTATTGCATTGATAATGGGGCGCACAGGGTATTATTGCATTATAATGGGGCGCACAGGGTATTATTAGCATTATAATGGGGCGCACGGTATTATTGCATTATAATGGGGCGCACAGGGTATTATTGCATTATAATGGGGCGCACAGGGTATTATTCCATGATAATGGGGCGCACAGGGTATTATTGCATTATAATGGGACGCACAGGGTATTATTGCATTATAATGGGACGCACAGGGTATTATTGCATTATAATGGGACGCACAGGGTATTATTGCATTATAATGGGGCTCACAGGGTATTATTGCATTATAATGGGGCGCACAGGGTATTATTGCATTATAATAGGGCACCACAGGGTATTATTGCATTATAATGGGGCGCACAGGGTATTATTGCATTATAATGGGGCGCACAGGGTATTATTGCATTATAATGGGACGCACAGGGTATTATTGCATTATAATGGGGCGCACAGGGTATTATTGCATTATAATGGGGCGCACAGGGTATTATTGCATTATAATAGGGCACACAGGGTATTATTGCATTATAATGGGGCGCACAGGGTATTATTGCATGATAATGGGGCGCACAGGGTATTATAGCATTATAATGGGCGCACAGGGTATTATTGCATTATAATGGGGCGCACAGGGTATTATTGCATTATAATGGGGCACACAGGGTATTATTGCATGATAATGGGGCGCACAGGGTATTATAGCATAATGGGGCGCACAGGGTATTATTGCATTATAATGGGGCCACAGGGTATTATTGCATTATAATGGGGCACACAGGGTATTATTGCATTATAATGGGGCGCACAGGGTATTATTGCATTATAATGGGGCGCACAGGGTATTATTGCATTATAATGGGGCGCACAGGGTACTATTGCATTATAATGGGGCGCACAGGGTATTATTGCATTATAATGGGGCGCACAGGGTATTATTGCATTATAATGGGGCGCACAGGGTACTATTGCATTATAATGGGGCGCACAGGGTATTATTGCATTATAATGGGGCGCACAGGGTATTATTGCATTATAATGGGGCGCTTGGGACACTGCTGCTTTATAAGGTGGCGCTGAGGGCAGAAGTTCTTGCAGCTTTGCTACGTTGTCAGCTGATAATACAGATGTGCACACTTATACACCTTTGTCTTGTATGACGTTGAACAACCTTTAAAGGATTTTTCCATTTTGGAAAAATTGATGTCCCCTGGCTGCAGTATTTAAAAAACAAAACCCTCCCCGGGTCCAGCGATGACCCTCCGCCTCTGATGCTGGTGTCTCTTATTGTCGACAGCGCTGCAGCCAATCGGTGAGAGCAGCGGCTTTTCACGAGTTGATGGCACTGATTGGCTGTCGATAGTAAGAGACACCAGGAGCAGAGGCGGAGACTCATCGCTGGACCCGGGGAGGGTGAGTAAAGCGCAGTTTGTTTCTTAAACTGCAGTCCCCTGTAATACATTCAGTAGTTTATACCTCTGGTATCTAACATACACTTTTTTTTACCTTCAGGACGCATCTTGGACTCCGGCATCACGTGCCGTCACAGGGGGACGGAATCCGCACCCCTAAAATGAACAACACGTTGAAGCACTGGAAGGAAGCCGCCACCCTCATATTAACCGCCGGGTGCCAACATCTCAGCGTTGCCCCGAAAATCGCAGCTCATGGTTCCCAGACGAAAACCGCCTTTGATTACGAAGTCCTTCTACTACAGCGCAGCAAGAGAAGCGGCTTCATGCCCAGCGCGTTCGTGTTCCCTGGTGGGCTCGTGGAGCCCTCCGACTTCTCCAATGATTGGGTGAATGTTTTTGAGAGACACGTGCAGAAGCCGAACTTTGGGCTCGGTGTGGTGAAGCAGCCTCCCGACACTCGGTCGCCCATGTTTGTCACTAACAGGACCGCGTTTGGCTCCCGATCCCCAGCGAGGTGGCCTTCCGGATCTGCGCCATTAGGGAGACCTTTGAAGAATCTGGTATTTTGCTGGTGGTTCCTGAGAATTCAGGTATCGAGGACAACCAGAAGTTCATGGCCGCCTATGAGCAACACGGAGAAGCCGTGGCTAAGTGGAGAGAGAAGGTGCAGAGCGATCCCCTGCGCTTCATTGAAATGTGCCGCGAGCTACGATGTGTCCCCAACATCTGGGCCCTGCATGAATGGGGCAACTGGCTGACCCCTGTGTTCTCCAAAAGCTCAAGGGCCAGGCGTTACGACACAGCCTTCTATATCTGCTGCTTACCGAGGAAGCCCCTCACCGAGGATGACCAGAAAGAAGTGACGATGTTCAAAGTGAGTGCGCACAGCGGCCAAGGGATCTCCTGCTTCATGTTGTAGGGCATGTATAGCTAATATAGAGACCTTCCCTCATTAATGCTCCAGAGCTGCACTCACTATTCTGCTGGTGCAGTCACTGTGTACATACATTACTGATCCTGAGTTACATCCTGTATTATATTCTGGAGCTGCACTCACTATTCTGCTGGTGCAGTCACTGTGTACATACATTACATTACTGATCCTGAGTTATATCCTGTATTATACTCCAGAGCTGCACTCACTATTCTGCTGGTGCAGTCACTGTGTACATACATTACATTACTGATCCTGAGTTACATCCTGTATTATACTCCAGAGCTGCACTCACTATTCTGCTGTGCAGTCACTGTGTACATACATTACATACTGATCCTGAGTTATATCCTGTAATTATACTCAGAGCTGCACTCACTATTCTGTGGTGCAGTCACTGTGTACATACATTACATTACTGATCCTGAGTTACATCCTGTATTATATTCTGGAGCTGCACTCACTATTCTGCTGGTGCAGTCACTGTGTACATACATTACATTACTGATCCTGAGTTAATCCTGTATTATACCCAGAGCTGCACTCACTATCTGCTTGTGAATGCAGCTCTGGAGAATAATACAGGATGTAACTCAGGATCAGTAACATAATGTATGTACACAGTGACTGCACCAGCAGAATAGTGAGTGCAGCTCTGGAGTATAATACAGGATGGTACTCAGAATCAGTAATGTATGTATGTACACAGTGACTGCACCAGCAGAATAGTGAGTGCAGCTCTGGAGTATAATACAGATGTAAGTCAGGATCAGTAATGTAATGTATGTGCACAGTGACTGCACCAGCAGAATAGTGAGTGCAGCTCTGGGGTATAATACAGGATGTAACTCAGGATCAGTAATGTAATGTATGTACACAGTGACTGCACCAGCAGAAAAGTGAGTGCAGCTCTGGGGTATAATACAGGAGGTAACTCAGGATCAGTAATGTATGTACACAGTGACTGCACCAGCAGAATAGTGAGTGCAGCTCTGGAGTATAATACAGAATGTAACTCAGGATCAGTAATGTATGTACACAGTGACTGCACCAGCAGAATAGTGAGTGCAGCTCTGAAGTATAATACAGGATGTAGCTCAGGATCAGTAATGTAATGTATGTACACAGTGACTGCACCAGCAGAATAGTGAGTGCAGCTCTGGAGTATAATACAGGATGTAACTCAGGATCAGTAATGTATGTACACAGTGACTGCACCAGCAGAATAGTGAGTGCAGCTCTGAAGTATAATACAGGATGTAACTCAGGATCAGTAATGTAATGTATGTACACAGTGACTGCACCAGCAGAATAGTGAGTGCAGGTCTGGAGTATAATACAGGATGTAACTCAGGATCAGTAATGTATGTACACAGTGACTGCACCAGCAGAATAGTGAGTGCAGGTCTGGAGTATAATACAGGATGTAACTCAGGATCAGTAATGTATGTACACAGTGACTGCAGCAGCAGAATATTCACTATCTGAGAGGAGTTAGAGTTTGGACTATTCCATTTACTGATAACCTATGATCTCTGTGCTGACTGCGTAGGATTTGCTGCGCATGATCAGTGTTAGCCATTTGGCTGTGTATATATATCATCGTGCCACTCCTTTTGGCTTTTTACCTATTTCATTACTTTACAATCTGTGTTTATCTGTGTATCCAATTTGTGTGTGATGCATTAGCACTAAATAGTCTAAGTTAGTGAAGTGAGAAAAATATAGGCATAAATTTAATTTATTGGGTCAAATAACTAAAAATTGGTATGTGCGTAGGATTCAACCCTTTTTGCTTTTAAGCCCCAAAAATCTCTGGTACAAAATTCCCTATAAGTCCCATGCATAGATTGCATTCAGGTTGACGTCCTGTCACTAAGTGTCACACGTCTGTCAGTATATACACGTTACCTTTTCTGAAAGGCAACAGAGGCTGCAACGCCATTAACAAGAGGCACCACTAACTACCACCCCCACAACGACCAAGGAGATTTCCAAACATCACCATGAAGACCAAGGAGATCTCCAAACATCACCACGAAGACCAAGGAGATCTCCAAACAACACCATGAAGACCAAGGAGATCTCCACATATCACCACGAAGACCAAGGAGATCTCCAAACAACACCATGAAGACCAAGGAGATCTCCAAACAACACCACGAAGACCAAGGAGATCTCCATACAACACCATGAAGACCAAGGAGATCTCCACACAACGCCATGAAGACCAAGGAGATCTCCAAACAACACCATGAAGGCCAAGGATAATCTCCACACAACACCACGAAGACCAAGGAGAGCTCCAAACAACACCACGAAGACCAAGGAGCTCTCCAAACAACACCACGAAGACCAAGGAGATCTCCACACAACACCACGAAGACCAAGGAGCTCTCCAAACAACACCACGAAGACCAAGGAGCTCTCCAAACAACACCACGAAGACCAAGGAGAGCTTCAAACAACACCACGAAGACCAAGGAGCTCTCCAAACACCATGAATAGAGATGAGCGAATATGTTTGGGTTCCCTCTTGCTCGGCAAGCTATAGCGCTTTCCAAATAAGCTGCATCGGGAACCCGGCTTCCTGGATCGCGCCGGCTGAACAGCTGATCGGCGCCGCAGCTGCATGTGTCGCGGCTGTGTCACAGCACATGCATGGAGAGCCTGTGTGTTGGGCTCTCCATGCATGTGCTGTGACTGTGACACAGCGGCAACACATGCAGCTGCGGCGCCGATTAGCTGTTCGGCCGGCGCGATCCAGGAAGCCGGGTTCCCGATGCAGCTTATTTGGAAAGCGCTATAGCTTGCCGAATAAGAGGGAACCCGAACATGTTCGCTCATCTCTAACCATGAAGACCAAGGAGATCTTCAAAACACATGAAGACCAAGGAGATCTTCAACAACACCATGAAGACCAAGGAGAACTTCAAACAACACCATGAAGACCAAGGAGAACTTCAAACACACCATGAAGACAAGGAGAACTTCAAACAACACCATGAAGACCAAGGAGAACTTCAAACAACACCATGAAGACCAAGGAGAACTTCAAACAACACCATGAAGACCAAGGAGAACTTCAAACAACACCATGAAGACCAAGGAGATCTTCAAACAACACCATGAAGACCAAGTAGATCTTCAAACAACACCATGAAGACCAAGGAGATCTCCAAACACCACCATGAAGAGCGAGGAGATCTCCAAACAAGTCAGGGACAAAGTTGTTGAGAAGTTAAAGTCAGGGTCGCGTTATAAACAAATATCCAGTCTCTGATTATCTCCTGGAGCACCATCAAATCCATTATCAAATGGAAAGAACATGGTACCACAGCAAAACTGCCAAGAGTCGTCCACCAAAACTCAGCCCAGGCGAGGAAGGCATTAATCAGAGAGGCAGCACAGAGACCAAAGGTAACCTTAATGGAGCTGCAGAGTTCCCAAACAGAGACTGGAGTATCTGTGCATACGACTATAATAAGCCGTACACGCCATAGAGGTGGCCTTTATGGAAGTGTGGGCAGAAAAAAGCCTTTACTTACACACAAAAATTGTAAGGTTTGTTTTTTTGCCAAAAGACATGTGGGAGACTCCCCAAATGTGTGGAGGAAGCTGCTGTGGTCAGATGAGACCAAAATTCAACTTTTCGGCCACCAAGGTAAACATTATTTCTGGTGTCAAACCAACACAGCTCATCACTCCAAGAACACCATCCCCACAGTGAAACGTGGTGGTGGCAGCATCATGCTGTGGTATGTTTCTCAGCAGCAGGGACAGGGAAAAGGGTCCTAGTTGAAGGGAATGCGGATGTTGTGAAATATAGGGATATTCTTGAGCAAAGCCTGTTTCATTCAGTCAGTGATTTGAGACTGGGACAGAGGTTCACCTTCCAACAAGACAATGACCCAAAGCATACTGCTAAAGCAACACAAGCGGATTAAGGAGAAACGTGTAAACGTTCTGGAGTGGCCTTGATCCAATGGAGAATCTGTGGTCAGACTTGGAGATTGCTGTTCACCAGAGGAAATCATCTAATGTGAAGGAGCTGGAGCAGTTGTACCTTGAGGAATGGGAAAATAACCCAATGGCCAGATGTGGAAAGCTCGTAGAGACTTATCCAAAGTGACCTGCAGCTGTGATTGCCGTAGATAGAGGATCTACAGCAGGGGTCTCAAACTCACGGCCCGCGGGCCAACTGCGGCCCTCGGGACACTTGTTTGCGGCCCTCACCTCATGGGCCCTCGGTACAGTATTTTGCTGCCCTCGGCTGGGATCTCACATGCGAGAAACACCCCATGTGAAATCCCAGTCACTCGTAGTACAGCTCATTAAGGTCATGAATATGGACGCCACTCCACTCTCATAGGCGTGGCGCCCATATTCATGAGCTTAATGAGCGGTACCACAGAAAGATGTCAGCGCGGACGCCGGGCATACTCACTTCATCTGCTGCCACTGCCCGCGCTTCCTGTATCTGACACAGAGAGCTGCGCCGCTGGATGACTTCATCATTCAGCGGCCTGCTCTGTCAGAGCGAGGAAGCGCGGGCAGCGGTAATGCTGCGGACAGGTGAGAGGTGGTGTGTGTGTGTGTGTACAGGTGAGAGGTGGTGTGTGTGTACAGGTGAGAGTGGTGTGTGTGTGTGTGTGTGTGTGTGTGTGTATATACAGGTGAGAGGTGGTGTGTGTGTGTGTGTGAGTACAGGTGAGAGGTGGTGTGTGTGTGTGCAGGAGAGTGATGGGAAAAACCGTGATGGGGAAAAGCAATGATGGGAGTGATGGGGAAAAGCAATGGGGAAAAACAATGATGGGAGTGATGGGGAAAAGCAAGGGGGAAAAACAATGATGGGAGTGATGGGCAAAAGCAATGATGGGAGTGATGGGGGAAAAGCAATGGGGAAAAACAATGATGGGAGTGATGGGCAAAAGCAATGATGGGAGTGATGGGCAAAAGCAATGATGGGAGTGATGGGGCAAAAGCAATGATGGGAGTGATGGGCAAAAGCAATGATGGGAGTGATGGGGGAAAAGCAATGATGGGAGTGATGGGAAAAAGCAATAATGGGAGTGATGGGGGGAAAAGCAATGATGGGAGTGATGGGGGAAAAGCAATGATGGGAGTGATGGGGAAAAGCAATGATGGGAGTGATGGGGAAAAGCAATGATGGGAGTGATGGGGGAAAAGCAATGATGGAGAAAAAGCAATGATGGGAGAGATGGGGAAAAAGCAATGATGGGAGTGATGGGGTAAAAGCAATGATGGGGGTGATGGGGAAAAAGCAATGGGGGAGAATGAGTACTGGGGGAGAATGAGCGCTGGGGGAATGACTTCTTGCTGTTAACGAGTTAATGTTTACTTGTCCACTACACTGCAGTGTCAAAAGAGGAAGACAGTGAGACAGGCAGCAACATCGCATCAGAGAGCTCTTGACCTCGAAACAGAAAATCCTCAGATCCTGGTATTGTAACATAATATTAAGAATAATATTTATTCATTGATATTGCGCTATTAACTCCACAGCACTTTACATACATCATCTACACTGTCTTCATTGGGACATTTGATAACATTGGAATGTTTTTGTAAGAGCTTTTCTTGTGGAAAACCTGATGCGGCCCAGCCTCACCCAGATTCTACCTCCAGTGGCCCCGGGTAAATTGAGTTTGAGACCCCTGATCTACAGAGTACTGACTTTTTGGAGGTGAATAGTTATGCACGCTGAAGTTCTCAGTTATTTTGTCCTAATTATTTTGGCTTTATAATAAAAAGAACCAAATGTTCACACTTATCAGTATGTTCTTTACATGAACTCATGCAAACCTAAAAAACCAGTGAAATTCCAGCTTGTGAGGTAGCAAAACATGAAAAATTCCAAGGGGGAGAATACTTGGGGTGGTCTTCCTAATCTACTTCATCTCTGTTTCAGTGGTGGACACCTCAGGAAGCCATAGAGGAATTTCTGCAGAAGACCTGGATCCCTCCTCCTCAGTTCTACAACTTGAGCCAACTGTGTAACTTTTCTTTTATCGAGGAGCTGCAGCGGTTCGCTCTGCGTCGCTCCCTGGAAGGCTGTGAGAGGTGGATGCCCGTTATTGTGCACGCCAAGGACGGTATGGTGCACACGCTGCCAGGTACGTCATTAAAACCCCTAAATCGTTGGATAATTTTTACCATACTGTTGCGTTTTGAGCGACCTGCTTGATGACGGAGAAATGGTTGTGACCTTTCTTCCTTTTCCGCCTTGCAGGAGATGAGCTCTACCCCGATGATCCCGACCTCACCGGACAGACGCAAGCCGTGTATTCCACAGACAAGTCAATGGAAGAGGTCATCCGCGACGGGAGGCGCCTCCACAGAAATATAACCCTGGACGGGGTCCCAGTACTCTTTGTAACTGTACCAGCCAAGTACAAACATGTGCACCCATTCATAGTGGAGACGGAGCCCAAGAGCCAGCTGTGAACCCCATAAATATCGATACACATGGCTGAGGCGGAGTACAAGCTGCTCAACATAGGTGCTGTAATTCTGAAAACGACGTGTCGAGTGTCCATCTAGAAGAGGCACTCTGGTGTCATACCCCCCATGACACTGGGCAAAACGTGTATTGTCTCCACCTATATCATAGCGTATGGATAGCAAAATCATCATTGCACCATGACTTATACTCTAGTCACATCCAGAGCTGCATTAAAGGGGTTGTCCGGCACTGCGCATTTCTGTGCCGATGACTTTGATTCACACGTACCTGTCGAGACACACCCGTCGGCACGTATTCGAATAATCTGGACAAATTCCCAGCGTCCGCCGATCATGCATGAATTTTGGCTCTTTCTTTTTTTAGATCTGTTTATATAAATTAGTGTTGGGCGTCCAGGAGGAAGGAGTTAAAAAAGACAACCTACGTAATTTGATTTTTGACATTGCTGTGAATTTGTTCATCCTGATTGACCTTTTTTTTTTCTTTTTTTTTTTAAGTGCTTTTTCAGGCATTTCCAAGCAGAGTCCCCCTGAAAAAGTCATGCACTAAAGTTCGTTTCGCACATAGATTTTTGTGTTTTTTTTGCCATAAAATTATAGTTTTTGATCCAGGGAGAATGAGAAGTAGAAGTTATACATTTTATATTCCCCATTCCTTCTGAATCCATTTAGTTTTGGCTCAAAAATCTGCAGTAGTGGGTTATTAAAAAAAATAAAATGCTGTGTATGAAACCACTAGGTATGGCACACTGAGTATTTTTTAGGAGCTTTTGGAGCAGCTCATTTATGGCAAATCATTCTTTTAATCTGTGCCTATTTTATATGGTTGCTTTTTTTTATGTTCACTGGTGTTGGGTGGACCGCAATGAATACCACAAGGCAAAAAAAGAGACTAAAAAAAACAAAAAAAAAAAATGCAAATGATGAAACTGACCCTAAAGCTCTGTTCTCACTATGAGGTTTTTAGTGGGTTTTTGATGTTGCATATTTTCTGCACACATTAAATAAATTAGGTTACTTTCATTTTTTTTTTTTTTAAATACGCAGCATAAAAAAAAAAAAAGCAAAAAAAAAACAATCTTGGGAACATACCCCAAAAAAAGTTGTTTATACAATATGATTGTTTTTATTTCTGCCGTCAAAATGTGGAGTGATACTTTTAATAATTTTAATTAAAGAAATTAGATTTGGGTTGTGTGTGGTCGTGGTTTCATGTCCACTGTTCTCCCCGTTGTAGTCTATGGGAGTTATGGAAGCAGACAGATGGACGTGCATGTATGGTTACATTGCTCGCACCTGTTCACCACACATGCTGCGCCTGTTATTTTGCATGGAAGACACCGACTGTGGGTCCGTAAGCATCTGCCAAAGCTTGTCCGTCAGCATCTACCACTTTCATGGAAGAAAAAACCCGGGGCACAGGCTTATCATTAACTCAAAACTGCAAATAAAGATTTCACAACAACCACAAGACGGATTTCATCACCAGGTATCATTGTAATCAGTATTGTCAGGCGACATCAAGCCCAGAGGCTACTAATGGAGAGGCGTCTATCAGACACCCCCATTACTAACCCTATGGTGATTGTTATGAATGTGCTAGAGATGGTTTCTGAGCAGAGGCTCCCTCTGGTGGTTACAGACAGTACTGAACCTTTCAGCGAGGAGTGGCAATCTGGAATCACGGACTGGTCTGATATAAGGGAGGTTCCCTCCCATGATGGTTGCCGGTGATCAATTGTTCTTGTCTCAATTGTGGTTCCTGGTTCATTTGGAAGTTTGCTGGAGTCCTGCCTGCATCTCCTGCTTTCAGATAAGATGTTTTTTGCTTTTCTTTTTGTGCTTGCTTTTTGCATTGTTTTCTGCACTTTTGTGGAGGTCAGTCAGGTCCCCTCCTGGGGCCTGAGCTCTTCACAGTTTTTCTGCAGCCACTGTTATTTGCTCATTTGCTTTTTCCTGTTTTTTCAGCTGGCTGCGGCTTGGTTTTTGTTCACACTGAGATCTGATATAGTGGGTGGCGAGATCGTGTGATCTCAGTATTTTTGTAATCAGAATTGTTGGATTTTTGTAGGTTTTCTGGGTTGCAGAAAGTAATCTCTCCTGTCCTATCCTATTTAGTCAGCTTGTGGCCCCAGCGTTTGCTCAGTCTATTTTCTGCCTATGTTTGTATTTTCATCTTGTCTAACCGCCATTATATGTTTGGGGGCTTCCTATTTTCTTTGGGGATCTGCTCCGGGGCAGATAGCTTTCATTTTTCTGCCTTTAGGTGTAGTTATCTCTCAGGCTGTGACGAGGCGTCTAGGATCAACGTAGAACGCTCCACGGCTACCTCTAGTTGTGTCGTTAGTTTAGGAATCTGCAACCCATCAGTTACCAACATCTCAGGTGTTCTGCTGCCCTGCTGTGTTTCCTGTCCTCCTCAGCTACCGAAACATAACAGGTGATATTGTATATAAAAAACACGCACTGAGAATATAGTCTTTTATTTGAAATAATGACACAGACTCCTTTAATGAATCTACATTTACTAAAAACATGTCTACTCACGTCAACGCCCAATCCACTGAAGACAATGTCTCCTATAACAGAATTAAAATAATAAACAACCATATTCCACACCTGTCTGCTGAGAAGATAATAATCTATTTGTCCAGCAACGCATCTAGTTCTGCTGCATCTAGATGCAGGGCTGCATTGTTGTAAGATGCAACTATACAGCCTGCCATCCAGCAGAGACCACTGAGCTTTGCGTGCTTACTCAGCTCAGTGCCTCGCTGTGAACTCCTTTCACCTCACTGACGTCACCACAAGTGGGAGAAAATTTACAAGGTCGTGGTGCTGTCAGAAACATCCTGGGAGTTGGGCCTGCCATCTAGATGTAGCAGAGGTAGATGTGACACTGGACAAATGGATTATCTTCTTGATGAACAGGTGAACAAAATGGTTGTCTATTATTTTAATTCTGTTACAGGAGACATTGGCTTCAGTGGATTGGGCATTGCAGTGAGTATATGTGTTTTTGGTAAATCTAGAATCATTAATGGAGTCTATTTCATTATTTTAGTAAAGGACTTTATTCTGGGTGTTTTCTTTTATACAATATCACTATGGAGGCTCTTATAGATGCCTCTCCATTACTAACCTCTGGGCTTGATGTCACCTGACAAAACAAAGGTGACATCAACCCCCCCCCCCAACTATCACCCCACTTGCCACCGCACCAGGGCAAGTGGGAAGAGCGAGGCTAAGTGCCAGAATTAACACATCTTATGGATGCGCCTTTTCTGGGGCAGGTGAGAGCTGATGTTTTCAGTCTGGGAGGGTTGCAATATCCATGGCCCCTTCCTAGGCTATTAATATCAGCCTGCAGCTGTCTGCCTAGCCTTGGCGGGTAGTTATAGGGAGACCCAAACCTTTTTGTGGGGGGCTCATTCTAATAACCAAGAAAGGCTAAGTATACAGCTGTGAGCTGATATTATCATCCTGCAAAGCTCCATGGGTATTACCACCTTCCCAGGCTATATATATCTGCCCCCAACTGTCTGCTGTCCCTTTCCTGGTTAATAAAATGTCCGAGAATCCCAGGCCATTTTTTTCAGACAATAATTTAGTAATAAAATACATATAAGTAACAGTAAACTACACAAGCACTGTACTAATTATATATGTGACTGACATCTTCATATCTATATCCTATTTTTTTGGGTCCCACTGTGATTTTACGTCACGCGGCTGCTGAATTGTCAGCTTTTCAAGGACATGGAGGTGAACAAATCAGACGGCAGTTGTATGGTTCGAGTGCCGTGCGATTATTTTCTTTTTTCTTTCTCGCTCTCATTGACTTGCATTGGCGAGTCTCGCCCGAGATACAAGGACAAGCGTAGTCTGATGTCGGCTGAGAAAAAAATTGCAGTGTGTGTATAGAGCAAGGCAAAAAGCGGAGCCTGATCCTCTATGGTCATGTTCATACCTGCAGTATTTGGTCAGTATTTAATATCCGTATTTATAAGCCTGAACCCGGAGGGGAACAATCAGAGGGAAAGTATGACAGAAACTTGTCACCATTTCTGAATTTATCACCCACTCCTGATTTTGGCTGACACATACAGATATAAAATACTGACCAAATACTGCACGTGTGAACGTGGCCTAACAGCAGTGATCAGAGTCCACTCCGATCTCTGCCGTTTAAACCCTCTGAATGCTGCTGTCAATGTCTAACAGCAGCCGTTAAGGTTCCGTTGTGTTCACATCGCATCCTCCCGTAGGTGAACTTAAAGAAAAAAAGACAATTTTTTTTTTGGGGGGGGATTTTTTTCATTATTTTACTGCAGTTGGGCTTCATTTTTCCTTTATTTTTGTACATTATGCTTTAAAATTGAATGAGATCAATCAAACGACAACTCCACACCAAGCAAGAAAAATTTATGCTCTTGAAAGAAGGGAGGAAAAAAACGAAAAAGCTCTTCAGTTTAGGGTAATGGATAGAGGGACTGTAACTATATATTCCCATAGCAACCAAGATAGAGGAGGCTGGTTAACTATGATATTTCCATAGCAACCAAGGGATAGAGGAGGACTGGTTGTAACTATGATATTTCCCATAGCAATCAAGGGATAGAGGAGGCTGGTTGTAACTATGATATTCCCATAGCAACCAAGGGATAGAGGAGGCTGGTTGTAACTATGATATATCCCATAGCAACCAAGGGATAGAGGAGGCTGGTTGTAACTATGATATTTCCCATAGCAACCAAGGGATGGAGGCTGGTTGTAACTATGATATAATAATAATAAATAATAATCTTTATATAGCGCCAACATATTCCGCAGCGCTTTACAGTTTAACAGTTTCAGAAGATATTTCCCATAGCAACCAAGGGATAGAGGAGGCTGGTTGTACCTAAGATATTTCCCATAGCAACCAAGGGCTAGCTGAGACTGGTTGTAACTATGATATTTCCCATAGCAACCAAGGGATAGAGGAGGCTGGTTGTACCAAAGATATTTCCCATAGCAACCAAGGGATAAAGGAGGCTGGTTGTACCTAAGATATTTCCCATAGCAACCAAGGGCTAGCTGAGACTGGTTGTAACTATATTTCCCATAGCAACCAAGGGATAGAGGAGGCTGGTTGTAACTATATTTCCCATAGCAACCAAGGGATAGAGGAGGCTGGTTGTACCTAAGATATTTCCCATAGCAACCAAGGGCTAGCTGAGACTGGTTGTAACTATGATATTTCCCATAGCAACCAAGGGATAGAGGAGACTGGTTGTAACTATGATATTTCCCATAGCAACCAAGGGCTAGCTGAGACTGGTTGTAACTATGATATTTCCCATAGCAACCAAGGGATAGAGGAGACTGGTTGTAACTATGATATTTCCCATAGCAACCAAGGGATAGAGGAGGCTGGCTGTAACTATATTTCCCATAGCAACCAAGGGATAGAGGAGGCTGGTTGTAACTATGATATTTCCCATAGCAACCAAGGGATAGAGGAGGCTGGTTGTAACTATGATATATCCCATAGCAACCAAGGGATAGAGGGGGCTGGTTGTAACTATGATATTTCCCATAGCAACCAAGGGATGGAGGCTGGTTGTAACTATGATATAATATAATATAATCTTTATATAGCGCCAACATATTCCGCAGCGCTTTACAGTTTAACAGTTTCAGAAGATATTTCCCATAGCAACCAAGGGATAGAGGAGGCTGGTTGTACCTAAGATATTTCCCATAGCAACCAAGGCTAGCTGAGACTGGTTGTAACTATGATATTTCCCATAGCAACCAAGGGATAGAGGAGGCTGGTTGTACCAAAGATATTTCCCATAGCAACCAAGGGATAAAGGAGGCTGGTTGTACCTAAGATATTTCCCATAGCAACCAAGGGATAGCTGAGACTGGTTGTAACTATATTTCCCATAGCAACCAAGGGATAGAGGAGGCTGGTTGTAACTATATTTCCCATAGCAACCAAGGGATAGAGGAGGCTGGTTGTAACTATATTTCCCATAGCAACCAAGGGATAGAGGAGGCTGGTTGTACTAAGATATTTCCCATAGCAACCAAGGGCTAGCTGAGACTGGTTGTAACTATATTTCCCATAGCAACCAAGGGATAGAGGAGACTGGTTGTAACTATGATATTTCCCATAGCAACCAAGGGATAGAGGAGGCTGGTTGTAACTATATTTCCCATAGCAACCAAGGGATAGAGGAGGCTGGTTGTAACTATGATATTTCCCATAGCAACCAATAGTTCACTAAATTGGTTTCTAGGGTGAAATCTTAACTTTCCCCAAGACTGCGCCTGCAGGACAAAACTCAGTCTAAATCCGCTATGATTGCCTAAGGCCACATAGGCTACAACAAGATGGCCGCTGCTGAGGCATACGCGCCCTCTAACGTCAGCAAAAAACGCAAACAGATTTCCGCGGGGGAAAGGAAGCCGGAAGTGACGTCAGCAGTGCAGGAAAGTTCCGGAACTGCCCTCTCTACCTCAGTGATGCTCGGAGATAGAGCCGGGGCGTCTAGTGAGTGACTGACTGAGGGCTGACGGACGGAGTGACACCGGGAGAGGCCGGTGCGGGAGCTTATACTCGGTGACGGATGCTGGACGTGTTCCTCTGACGTGATATAAACTGTACATAGGGCTTTCATTATGTTATCAATCACCAAATGAGAAATCTAGGCTCTGTGCACATCTTGCGTTTTTTTTTCAGAAATCTGCACGTTTTTTTTTACCTGTTGCAGAAAGTTATTTTTTTGTAGTGTTTTTTTTCATCAATTAAAAAGTACTGAGAAAATGCAAAACTGCTCTGACCCTTTCCGACTCTCGTAGACTTAACACTGAGAGCTTGTAAGCGTCACTCTGACCTCCGGCCAGTCACAAGATGGCGGCGTGAGACTGGAGTGGCGCTGATAAAAGGTGTTCTCATTTTTTGGCCTCTGGGGCTAGGTGAGGCACCTTTGACACCATTTTGGGGTAGATACGATGTCTTGACTGCCTTTTATTGCAATGTTACGGCGACCAAAAAAAATGAATTATGTGGGTTTTATTTTCCTGACACCGTCTACTGACCGGATTATTTTTTTTATATTTTGATAGGACTTTTCTGAATTAATCAATACCAAATATGTGTAATTTTTTTGTTTTGTGTATTTTTTATATATTTTTATATATATTATTTTTTGTTTTGTGTATTTTTTATATATTTTTATATATTATATATTTAAATATTTTTGTTATTTTTTGTTGTGTATTTTTTATATAATTTTTATATATTATATATTTATATATTTTTTGTTGTGTATTTTTTATATATTTTTGTTATTTTTTGTTGTGTATTTTTTATATATTTTTATATATATTATATTTATATATTTTTATTATTTTTGTTTTGTGTATTTTTAATATTTTTTATATATATATTTATATATTTTTATTTTTTGTTTTGTGTATTTTATATATATTTTTTAATATTTTTACGGTATTTAGTAGGCCCCTTAGGAGACTTGCAAGCTGCGATCCTCCAATTACCTTACCTGTGCCATTCAATATTGCTATGTGCAGCCAAAATGACGATCTATGCAATCGTCCCTCAAGTTCTGGGACAGATGCGAGGGCTCAGACGCTGAGGGACATGGCCTATGGCGTAAATATACGTCATCTGTCATGAAGGGGTTAAGAGTAGTGCGATTGGAGCATTTTGGCGTTCTCGAATACTATGCTCGAGTCTCTGCGGCTGCGTGTCTCACCGCTGTTCCACAGCCACAACACATGCAGGGATGGCCTGTTTGTTAAGAAATCCCTTCATGTGTTGCGGCTGTCAAACAGCGACTCGAGCATAGTATTCGAGCACGCCGAAACGCTCGATTAGCTCTCGAGCATGCTCAGATAATACCTGACCAGACCACACTCGCTCATCCCTAGTGACAAGTAGGGAAAAAAAGTGGAAAAGATAAAAAAGTAAGCTTAAATCAACCTCCTTTCCCCCATTAAAAAATAAAGCTAATAAATGATACGCATATTTGGGATCGCCGCCTTCAGAAAAGTCCGATCTATGAAATTATAAAGATAATGAACCCAATCGGCATAAAAAAAATTAAAGAACCCCAAAGTTACGAAGTTTTGGTCACTGCAATTCCACAGAAATCGCTGTAACAAGCTATAAAAACATCGTATGTATCCATAAATGGTATCAATAGAAATGGCTTGCCCCCGCAAAAGAATAAAGCTCGAAAAATGAAAAGCAAAATGGCGACAAAAGCAAAATTGTTTTTCCTTTAATTTTTTGTAAAAATTTTTCACCACTTCAGTGAGAGAATTAAAAAAAGGGATCTGTGTGCTCGTACTAAGCAATCATATCACCAGGTCAGATTTACCGTGTACTGGACATAGTGGTTAAAAATACCCCCGAAATTATGAAATTGCGCTTTTTTTTTGCCACCTTCAGTGAAGTAAAGAATTGTACCCCTTTTCCAGTGCTTCATGTGATAAAAAGAATGGTGTCATTCAAAAGTACAACTCGTCCACCTGGTGAGAAAAAGGGTTAGGTTTTGGCTGCAGAAAAAAAGTTCAACGTGTGAACATGGCCTAAATCAGATGAATATTTGTTGTGACCGCCTGTCGCCTTCATCAGGGTTTTTGTAGGATTATAGTGAGTCTTCAGGTGCACACCTCTCCTCCGCAGTCAGGTGGTGGGTGCGCTTTTGAAGTTGGAACTTTAGAACAACCCTTAAGATATTATAACAGGGACAGAGATGACCGTCCCCATAGGTTTATTTCTATCCGGACCCAAGGAATAACATTTAACAGAAAAATGTAATCTGGCAGCTACCTTTGTGTCCGTCCTCTGAAGGAGCAGGTCTCTGCTTACTCTGTATTCAGCCTGTTCCACTCATCCTCCCTATTTCTCCTTTTTTCTTTGTTAGTACAGATCAATATAGAGAATTTTCCACGTTGCCTGTGAAGTTGATGGAAACATGTACAGTTTGGCAATACTACAGGTAAAAAGTCCAATAGGTGTCATATTATCATTAAATATTATATTCATTGTATAATTTTCCCATTTGCATATAATGAAAAAAAGATTCAGTGAAGATTTCAGATATTTTCTTACATGATGTGGCGCCACCTGGTGTTCACAGTGTATATCAATGTGCACGTCCACCTACTGATCTGTGTGCTGGTGGTCGCACATGCTCAGTCGCTCTTCCCGCAGCCGTGTCTATGTGTAGAGATCCTACGTGAAAGCTCTGTCTGTCTGCTTGTCAGGAAAGGAGCAGAGCCTCTGCAGTACACGCCTGTATAGCTGAGGACCTGAGAATTGTCCTGTGAGCAAGAGTAATATTCCTTTACACTGCTTATACTCCATGGTACAATTATTATCTAACTCTCTGAAGAAGGACTTACTGGGAATCGAATTAGCTGCCAGAAGGGGAAGGAGATTGATTTAGAACTTACTAGGGGCTATATTTATAGCTGTGTGAGGGGGGAAAGAAACTGAACTTGCGGGAAAATATATTTCCAGCTACTAGAGTGGGAAGACTAACTGCAGAATTTACTATGGGTTACTTTTTTTTACAGCTGCCAGAGGGAGATGGAGAACTTAGTGGAAGCTATATTTATATCTGCCAGAAAGGGAAGAAGATTGATACATTTCTAGGCACTATATTTCCAGATGCCAGAGAAGACTTACCAGGGAACTTACAGAGGGTCGTATTAACAGCTACCAGATGATGAGGAAGAAACTGACTGTTAAACTTACTGGTACTGTATTTACAGATTCCAGAGGTAGAGGAGACTGACTGGGCCACTTACCAGGGGCGTTATTTACAGCTGTCAGAGGTGGAAGGAGACTGAATAGAGAACTTACTGGGATTTTATTTAGAGATGCTCGACTGACTTTAAAATGAACTGCATATAAAGCTGCCAGAAGAGGAGGAAATTAACTTGGGTTTTTATACATAGCTTACTGGAGATGGAAGGAAGGAAGGAGACTAACTGGAGAACTTAATGCCACTATGTACACATATGGGTAGGAGGCTGACCGCAGACTATAGTTAAAGCTGCCAGAGTGGGAAGGAGATTGACTGCAGATCTTACTGGTACTATTTTTACAGATGGCTCAGGGGAAGGAGACTGACCTGGATATATATTTACGTCTGTCAAAAATATGTGACATGTTTGATTGGTGGGGTCCAGCACGGATATCCCCCACCCACACACCGTGTGTTACATTTTCTGGCTAGGGGAGGCCAGTTTAGCAGCATACCAACTGATATACTATTGGCCCGTACAACGCCCTGCTTGGCTTTCCCAGGAGAGATGATGAGCGCAGTTGTAGCACAACTCCTGGGCGAGTGCTAGTCCATGTTCATTCAAAAATAACGGTGGCGTATAAGACCCCATTAGGCATTCCTCTCATGTTTATTCCTAACCACCTTCTCTTCAGATTGTGGACCCGAGCTGCTTCTTCTGCGAGATACTGAAGGAAACTGTCAGCAAGGAGTATGAGCAGCTGTTCGCTGAGCTGAACTTCCTCTACAGCGTGGTATACAGAGACGTGGAGGAGCTGAAGCCGGCGACCTTACCTGTCGGGACGGTAATAAATCCCATAGATGTGGTCACATGTCAGTCGTCTAAGCCGACAGTCGCTGATGATTGTTTTTTTTTTCAGTTTTGTGTTGTTTTCTCCGAAAAAAGGAAGAGTTGGTGCCGAGCCATCCTGGAATCCACCACCTGCAGCGCGCAGGGCGAACTGGTGGATTGTTTCCTGCTGGATTACGCCGTGTATTGTTCCATTAAGAAGAGCAAGTGAGAGTCCTAACCTAAAGGTAGGAGCCCCACGTATATATCGCTGCCTTCACTGTCCTCTCCTTCTACCATCGCAGCATTCGTTTTCCGGGTGAAGGAATGCCAAAAACTCCCATTCCGTGCAAGGAAATTTAGGCTTCACCAGATTCAGCCGGTTTCTCTGTGCGTCGATGTTCTTCAAAACAAGTCGGTGATGAGGTGAGCGAGCTGAAAGTGTGCAAGGTGGGACACCTCCGTGCCACGTCTGCTGTTAATAAAGTCAATTTGATGGGTCATCTTTACCCCCAAGTCATCAGACTTAACTATTCTGTCTTTCGTTTTAGACTAACAAAAAGTTGGGACGTCGCTGCCGTCCATTACTTCCGACAACTGCTTAACGTAAGGTTATGTTTTATCCGGGACGGTAGTCATTAGGGTTCTGCAGCGGACACATTGACGACGTATTATTAGGATATGACGTCAATGATCGTTCAATCTTCACTGATACGGAGCATTAAGGGGGTTTTCTGGTCAAATGATATTGGTGATTTCTCCTTGGGATAGGTTTTCAATATTACATTGGTGGTGGTCCGACACCAGGCACCCCCACCGATCAGCTGTGACGGGGTCAGGTGTAAACAATGAGGGGAGCTGGATGGCGCTGCTCCTTACAATGGGTAACAGCTGCTGCCGAGTGCTTCATGACCTATATTATTTGACTACCCTTTACGTTAGTCTGTTTTCTGGCATTGATCCCTCTTAAGGCACTTTGCCACCAATCAGCCCCCCAGTGATCTGATATCAATGGCATATAATGGACGCGCACCATTATTATGTCTCATTAGAATACAACCTTTATCAATTTGATCAGGTTTTTCGTCTTTCCAGAGAGCCTGAAGATTGAAGCTCAGCTTTGTTCAGTGGAGGACAACTGTATGGCTGTATTCCTCTATCTTACTACTACAGATTCAGTGGTAAGGATATGTCGTAAAGAAATAGATAAAAGGGTCTTCTGCTTTCTAGAACACGATAAGCTGCTATGTGCTGAAACGAGCGTTTATAAATACCTCAATTACTTACCCCGGCCTTCTACTGTATATGAGACCGATCTGGTTGCAGTAAGAGGCCATGGCTGGGATTGCCAAAACATAGCAGTTAAAGGAATTGTCCAGGTCTGGGATGAAAGTCTGCAGTCTCTTCATGTGACTGCAGACTTCTGAATCCTGACTGCATGTGCATCGCATGCTATCAGGGTTCTCTGCTCTGAGGGTGGTCATGTTAATGCAGGTATGTGATTTTCATACTTCCGACCACATTCCAACTAGACCTCGCTCATTACAAGGTGTTGCACTTCTAGTCAACACATGATCACATGTATCTGAATTACATACTTGCGGCCACATGACCACCCGCTCCTGAGAATCCTAACAGTGCAGTGTGCACATGGAGTGACCTCAGACTTTCGGCTCAAACTTGGACAACCTCATTCGGGAAATTTTCCATCTTTTGCAATAGAAATCTTCCCTTTATAAACCATGAGTACTCACCATATGTCTTATCTGCTTATTCATAGATCTGCGCCAATGATGATCTAGTGGCCAAAAAGTATGCTTGCTATGAAAATGGAAAGCCCATGCAAAGGATTGAATACTACAAAGCTGCCATTGCCTCAACCCAGATGCTGCAAAACAGACGCTCGGTTATTCCTCTTACAGAAAAGCAGCAGGAGCCTGTGGTAGTAAGCAGCTCTGGTCACACTTTGCAGCAAAAAAGCAATTCTTTAAATCAGGAAACGGGTAAGAAAAGTCATTTATTAATGTCTTGTTCTATTTCAGCCTTCTTGTGCTGCCATTGACTCAGTGTATGCCTCTAGCTAATACTGTAGGATTACCTTATATCTTAACCCAGAGGATAAGATACATGTCATGTCCAAATGAGAGATGCATGGGCCTTTACAAGAGAGCACGGGCCTGCTACGATGAGCCAGGAAAATGTCAGCCTCCAAATGCACCATGGAATAAATGGTGCTTTAATAATGCAATAATTGTATCTAAACGTTAAAATACCTTTAACCACAATAATAATAATCTTTATTTTTATATAGCGCTAACATATTCAGCAGCGCTTTACAGTTTGCACACATTATCATCACTGTCCCCGATGGGGCTCACAATCTGAATTCCCTATCAGTGTGTCTTTGGAATGTGGGAGAAAAACCGGAGAACCCGGAGGAAACCCACGCAAACACAGGGAGAACATACAAACTCCTTGCAGATGTTGTCCTTGGTGGGATTCAAACCCAGGACTCCAGTGCTGCAAGGCAAGGATATATATAAAGCTGAGTGTGTGTGTATATGTATGTGTCAAGTAACCCCACTCCGCTTAGCTACAGGGAAAGAGCCTCCTAGTCCAGGGACACCCGACAACAGTTGTGACACACAGCTTGGCCTCACATACATTACACACACTGCTCTGCTGCAGGGACCCTCTGATACAATGTATACGGGGTTACTATACTTTCCCCAGTGATGTGATATAAGACCCTGCTCTGTGACACGAGCTGACACTTGTACTCCAGCACCAGCACAGACCTGCGTCTGACTCCTCCTCCCAAACACGTGACTGGTTACATGGTCGTGACATCACCACAGGTCCTTTAGCTACCTAGGATCTCGCATCTACCGAGAGTTCAAGCTGGGAAGAGAGGAAAAATGCGTGTCGGTGCCTCCGGCAGCAGTGACGGCCCCCTCTCCGGAGGTTCACTCTGTCTGTTCTGCTCGCCGCCGCCAATGTGCTGATTGGGACATAAAGCCCAGAAACTCTCCGGACCTGGGATTGAATCTGTGCCTCAACTGCTGGCTTGGCAGGAAGGAGAACAGAAGAAACCCACCACACACAGGCGGAGCCCCCCGCTTTCAGTCTGCGCTGGAGAAGAGCAGCGACGTGAACACCAACATCATATACGCCAGCAGGAAGAGGCACAAACCCATGCAGCAAGCGTAAGTCACCCCCGTGCCTCGCTATGGGTCCCTGCAGGCCTAATACCGGCGGTGTGTGGCACCTACAGCCACGGGATTACATGTCAGTGTGCGGCCCGGCCACTCGGGTTAACGGGAATGACCTGAGAGTGGAGGAGGGCCACTGCTGGCATGGAGGGGACGGGACAGTGCTGGCATGGAGGGGACGGGGCAGTGCTGGCATGGAGGGGACTCTCAGGATCAAGTGTTTCTGTTGTGAGTGGGCTTGGGATGAGTTCTGAGCAGAGGCTCCCTCTGGTGGTTACAAGCGGTGCTGGTCTGTCCAGTGAAGATTGTGAGGATTGGGAATCAGGTGTTACTGACTGGTCTTATATAAGGGAGTCACCTTCCTATCAGGGTTGCCGGTGATCAATTGTTCTGGTCTTTATCCTTGATTCCTGTTTCCCTTGTAGCCTGCTGTGTCGTGTCTGCATCTCCTGCTAACAGATAAGACATTTTCTTCTTTTGTTTTTGTGCTTGATTTTTGCATTTTGTCCTGCACTTCTGTGGGGGCCTTCAGGGTCCCCTCCGGGGGCTTTTGCCCTCTCAGTTTGGTTCAGCCACTGATGTTTGTACTTTTGCTTTTTCCAGTTTTTTCAGTGGCTGCTGTTTTGATTTTGTTACACCAGAGAACTAATTTAGGTGGTAGAGGTCGTGTGATCTCAGGTGTTTTTGAAATTAGTAGAGTTGGTGCTTTTCAGGGTTTTCTGGGATTGCAGTAAGTACCTTCCTATCCTTTTCTATTTAGTTAGTTTGGGCCCCAACGTTTGCTCATACTATTTTCTGTCTGTGTCAGTATTTCTTGTCTAACCGCCATTACATGTTTGGGGGCTTTCTATTATCTTTGGGGTTCTGCTCTGGGGCAGATAGCTTTCCTATATCTATCTTTAGGTGTAGTTAGTTTCTCAGGCTGTGACGAGGCGTCTAGGACCAACGTAGGAACGCTCCACGGCTGCCTCTAGTTGTGGTGGTTAGTCAGGGTACTGCAATCTCATAGATTCCAACTGCTCTGGTGTATTGCCTATTTTGCCTGCACTCCTCAGCTACCGAAACATAACAGTATCACCGGCCCAAAATTTAAAATTGTATGGTACTCACAGAAGGGAAAAAATTTGTGAAAGAAAAAACGGTTGTCAGAGTTGTCAGAGATATTTTTCTGTTTGTTGCATTTTTTTTTTTTTTTTCCCCTCTGTATCTCTGGGTGCTGGGGAGGATTTTTTCTCTCAATGGAGTTTGCACAGTTGTCTGGCCGTGTGGATCAGCTTGCCACTGAGGTTCAGAGTATTGCTACCTATCTTGCTGGGTTGCTTGTTATGGAACCTAGGATTCCCATGCCAGATTTGTTTTTAGGGGATCGAGCTAAGTTTCAGAATTTCAAAAATAATTGTAAATTGTTTTTTTGCCTTAAAATCTAAGTCCTCAGGGAACGCAGCGCAGCAGGTTCAAATTTCATCTCTCTCCTGCGCGGCGATCCTCAGGATTGGGCTTTTTCCCTGACACCTGGGGATCCTGTTTTGAGTGATGTTGATGCATTTTTTCACCTTGGGGTTATTGTACGATGAGCCTAATGTCACTGATCAAGCTGAAAAAGCCTTGTTGGCATTAAATCAGGGGCTTGATGACGCTGAGTTATACTGTCAGAGATTCCGTAGGTGGGCAGTCCTGACCAAGTGGAATGACGACGCTTTGGCGGCCCTTTTTCGGAAGGGTCTGTCAGATAATGTAAAGGATGTTATGGTGGGATTCCCTGTCCCCTCTGGTCTCAATGATTCTATGTCATTAGAGATTCAAATTGACAGACGTTTGCGTGAGCGGAGAAGTATGCGTGGAATAGTGTTGCCTTGTGAACCTGCTTCTGAATCCATGCAGTGTGATAGAGTGGTGTCTGGGGCACAGCGTCATGAGTTTCGAAAGCGCAATGGGTTATGTTTCTACTGTGGTGATGCCTCTCATGCTATTTCAGTCTGCCCTAAGCGGGGAAGACGTTTTGCACGCTCAGTTGTCTTGGGTAGTGTTCAGACTAAGTTTTTATTAACTGTCATCTTATATGCTCTCTGTCCTCATTTTCTGCT
>JARQOD010000010.1:36841217-36903068 GCA_033576555.1 Oophaga sylvatica | reverse complement strand
GGGAATTTGTGCAGTCCTGCGGGACTTGCTCTGCTCCAAGTCTTGCTCTCGCTCTAGTGGTTTGTTGATGCCATTGCCTGTGCCCAAGAGACCATGGACCCATATCTCTATGGATTTCATTTCCGACCTTCCTGTTTCTCAGAGAATGACCGCCATCTGGGTGATTTGTGATAGGTTTTCCAAGATGATACATCTTGTGCCATTACCTAAGTTGCCTTCCTCCTCTAATTGGTGCCGTTGTTCCTTCAGCACGTGGTTCGTTTACACGGCATTCCTGAGAACATAGTGTCTGACAGAGGAGTCCAGTTTGTTTCCAGATTTTGGAGGACTTTTTGTTCTAAACTGGGTGTTCAATTGTCTTTCTCCTTGGCATTTCATCCTCAGACCAATGGTCAAACTGAGAGAACAAACCAGACATTGGAGACTTATCTAAGATGCTTTGTGTCTGCTGATCAGGATGACTGGGTCTCTTTTTTTGCCTTTGGCTGAGTTTGCTCTTAATAATAGGGCTAGCTCTGCCACTTTGATGTCTCCGTTTTTCTGTAATTCTGGGTTTCACCCTCAATTTTCTTCAGGACAGACGGAGGCTTCTGTCTGTCCAGGTGTTGACTCTGTTGTGGAGCGTATGCAACAGATTTGGGACCAGGTAGTGGAGAGGTTGTCCCTCTCTCAGGAGAGGGCCCAGCGGTTTGCTAACCGGCATAGGACTGATGGTCCTCGGTTTAAAGTAGGGGACTTGGTCTGGTTGTCCTCAAAAATATTCCTATGAGAGTAGCATCTCCTAAATTTAAGCCTAGGTTCACTGGACCTTATAAGATCATGGAGATTCTTAATCCTGTTTCTTTTCGTTTGCTTCTTCCAGGGACATTTAAGATCCATAACGTGTTCCACAAGTCCTTGTTGAAGAGGTTTGTTGAGCCAGTGGTTCCTGCTGCTGTGCCTCCTGACCCTGTTTTGGTTGAGGGCAATCTGGAGTATGTGGTTGAGAAAATATTAGATTCTCGTTTTTCTAGACGGAAACTCCAGTATTTGGTAAGTGGAGAGGTTATGTCAGGAAGACAATTCTTGGGTGTTTGCTTCGGACATCCATGCTAGGAGACTCATCCGTGCGTACCATAGAACTCATTGACCGACCTGGTTGCTCAAATGAGGGTTCGGTGACCCCTCCTCAAGGGGGGGTACTGTTGTGAGTGGGCTTGGGATGAGTTCTGAGCAGAGGCTCCCTCTGGTGGTTACAAGCGGTGCTGGTCTGTCCAGTGAAGATTGTGAGGATTGGGAATCTGGTGTTACTGACTGGTCTTATATAAGGGAGTCACCTTCCCATCAGGGTTGCCGGTGATCAATTGTTCTGGTCTTTATCCTTGATTCCTGTTTCCCTTGTAGCCTGCTGTGTCGTGTCTGCATCTCCTGCTAACAGATAAGACATTTTCTTCTTTTTGTTTTTGTGCTTGATTTTTGCATTTTGTCCTGCACTTCTGTGGGGGCCTTCAGGGTCCCCTCCGGGGGCTTTTGCCCTCTCAGTTTGGTTCAGCCACTGATGTTTGTACTTTTGCTTTTTCCAGTTTTTTCAGTGGCTGCTGTTTTGATTTTGTTACACCAGAGAACTAATTTAGGTGGTAGAGGTCGTGTGATCTCAGGTGATTTTGAAATTAGTAGAGTTGGTGTTTTTTCAGGGTTTTCTGGGATTGCAGGAAGTACCCTTCCTATCCTTTTCTATTTAGTTAGTTTGGGCCCCACGTTTGCTCATACTATTTTCTTTCTGTGTCTGTATTTCTTCTTGTCTAACCGCCATTACATGTTTGGGGGCTTTCTATTATCTTTGGGGTTCTGCTCCGGGGCAGATAGCTTTCCTATATCTATCTTTAGGTGTAGTTAGTTTTTCAGGCTGTGACGAGGCGTCTAGGACCAACGTAGGAACGCTCCACGGCTGCCTCTAGTTGTTGTGGTTAGTCAGGGTACTGCAATCTCATAGATTCCAACTGCTCTGGTGTATTGCCTATTTTGCCTGCACTCCTCAGCTGCCGAAACATAACATGTTTCTAATTGTATGTGGAAGAGGAGTGTGAGGTGCTGCTGGAAGAGGCGACTATAAAGGAGAAAAGCTGTTCTGCAGAAAAATGCTGTGTGAAGGAGGAGCATGAGGTGCAGGAGGAATAAGGCCCCTTAGCTGCCGCCGTTATTTCTTATATCTAACCACAGTTACTATGCCCGGCCGACGCCGGGCTCTTCAGCTAGTTGTATATAATTTCTTCTTTATTTTGTAGATGTGGCTGAGAAGTTCCCTGCCCAGAGAAGGTATGGATATATATATATATATATATATATATTTTTTTTTTTATTCTGTGGTTTTGATTTCCAGAAACCATTGCTTATTTTTGTTTTGGGTTCACCATAAAAGGGTTGTTCACTATTGGACTACCCTTTTGAATGTCCCTAATGTGCCCAGTAAAATGAGAAATAAGTATACGTCCCTCCCGGTCCAGCGCCCACTGATTTCGGTGTTCCCCAGTGATTTTGTGATATTGTTTATTTGATAGCCTGCAGATCACCGGGTAATGCGACGTGGGACCCGGAGGTAATGATGATTTTATTTCATTTTATTGGGCTTACTGGGTGCATTCAAAAAGTCCAGTAGTGAACATCCTATATAAAGTGAACTTGTCATGTTGAAAATGGTATCCGATGTGCTTTTAAGCTTTGCATTTTAATCATTTACATCCCTTGTTGTTGAGTCCAGTGGGCGGTCCTAGTCCATGATTCACAGTATTCCCTGTATGACGGTGCATGCAGATAGCTGTCAATCGCTAGCAGGACCGCCCACTGGACTCATATTTACAAACACCAGGGATTTCAATGAATATATTGCAAGTTATATTTAATCTTTTCCAACAATCTCGTAGATCATTCTTCTCTATACCATGCGTCCACAGATCGGGCTGTGTGTACTTCATGATAGATTCCCTTTAAATGTGTTCTCACTTATATGGTAGTCAAGAGCTAGAGGGAAGTAGGCATCATGACTGATCCCATTTTTTATATTTTGTAGTTTCTGGCAGCTAGAACATCAATTATTGCACCGATCCAGGACCAATATTTTTTTTTTTTGCTTTAATTTTGCAGAGAGGAAGATGAGAAGTTGATCAAAGAAAGAAGATCTACAGATTCTCAGAGTGAAAAGCCACTGTTTTCTTTTAGTGAAGAACGACGGCACTGTGAGAATGTAGTGGTCATACCTCCACAGGCCAAAGAGTCTGAGATATCTGCAAGTGCGAAAACCGCTGCATGCAGTCCTCATTCCTTCCTACATCCTGCATGGTGCAAAGCAGATCCTGAGCAAATCGTGCATACACGTAAGGCACGCGTTTCTCTACAAATTCACAGATTATTGGAACTTTTTTAAAAATGATTTCACTTTATTTTTACAGAAGCTGCAGAGAAACCCTCAAGTGGGAAAAGGTATGGAATCTATTTCCTTTGATCTGTATTGCATGGGGGTTATGACGGGCAGACTTCTGGGATATGTAGTCTTTATAGTTATGTTGCAGTCACGTGGTCACTACTTGTATGCATGGACGCCCGCCAGCACAGATTTACAGAGAGGAGCATAAAACCACTGAGCCACCAGAAAGAAAGTAATAAAGATTCTTCATGTAAAGTATAGAGATGAGCGAGGGTGTCGGCACTGCTCAATACTCGATCAAGCATCGGAGTGCTTGGACATGCTTGTTATTTGATCGAGTATCGCGGTTGCTTGAGCGCCATGCTCCAGTCCTTGCCCCGCTTGTTTCACGCCTGTTAGACAGCCGATAAACATGAGGGTATTGCCTGCCATGTACCCTAATATCATAGCCATATTGGCTACTGGCATTACTGTGATTGGCCGTGTGCATCGTGTCATGGGGTCTTATGTAAGACCCGGTGACGTGATGCTCGGCACATTGTCTTCAGGTGGGAGAACTTAGATTAGAGCAGGCATATAGGCAGTGTTAAATTGCTATTGCAGTACTTGAATACCGCATGAAAGATAAGTCCTTTTCAGGGTGACATACTGTCCTTACTCTACTAAAACCGCTGTTACCTGCATTCAATGTAGGGATAGCTGGTGGAGGAGGGATAGTTGTGCATTAGAGGCATATAGCCAGGGTTTATTGCCTTCCACTCGTTCTATAGATGTACTGCTGCTGAAATCTAAAAACAAAAGTCCTTTTCAGGGCTATTTATTTTCTTTTCCCTATTAATAACGGAAGTTTTGCTGTCATATTTACCTAATTTAAAATGCGCAAGGCGTTCAGTAAGGGACGGGGAAGTTGACGTGCTGCTGATGGTGCACACAGAGGCCCAGGCCGTTGGCCAGTTGAAACTGCCTGCTGCTGGAGCACAATAAAGCCACTCATGAACGAGATCTAGCTTCCTGTCCCACTTTGCGGGAGGGCACGGGACACTTATTGAAGCCAGAACAGTGCAAGAAGGTGGTCGGTTGGTTGGCAGATAATGCTTCCAGTCTGTTTCCCAGCACCACCCAGTCTTCCACATAGTCCAGTCTCACTAGCCAAGAGTTTGGACCACATAATCTTCACCCTGATCCTCCTTCCTACCACCATGACGACTCCCAGGAGACAAGTGATCCCACACTCAGACACTCCAGGAGTTCTTTACAATTCCATTTATTGATTCTGGCCTCTCACTCTGCGTGTTTCAAGTGGGACATGAGGAGCCCTTGTGTAATGATGCCCAAATATTTGAACAACCGCGGCCAGAAGAAGACGATAGTGAACGGCAATTACTTCCTCAAGGTATATTATGAGACAAGTGATGTTGTTAAGTCAACAAGTCAGGAGGACAGGAGTGCGAAAGTGGAAAACGAGGTGGTATATGAAATCACTAACCCAACCTGAGAAGGTGGCATGAAGAGCGAGGGCAGCATCGTCGAGGGCGAGGGATCTGCAGCACCACAACAGGCAGGAAGAGGCTGAGTAGATGGAGAGACATCCTGTTGGTGGGGACAGGGAAGTCTTGCCTGTTTGGAGTCTAGCACACATGGCTATGTCCCTCTGTCTTTCCCGTTAGCCTCGCGTTATTTGCATTTTGGCCAATACTGATTTCTGGATGTTAACCCTTCTCAACCCATTTCTCCTTCAACGGAGACGGTTAGTAAAATGGTGCGGTACCAGAAGACCTTAGTCAAACATTTAATACAAGAATTCCCATCAGACAATGGCAGAGATCATAGATCCTTGGGCAACCAAGAATGAGATCTGAGGGAGACACATACCAGGTCCAACAGAGGCAGAGGAACACTTTGAAAGGTCTGGAACAATTTCATTAGGCACTCCTGGATTATTGAAATTGAATTATGAGAGAGTTTGCTTCTGTTTTATTTGTCCTTTTCCTGCTGACTTATGACCACAGACTACATCAAAGTTGAATGTGCAAGGAAACAATGAGTCTGTAAAAGCAAAACGGAACAAAATTTGTAATGAAGAACAATCGTAAAAATATTTTTTTTGCCCCAGATTCATGCATTTAAATAAAAAAAAAGTCCTTTCTCCTTCGCCTCATTGGGAGACACAAACCATGCTGTGTCTCCCAATGAGCGTCTCGGAGAAAAGGATTTTACGGTGAGTACACAAAAATCCCTGTTTCTCCTTCGCCTCATTGGGAGACACAGCATCTTCTGTGTCTCCCAATGAGTGTCTCGGAGAAAAGGATTTTACTGTGAGTTCACAAAAATCCCTGTCTTTAATTTGCATTACGTAGTGTCTAGTGTGTTGCTGTACGCAGCAAAAATCTAAAGTGCCTTCTTCGCTTTACTAGGCCTGCCTTGTTTATTTTCTTGCTGTAGTGACCCTCAGTGGTCTGTAAGTCTGTAGCTTTATCTTTCAGGGATGCAGAAATTCAGCCCAGCAAATATTATACTTCTGCACAAAGCCCAAAAGAAAATACATCTGACTCTGTGAGCAAAGAACATCAAACTTGTGTAGGTGCAACGTCTCCTCCAGACAAGCGTCATACAGACAGTCCCAAATTCAAGATCGTGACCAGTCCGGACCCCTTTCTCCGTCCTGTGTGCGGCAAATCGGATTCAGCACAAAAGCTGCACACGGGTATGTCCAGTCTTTATCACGTTCCTGCATTTATTGTGTTGTAGCATTTTTTGTTAATTTTTTCTTTTTGCTTTTTATCCACAGAAATTTCAGGAAATACAATTGCTGAGATTAGGTATGGCATTTTGCATCGTACTGTACAAATGTTTTCTTTGACTGGGGATTGCATGCTGTAGACAACTCCTATTCTCCTATTCATGTCTGAAAAAATGGCCTAGTCATGTCCGCAAATTGCACATGTGAACGGCTCCTTAGCTGTCGTCTTCTGTTGCATGCACTATTCTGGTCAAGAACACAGGGCAGATTACTGCATAAAACATCGTAAAAACATGTAGCAGATCGGCTACAGTTGATCCATGTGTAGACTGAAAGCCCCGAATGGACCTTTAATTTGCTGACCTGAGGGCATTAATCATCCACCTTCTCTTACAGGAAATATGCACAATCGCAGACAGGAATGACCCCTTCCTATGAACCTATTCTGGAAAGTTAAGGCCACGGAGTTAGCTATAAAGTATCTGTAGGCCATGTATTATAAGCGTCCAAATTCAACGCTTATTCTCAAAAGAACGAACTACCCCCTATACAGAGTATAGTTGATAACTTATAACTTGCTGATCTCTGGGGGTCAAACTGCTTGGACCTCCTGTGACTCCTTTGCATCCCTAATAATTAAGTTCTGCAGCCCTGCAATCCTGAATGGAATGGAGGTGCGCAACCATGGACTTCGCACCATTCATTTTCCATGTGACTGTCGATTTCTGGCAATCCCATAGACAATGAGGCCGAGCTTGTTCATGTCTACTTCATTCGTAATGGACCTGCAGAGCTCTGTTCTCGGATTTCCAAAGCCCTGATCCTACACTGACCTGTAGATACCACATCGTTGTCCTCAAGTTTAGGACTATAAACTTTTGCATGATATTTGGTCATCTTTATGGGTCTTCTAGACTAAGGGGTCACTTGAGCAATATGTTTGCATCAAAATATTCATAAATTCAGGGTAACCACGGCTGTCACCTACCAACTCAATACAGTCCTTTCAAGTGTTCTTATGACTGTATTCTTGGATGGGTGAGAATTGTGATGCTTTTTAAAGGAGTTGTCACATTTATTCTTGCTCCTCTGCCACCCTACTTTCTGTTTCAGATTATTATTATTATTCATTTTTATAGCGCCATTTATTCCATGGCGCTTTACATGTGAAAAGGGGCAAATATGGACAAGTACAGTAATCGTGAGCAATTCAAGGCATACACAAGTACAGAAGGAGAGAGGACCCTGCTCTCAAGGCTCACAGTCTACAGGGGATGGGTGAGGATACACTAGGAGAGGATAGAGCTGGTCGTGCGGTGGTTCAGTAGGCGAGAGTCTGATGTGTTGGGGTAGAGAGTTCCAGAGTATGGGGGTGGCACGGGAGAAGTTTTGTATGTGGTTGTGATAAGGGGAGAGTAGAGAAGGAGATCTTGAAAGGATCGAAGGTTGCGTGTGGGTAAGTAGCGGGAGACCATGTCACAGATGTATGGAGGAGACAGGTTGTGGATGGCTTTGTATGTCATGGTTAGGGTTTTGAACTGGTGCCTCTGGACGATAGGAAGCCAATGAAGGGCTTGGCATAGGGGAGAGGCTGGGGAATAACTGGGAGACAGGTGGATTAGTCGGGCAGCAGAATGTAGGATGGATTGGAGTGGTACCAGAGTGCTAGAGGGGAGGCCAGAGAGTAGGAGGTTGCAGTAGTCAAGGCGGGAGATAAGGGCATGCACTAGTGTTTTTGTGGTGTCGTGGTCAAGGAATGCACGGATCCGGGAAATATTTTTGAGTTTGAGACGGCAGGAGGAGGCTAGGGTTTGGATATGTGGCTTGAAAGAAAGGGCAGAGTCGAGGATCACCCTCGAGGCACCGAGCATGCGGGAGATGCAGTGTTCTCCTGGAAATTCACAGTTGGGTTAGCGGCATGGTTGTGCTGCTGGTTCGGATGCTGCCAGCAGGAATAGCTTTACTTCTGCAGGATTGGAGAAGCTTCTACAATCTACATAGCAAAGTGCAAGCGTTCGCTCCGTGCCTAGGTCACTGCAGAGGTAGATGGAACAACCCCTTTAAATCACAACTGCTCATACAGTCATTGATACTTGGTAGCCCTCCTGAAATGGATAATGTGCCATCACATTGATTGTACTTGTATGTTTTAGGGTAAATGGTAATGAGACACCAAATCTGACCATTCAAGAGAATCCGCAAACATCAGAAAGTGATGCCAAAGTGGAATCCAATCCGGCTCAGTTTATGTGGCCTGCGTGGTCCAATAGGGATGTGAGGCGCAGGCTGTCTACGGGTAAGCCTGTCCTGTATTTATTTCAGATTACACTTTGGAAAAGACTTGACTCCTTAACCCCTTAACGACCTCCGATACGCCTTTTAATGGCGCTGAGAAATAAAGGTATAGTTCCACCCATCATAGAAAAATCTCCAGGATCTCTGCTACCGGGGGTAGCTGAGACCCGGAGAACATGATCCAGGGCGTTTTTTATCGTCCCCAGTTTTGTGATCACCAAAAAAAAAATCATCCGACTCCCATTCATTTCTCTCTCCTTTGATATGGTATAGCATACCAGAGGAGAGAGAAATGCGGTCCCCCTAGTTAATTTTGTTCACTGTGATAGACCCTATCACAGTGATCAAAATAGAAAAAAAATAGTAAATCAAACCCCTCTTTATCACCCTCTTATTAAGGTAAAAATAATAAAATAAAATAAAAATGTATTTCTTTCCATTACTGTTAGGGTTGGGGATAAGGTTGGTGTTAGGGTTGTGGTGACGGGGTTGGGATTACGCTTAGGGTTGTGGTGACGGGTAATGGTTGTGGTTAGGGTTGGGATTAGGGTTAAGGGTGTGTTGGGGTTAGGGCTGTGTTAGGGTTGGAGTTAGAATTGGGGTTTTTCCACTGTGTAGGTATTACAGGGAGTCTCCAAATCCGACATGGTGCCCGCCATTGATTCCAGCCAGTTTTGCGTTCAAAAAGTAAACCGGTGCTTCCTCCCTTCTGAACCCTGCCATGAACCCAAACAGTGGCTTTCCCCCACATACAGGGTATCGGTGTACTCAGGAGAAATTGCTCAACTAATTTTGTGGTCTTTTTTTCTCCTGATATCCTTGTGAAAATAAAAAAAAGTTTGGGTCTAAAGTAAATTTCTCCTTTCCCCATGACAGCACCACAGAGAGGTGATCCGCCCTTCAGGGACAGGAAACCTACAGATAAAAGGGCGGTACCTCTTCGCTCATAAGTTTGGTTTCCTGTCCCTGACGGGGACCCTTTAGTTCGGTGGTACTGGATGAAGATTCTGGATGAAGATTCTGGATGAAGATGGTCCAGTCCTGGACAGTTTGATTCAGGTTGCGGGGAGGCCCCTGCCATGGCTGATCGTGCCTGAGGCAGCCACCGCTGGGACCAAGGGATCTTGCTAGGTGAGCTAGGGGGGGAGCGCAGCCGCACCAGATCTGGGTGCAGGGTTTCCGGCTGGCACATGCGCTGAAGCGCCCCCTGATTACGCGGCCGGGGAGGTCAGTACAGAGGACGACTTCCGGGGCAGACTGGAAGTGGGGCTGAGGACGCCGGGTGGCAGAATCAAAAGGGAAAGCGTGGAGACGTTCCCTGCTGCAAGTGGCCCAGGTGTGATGGAGGACAGCGAACCACACCAGCAGCAGCCACAGCGGAAGCAAGCTGAGAGGCATGTTTCTGCAGGCAAGAGGAGCGGACATTCCAGCAGCCATTCTACACAGAGCAGCAGGAAATCCAACACGATGGACAAATCTGCATCCTCAAAAAGCCCCTTATGGGATCCTATCCCTCCCCAGAACCGGTACTCGCTGCGTCTGATTGGTGAGTTATCTTCGTGAAAGTTCACCTTGTAATTGGGGTTCCCGTCTCTTCTTTCGTTATTTAGGGAAAGAAGAGATTGGGAAAATTAAAGCACAGATGTTGCCCCATGTGTGATAAAGAATTACCAGTCACCTGGGACAAGAGGCTTTGTCATTCCTACATAGGACAAGTGCTATGCGAAGAGACCCCAGACTTCGCCTTTGAGCTCAGATCAGTAAACAAATCGAAGGTCGAAACTGCCTTTAGATCCCTCACACAGGGGGTAAAGCCAGAGAGCAGAAAACCGCAAAGTACACCCAGTCTGAGTCCTCTAAATCGGAGGAGAAAGATTCAGATATATCAGATTCCTCCTCATCCTCAGATGATGAAATGGGAGGGCGCCACTGCTTTCCCTGGAGGAGGTAGAAAGCTTGGTTAAGGCAGTGAGATCTACTATGGGGGTGATAGACCCTCTCCCCGACAAAACAGTACAGGACGTAATGTTTGGGGGGTTGAGCCAGAGGAAGCGGAAAGCATTTCCCATGAATGAAAACATTCAGGCTCTGATTAAAAAAGAATGGGAAAAACCTGATAGGAAGAATTCATCAGTGCCTTCCCTTAAAAGAAAATACCCCTTCGAGGATGTAGCGTCAGCATCATGGGATAAAGCCCCAAAATTAGATGTCGCGGTTGCTAAGGCCTCTAAAAAGTTTGCCCTCCCCTTTGAAGACATGGGAACCTTAGGCCGCTATAGCGGCTATCTGTACCTCTAGATCCCTTATGATATGGGTGGATCAGCTAGAGACACAACTTCGGGATGGGATACCCAGAAACAAAGTGCTAGAGTCCATCCTCTTGATATGGGGAGAAGCTGCTTTCTTGGTGGATTCTTCAGCTGACTCAGATTAACAGCCAAGTCTGCAGCTCTCTCGAACGCAGCCCGTAGAGCACTTTGGCTCAGGTGCTGGCCGGGAGATTTGCAGACCAAGTTAAACTTATGCTTGGTCCCATGTGAAGGAGAGTTCTTGTTTGGGGAAACGTTAGATGACATCCTTCAGAAGGCAGGGGACAAGAAAAAAGGTTTCCTTAACCTGGCCAACCCCTCTCTCAAACGGTCCTTTGGGAGCAGAAAATTCATACGTGGGATGCCCCCGAGGGAGCAGAGTAGATGGGATTACCGGAAGAGAAAAGACAAGGGTTTCCTCTTAGGAAACTCCTCTCGGGATAGGAAGCCCTCGAAGTGACGGTTCTTCTCAGGTGGCGGACAGACAATCCCGTTTCCTTCCGGCCTGGGAAAAGATCTCAAACAGCCCCTGGATAGTAAATCTTGTCAGGACAGACCTTTCTCTCCCTCCCCAGAACTTTGTTGGGACTGTCCTACGGTTCTCTCCGGAGGAACAAGAGGCCCCTGGAGTGCGAGGTTTTGGACCTTGTAAGCGAAGCCGTTTTCCGTGAAGTTCCTCCTCGAGAAAGAGGGGAAGGGTTCTACTCCCTGTTATTCCTGGTAAACAAACCAGATGGGTCTTACCGGACAATCCTAAACTTGAGGGGGCTGAATTGTTATGTAAAAACTCAGAAATTCAAGATGGAGTCAATAAAGTTGACAGTCAAAATACTGTTTCCCAATTGTTTCATGATGGTTCTGGATTTGAGCGACACATACTACCATGTCCTTATGCACAAAGACCCCAGAGGTTCCTCAGAGTAGCGGTCTCCATAAAGGGAGAGATAAAGTATTTCCAGTACCAAGCCCTTCCCTTTGGGTTATCAATAACTCCTCAGGTATTTACCAATAAATGGCGGAGGCAATGACGCACTTCAGAGAACAGGACATTTTGTTAGTCCCTTATTTGGACACCTTTCTGGTAATTGGCGACTCGGCTCAACTCTGCAGAGAACAGCTAAGCAGACTAATGACTACCCTTGTAGATCTGGGCTGGCTCCTAAAGCTAAGGAAGTCAAGGCTCGAGCCAAGGACGGCGCAAGAGTTTCTAGGATTAATATTGGACTCTCGGAAGCAGGAATGCCCTCTCCCAGTACAGAAGAGGGGGAAGATTATAGACCGGGTCTCAGAAGTCTCACAGAACCCATCCATGACTTTGAGGAAGGCCATGTCCCTGCTGGGTTCCCTTACTGCTTGTTTGCCAGCAGTTCAGTGGGCACAGCTACATACTGGGGACCTCCAGTGGGAGATTCTAAAGAACCAGGCCTCATTAAAAGGTCGCTTAGAGGGACTCATGACTCTGTCTTTGACCACTATTCATTCCCTAAATTGGTGGGGAGATATCAGAAACCTGTCCAAAGGGGTCCCTTGGGTGGCAAAGGTGTCCCGGGTAGTTACCAACGACACAAGCCCCGCTGGATGGGGGGCTCACCTGGTCGACAGGGTTACTCAGGGCAATCCTGGAATGGGGTTGGAACGAGGCCTGGTGACCAGCACCTTAAAAGTCCAGGTGGCAGCCCTAGAGGCCCTATGCATTCAGGACATAGCAGGCAGCCCATGAGTAGCACATTTTATCAGAGCCTCTCTAGATCTAGGCCAGTTGTTAGCCTGAAGCTAGCGCCATGGGATTTAAATCTAGTCCTATCAGCCCTAACGGGTCCTCCAGTTAAGCCTCTAGATTCAGTCCCTCTCAAGGTCCTGTCACTTAAAACGGTCCTCCTTGTGGCTTTAACATCAGCCCGGAGGGTAAGCGCCATTCAAGCCTTAGTGAAGGGAGGGCCTGCCGATAAAGTCCTAGAGCATAGGGTTATTTTAAGACCTGACCTGGCTTACTTTCCCAAGGTAGCATCTCGTTTCCACAGATCCCAAGAGGTAGTCCTTCCTTCCTTTTGTCTTAACCCTAAGAATAGAAAAGAAGAAAGATTCCACACCTTAGACGTTAGAAGCTGTTAGGTTCTAGAGTCCACCCTGGGGTGTAGGAAGGAAGGATCTCTGTTTTGTTTTTTTCAGGAGCCTAGGAAGGGACTCAAGGCCTCCAAAAGTACCTTGGCAAGATGGATAAAAGATACAATAGCCTTGGCCTACTCATCTAGTGGGAATATCGCCCCGGAGGGTCTGAGAGCTCATTCTACAAGAGCAGTGGATACCTACTAGGCAGAAAGGTCGTGTCACGCTGTCTAATGATATGAATACAATGTCAGTAAACTATTTATACAGGAACCACACTCAATACAACATATAGTTTAGCAACATCAGATGATAAGTATACAATAGATTTACCTACAGAATATCTGCAGTACTACAAGGGTTACTACTATCAGAATGTCACGCTGTCTAATGATATGAATACAATGTCAGTAAACTATTTATACAGGAACCACACTCAATACAACATATAGTTTAGCAACATCAGAATGTAAGTATAAAATAGATTTACCTGACACAATCTCTGCAGAACTTAGGGTTAATCTTGAGGACTTGATGAGCTGTAACAGGAAAGAGGAGGACCGGGGTCTAACCTGACCCTACACTGGGGTCCTAACTAATCCCTTTCCTTGGAGGTACTGATAATGGTTCAGAGGTCCAAGTCTCCAGCCTAACCCTGTCTCCTGTCAGACCCTGAACCCTGTAATCAGTCCTAAGAAGGATCCTGATTACCACCAAAGGGATATGAGCTGATCTCGCTAAATACATAGATTAGACATATAAGACAGACAGGATAGCACTCACTTGCATACACACTCAAACACCGAAGGAACACAAATGGTCTGGGAAATAAACTCTAAACAAGTTGAGCCCAAAACAGCTAAGGAGCTCTCAACTTAAGTCCACACAGATTCATTCCTATCTGTGGTCTGAATGAAGGATTTCACTGGCAACTCCCAAAGCAGACAACCAGGAATTTAAAGGAAACCAATCAACAAATATAATTGCAGCCGGGAGAAACTGCACCCAGTCCCAGCACCGAGCACAGACAGAATTAACTCCCTAGCTGCCAAACACAAAGAAACAGCAACTCAGCTGTGAGAAGTCAAAACGTGCAACCGCGACGATCTTCGTGGCAATGCACACATGACAGGTCTGAGGTATCAATAAGCAGATATGTAAGGCTGCCACTTGGTCATCACCTTCTACCTTTTTCAGGCTCTATCGGCTGGACCTAGCCTCTTCTTCTGACCTAACCTTCGGTAGAAGTGTTCTTCAGGCTGTGGTCCCTCCTTAAGTTACAAATCTCTGTAATTCTCTCCGTGGTGCTGTCATGGGGGAAGGAGAAAGACCTAGTTACTTACCGGTAACGGGATTTCTCAGAGCCCATGACAGCACCCGTTTGTTCCCTCCTGTTTTGACTGTTTGTAGTGTGATTTATGTATAGACACAGTGTGTTTTCTGGTATCAGTATGATAAAGATATATAATTGTTGTCATTAACATGGAGGTCCTCCTATGCTCTGTAAACCAACTGATGCGAGGAGAGGTACAGCCCTTTTATCTGTAGGTTTCCTGTCCCTCTCACCGTGGTGCTGTCATGGGCTCTGAGAAATGCCGTTACCAGTAAGTAATTATGTCTTTTGTGTGAAAAAAGTAAAACGCTCATTTTTTCCTTCCACATTGCTTTAGTTCTCATGAAGCTCCTGAAGGGTTAATAACCTTCTTGAATGTGGTTTTGAGTACCTTGAGGGGTGCAGTTTTTAGAATGGTGTCACTTTTGGGTATTTTCTGTCATATTGACCCCTCAAATTCACTTCAAATGTGAGGTGGTCCCTAAAAAAAATGGTTTTGTTAATTTTCTTGGAAAAATGAGAAATCGCTGGTCAACTTTTAACCCTTATAACTTCCTACCAAAAAAAAAAATTTGTTTCCAAAATTGTGCTGATGTAAAGTAGACATGTGGGAAATGTTATTTATTAACTATTTTGTGTGACAACACGACTCTCTGATTTAAGGCCACTAAAACTACAAGATTGAAAATTGCAATTATTTTCAAAATTGTTGCCAAATTTCCGCTTTTCTCATAAACGCAAATCATATTAAAGAAATGTTACCACTAACATGAAGTACAATATGTCACGAAAAAGCAATTTCAGAATCAGTGGGATCCGTTACAGTGTTTCAGAGCTGTGACAGTGGTCAAAATTGGGGAGGAAGGAAGGATGCGGGATAAATAGGAGGGAGACCTCCGAGAGACACATTACCAGAGCAGTGGGATTCTATCTCCTATCTGACGTCTTCGGACGCCAGCAGGTTCATCCTTTTTGGTGGACTCTCACAAATTATGGGGACACCCGCTTTCCACTGTGAGGGGGGCTACTGAACGGCGGCACATAGGTACACTGCTGTGGTTATACAGGGTCCGAGAGGGGGGAAAAAGGGCAAGATGGGACTTGTAGTACTCAGAGAATGATAATATTCCATGTCCTTCCTCCTGTTGAAGTTTATGCTGATTCGGGTTGATTTTTCGCTTCGTTGCTGTTCTAAACTGAGAATGACGGAGCGACATCAGTGTTTATTTTATTCCCTCAACAATTCATTTTACAAAGACTCTGATCCGTTAAACGACGACGCTGTGGCACCAATTTGACGCCTAAAAAACATAAGGCCCCAATCCAAAAACATGCCACAATCCATATATTTTACCCAAAGAAATACTGCAAAAATGTAAATTTGAACTACACTGTAACCCTCTGTATAAAGTGTATAATGCCGTCAATAGTTACAAATTCACTTTTTTTTTTTCCATCTAGAGATCACAGCAAAGTCGCTGGCAAAATTAAGGTAAGTTAACATCTCGTCGTGCCGTAATTGTCGGTTTCTACGTGAAGCGTCTTCTGGAGTCACAGGAGACGCTTTGTTTTCTCCAATATTTTAATCGCTGGAAGCAATAAATGAAAAGTAGTGAATGTTCTGTTTCAGATCGATTGTGGAAGAAGCCAGAATTCGACAGAAAACAAATCGTGACAAAGTAAGTGAAGAAAAGAATCTACACATCCACCTCCTTTAGTCGGCCCCTCTGCAGATATAACGGCTCCCGCTCTTCGGGAAGGGTTTCTACAAGATTTTGCTGGCGTCTGTGGGAATTTTTACCTCTTCATCCAGAAGAAGATTTGAGGCCAGATGCTGATGTTGGGGGAAGGTCGGGATCACAATCTCCATTATAGGTGTTGGATAGCGCTGTGTCATGTATTTTTCCCCAACCTTTTCCCCTTTCTCCGTATGCACAGTTTTTGTTGTGATGTTAATACCAGAGGATGTCTAGACTTTGCAGTTATGGAGTCGGTAGAGCGAGGGGCCAGGTGTTATAGATCTGGGGGCGATGGGGCCGACGTTATACACTGGGGTGCAACAGGGTCAGACTTTATACACAGAGGATGAGGGGCATGAGATGCACCTGGGTCACTGGGGCAAAAATGGAACACTTTCTACGTGTCAGACTTTCATGACCCCAGCAGAGCCAGTTGACCATAAATACTGCAGTGCGGTGGTCTACGTCTCATGGTTCTTCAGCCTCAGTTTGCAAATTATTTCTTATTGTGTGCATAAAAGATGAGAGAGACATTCACGGTTCACGTTATCATCCTAGGCTTCTTCAGTTCTTAAGCCCTACACAGAGGCAATTACCGGAAGAGGAGTCCAGAAAGGTAGGATTATCTGTTCTGTTATATGTCTGTGCACTAGTGGAAGTTGTGCACTTCTCACGGCATGGTGCACTTCTCACAGATCGGTGCACTTCTCACGGCATGGTGCACTTCTCACTGATTGGTGCATTTCTCACGGATCGGTGCACTTCTCACGGCACGGTGCACTTCTCACGGCACGGTGCACTTCTCACGGCACGGTGCACTTGTCACGGATCGGTGCACTTGTCACGGATCGGTGCACTTGTCACGGATCGGTGCACTTGTCACGGATCGGTGCACTTGTCACGGATCGGTGCACTTGTCACGGATCGGTGTACTAGTCACGGATCGGTGTACTAGTCACGGATCGGTGTACTTGTCACGGATCGGTGTACTTGTCACGGAACGGTGCACTTGTCACGGCACGGTGCATTTCTCTGCCACTGCTCTTGATGAACAGTGACTCCAAAGTCCTCTTTCTATATGTATCGATAACAGATAATTTACTGTTATTGGTTGAATTTCGCACTTCCACTGATGGACGTGGCGAAAGCAGCTTTAAGGAGTTCGAGAAGATCTCAGTTTTCATTTCTCTGTGATGGTAGACCCTGCTCCTTTCACCAACTCCACTTTCTTGCAGCCTAGGAAAATCATGAATCCAGAGCATGCCATATTTGTAAGCAAGTTACTGGCCCCGTGCTCCACCATGGATAACACATCGCTCTGTACGGAAATTAAAAAGGTATTTGTAATGGAAAACATTGTCTATGAGATGAACCCGGGCACCATGGTGAGAGGTTTCATTCTGCCTCTGTTTCAGCGACTGATCATGTGCGGCTGCAATGAACCGAATCTGACAGAGTCGTACTGCTGGCCACCGATAGCCGAGGGCTTCGATACACTAGTAATCTGTCCTGATGGATCCAATCCCTTATATTATTTGCCTCCTCTTCTGACGTATCTAAGCTGTGCATCTATGGCCTACAAATTACTACCAGCCAAACACGGGGTGAGTACGTCCGGGGTGTTTTTGTTTTTTACTTTTCATTAGCATTTAAGCCTGTCTTGACACACGACCCAAGCTATGTATGTGAGATGGAAGGCTGGTGAATGGTCTGATATTCTGGAATATTAGATGCCAGATAAAAGGATTTTTGCTTTTTCCTCAGCCCCACGCTGTGATCGTCTGCCCCGGATGGAGCAAAGCTCGCTCTGTGTACAAGCTGCTGATGGAGCTCTGTAAATGCATCCGGCCGCTGAGCCCCATGCTTCTGTTGGTCGGTCTTAAGAAAAACGACGTCGAGTGCATTAACTTTAGAAAGCCATGTGAGTGTCATTTTTTTTCATGATTTGATGGGGGAGGTCCAATGATTTGGATTAACCCCTGGTTTCTGTGGACAGGTGAAGTTATTGTCACCACCCCGCACTGTTTGCTGAGATGTCTGGAGCATGATGGTCTTCTCCTGCTTCGTCTGTGTCATCTCGTCTTTGATGAAGTGGACGTGCTTTTTTCCAAGGCAGGAGCCGAGGTAAGCAGGGATCACTGATTTTGGAACAAGTGGATCAACTAACTTGTACAGAGGCGTCCCAACTCTCCATCGACAGGAGGGGAAAGGGTCAAGTAAATTGGATTTCAACCCGCCTGAAGCTTTTAGCACTTGGGATGGTCACTTTCGGAAACTTGAGTCGCACCAATAATTATCTCCGAATCCTTATCGGATCAGTGTTGCGCGCAGGCGTCCTCAATATAAGGAGCTGGAACAACCCTTACACTGTGATTCAGGGAGTACTAGGTGTCGGACCCCCACTGATCGATCATGAGGATGGGTGTTCAATATCATAATTGCTGATTCTTCCTTTTTCCAGATGTCAGAAATACTTCAGACCTACAAGAAAATTGTGAGCGTAGAGAACAGGGAGGGCACACCCCAGCAAATTGTGGCTGTTGGAAGCAAATGGATCCATGAGACGCGGCCTTTATTGCAATACATTTCGACGCCACGCGTCGTATTCGCCAGGATGGAGCAGGCAGCCGTCTTCGCCAATGTCCAGCAGGTATCGTCCTTTCTTCCAGGCCTGCAGGATGCACACTTCCCGGCTACAGTGCAGTAACATAACATGCCTCTTTTCACTCAGATCTTACAGCTCTGCCTGGACTGCGATAAGATGTCCGTATTGCTGCAGTGTTTAGATTATACCCCAGTCGATGCCCAAAAGTTTATAATATACACCAAACATGATGCCGAGGCGGAGTTGGTGCACAAGGTACGTACTAATCCGTTGGGTTATGATATAGGCATACCTGTACCAAAATTGGTTCAATACGTGTATGTTTTCTATGGTGCCACTCCTCCGTCGGCTCTTATCTTAGGGAAGCAGTAGGATTGGATGAATATATATGCCACTGACAAATGTCTGGAAGTCTGTTGTCACCATAGACCTGAGATTATTACACATCTCTGTCTTCCAGTGCAGATCTCAGATCTTGTATCTATCTTGTAAACTGTTCATGGTTTTTCTCGTAGGCCGTTCAGACTGCTTCAGTGTACAGTTTATTGCTGCATAGCAGGCTGGTGCATAATTTCAGCCATGTTCTGGAGCAGTGGAAGAATTCGTGCAGTCCCCGTACAATAGTGGCCTTAGGTAAGCAGCAATATGGTATATGCACCTGATTATGGACGGCCATATACTCTAAATCTAAGGCCCCTAGAAAAACTTGTTCCCAATTATTGGCCTGTCTAAATGATCCAATCACGCAAGGAACTGTCAAAACGCTTGTTCGTCTTTCGAAAAGATTTATAAATGTTAACATGTGAGAGACCCCTGGAGCGTTGGGGAAGAAGCTGTCCAGTATGTGGGGGGATGTATTGTGGGGACATTATACTGTATGTGGGGGGGAAGTACTTTGGGGACATTATACTGTATGTGGTGGATGTACTGTGGGGACATCATACTGTATGTGGGGGGATCTACTGTGGGGACATTATACTGTATGTGGGGGGATGCATTGTGGGGACATACTGTCTGTGGGGGGGATGTACTGTGGGGATATCATACTGTATGTGAAGGATGTACTGTGGGGACATCTTACTGTATGTGGGGATGTACTGTGGGGACATCTTACTGTATGTGGGGATGTACTGTGGGGACATACTGTCTGGGGGATGTACTGTGGGGACATTATACTGTATGTGGGGGGATGTACTGTGGGGATATCATACTGTATGTGGGGATGTACTGTGGGGACATCTTACTGTATGTAGGGGATGTACTGTGGGGACATCTTACTGTATGTGGGGGATGTACTGTGGGGACATCTTACTGTATGTGGGGGATGTACTGTGGGGACATCTTACTGTATGGGGGGATGTACTGTGGGGACATCTTACTGTATGGGGGGATGTACTGTGGGGACATCTTACTGTATGTGGAGGATGTACTTGGGGACATCTTACTGTATGTGGGGGATGTACTGTGGGGACATCTTACTGTATGTGGGGGTAATGTACTGTGGGGACATCTTACTGTATGTGGGGGGATGTACTGTGGGGACATCATACTGTATGTGGGGATGTACTGTGGGGACATCTTACTGTATGTAGGGGATGTACTGTGGGGACATCTTACTGTATGTGGGGGATGTACTGTGGGGACATCTTACTGTATGTGGGGGATGTACTGTGGGGACATCTTACTGTATGTGGGGGATGTACTGTGGGGACATCTTACTGTATGTGGGGGATGTACTGTGGGGACATCTTACTGTATGTGGGGGATGTACTGTGGGGACATCATGCTGTATGTGGGGGATGTACTGTGGGGACATACTGTATGGTGGATGTACTGTGGGGACATACTGTATGTGGGGGATGTACTGTGGGGACATCTTACTGTAAGTGGGGAGATGTACTGTGGGGACATACTGTATGTGGGGGGATGTACTGTCGGGACATACTGTATGTGGGGGGATGTACTGTGGGGACATACTGTATGTGGTGGATGTACTGTGGGGACATCATACTGTATGTGGTGGATGTACTGTGGGGACATTATATTGTATGTGGGGGATGTACTGTGGGGACATTATACTGTATGTGGGGGGATGCACTGTGGGGACATTATACTGTCTGGGGGGATGTACTGTGGGGATATCATACTGTATTTGGGGGGATGTACTTTGGGGACATTATACTGTATGTGGGGGTGGATGCACTGTGGGGACATCTTACTGTATGGGGGGATGTACTGTGGGGAATCATACCGTATGTGGGGAGATGTACTGTGGGGATATCATACCATATGTGGGGGATGTACTGTGGGGACATCTTACTGTATATGGGGGATGTACTGTGGGGACATCTTACTGTATGTGGGGGGATGTACTGTGGGGACATCTTACTGTATGTGGGGGGATGTACTGTGGGGACATCTTACTGTATGTGGTGGATGTACTGTGGGGACATCATACTGCATGTGGGGGGAATGTACTGTGCTAACCTCTTACTGTGTGTGGGGGAATGTACTGTGGGGACATCATACTGTATCTGGGGAAATGTACTGTGCAAACCTCTAAGGGCCTGTGCACACGTTGCACATTTGCCTGTGGTTCCGCTGCAGTTCCGCAGGCAGGGCACTGTGTAATGTAAATCTATGGAAAAAAAAAAAAAGCTGTGCACATGATACGGAATTTTCCATGCGGATTTGTTACGGTTTTAAAACCGCAGCATGTCAATTCTTTGTGCGGATTCCGCTGCGGTTTTACACCTATTCCATTATAGATGTAAAACTGCAGGGCAAATCCGCACAAAAACCACGTCAAAACCACATAAAAAACCGCGACAAAACCGTACCTGCGTTTTCTGCCAAGAGGTGCGGATTCTGTGCGGAAAAATCTGCAAGCAAATCCGCAACGTGTGCACAGGCCCTTACTGTCTGTGGGGGAATGTATAATGAGGACATCATACTGTATGTGAGGGGATGTACTGTGGGAACCTCTTACTGTGTGTGGGAGAATGTACTTTGAGGACATCATACTGTATCTGGGGGGAATGTACTGTACAAACCTCTTACTGTGTGTGGGGGAATGTATAGTGAGGACATGAAAGCGGTAATGCACTGCGTGGGAATACTAATGGGCTTCCCTAGATAAAATATCTCTGTGTGGCCATATATATAGGACTGGGCAAGGCCTTATCGTAGAATATAAGTGGTCTCAATGCGCAGTGTTTTTTGTGAGATTTGTCACTTTGCGGCGATCTGGATGATCTGGAGGTTGCTTTCCGCTGCATTTGCTCTTGTGTAATGAGAGGATCTGGTCTTTTTTCTGTTGCAGTGGTCACAGACGACTTTGCTCCCCTCCTGGAGATCACAGACGCCACATGCATCGTTCATTACAGCTTTCCTGAAAATGTTGGAGTATTAAGTCTTCGCCTGTTCTCTTTGCTGGATTACATTCAGTGCAAAATTGATCAGGTAAAGCGCAACTTCAATGTTTGCAAGGTGCAGAATTTCCCGGCTGCATGCAGTAGTGTAGTACAAGGCACGGCCATTGTGCCTGTGAAAGCTGTGTGTGTGTGGGAATATGGGACTAATTCCCTAATGGAACATTAATGCCCGACCTGTAACACATCCATTTTACGTGAAGCTTGGGATCCCGACCGGCCAGACTCGCACCCAGGGTGACATATGGCGCTTTATTCCAAATCCAGATTTCGATGGATGAAGACGACTATTCGAGAGCCAAATCTGTTTTACTGATGACGGAGAAACATGCGAGCTACGCCATCGATTTACTGCAAAGCTTCCAGCAAGCGCAAGCCAAAGTCCCACCTGAACTCGTAGCCCTCGCTCAGGGATTGTCGGATGCTCAGGAAAGCAAGAAGCGAGACCAGGAGCTCTGTCCCCATCTGAAAACCTTGGGATATTGCAAGTAAGTGGCCGTGATCTACTCCACATTCCTGATCCGATCATTGCTTCTTTCCATATAACGTCTTTTCATCATTTCCTCACCCAGCCAAGATGAGTACGCTTGCCCGCACCGGCATCATATTAACCCTTTACTGGACCTTCACAGTAGAGTAGCCGCCATCCCTGAGATCGATCAGTATATAACGGTAAATATATATATGTTATATAAAAATATATATTTTTTTTTCTTATATGTATTTTACTTTCGGGGACATTGCTGTTATACTTAGATCTTTATTTTTATTTTCAGCTGCAGATGGAAGGAAGAGAGCCACAGTATTCATTACTGATGGGTAGGCGGAGCCCCAGATCAGGATGTCACCTCAGATCAAAAGAGTGCTGACTGGCCGGCCCCTCCAGCTCGGGCTCCTCCTACTCAGCTCCAGTCTAAGATTTGAGGTCCAGAGGATGGTTGCTGCTAATGCAGCTCCTCAGAAGATTTTATTATTTTATATTCGACAGGAGACTTGGATCACTAGTTGGTCTAGAGGTCTCAGGGGTACCAGCGCTGCTGTACCCCAACCTCTCCCTTGGCGGATCTGTATTTACTCAAAGTCCCTGCAGAATCCTTGCCGGCCCTGGGGGATGAGGAGAGCTTCCCTGGCGGGACGCAAACCACACGTGCGGTCACTGCGTCCCTCGCCCTGGGGGGAAGCATGGGCACAGCGCCAGAAACCCCTCAGGGTCCCTGTGGCGCTTTGGCTGGTGAGTACTCCACACAAAATTTTATTATTAATGTGTGAGTGCTTTAGCGTCTGATGGCAGCGCTATTACATGTATATCAGTATGCTTCAGCACTGCGGTGACAGCGCTATTACATGTTTATCAATGTATTTCACCAGTCTCTCCCTTGGCGGATCTGTAACTACATAATGGTCCCTGCAGAATCTTGCCGGCCCTGGGGGATGAGGAGAGTTTCCCTGGCGGGGGCGCAAACCACACACTGGGGTCACTGCGCTTCCCGCCCTGGGGGGAAGCATGGGCATAGCGCCAGAAACCCCTGGGGTCCCTGTGGGTTTCGGCTGGTGAGTACTCCACATTTTGGTAAAATGTGTGTGAGTGTTTTAGCGACTGCTGCGGCAGCCGCTGTACATTATACATGCCGATGACTAGTTTTTCTATGTCCGCAGGAGGATGCCTGCAGGACGAGGGAAAAGGAGGGGAGTACGCGCTCTTTTTATTTTTTGAATTTCGCGCCGCTTCTCAGCGCGCGCTTTACTGCAGCCTCCATTTCCGGCTCCTCTACATGGAGCACACGGAGGCAGAGCGCGGCGGCCATTGCTGACAAGCGAGCCCGCCGGGCAGAAGCTTAACCCCTTCACCTCCACAGCGTGGCTATTGCTGATAAAGCGCTGTAGGTTGAAAGCTCCCCGGATCGTATCCTCCCCTCCCGGCTAGAATACGTGTCCAGCTTGGTGAGTCGCTTCTAGCCCGCCGGGCAGAAGCTTAACCCCTTCACCTTCACAGCGCGGGCGCCGTCTGGGGCACTTCTGAGTGACAGATTGCGCTGTCCTGCGGCTGTTCTCGCATAAGGGGCTCGCACACTCTTTTAATATTAATAAAGAGGCTGTGGGGAGTCTGCGACATTAATGCTGCCACTATACGTTTCCGCTGACGATCCTGATGGCGTCGCATAATATTGCGATCGTTTGTGTGTCATTTTTAGTGTCGCTGGTGGCTGCCAATCTGGGCAATCGCATAAGCGATTAGCGATCTCCTTGACAACTTTGGCGGTCATTGCGTTATAAAAAACAGCGCAATTTTTTAGCGATCTTGTGGAACGTTTTCTGTTTAGTGTGGCATGGCTGTCCTGCAGCTGCGACCTTATAAGAGGCGCCTGAGATTCGCACACCCTTTTTCATTATCAAGGTTGTGGGGAGTCAGCTACTTTAACCCCTTCTTAGGAGGTTAACTCTTAATGGGAGACAGCTGGGGTAGCTCTTTCTTAGAGCTTTAACCCTTCAGCGTTTGTTTTTTATTTAAGTACTGCTCTGGTTACTGACAGGTTTATCCTGCCATATACAAAGCAAGGGTATGTCAGAGACCCTCTCCCAGATCCGTTACGGATCAGCCTCGCGTATCTGACACGCAGACCTCGACTCATACACGGTCAGAGGTTCCAATGGTGTCAAAATGAAGGCCTTCACTGGTTTCTATTGATGACCTTTTAGGTTATGGAGTGTCAACTAGATCCTTTCAAGGGAGCGACACAAATCGGTTTTTTCCTTCTCGCTTAGCGAAGAAGTCCGATTCGGTCAAGGAGGATCGGCAGGGACGCCCTGCCTCTCTCAGGGGCCGTACTAAAATTTCTGTGGAAGCCATGTGGACGTTACAGTTACCAGAGGAGGTAACTAGTCGTCCTGGTAAGTCGGCCCGGATGTTGCAAGGGTCGCATGGGTCGCGATGACCTTACAAACTGTATCCGTTTTTCTACGGAGTTATTTGTTAATTGGACCCCTTCTCCTGAAGTGAATGTTCCTTCATTCCAGCTTAGCAAATCTTCCTGGTAAAAGGGGAGACGAGTCTGCAGGACACGCTGGACAGAAGAACGGAGATGGCAACAATTTCCATCTGTGTAGCCGTGGATCATAGATTCGGTATTAAGGATCTAGGTGTACTTGTTAAGTTCCCCTGAGCCGGTTGGACCGTCTAAGGACGGCGTGGCAAGTTTCCCTCTATCAAGGTAGATGGGCTTTTCTAGTTGAAGGATAATGCGTCACTGCTATCCAGGGCGCAATCCTCGGCAGTTACAGTCAGAAGAGCACTGTGACTTGGATGGAACGCAGTTTTCCAACAGGGTTTGCTATCTTTAGCTTAGAAAGTGGTCAGCTATTTGACTGACCTCACGGAGCTGATGCCAAGGCAAAGGCAAAAGAAGCAGCTTTACCGCAGCGCAGAGCTGTGACTTCTGCGTCTGGCAGGACTAGTGCCGATAGTTATCGGCAGTCCTTTTCGGTTCAAGGGATGATCTGACCAACCCTCTGGGGGTTTGTGTCGTCTCTCTCTTTTTAAAAAACAAAAAAAAAAAAAAAGGGGGGAATTCTCAGAAATTCGCATACCCTGGAAACAGAACTTCTGTTAAGGCAGAAGCTGGCAAAAAAAAAAAAAAATTCGCTAAGGCGGACTGACTTCTGACATTCCGTCAGAGCCGAGCATGAAGTCGCTTCGCTCAGTTATGGCAGCCCTGTCGCAGAACGATCAATCGACATTCGCGACGCTTTTGGCATGTTCCCATCGGAAGACCTCACCCAGGTTGTGGCTCGACCATTCGGCTTGGCTTTAACGCCCAGAATTTTTACAACGATTCTGACGCCAAAATTTCATGGCAATCCTTCAAAGACGGGGACTTATGATTCGTCCCTATTTGGACGGCCTTTTCGGTTGTGGCTTCAAAGGAGAAGTCGTCTCTGGAATCGTCGCAGGCAATCCTGTTTTTGAGGATGCATTTCGACATGGTACGGGCGGTGTTGTCCCTACCTCCAGACAAGCAGGCATGTCTGCTCCAGCATGTACAGACTATGAAGTCTGCGACAGCAGTGTCCCTTCGGAAGGTATGCGCCTTCTAGGTCTGACGGTGGCGTCCATGAGGTTTTTTCCGTTTGTCCAATTTCATTCCAGAGCTCTCCATAGGCTCATTCTGAGTCGTTGGGATCAATCGCAAGGTTCGCTGGATTGCAGCGTCATCATCTCTCACAGGGTGCGAGAATCCCTAGGATGGTGGTTATGTCCAGGAGCGTTATCCCTGGGAAAGCTTTTCCTCCCTCCAAAGTGGTCGGTCATAACCACCGATGCCAGCCTGACGGGCTGGGGGGGGGGTGTTTGGAACAATCTCTGGATTCAGGGGGTATGGTCATCGGAAGAGTCTGTTCTTCCGATCAACATCCTGGAATTGAGGGCGATTTTCCTTTGCCTCCAACATTGGACGGTCCCTTTGAGCGGTCTGCCAGTCCGAGTGCAGACAGACAATGCGACGGCTGTCACGTATATCAATCACCAAGGTGGGACAAGGAGTTCCAGACTCATGGTAGAGGTGTCCCGAATTCTGATTTGGGCAGAGGCCAGTGTGCCAGCCATTTCGGCGATTCACATTCCAGGGGTTCAGAATATTACAGCGGACTTTCTCAGTCGCAGAAGGATGGATCCCGGGGAATGGAGCCTCCACCCGGAAGTTTTTGCACTACTGTGCTCTCGCTGGGGAACCCCCCAAGTGGATTTGATGGCATCCAGGTCCAATGCCAAGTTACCGACGTTCATGTCCAGGTACAAGGACCCGAAGGCTGTGGCGGTGGATGCTCTAGTGGCTCAGTGGGATCAGTTCGAGCTGATCTATGTATTCCCGCCGATATCCTTACTTCCTCTAGTACTGCGTCGGATCAGACTAGAGAAAATTCCAGCTATTTTGATAGCTCCAGACTGGCCAAGAAGGGTGTGGTTCTCGACAATAATGTCGCTGTTGGCGGCACCTCCTTTTCCACTCCCTCTTCAACCGGACTTGTTGACTCAGGGGCCCGTTTGTCATCCGGACTTGATGTCTCTGCGTTTGACGGCGTGGCTCTTGAGACCGAAATCTTAACCCGTAGAGGTTTCTCAGCCGAGGTCATTGCTACCCTTCGTGCTGCAAGAAGTCCGGCTACTACTAGGATTTACCACAAAATTTGGGAAACCTTCTTTTCGTGGTGTTTGGGGTCCTCTCGGAACCCGAGAAAATTTTCCATTCCCAACCTGTTGGCTTTTCTACAGCATGGGCTAGACAAGGGTTTGGCAGTCAGCACCCTGAAAGGTCAGATTTCTGCTCTGTCCTTATTGTTCCGGAGAACCATTGCTTCAAATAGAGACGTGCTCTCCTTTTTCCGAGGTATATCTCGTAAGTTTCCGCCGCGGAAGGCGCCCGTGTCTCCTTGGCGGCTCAACCTTGTTTTGGAGGCTCTTCAGCATAAACCTTTTGAGCCTATGGTTTCTGCTAGCCTTTCTTTACTTTCTTGGAAGGTGGCTTTCCTTGTTGCAGTCACTTCCTTGAGGAGAGTTTCTGAGTTGGCAGCTCTTTCTTGTTCGCCTCCTTTTCTGGAGTTTTTTCCGGATCGTGTAGTGCTTCGCACTCGGGGTGATTTTTTGCCTAAAGTGGTATCACAATTTCATGTTAACCAGGATATTGTGTTGCCTTCACTCTGTCCGGATCCGAAGAATGCGAAAGAGCGAGATTTACACACATTGGATTTAGTGCGGGCCTTGAAGTTTTATCTATCTATTACTCAAGGTTTTCGTAAGACGGACTCCCTGTTTGTGGTTCCAGCAGGTCGTCGGCGTGGTCAACGAGCTTCCAAGGATTCTATAGCTCGTTGGATCCGGTCAGCTATTTTTGGAAGCTTACCGCCTTCGGGGTGAATCTTGCCCGATTAAGATTCGAGCCCATTCCACGAGAGCTGTGGCCTCATCGTGGGTTTTTCATCAAGGTGCCTCGGCAGTGCAGCTCTGTCGAGCGGCAACTTGGCGCTCTGTCCACACGTTTACAAGGTTTTATAAAGTGGACGTCAGTGCTTCCGCTGATGCAGCCCTCGGACGTAGGGTCCTGCAGGCAGCTGTAGTTTGAAGTTCTGGATGAACTTGTGTTTAGCGCTGGTTGCGCTTTGTTGTTAAGGTTGTTGGGTTTCTGCCTTTTGTTGGTTTTTCCCACCCTTATTTTTGAACTGCTTTGGGACGTCCCATCAGTAATGAATACTGTGGCTCTCTTCCTTCCATCTGCAGCTGAAACACGGATTTTGGTAAAAACTTACCTGTAAAATCCTTTTCAGCGAAGGAAGGAAGAGAGACACAGCACCCTCCCAAGGCAGAAGTGTGTTGATGTTTTCAGATGCAGCGCGACCCTTATCTGATAGCGATTATCTGGGCTGAGGTCAGCGCGCTAAGGCTCTGTTCCAGCATCGCCAGCTCATCGCAGTAGTCAGGTTCCGTGAGTAGTACCTGGAACTCTGTGGTTTTTGGCTTTCTTTGCATGCATAACCTGTATCTTTGTGTTTTTTCTCTGAAGTTCCTTCAGAAGGGGTTATGTTGCTCAGCTGGTGATCTTGGCTCTTTTCCTAAAAGCTTTGGTACGACTGGAGCTGAGTAGGAGGAGCCCGAGCTGGAGGGGCCAGCCAGTCAGCACTCTTTTGATCTGAGGTGACATCCTGATCTGGGGCTCCGCCTACCCATCAGTAATGAATACTGTGTCTCTCTTCCTTCCTTCGCTGAAAAGGATTTTACAGGTAAGTTTTTACCAAAATCCGTGTTTTTTGCACAGGTCGTTCCTCTCTGTATCGCGGATGCAACTCGATTTCTCGGCCGTGTAGTAACCAAGAACGACCCGTATGTGAAATTCGCGGCAGAACTCAATGAATATTATCAGTCTTTGATGAATAAAATACCGGCGCAGAAGGTGGAACGCAATCACTTGTACGCTATAAGTGACGGCTCGGATTATCACAGGTATTTCACGGATTCAGATACTCGCCCCATATACCCTGTAGAGATGCACAGAAATGCAAAGATTGGAAAAGGAAAAATAAAAAGTGTGGAAGCATACAATGTGGTATTGTACAGCCCTAACCGTAAAGACATTGTGGATAAGTCTCTGCGAGAGACACTGGGGCAATAAGGCATAAGTGGTCATGACACCAGGAGAGAGGAGCTGCCTAAATATTAATGGGGGACTGTTATTTTTAACTTTTCAGCTGCAGATGAAGGAAGGGAGACACACTAGACATTACTAGTGGGTAGGCGGAGCCCAGATGAGATAGACACCTCAGATTAAAAAGAGTGTTGACCGGCCCCTCCAGCTCGGGCTCCTCCTACTCAGCTCTTCAGTTTACAATTTGAGGTCTCAGAGGATGGTCGCTGCTGGAAGACTTGGATCACCAAATGTGGTCTAGAGGTCTCAGGGGTCTCAGCGCTGCTGGACCCCCACCTCTCCCTTGGCGGATCTGTATTACCCTATATGGTGGTCCCTGCAGAACCCTGCCGGCCCGGGGGGTTGAGGATGGCTTCCCTGGCGGGGACGCAAACCGCGCTGCAGGGGTCACTGCGTTCCCCGCCCTGAGGGGAAGCATGGGCAAGCGCCAGAAACCCTGGGGGTCCCTGTGGCGTTTTCGGCTGGTGAGTACTCCACATTTAATATGTGTTTGAGTGTTTTCAGCGACTGCTGCGGCAGTCGCTGTTACAGTATACATGCGGTGACTGTGTGTTTTTTGTCCGCAGGTGGATGCCTGCAGGACATAGGAGCGGGGGAGAGAGGAGCTGCGCGCCTTTTTTATTTGAATTTCGCGCCACTCTGAGCGCGCGCTTTACGGCAGTCTCCTTTACCGGCTTCCCTCATGAAGCACACGGAGGCACAGCGCGGCGGCCATTAGCCGAGTAATGCTGACAGGCTGAAAGCTCCCTCGGACATCGTTCTCCTCCCCTCTCGGCAGCGCTGCACCGCGACCAGCTGGGTGAGTCGCTTCTACCCGTCTAGGGCAGAAGCTTAACCCCTTCACCCCCACAGCGCGGGCGCCTTTCTGAGGCACAAATGGGTGGCAGACTGCGCTGCCTGCAGCTGTTATCTCGTAAGCTCGCACACCTTTTCAATATAAGAGGTTGTGGGGAGTCTGCGACAGTAATACTGCCACTATACGTTCCTGCTAACGACGACGCATACTATGCGATCGTTTGTGTGATCATTTTTAATGTCGCTAGTAGCTGCCAATCTGGGCGATCTCATTAACAACGCATAGGCGATTAGCGATCCCCTTAATGACTTTGGCGGTCATTGCGATTTACAAACAGCGCAATTTTTTAGCGATATTGTAAACGTTTTTTCTTGTTAAGTTTGGCATAGCTGTCCTATAGCTGCTGCCTTATAAGAGGCACTTGGGGCTCGCACACCCTTTTCATTATTAAGGTTGTGGGGAGTCTGCGACTTTAACCCCTTCTTAGGCGGTTAACTCTTAATGGGGGACAGCTGGGGTAGCTCTCTCCTTAAGAGCTTTAACCCTTCAGCGTTTCGTTTTTTCTTTAAGAAACCACACTTTCTAATTACTGACAGGTTTAACCTGCCATAATACTGTGCAACCGTCTCCCAGATCCGCTACAGGACTAGTCTCGCGTATCTGACGCGCAGACCTGGACGGCGTCAAGCGCAGCGGTCGGAGGTTTTCAGTGGTGTCACTGTCTGCGTATGACGCGCAGACCTGGACGCGTCAAGCGCAGCGTCGAGGTTTCAGTGGTGTCAGAATGGGGCCCTCGCTAGTTCTATTGATGGCCTGTTGATTTCTATTATTGAGTGTCAGCTAGATCCTCTCATGTCAGGAAGCGACACAGGCCGGTGCCTTCCTTCCCGCATAACGAAAATGTCCGATTCGGACAAGGAGAATCGGCAGGGACACTCTGCCTCCCTTTTGGGCCGTAAAGAGGTTTTTATTGGAGGCGTTACAGTTACCGAAGGAGGTATCTGGACGTCCTGGTAAGTCGGCCCGGATGTTTTCAATCACGATCAAGCTTTGCCATCACTGGATGAGCTTAATGGGGCAGTGGAGAAGGAACGCCTGTGTCCAGAAAATTGAGACACCGTATCCGTGTTCTACGGAGTTGATGATAATTGGATCCTTCTCCTAAAGTGGATGTCCCTTTATCCCAGCTTAGCAAAATCCTCCTTGTTAAGGGGAAGGCGAGTCTGCAGGACCCGCTGGACAAAAAAAAAAAAACGTAGATGGCAGAAAAATCCATCTGCGAGGCCGCAGGATCATGGATTCGGTATTAAGAATCCATGTGTGCTTGTAAAGTTTCCCTGAACCGGTTGGACCGTCTACGGACGGCGTGGCAGGGTGGATCTCCTCTATAGAGGTAGATTTCCAGTTTTTGGAGGATACTGCATCACTGCTATCCAGGGCGCAATCCTCGGCAGTCACAGTCAGAAGAGCACTGTGCCTTAGACAGTGGACGCAGTTTCCAAACAGGGTTTGCTAGCCTGCAAGGTGGTCAGCTATTTGGACCTGACCTCACGGAGCTGATTGCCAAGGTAAAGGCAAAAGAAACAGCTTTACCGCAGCGCAGAGCTGTGACCTCTGCGTCTGGCAGGACTAGTGCCGGTAGTTGTCGGCGGTCCTTTCGGTCCAGGGGATGATTCAGTCAGCCCTCTGGGGTTCGGGTCGTCTCTCTCTTTTTAAAAAAAAAAGAAAAAAAAAGGGGGGAATTCTCAGAAATTCCGCATACCCTGGAAACAGAACTTCCTTTAAGACAAGCGGGAAGCTGGCAAAAAGCCCGCTAAGGCGGACTGACGCCTGGGTCTCATTCGAGCGCTCTCGAGTGGGGGGTCGTCTATTCCTGTTCAAACCGACTTGGGCTTCCCGCATGTCGGACGCCTGGGTGACACGGGTTGTGTTGGCAGGCTACTTCATAGTCTCTTTTTCGACCCCCAGACAGTTTTTTTGTCAACCTCGCTTTCCGTCAGAGCCCGAGCTTTTTGCCGCTCTGCTGTGGGAGGTAGATTCCCTTCTGCAGAAAGGTGTGGTGGTACCGGTTCTGCCGGAGGGCCGGGGAAGAGGGTTTTATTCTAACCTCTTTCTGGTCCCCAAAAAAGAGGACAAATTTCGGCCCATTCTGGATCTCAAAAGATTGAATCGGCATGTCCACGCCAGGAAATTCCGCATGGAGTCGCTTCGCTCCGTTTTGGCGGCCCTGTCGCAGAACGCTTTTTTGGTGTCAATCGACATTCGCGACGCTTATTTGCACTTCCTAATCGGAAGGGCCCACCATCGCTTCCTTCATTTTGCCATAGGTCAGGGCCATTACCAGTTTGTGGCTCTGCCATTCGGGTTAGCCTCAGCGCCCAGAGTTTTTACAAAAATTCTGGCGCCTCTCATGGCGATTCTTCGAAGGCAGGGGGTTACGATACTTCCCTACCTGGACGACTTTCTGATTGTGGCGTCTTCGAAGGAGGAGGCGGTAACTGCTCGCAATCTATCCCTTCAGCTCCTGGAGGATTTCGGGTGGCTGGTCAATTGGAAGAAGTCGTCTCTGGAACGGTCGCAGTCAATCCTGTTTTTGGGGATGCATTTCACACGGTGCGAGCAGTGGTGTCCCTGCCTCCAGACAAGCAAGCATGTCTCCTTCGACATGCACGGGTTATGAAGTCTTCGACAGCAATGTCCCTGCGAAGCTGTATGCGTCTTCTGGGGTTGATGGTGGCGTCCATGGAAGCACTTCCGTTTGCCCGGTTTCATTCCAGGGCTCTCCAAAGGTTCATTCTGAGCCGTTGGGATCGATCGCAGGTTTTCACTGGATTGCAGTGTCATCATCCCCCACAGGGTACGAGAGTCCATAGGATGGTAGATACGTCCGAAAGAGTTATCCCTGGGAAAGTTCTTCCTCCCTCCGAAGTGGTCGGTCATAACCACCGATGCCAGCCTGACGGGCTGGGGGGGGGGGGGGGGGTCTGGAACGGTCTTTGGACTCAGGGAGTATGGTCGTCGGATGAGTCTGTCTTGCCGATCAACATCCTGGAATTGAGGGCGATTTTTTCTTTGCCTCCAACACTGGACGGTCCCTTTAAGCGGTCTGCCAGTCCGAGTGCAGACGGACAATGCGACGACTGTCGCATATATCAACCACCAAGGCGGGACTGGGAGTTCCAAGCTCATGGTGGAGGTATCTCGTATTCTAGTATGGGCAGAGACCAGAGTGCCAGCTATCTCTGCGATCCACATTCCGGGAGTTCAGAATGCCACGGTGGACTTTCTCAGTCGCGAGAAGATGGATCCCGGAGAATGGAGTCTTCATCCGGAAATGTTTGCACTGCTGTGCTCCCGTTGGGGAACTCCCCAAGTGGATCTGATGGCATCCAGGTTCAATGCCAAGTTACCGACTTTCATGTCCAGGTACAAGGATCCGAAGGCTGTGGCGGTGGTTGCTCTAGTGGTTCCGTGGGACCAATTCGAGCTAATCTATGTTTTCCACCGATTTCCTTACTCCCCCTGGTGTTACGTCGGATCAGACTAGAGAGAATCCCGGCTATGTTGATAGCCCCAGATTGGCCAAGGAGGACGTGGTTCTCGACACTGGGGTCGCTCCTGGCAGCGCCACCATTTATACTTCCTTTCCGCTTGGACCTGTTAACCCAAGGGCCCGTTGGTCATCCGGACCTGATGTCTCTGCGTTTGAGACGTGGTTCTTGAGACCGAAATATTGATCCGTCAAGGTTTTTCAGCCGAAGTCATTGCCACTTTGCGAGCTGCCAGAGGTCCGGCTACTACTAGGATTTACCACTTGGGAAGCCTTCTTTTCGTGGGTGTTCGGGTTCTTCAAGGAACCCGAGGATTTTTTCCATTCCCAATTTGTTGGTTTTCCTAAAATTCGGGTTGGACAAAGGGTTTGGCAGTGAGCACCCTGAGGGGTCAGGTTTCTGCTCTGTCCTTGCTGTTCCGAAAGGCTATCGCCTCACGTAGGGACGTACGTTCCTTTTTTCGCGGAGTAACCCGCCAGTTTCCGCCGCGGAAGACGCCTGTGTCTCCTTGGCGCCTCAATCTTGTTTTTGGAGGCTCTTCAACACGGGCCTTTTGAGCCTATGGACTCTGTTAGTCTTTCTTTGCTCTCTTGGAAGGTTGCCTTCCTAGTGGCGGTCACCTCTTTGAGAAGGATTTCTGAGTTGGCGGCTCTTTCTTACTTGCCTCCTTTTCTGGAGTTTCACCCGGATCGTGTAGTGCTTCGCACACGGGGCGACTTTCTACCTAAGGTGGTGTCGCAATTTCATCTTAACCAGGATATTGTGTTGCCCTCCCTTTGTCCGGGACCGAGTAATGCGAAGGAACGGGCCTTGCACACATTGGATTTGGTGCGGGCTTTGAAGTTCTATTTGTCTGTTACCCAAAGTTTTCGGCAGTCGGACTCCCTGTTTGTGATTCCAGCAGGTCGTCGACGTGGTCAACGGGCTTCCAAGGATTCTATAGCTCGTTGGATCCGGTCGCCATTTTGGAGGCTTACCGACTTAAAGGTGAACCTTGCCCGATTAAGGTTCGAGCTCATTCCACGAGAGCTGTGGGCTCATCGTGGGCTTTCCATCAAGGGGCCTCGGCAGCTTAGCTTTGCTGGGCGGCGACCTGGCGCTCCGTCCACACCTTTACAAGATTTTATAAGGTGGACGTTAGTGCTTCCGCTGATGCAGCCTTAGGACGTAGGGTCCTGCAGGCGGCTGTAGTTTAAAGTTCTAGTTAACTTGTATTTGGCGCCTGTTGCGCATTTATCAAGGTTGTTGGGATTCTGCCTCTTTTGGTTTTTTCCCACCCTTAATTTTTGGACTGCTTTGGGACGTCCCACTAGTAATGTCTAGTGTGTCTCCCTTCCTTCATCTGCAGCTGAAAGACGGATTTTGGTAAGAACTTACCTGTAAAATCCTTTTCAGCGAAGAAGGAAGGGAGACACACAATCCTCCCATGGCAGAAGTGTGTTGTTGTTTTTCAGATGCGGCGTGACCCTTCTCTGATAGCGATTATCTGGGCTGAGGTCGACACGCTAAGGCTCTGTTCCAGCATCGCCAGCTCATCGCAGTGGTCAGGTCCAGTGAGTAGTACCTGGAACTGTGTGGTTTTTGCCTACATGCATGCATAACCTGTATTTTTGTGTTTTATTCTCTGAAGTCAGAAGGGGTTATGTTGCTCCGCTGGTGATATTGCTCTTCCTTAAGCTTGGTACAACTGGAGAGCTGAGTAGGAGGAGCCCGAGCTGGAGGGGCCGGTCAACACTCTTTTTAATCTGAGGTGTCTATCTCATCTGGGCTCCGCCTACCCACTAGTAATGTCTAGTGTGTCTCCCTTCCTTCTTCGCTGAAAAGGATTTTACAGGTAAGTTCTTACCAAAATCCGTCTTTTTGCTTTACAACAGGGTTCAAGTCCTATCTACAAAAACCATGGACAGCGTCTCCTTTGCGCACGTGCAGTACATCGATGATGGGAAAACCGACGAGATTCCAGTTCACACTTTGTTCCTGCTGCCACCTGCGTTTCAGTCTCTCCCGCCACAATTCAGAGAATTTATTGTGTGTAGGTTGAAACCTATTGACAGCGAGGACAAGTGGGACCCGAAAGTGAGTTGTGATACTTTTTGCTATGCGCATGATATAATTTTACATGAATTGGTCCAAACACATCAGATGCCAGCATTTATAGCGTTAGTGCCGCCATGTAGAACGCTGGATGTTCCCACATTTTTACACTTCTTTACCTTTGCAGCCCGGGAACCATGTTTGAAGTGTTACATCTTTGCTTTGTGTTAGGTGACGAGAATTCTTGCCAGGAGTATCCGAGGAAAGCAGCACAGAGCCAAAGTCGTTCTTTATCTTGGAGGAACATATTGGCTAGATACTATGGTGAGGACGACAAATCTGGGTGTATATATTCAGTTCCTTGTGGCATGACCGTAGCATTTCTGATGCATACTGATAAGTACCAGCAGATTGGGCAAGTGTAAATTAAAGGGAACCTCTCCGGAGATCCATGCTGCCCGAACCACAGAAACATGAATCAGCCGTGTATATTATACTCTTGCTCTGCAGCTTTTGGGAAAAAAAAGAACATCAACCAAGCTCGATGTGTCTCAGATGACCAGTCGAAGAGGACTCGGTCCCTAACAGGGAGAGATCTTCCTTTCTGGAGACGCGGGATGGAGAGAAGATGTGCTGCCTACTATTATTTTTATGCCTACGTAAACTATCTAATCAGCCGACAAATGAGCGCTTTGCTTGTTCGTCTGGCGATTCACATCATGTTTTCTGGTTCTGATCTTCCTTATGAACGCTCGTACACCCATTATTGCCCTGTGTAAATGGACCTTTACTTTTTTATTAACCCCATAATGAAACCCTTGACCTGTCATTGCAGGTGCAGGTGACCCCATTGTCCAATCTGTCATGTGTCTATGACCTGAATGTGCGGCAGGAAATCCTGTCTACAGGACTGGGCGCAGATAACCCCCAGCACATTGTACGACTGAAAGCTTTGCTGGAACATGGTGGATCCTCCCCAGTAGCTGAGAATAGGTTTGTAATTGAAGTAAAACACTCAAATCATATGTGTCCTCAGCCTCAAGGATGTGGCGTGGTCCCTCGCATCGCATTAGTCATGTGCAGTATGGGACTTGTATATGGGCGCTTCACGTTCTACCTTCTTCTCTTTTGTTTTTTTTTACAGTGAAGAAATAGAGAATGACAAAGCCCCTGAGAAGTCTACAGAAGACGTCAGCCCACCTACTGCTTCATGCCTGGTGATAGCAGATACTGGTATGCTCCTATCGTTCATGTCCGTGCGTTTATAAGTTCATCACCCTTCTCCATATGAGGTGGACGTTGAGCGACATTGTAGGTCGGATTTTATTTTTATTTTTTCAGACAATGATTGTCACAATGTTGTCAGTGTCCCACATCTATCACCCTCCTCTGATGAAGAAAGAGAACAGCTTAAAGAAGTTGACGGTCAGAGAGACCCAGAGGCTCCGAGGACCCCCCTCTCAGCAAGGTTTGTTACGTGTGTGCAGCAGAAAGTTGTCTTGAGTTATTCCCAGAATCGCATTATTTTTCACAAAGCATCTCTCTGCATTTACCTTACGTAGCTGAATGGGTGGTCCTGTTATCTGCTAAAGCTACATTTCCCTGTAACAGGTGTCCAATCGGCCTATATAAATGATTGTTGGTGGCAGGCAGTGGTTACTTTTGTTTTATTTATATGTACATATATATATATATATATTTCAGCTGCAGAATGGAAGGGAGGGAGACACAGGAATTCATTACTGATGGGTAGGCGGAGCCCCAGACCAGGATGTCACCTCAGATCAAAAGCGTGCTGACTGGCTGGCCCCTCCAGCTCGGGCTCCTCCTACTCAGCTCCAGTCTAAGATTTGAGGTCCAGAAGGATGGTCGCTGCTAATGCAGCTCCTCAGAAGATTTTATTATTTTATATTCGGACAGGAGACTTGGATCACTAGTTGGTCTAGAGGTCCTCAGGGGTACCAGCGCTGCTGTACCCCAACCTCTCCCTTGGCGGATCTGTATTTACTCAAAGTCCCTGCAGAATCCTTGCCGGCCCTGGGGGATGAGGAGAGCTTCCCTGGCGGGACGCAAACCACACGTGCGGTCACTGCGTTCCTCGCCCTGGGGGGAAGCATGGGCACAGCGCCAGAAACCCCTGAGGGTCCCTGTGGCGCTTTGGCTGGTGAGTACTCCACACAAATTTTTTATTATTATTATGTGTGAGTGCTTTAGCGTCTGAGTGAGCAGCGCTATTACTTGTATGTCAGTATGCTTCAGCGCTGCTGTGACAGCGCTGTTACAAGTAGATGTGTAGTGATTTTTTGTCCGCAGGCAGATAGCTGCAGGACAGAGAGGGAGCAGGAGCGGGGGAGTTCGCGCTCATTATTTGAGCTAGCAGGGGGCGTGGCCTATCGATTCCCGGTCTTCTGAGCAGGAAGACGCGTGCTCTGGCGTTTCTCCTGCGACTCCCTCACTGTGGCGGCCATTACACAGGCTCCTGGGCTCCTCAGACCGCTCCTCTCCTCATAAGACACCACGGCCAGCTGGGTGAGTGCTGATTCCTCACCCCGCAGCGCAGCGATCGCTATCCTGCAGCTGCAGTCTCATTAGAGACATAAAATTGGCTGGGGCTCACACTTCATATATTATATATTGTGGTGAGTTTGCAATATTAACCCCTCTGAGGGTTATTTTTACCAGCTAAATTTTTTGACTGAATACCGCTGGGGTAACCCTGCCTGGTGAAGCGTTAACCCTTCAGCGTTTAAAAAAAAAAAAAAAACGCATAGTTTTTTGCTGGTATTACCGCTTTGACCTGCTCATACAGGTGAGACATGTCTGAACAGAGTTCAGATGCTGCGGACCACGTCCCAGTGCCATTACGGCAATCAGATACGCAGACCTCCACAGCGTCTAGCGCTGCGGTCGACAGCGGTGAAAAATTGGACGATATCGCTCGATCGATCAACAACTTGTCTGACCTTTTAGGTCAATATATGTCTGCTAATTCCTCTCAGAGGAAGCGACGCAGGCCGTTACCGGCTTCTACACGGAACGAGTCAGATGTATCTGATATTGGGCAGAGTTCCCCTTTAAATTCGGATGGAGAAATATCCGATTCAGATGCGGACGAGCCGCAGGGGCGTTCCTCTATGGCGAAGCGTACGGAGGCATTAATTGAAGCCATGAGAGATATATTACAGTTACCGGAGGAGGTAACTAGTCGTCCTGGTAAATCAGCACGCATGTTCCAGGAGTCCCGTGCTTCGCGTACAACATTGCCAGCTCTGGATGAGCTTAATAGTGTAATAGAGGAGGAACGTCTGTGTACAGATAAGCGTTTTCATGGAACGCATTTCTTTGATACACTTTATCCTTGCTCTGCGGAGTTAAAGGCTAATTGGACTTCTGCTCCTGAAGTGGATGTGTCTTTATCTCAGCTTAGTAAATCCTCACTACTCCCTATTAGGGAAAAGCGAGCTTACAGGAGCCTTTGGATAGAAAACGGAATTGGCGGCCAAAAGCAAGCTATGAGGCTGCGGGTCATGGATTCCGAGCGGTGCTAGGATCCATGTGTGCTGCTAGAGCTTCTCTAGGCTGGTTGGCACGTCTGAAGACGGAGTTGCAAATGAATCTCCGTTATCTGAGATACGGGAAACTTGTGAATGGTTAGAAACGGCAGCCTGTTATATCTTTGATGCCGGTCTGGATACGGCCCATCTCTGCTGGCCAAAGCTCAAGCTTCAGCGGTCACAGTCAGAAGAGCTTTATGGCTCAGACAGTGGGCCGGGGACGCAGTTTCCAAACAAGGGTGTTGGCCTTACCTTACAAGGGTGGCCATCTTTTTGGATCCGACCTCACAGAGCTGATTTCCAAGGCTAAGGCGAAGGAATCAGCATTACCACAGCGTAGGGCCATGGCCTCGGTGTCCAGTAAGCCGGTGTCTATAGTGGTCGGCGGTCCTTTCGGGGCCGAGGACGATCTAGTCACTCCTCGTGGGGATCGGGTCGTCCTTCCTTCTCAGGAAAGAAATCCTCTCAGAAAAACTCGTACTCCCTGGAAGCAGAGTTTCCGTCAGGACAAGCGGGAACTTGACAAGAAGCCCGCAAAGTCGGATTGACGCCAGGGGTCCACTCGAGGATTCTCGAGTGGGGGGTCGCCTGCTTCTTTTCAAGGCGACTTGGATGGCTCGCGTTCCAGATTCTGGGTAACGCGGATAGTGTCGGCAGGCTATTTCATAGAGTTTGCCTCTCGACCCCCAAATGTTTTTTGTCAATCTCGCGTTCCGTCGGAACCCGAGTTTGTTGTCGCTCTACAGCGAGAGGTCGAATCTCTGCTACAAAAGGGTGTAGTGATACCGGTTCCGTCAGAGGACCGAGGGAAAGGTTTTTATTCCAACCTTTTTGTAGTTCCCAAAAAGGAGAACAAATTTCGCCCGATTCTGGATCTCAAGCGATTAAACCGGCATGTCCATGCCCGGAAATTTCGCATGGAGTCGCTTCGCTCCGTTGTGGCAGCTCTGTCACAGAACGATTTTCTGGTGTCAATCGACATTCGCGACGCCTATTTGCATATTCCCATCGGAAAGGCTCATCAGCGCTTTCTTCGATTTGCCATAGGTCAGAATCATTACCAGTTCGTGGCTCTGCCGTTCGGCTTAGCCTCAGCGCCAAGGGTCTTTACAAAAATTCTGGCGCCCTCATGGCAATCCTTCGAAGACAGGGGATTACGATTCTTCCTTATCTGGACGATCTTTTGATAGTGGCTTCCTCGGAAGAGGAGGCAGTGACGGCTCGGGATTTGTCTCTTCAGTTTCTGAAGGACTTCGGTTGGCTAGTCAATTGGGAGAAGTCGTCCCTGGAACCATCGAGGACAATCCTCTTTTTGGGAATGCATCTCGACACGTTTCGGTCGGTAGTTTCCCTACCACCAGACAAACAGTCATGTCTTCTTCGACATGTACAGATTATGAAATCCTCAACGGCAATGTCCCTACGGAAGTGTATGCGTCTTCTGGGACTGATGGTGGCGTCCATGGAGGCAATTCCTTTTGCCCAGTTCCATTCCAGGACTCTCCAAAGGTTCATCTTGAGTCGATGGAACCGGTCGCAATCGCTGGATTGCAGTGTCACTATTTCTCGCGCGGTGCGGGATTCTCTAGAATGGTGGTTACGTCCAGGGGCATTCTCCCTGGGAAAGTCTTTCCTCCCTCCGAAGTGGTCAGTCATAACCACCGATGCCAGCCTGACGGGCTGGGGGGGTGTTTGGAACAATCTCTGGATTCAGGGGGTAATGGTCATCGGAAGAGTCTGTTCTTCCGATCAACATCTTGGAATTGAGGGCGATTTTCCTTTGCCTCCAACATTGGACGGTTCCTTTGAGCGGTCTGCCAGTCCGAGTGCAGACAGACAATGCGACGGCTGTCGCGTATATCAATCACCAAGGTGGGACAAGGAGTTCCAGACTCATGGTAGAGGTGTCCCGAATTCTGATTTGGGCAGAGGCCAGTGTACCAGCCATTTCGGCGATTCATATTCCAGGGGTTCAGAATATTACAGCGGACTTTCTCAGTCGCAGAAGGATGGATCCCGGGGAATGGAGCCTCCACCCGGAAGTTTTTGCACTACTGTGCTCTCGCTGGGGAACCCCCCAAGTGGATTTGATGGCATCCAGGTCCAATGCCAAGTTACCGACGTTCATGTCCAGGTACAAGGACCCGAAGGCTGTGGCGGTGGATGCTCTAGTGGCTCAGTGGGATCAGTTCGAGCTGATCTATGTATTCCCGCCGATATCCTTACTTCCTCTAGTACTGCGTCGGATCAGACTAGAGAGAATTCCAGCTATTTTGATAGCTCCAGACTGGCCAAGAAGGGTGTGGTTCTCGACAATAATGTCGCTGTTGGCGGCACCTCCTTTTCCACTCCCTCTTCAACCGGACTTGTTGACTCAGGGGCCCATTTGTCATCCGGACTTGATGTCCCTGCGTTTGACGGCGTGGCTCTTGAGACCGAAATCTTGACCCGTAGAGGTTTCTCAGCCGAGGTCATTGCTACCCTTCGTGCTGCAAGAAGTCCGGCTACTACTAGGATTTACCACAAAATTTGGGAAACCTTCTTTTCGTGGTGTTTGGGGTCCTCTCGGAACCCGAGAAAATTTTCCATTCCCAACCTGTTGGCTTTTCTGCAGCATGGGCTAGACAAGGGTTTGGCAGTCAGCACCCTGAAAGGTCAGATTTCTGCTCTGTCCTTATTGTTCCGGAGAACCATTGCTTCGAATAGAGACGTGCTCTCCTTTTTCCGAGGTATATCTCGTAAGTTTCCGCCGCGGAAGGCACCCGTGTCTCCTTGGCGGCTCAACCTTGTTTTGGAGGCTCTTCAGCATAAACCTTTTGAGCCTATGGTTTCTGCTAGCCTTTCTTTACTTTCTTGGAAGGTGGCTTTCCTTGTTGCAGTCACTTCCTTGAGGAGAGTTTCTGAGTTGGCAGCTCTTTCTTGTTCGCCTCCTTTTCTGGATTTTTTTCCGGATCGTGTAGTGCTTCGCACTCGGGGTGATTTTTTGCCTAAAGTGGTGTCACAGTTTCATGTCAACCAGGATATTGTGTTGCCTTCATTCTGCCCGGATCCGAAGAATGTGAAAGAGCGAGCTTTACACACATTGGATTTAGTGCGGGCCTTGAAGTTTTATCTATCTATTACTCAAGGTTTTCGTAAGACGGACTCCCTATTTGTGGTTCCAGTCGGTCGTCGGCGTGGTCAACGAGCTTCCAAGGATTCTATAGCTCGTTGGATCCGGTCAGCTATATTGGAAGCTTACCGTCTTCAGGGTGAATTTTGCCCGATTAAGATTCAAGCCCATTCCACGAGGGCTGTGGCTTCATCGTGGGCTTTTCACCAAGGTGCTTCGGCAGTGCAGCTCTGCCGGGCGGCAACTTGGCGCTCTGTCCACACGTTTACGAAGTTTTATAAAGTGGACGTCAGTGCTTCCGCTGATGCAGCCCTCGGACGTAGGGTCCTGCAGGCAGCTGTAGTTTAAAGTTCTGGATGAACTTGTGTTTAGCGCTGGTTGCGCTTTGTTGTTAAGGTTGTTGGGTTTCTGCCTCTTGTTGGTTTTTTCCCACCCTTATTTTTGAACTGCTTTGGGACGTCCCATCAGTAATGAATTCCTGTGTCTCCCTCCCTTCCATTCTGCAGCTGAAACACGGATTTTGGTAAGAACTTACCGGTAAAATCCTTTTCAGCGAAGGAAGGGAGGGAGACACAGCACCCTCCCAAGGCAGAAGTGTGTTGATGTTTTCAGATGCAGCGCGACCCTTATCTGATAGCGATTATCTGGGCTGAGGTCAGCGCGCTAAGGCTCTGTTCCAGCATCGCCAGCTCATCGCAGTAGTCAGGTTCCGTGAGTAGTACCTGGAACTCTGTGGTTTTTGGCTTTCTTTGCATGCATAACCTGTATCCTTGTGTTTTTTTCTCTGAAGTTCCTTCAGAAGGGGTTATGTTGCTCCGCTGGTGATCTTGGCTCTTTTCCTAAAAGCTTTGGTACGACTGGAGCTGAGTAGGAGGAGCCCGAGCTGGAGGGGCCAGCCAGTCAGCACTCTTTTGATCTGAGGTGACATCCTGATCTGGGGCTCCGCCTACCCATCAGTAATGAATTCCTGTGTCTCCCTCCCTTCCTTCGCTGAAAAGGATTTTACCGGTAAGTTCTTACCAAAATCCGTGTATATATATATAAATATAACACAAAAGAGACCATTGCTTGCCACCAACAATCATATATATATATTTATATATATATATATATTCCATGGTTTGCAATCAGAGGTGTATATACCATACTCTCACTGTGAGTTGTCCAATAACCAGCCTTGTAGTGGAAGCAGCTGCAGCCTCGTCCATCACTCATCAGTCAGTTGCATAATTGTCCTGAATATTGGAGGCAGCTGGGTTGCATCCCCTGACATACTTATGGCAGCGGTGGGATCTGTGTGACCCACCACCTTCCCCCTTGTCATCCTTGACATATCCTTAGACTCAATGATGTGACACGGTGCCTTGTATCGCATTAGTCATGTGCACTGTGGGTCTTGTACATGGAGCTGCATGTTCTACTTTCTCTCATTTTTAACAGTGCAGGGATAGAGAATGACGAACCGCCTGATAAGTCTACAGAAGACGTCAGCCCACCTACTGCGCCATGCCTGGGGATAGCAGATGCTGGTATGCTCCTTTCTTACATGTCCGCGTGTGTATAGGTTTATCACCCTCCTCCATAGGAAGTGGACGTTCAGCGACGTTGCAGGTCAGAACTTAGTTTTATTTATTTTTTTAGACCATGATGGTCACAAGGTTGTCAGTGATCCACATCTATCACCTCACTCTGATGAAGGAGAACAACTTAAAGAAGTTGTTGGTCAGAGAGACCCAGAGGCTCCGAGGACCCCCCTCTCAGCAAGGTTTGTTATGTGTGTACAGCAAAAAGTTGTTTTGGGTTATTCCCAGAATCGCATTGTTTTTCACAAAGCATCTCTCTGCATTCACCTTACGTAGCTGAATGGGTATTCTTATCTGCTAAAGCTACATTTCCCAGCAACGCTTCACTAAAGTGCTGCAGGTCCCCCTCTCCCACCTCCTGTGTGACCCTGACTACCTCCACTAATCTGAGTTATCATCAAGTTTATCTAAGTGAGCCATCTACATCGCTATAGCTGCCTGTGTGGTTTTACACCAATGTTAGCTAGAGCTGGTTATAGCAGAGCTCTACTCTAATGCACTTCTCCACTGCAAAGCTTGTAATTACTAGGCAGTGTAGAGTTGCATTTCAGTGATGTGAAACTGCAAATGCTGTTTTGTTGATGCATACGGTAGAGGACTATCTTCTGACATATGCATCAACAGAGCAGCATTTGCAGTTTCAAATCATTAATCTCTAGGCAGCAAACAACATACACAACTCCACTCCTCTCCTTTCAGTCCCCTCTATCCACAGCTGTATATCCCTAACCCCATCCTACAGTGTATAAATGCTCTTAGCCCTTCTATATACTGCCCCATCTTGTAGTACACCACTCCTCTCAGCCCCTTATGTACTGTGCCATTCTGCAGTATATCACTTCTGTCAGCCCCTTCTATATACTGTCCCATTCCCAGTATATCACATCACTCCTCTTAGCCCCCTATATCCAGCACCATGACGAAGTACACAATGCCTCTCGGTCCCTCTATATGTAGTTCGATCCTGCAGTGCACCACTCCTCTTAGCCCTTCTGTATATAGCCCCATCCTGAGGTATATCACGCCTCTTAACTCTCTATACACAGCTCCGTCATGTAGTACATTACTTATCTCAACCCCTCTTTACACAGTGCTATCCTGCAGTGCATTTCTCCTCTCAAAACCCCTCCATGAGCAGCGTAATGCTGTAGAACATCGTTTCCCTCAGCCCCTGCATACACATCCCCATCTTGCATTACATATCTCCTCGATTCACAGCCCTATGCTGCAGTGCATTGCTTTCTATAAGCCCCTCTATACAGCGCTCCATTCTGCAATACATCACTCCTTTATACACACCTCCATCCTGCAGTACATCGCTCATCTTCACCCCATTATATTGAGCCCCATCCTGCACAATATCTCTGCTTTCAGCCTCTCTCTATACAAAGCCCCATTCTGCAATACATCACTCCCCTCAGCTCCATCATGCAGTACATTGCTACGATACGATACGATACACTTTATTGATCCTGGGGGGAAATTACAGAAAAGAGTAGCTGCTGCTGCAATGGGCTGCCAGTAACACCGGCGCCTTGTTATATCCTCTGACTTGCAGAGAGCAGACAGACACGTCTGCTCACTCCGAAGTCTAGAGGCAACTCAACCCTTCTGTGCACAGCACAATCCTGCAGTACATGGCTTCTCTCAGCCACTCTATACACAGCCCCATCCTGCAGTACATCACTTTTCTCCTATATTCACAGTCTCATCCAGCAGTATACCACTTCTCTCAGCCTCATGTTGCAGTACTTCACTTCTGTCTGCCCCTCTATACAGAGCTCCATCCTGCATTACATCACTTTTTTCACCTCCCTATATGTGATCTTATCCTGCAGTACATCACTCCTGCTCTATACGCAGCCTCATCCTGCAGTTCATCGCTCACCTCAGCTCTTCTATATTCGTCCCCATCCTGCGTAATCTCTCCCCTCAGTACCTCTATACAGAGCCCCATCTTGCAGTATATCACTCATTTCCTTTCCCTTCGTTAACACTGATTATTGAGCGGCATAGTGAGAGGAGGTATAAATACTTTCTTGCTTTTAGTTTGTATCCGGTAATTAAATGGTTTGAGAAGGACGACACTGTGATCCTGACTGTAAAGCTGCCACAAGCGATCGATCCCAAGTGCACGTTCTACAGCGACCGACTGGTGTTCAGGTAATATAAAGTGACTCCGTGAGCCCGTCTGTGCAGCAAAAAGAGCACTCCGTCCAAAAGGGGCATAATGTACAACAAATACCACCAAAAAGAGAATCCCTGTGTCGCCTTCCTCTCCACCGGGAATCGGTGTTCCTCGGAGTGCTCCTTTACTCTGGTGTCATTACTTGGTTAATCGTCTCTTTGCACACTTTTGCTTCATTTTTGTTGAGTTTGTTTCGTAGTTTTACAACGTTGCCGTATGTCTTGCAGTTGCAATGCCGGAGGAAAACACTACATGGCAGATATGGATCTCTACAAGGATATTGTGCAGGATAAATCCACATGCAAACTGAAGAACGGAGAAGCCGTAATCACTATCCAGAAGAGCAAAGCGGAAGTGTGGAGCAGGTTACTGAGACACAAGGTGCGTTACTGGAGAGGGACATTCCTGCTCAGCTTGTAGGGTCCCCACTTCTTATTTCACATCCTGCTTTCTTTGCAGCATCCAAACGTCAGCTTTGATTTTGATCATTTAGGAGACTCTGAAGACGACAAGGTGTTCTGGTCAGGTACGTCCCGAATTCTCATGTGATGACGGTCCTGTCATCTTATTTGTGCAGCGTTAGATGCATTAAGCCTTACCTGTTCAGTAGCCGCTCAGTCCGCCGACTTCCCGGTTGGTTTACGGGTGAGTGGACGCTCCGGCTTCACTGACCGTTCAGGCCAACAGCAATGTCACCGGCTTGAATGTGTGTGCCCCCGATGCTGACCACCTCCTATGATAGAAGAATAGGAAGGAGGTGCACACAGCTTGTAGAAAAGGGGAGGTGATAGCTGAACGGGACGTATCCAAGAGAGTGGAAGTCAAACCAGCTGCACTCTCAATCATGTGCAAAAATATTTAATATATGAAAATATTAACACCACATTGAAAAGACAAAAAAAAATGTATGTATATATTTCAGCTGCAGATGAAGGAAGAGAGCCACAGTAATTCATTACTGATGGGTAGGCGGAGCCCCAGATCAGGATGTTACCTCAGATCAAAAGAGTGATGACTGGCTGGCCCCTCCAGCTCGGGCTCCTCCTACTCAGCTCCAGTCTAAGATTTGAGGTCCAGAGGATGGTCGCTGCTAATGCAGCTCCTCAGAAAATTTTATTATTTTAATATTCGGACAGGAGACTTGGATCACTAGTTGGTCTAGAGGTCTCAGGGGTATCAGCGCTGCTGTACCCCAACCTCTCCCTTGGCGGATCTGTATTTACTCAAAGTCCCTGCAGAATCCTTGCCGGCCCTGGGGGATGAGGAGAGCTTCTCTGGCGGGAACGCAAACCACACGTGCGGTCACTGCGTTTTTCGCCTGGAGGGAAGCATGGGCACTGCGCCAGAAACCCCTGAGGGTCCCTGTGGCGCCTTGGCTGGTGAGTACTCCACACAAATTTTAATAATAATTATGTGTGAGTGCTTTAGCGTCTGAATGAGCAGCGCTATTACTAATGTCAGCGTTACTATGTCAGTATGCGTCAGCGCTGCTGTGACAGCGCTAATACATGTAATGTCAGTATGTTTCAGCGCTACTGTGACAGCGCTACTACATGTAATGTCAGTATGCTTCAACGCTGCTGTGACAGCGCTACTACATGTAAAGTCAGTATGCTTCAGCGCTACTGTGACAGCGCTACTACATGTAAATGTCAGTAAGCTTCAGCGCTGCTGTGACAGCGCTACTACATGTAAAGTCAGTATGCTTCAGCGCTGCTGTGACAGCGCTACTACATGAAGATGTGGTGATTTTTTGTCCGCAGGCAGATAGCTGCAGGACAGAGAGGGAGCAGGAGCGGGGAGAGTTCGCGCTCATTATTTGAGCTAGCAGGGGGCGTGGCCTAGCGATCCCGGTCTTTTGAGCAGGAAGACGCGCGCTCTGGCTTTTCTCCTGCGACCCCCTCACTGTGGCGGCCATTATTCAGGCTCCTGGGCTCCTCGGACCGCTCCCCTCCTCATATAGACACCACGGCCAGCTGGGTGAGTGTGGATTCCTCACCCCGCAGCGCAGCGATCGCTATCCTGCAGCTGCAGTCTCATCAGAGACATAAAAATTGGCTGGGACTCACAAATATATATATATTTTGGTGAGTTTGCAATATTAACCCCTTTGAGGGTTATTTTTACCTGCTAAATTTGCTGACTGAATACCGCTGGGGTAACTCTGCTTGGTGGAGCGTTAACCCTTCAGCGTTTGAAAAAAAAAAAAAAAAAAAAAACCGCATAGTTTTTTGCTGGTATTACCGCTTTGACCTGCTCATACAGATGAGACATGTCTGAACAGAGTTCAGATGCCGCGGATCACGTCCCAGTGCCATTGCGGCAATCAGATACGCAGACCTCCACAGCGTCTAGCGCTGCGGTCGACAGCGGTGGAAAATTGGATGATATCGATCGATTAATAACTTAACTGACCTTTTAGGTCAATATGTGTCTGCTAATTCCTCTCAGAGGAAGCGACGCAGGCCGTTACCGGCCTCTACACGGAGCGAGTCAGATGTATCTGATATTGGGCAGAGTTCCCCTTTAAATTCGGATGGAGAAATATCCGATTCAGATGCGGACGAGCCGCAGGGGCGTTCCTCTATGGCGAAGCGTACGGAGGCATTAATTGAAGCCATGAGAGATATATTACAGTTACCGGAGGAGGTAACTAGTCGTCCTGGTAAATCAGCACGCATGTTCCAGGAGTCCCGTGCTTCGCGTACAACATTGCCAGCTCTGGATGAGCTTAATAGTGTAATAGAGGAGGAACGTCTATGTCCAGTTAAGCGTTTTCATGGAACGCATTTCTTTGATACACTTTATCCTTGCTCTACGGAGTTAAAGGCTAATTGGACCTCTGCTCCTGAAGTGGATGTGTCTTTATCTCAGCTTAATAAATCCTCACTACTCCCTATTAAGGGAAAAGCGAGCTTACAGGAGCCTTTGGATAGAAAGGCAGAATTGGCGGCAAAAGCAAGCTATGAGGCTGCGGGTCATGGATTTCGAGCAGTGCTAGGATCCATGTGTGCTGCTAGAGCTTCTCTAAGCTGGTTGGCCGTCTGAAGACGGAGTTGCAAAATGAATCTCCGTTATCTGAGATACGGGAAACTTGTGAATGGTTAGAAACGGCAGCCTGTTATATCTTTGATGCCGGTCTGGATACGGCATCTCTGCTGGCCAAAGCGCAAGCTTCAGCGGTCACAGTCAGAAGAGCTTTATGGCTCAGACAGTGGGCCGGGGACGCAGTTTCCAAACAAGGGTTGTTGGCATTACCTTACAAGGGTGGCCATCTTTTTGGATCCGACCTCACAGAGCTGATTTCCAAGGCTAAGGCAAAGGAATCAGCATTACCACAGCGAAGGGCCATGGCCTCGGTGTCCAGTAAGCCTGGTGTTTATAGTGGTCGGCGGTCCTTTCGGGGCCGAGGACGATCTAGTCACTCCTCGTGGGGATCGGGTCGTCCTTCTTTCTCAGGAAAGAAATCCTCTCAGAAAACTCGTACTCCCTGGAAGCAGAGTTTCCGCCAGAACAAGCGGGAACTTGACAAGAAAACCGCAAAGTCGGATTGACGCCAGGGGTCCACTCGAGGATTCTCGAGTGGGGGGTCGCCTGCTTCTTTTCAAGGAGACTTGGATGGCTCGCGTTCCAGATTCCTGGGTAACGCGGATAGTGTCGGCAGGCTATTTCATAGAGTTTGCTTCTCAACCCCCAAATGTTTTTTGTCAATCTCGCGTTCCGTCGGAACCCGAGCTTGTTGTCGCTCTACAGCGAGAGGTCGAATCGCTACTACAAAAGGGTGTAGTGATACCGGTTCCGTCAGAGGACCGAGGGAAAGGTTTTTATTCCAACCTTTTTATAGTTCCCAAAAAGGAGAACAAATTTCGCCCGATTCTGGATCTCAAGCGATTAAACCGGCATGTCCATGCCCGGAAATTTCGCATGGAGTCGCTTCGTTCCGTTGTGGCAGCTCTGTCACAGAACGATTTTCTGGTGTCAATCGACATTCGCGACGCCTATTTGCATATTCCCATCGGAAAGGCTCATCAGCGCTTTCTTCGATTTGCCATAGGTCAGAATCATTACCAGTTCGTGGCTCTGCCGTTCGGCTTAGCCTCAGCGCCAAGGGTCTTTACAAAAGTTCTGGCGCCCCTCATGGCACTCCTTCGAAGACAGGGGATTACGATTCTCCCTTATCTGGACGATCTTTTGATCGTGGCTTCCTCGGAGGAGGAGGCATTGACGGCTCGGGATTTGTCTCTTCAGTTTCTGAAAGACTTCGGTTGGCTGGTCAATTGGGAGAAGTCGTCCCTGGAACCATCGAGGACAATTCTCTTTTTGGGAATGCATCTCGACACGTTTCGGTCGGTAGTTTCCCTACCACCAGACAAACAGTCATGTCTTCTTCGACATGTACAGATTATGACATCCTCAATGGCAATGTCCCTACGGAAGTGTATGCGTCTTCTGGGACTGATGGTGGCGTCCATGGAGGCAATTCCTTTTGCCCAGTTCCACTCCAGGACCCTTCAAAGGTTCATCTTGAGTCGATGGAACCAGTCGCAATCGCTGGATTGCAGTGTCACCATTTCTCGCGCGGTGCGGGATTCTCTAGAATGGTGGTTACGTCCAGGGGCATTCTCCCTGGGGAAGTCTTTCCTCCTCTGAAGTGGTCAGTCATAACCACCGATGCCAGCCTGACGGGCTGGGGGGGTGTTTGGAACAATCTCTGGATTCAGGGGGTATGGTCACCGGAAGAGTCTGTGCTTCCGATCAACATCCTGGAATTGAGGGCGATTTTTCTTTGCCTCCAACATTGGACGGTCCCTTTGAGCGGTCTGCCAGTCCGTGTGCAGACAGACAATGCGACGGCTGTCGCGTATATCAATCACCAAGGTGGGACAAGGAGTTCCAGACTCATGGTAGAGGTGTCCCGAATTCTGATTTGGGCAGAGGCCAATGTACCAGCCATTTCGGCGATTCACATTCCAGGGGTTCAGAATATTACAGCGGACTTTCTCAGCCGCAGAAGGATGGATCCCGGGGAATGGAGCCTCCACCCGGAAGTCTTTGCACTACTGTGCTCTCGCTGGGGAACCCCCCAAGTGGATTTGATGGCTTCCAGGTCCAATGCCAAGTTACCGACATTCATGTCCAGGTACAAGGACCCGAAGGCGGTGGCGGTGGATGCTCTAGTGGCTCAGTGGGATCAGTTCAAGCTGATCTATGTATTCCCGCCGATATCCTTACTTCCTCTAGTGCTGCGTCGGATCAGACTAGAGAGAATTCCAGCTATTCTGATAGCTCCAGACTGGCCAAGAAGGGTGTGGTTCTCGACAATAATGTCGCTGTTGGCGGCACCTCCGTTTCCACTCCCTCTTCAACAGGACTTGTTGACTCAGGGGCCCATTTGTCATCCGGACTTGATGTCCCTGCGTTTGACGGCGTGGCTCTTGAGACCGAGATCTTGACCCGTAGAGGTTTTTCAGCCGAGGTCATTGCTACCCTTCGTGCTGCAAGATGTCCGGCTACTTCTAGGATTTACCACAAAATTTGGGAAACCTTCTTTTCGTGGTGTTTGGGGTCTTCTCGGAACCCGAGAAAATTTTCCATTCCCAACCTGTTGGCTTTTCTGCAGCATGGGCTAGACAAGGGTTTGGCAGTTAGCACTCTGAAAGGTCAGATTTCTGCTCTGTCCTTATTATTCCGGAGAACCATTGCTTCGAATAGAGACGTGATCTCTTTTTTCCGAGGTATCTCTCGTAAGTTTCCGCCGCGGAAGGCACCCGTGTCTCCTTGGCGGCTCAACCTTGTTTTGGAGGCTCTTCAGCATAAACCTTTTGAACCTATGGTTTCTGCTAGCCTTTCTTTACTTTCTTGGAAGGTGGCTTTCCTTGTTGCAGTCACTTCCTTGAGGAGAGTTTCTGAATTGGCAGCTCTTTCTTGCTCGCCTCCTTTTCTGGAGTTTTTTCCGGATCGTGTAGTGCTTCGCACTCGGGGTGATTTTTTGCCTAAAGTGGTGTCACAATTTCATGTTAACCAGGATATTGTGTTGCCTTCACTCTGTCCGGATCCGAAGAATACGAAAGAGCGAGATTTACACACATTGGATTTAGTGCGGGCCTTGAAGTTTTATCTATCTATTACTCAAGGTTTTCGTAAGACGGACTCCCTGTTTGTGGTTCCGACAGGTCGTCGGCGTGGTCAACGAGCTTCCAAGGGTTCTATAGCTCGTTGGATCCGGTCAGCTATTTTGGAAGCTTACCGTCTTCGGGGTGAATCTTGCCCGATTAAGATTCGAGCCCATTCCACGAGAGCTGTGGCTTCATCGTGGGCTTTTCATCAAGGTGCTTCGGCAGTGCAGCTTTGCCGAGCGGCGACTTGGCGCTCTGTCCACACGTTTACAAGATTTTATAAAGTGGACGTCAGTGCTTCCGCTGATGCAGCCCTCGGACGTAGGGTCCTGCAGGCAGCTGTAGTTTAAAGTTCTGGATGAACTTGTGTTTAGCGCTGGTTGCGCTTTATTGTTAAGGTTGTTGGGTTTCTGCCTTTTGTTGGTTTTTTCCCACCCTTATTTTTGAACTGCTTTGGGACGTCCCATCAGTAATGAATTACTGTGGCTCTCTTCCTTCATCTGCAGCTGAAACACGGATTTTGGTAAAGACTTACCTGTAAAATCCTTTTCAGCGAAGGAAGGAAGAGAGACACAGTACCCTCCCACGGCAGAAGTGTGTTGATGTTTTCAGATGCAGCGCGACCCTTATCTGATAGCGATTATCTGGGCTGAGGTCAGCGCGCTAAGGCTCTGTTCCAGCATCGCCAGCTCATCGCAGTAGTCAGGTTCCGTGAGTAGTACCTGGAACTCTGTGGTTTTTGGCTTTCTTTGCATGCATAACCTGTATCCTTGTGTTTTTTCTCTGAAGTTCCTTCAGAAGGGGTTATGTTGCTCCGCTGGTGATCTTGGCTCTTTTCCTAAAAGCTTTGATACGACTGGAGCTGAGTAGGAGGAGCCCGAGCTGGAGGGGCCAGCCAGTCATCACTCTTTTGATCTGAGGTAACATCCTGATCTGGGGCTCCGCCTACCCATCAGTAATGAATTACTGTGTCTCTCTTCCTTCCTTCGCTGAAAAGGATTTTACAGGTAAGTCTTTACCAAAATCCGTGTTTTTCTTTACTTTTTTTTTATTTCTTTGTTGTATATTTCTTTAATTTTGATGAATAATGGACATATTTTTAGTTACCTTCTAGCTTTGTTTGAAAAATACCCAGATGGGATTGAAACGTCACACGCTAATGGATTTTTCTGCCAATCACATGAAAAAAATTTTTTTGACTTTTCAATGTGGTGTTAATATTTTCATATATTAAATATTTTTGCAAATGATTGAGAGTGCAGCTGATCTAACTTTCACTCGTTGAACCTCCTATGATAAACATGGTTGCCCTTGTAGCACCCCTGTTATTGCTAGAGGCGAGCAGTACTTTAGAGCAGCTACTGCCCCATAGGGCTGGCGCCGGGGTAAGACCTTTTATACACAGCCCTATCTTGCTTTACATCACTTTTCTCCTATATTCACAGCCCCTTCCATCAGTATATCACTTCTCTCAGCCTCATGCTGCTGTGCATCACTTCTGTCTGCCCCTCTATACACAGCCCCATCCTGCAGTGCATCCCTTCTGTCTGCCCCTCTATACACAGCCCCATCCTGCAGTGCATCACTTCTGTCTGCCCCTCTATACACAGCCCCATCCTGCAGTACATCACTTCTCTCTGCCACTCTATATACAGCTCCATCCTGCAGTACATCACCCTTTTCCACTCCCTATCTATGATCTTATCCTACAGTACACCTTTTCTCTGCTCTATATGCAGCCCCATCTTTCCCTGGATTGGGGTATGGAGGGTCACCTTTCGACGCTCATCTGTACCCCTCTGTTTTTTCCTCGCTAGGTTTCAGCACAACCAAAAAGTGTTACAAAGCCGTCGATGAAGATCTGTTGTCCTCGGAGTACAGTGACTCTGAAAGTGATTAATGACCCTTGTTCCGGGGACGCTGTAAATCCCTCAGTTGTGCCTTCCTGTCCTCTGGACCTTGCATTGTGTGTGTCACATTTTCAGTGCTGGAGCGAGGATGTAAAGAAGTAATGTTATATTTTGTAAGGTCCATGTCATTTTATCTCCTCCTAGAAATAAAACCCTTCTTCTGTGTTACACATTCCCAGCTACATCGGCTTCTGGGAATGAGCAGTGTGGCTCCTGGTGCTCAACTTTCTGAGACTTAAATGACAAGTCATTTACAAGTGCTGCCTGAAAGTTTGTGCACCCTTCAGAATTTTCCATATTTCTACATAAATTTAGCCTAAAATTACAATTTGTGGCTTCGGGTCGTTGTCTTACTGCAAAACCCACATTTTCTTGAGATTCAGGTCATGGACAGTCAAACATAAAGCTTCTTATTTAAACCAAATAACTTTTTTTTGTGTGTGTTTCTGTCCATAAAATATTGTCCCAATAGCCTCCTGGCCTTGACCAGTTGATCTTAAGCCTTGCACACAACATTACTCACTCATGGACTCTTGAATATTATCATTAACTAATGATAGGCCTTTAGTTGCTTAGACGTGACCTTGGGTTCCTTTGTGACCTTATGAACAGTACTCCTAAGGGCTTATTAACATGTCAGTTTTTCACGTACAAGTGCTACCCAATTTTTTCATGGATAGCACTCGTACCTAGAGTACAGACCAAAAGTTTGGACACAACTCACTCAAAGATTTTTCTGTATTTTCATGACTATGAAAATTGTAAATTTACACTGAAGGCATCAAAACTATGAATTAACACATGTGGAATTATATACTTAACAAAAAAGTGTGAAATAACTGAAAATATGTCTTATATTCTAGGTTCTTCATAGTAGCCACCTTTTGCTTTGATGACTGCTTTGCACACTCTGCATTCTCTTGATGAGCTTCAAGAGGTAGTCACAGGAAATGGTCTTCTAACAGTCTTGAAGGAGATCCCAGAGATGCTTAGCACTTGTTGGCCCTTTTTCCTTCACTCTGTGGTCCAGCTCACCCCAAACCATCTCGATTGGGTTCAGGTCTGGTGACTGTGGAGGCCAGGTCATCTGGTGTAGCACCTCAACACTCTCCTTCTTGGTCAAATAGCCCTTACACAGTCTGGAGGTGTGTTTGGGGTCATTGTCCTGTTGAAAAAAAAATGATAGTCCAACTAAACGCAAACCGAATGGAATAGCATGCCGCTGCAAGATGCTGTGGTAGCCATGCTGGTTCGGTATGCCTTCAATTTTGAATAAATCCCCAACAGTGTCACCAGCAAAGCACCCCCACACCATCACACCACCTCCTCCATGCTTCACGGTGGGAACTAGGCATGTAGAGTCCATCCGTTCACCTTTTCTGCATCGCACAAAGACACGGTGGTTGGAACCAAAGATCTCAAATTTGGACTCATCAGACCAAAGCACAGATTTCCACTGGTCTAATGTCCATTCCTTGTGTTCTTTAGCCCAAACAAGTCTCTTCTGCTTGTTGCGTGTCCTTAGCAGTGGTTTCCTAGCAGCTATTTTACCATGAAGGCCTGCTGCACAAAGTCTCCTCTTAACAGTTGTTGTAGAGATGTGTCTGCTGCTAGAACTCTGTGTGACATTGACCTGGTCTCTAATCTGAGCTGCTGTAAACCTGCGATTTCTGAGGCTGGTGACTCGGATAAACTTATCCTCAGAAGCAGAGGTGACTCTTGGTCTTCCTTTCCTGGGGCGGTCCTCATGTGAGCCAGTTTCTTTGTAGCGCTTGATGGTTTTTGCAACTGCACTTGGGGACACTTTCAAATTTTTCCCAATTTTTCGGACTGACAGACCTTCATTTCTTAAAGTAATGATGGCCACTCGTTTTTCTTTACTTAGCTGCTTTTTTCTTGCCATAATACAAATTCTAACATTCTATTGAGTAGGTCTATCAGCTGTGTATCCACCAGACTTCTGCACAACACAACTGATGGTCCCAACCCCATTTATAAGGCCAGAAATCACACTTATTAAACCTGACAGGGCACACCTGTGAAGTGAAAACCATTTCCGGTGACTACCTCTTGAAGCTCATCAAGAGAATGCCACGAGTGTGCAAAGCAGTCATCAAAGCAAAAGGTGGCTACTTTGAAGAACCTAGAATATAAGACATAATTTCAGTTGTTTCACACTTTTTTGTTTTGTATATAATTCCACATGTGTTAATTCATAGTTTCTCCATCGCCTCACAATTTTCATAGTCATGAAAATACAGAAAAATCTTTGAATGAGAAGGTGTGTCCAAACTTTTGGTCTGTACTGTATGTAAGGTTTGTTTTTGCCCCTTTGATCAAGTGGTCCGTGCAAAATCACAGCAACATACCCGATGTTGCTGTGTCCAACCGAAATCGTCAGTGCAAGTCTATGGTTCATCCATGTGTTGTGTGTTTTTCACTGAGCCCTTACTCTAATTTCTCCTTCAAGTTATCTGCTAATACTGAGACGCTTTTGAACTGTGCATTTTCTTTTCCTGTAGGTTTCTATGTGGAGCCTGCAACAGAAAAAACTGCATGTAAAACAAACAAAAACGTAGTTGTGATTTTAAATGCAGAATCTTAGATTTTCTGTACTATAAAAGATTCATTAAAATCGCTGCTTCACATCTGCACCAAAAATGCAAAACACAGTAATGAGATTATTATTGCCCAGCTTGGTGCAGACTGAAATACAGCATTTACAGTGAAGGAAATAAGTATTCAATCCTTCCTGATTTTGTAAGTTTGCCCAGTGACACAGACATGAACAGTCTATAATTTTAAGGGTAGGTTAATTGTAACATTGAGAGATAGAATATCAAAAATAAAATCCAGAAAATCACATTGTATAAATTATATACACACATGTCAGGAGGAATTTTGCTCCACTCCTCTTTGCGGATCATCTCTAAATCATTGAGATTTTGAGGCTGTCTCTTGGCAACTCGGAGCTTCACCTCCCTCCATAAGTTTTCTATGGGATGAAGGTCTGGAGACTGGACTAGGCCACATGACCATAATGTGCTTCTTTTTGAGCCACTCCTTGTTGTCTTGGCTGTATGTTTTGGGTCATTGTCTTGCTGGAAGACCCAGTAACGACCCATTTTTAATGTCCTGGCGGAGGGAAGGAGGTTGTCACTCAGGATTTTACGGTACATGGATCCATCCATTCTCCCAGTGATGCGGTGAAGTAGTCCTGTGCCCTTAGCAGAGAAACACCCCCAAAACATATTTCCACCTTCATGCTTGACAGTGGGGATGGTGTTTTTGGGGCATAGGCAGCATTTCTCTTCCTACAAACACGGCGAGTTGAGTTAATGCCAAAGAGCTCATTTTTTGTCTCATCTGACCACAGCACCTTCTCCAATCACTCACAGAATCATCGAGGTGTTCATTGGGAAACTTCAGACGGGCTGCACATGTGTCTTCTTGAGCAGGGGGACCTTGCGGGCACTGCATGATTGTAAACCTTTACGGCGTAATGTGTTACTAATGGTTTTCTTGGTGACTGTTGTCCCAGCTGCCTTGAACTCATTAACAAATTCCCCCCGTGTAGTTTTTGGCTGATCTCTCACCTTCCTCATGATCACGGATACCCCACGAGGTGAGATTTTGCATGGTGCACCAGATCGATGTTGATTGACAGTCATTTTGTATTTCTTCCATTTTCTTACTATTGCTGTCTCCTTCTCACCCAGCGTCTTGCTTATGGTTTTGTAGCCCATTCCAGCTTTGTGCAGGTCTATGATCTTGTCCCTGACATCCTTAGAAAGCGCTTTGGTCTTGCCCGTGTTGTAGAGGTTAGAGTCTGACTGATAATGGAGTCTGTGGACAGGAGTCTTTTATAAAGGTGAAATTATAGACTGTTCATGTCTTTGTCATGGGGCAAACTTACAAAATCAGCAAGGGATCAAATACTTTTTCCCTTCACTGTATGCCAAGTGTGAACATGGTCTGAAAGTCCACATGCTTTTGCTTCTTACAGATGAAATATTGGATCATTTTCCTCAAAAAAAATGACCAACTGTTTTTGACTCATTTGTGTTATTTGGTTCTTTGTCTCCTGAGGACTTGTTTTAGGTAAAATGTATGCAGAGTTCTGGAATATTCGGAATGGTTCACATACTTTCTAGCAGCGCTGTGTACGGATCATCCGCAGACGTTACATCACCTGCCTGATAGTGTAATCACCTTGTGTCCCCAAAACCGTTCTGACTGGAGAGAAACGAATAAATTTGAGTGAAATTGAATTTGACAAAAATCTGTTATCGCAAAAATATGAATTTTTTTTTTTGTAATTCGTTGCGGCATGGACTCAGCAGAATGGCGGCCGGTATATAATGTGCCATTGAACGGTTAAAAATGCAAAAAATTCATTAGTAGCCTCACTGCTCACCTCTCCAGCTATTCCGCCACTCAGTGCCACCCGCCCAGTCCTTGCCGTGGCTTCTATTTCCCGCTACTCGTTTTGGAATCTTTGGTTCTCTAACACCTCGCTAGACTCCCGGGTGTCGTGGCGTCTAAGGGAGAGTTCTGCGCAGGAGGCCAACTGCGTCTTCACATTACAGTGCAATTGAAGTGGAGACGTTCAGGTTTAATTAAAGGGTTGGACCTAAACTATCCTGTGAAACATTTAGGATTTGCAACCATTTTTCTGTGCAAATGTTTCACAGAGAAAGAGGACTTGAGCTCTATAGTGCCACTTGTTTTACAAAGCCTCCTTATATCAGGAGCATATACCGTATTTTTCATACTATAAGACTCACTTTTTTCCCAAAAAATTTTTTGGGGAAAATGGGGGTGCGTCTTATTTGTCGCAATACACTTAAAAATCCTCTGGTGGTGGCAGCAGCGGTGGTCCCGATGCAGCCCCCTTCCCAGGCTGGTGCGGCAGGGCTCTGTAGTGTGGTGGTGTGGTGGGCTGTGCTCCGGGGCAGTGGCAGCGGCTGTGTGGGGGGGTTCCGCCGGCATTTCGTCAAAGCCCGGAGGCCCCCGCTCATCCGTTAATGCCATGCTGCGTTGGCCTCTGGGAAGATGTCCACTGGGCCAACGCATGCTCAGATATAGATCTCGGGACGAGATCTCGTTGCCGAGATCTGAATCTGATGCGTTAGCCTGGTGGCCATGTTCCTGGAGGCCAAAGCAGCATGGTAATAACAGATGAGCGGGGGCCTCCGGGCTTTGAAGAAATGCCTTGGAGCCCCCCCACACAGCACAGAGAGCCGCTGCCCCTGCCTTGGAGCCCAAAGCCCTGCCCCGGAGCACAGAGCCCCTGCCTCGGAGCGCAGAGCTCCTGCCCTGGAGCACAGAGCCCCTGCCACTGTACCAGCCTGGCCCACCAAACGATCCCTGTGACCAATCATCCATCTGTGCCGATCCATTCACTGGTAAGCTGAATTCGGACTGTAACACGGACCCCCATTTGACACATTATTTTTTTTCCCCTATTTATCTTCTAAAAATTTGGGGTGCGTCTTATGGTCAGGTGCGTCTTATAGTCCGAAAAATAAGGTAAGTGATTGGACACATTAACGTTAATGTTCCGATTTTAGTACTTTGTAGAGATTCCTTTGCTGCAATGACGGCCTGAAGTCTGGAGGCCATGAACGTCACCATCGCTGGTGTCCTTCTTGGTGCAGCTTCCAAATGCAAATACCGCATCTGGAGCAAGCTCCAGACCTTTCTACCTGCTTAAATCATGATGGATTAATGAGAGAACAGCTCATGCAGCTCATTAAAGAGCTTTTGAGATAATTGTCCAATTATGGTCCCTTTAAAAAGAGGCAGCTACTTATTAAATGATATTGCATTCAGAAACCAGTATAAAAAAAATATAAAGGTGGAAGATAATATTTTTCCATTTATTATATAAGATGTTTATTTTTTATGATGTCCTGATATGTAAAAACCAAAGAAAGCTCGCAGACACGTGTGAGTTCAGTAGTTTTATGTATCATAGTCCTTAGAAGATCTTAACATTTGGTGACTACAGTGTCAAATTGCAGAAGCAGTGTGTGCAAAATTAAGTACACCTCATGAATCAATAACTCAGCAGCAGTGACGTGAAGTCTCTGGTTTCTGTGTGACTTTATCAGCCTCTTTAACTTGCTGAGGCCTTTAGGGTCTGAGCTGTAACTCTTGGGGTTCTTTTTGCAATTTCTATCAGTATTGCACAGTCCGACCTTGAGGTGAATTTGGCTGGGAAGATTGTTAGCTGTCCTGAATGTTTTGCATTTGTTAATAATCTTTCTCAGTGTAGAATGATGGACTTAAATTGTTTGGTAATGGCCGAATAACCCTTCCCAGGCTGATAATCAGCGACTCTTGCTTCTCTAAGGTCTTTTGCGGATGTCTTTCATCCTCATTATAGGGTTAACACACATTAATACTCCAGACCAGCGAACTGCCCAAACATCTGCTTTTATATAGGCTGTTCCATCCTCTTGCTTGAAAGCAATGAGGGTGTACTTAATTTTCCACACACTGCGTCTGCATTTTGGCCTAGTTTTTCAGAAATGACTTTAGTTTTTTTTGCATTCTTCTATGTGAAACAATAGAATTCAAAAGAGTGTATTTACTTGTTTAATGGATTCATATACATGTATTTTTAAGGCTGCTCTCATTTTGGCTCTTTTTACTATGAGACGTTGCATCAGTGGTAACAGAGTCAATAGACGGCCCGGATGGAGGATAGAGCAGATGTGCATTGTATTTTGTCTTCTGTTTATTCAGTTTATTATGTTGTTGTTTTGCTCGGATTAAACTTCATCTTGATGTAAGAGTATTTTCCTCGATGTTCGCGTCTTATGTATATGGCAGAGAATGGAGTCTCGTCCAGTGTTTCCTCTACTGCCAGTATAATGGCAGCATCACCTTGGAAGGAGGCAGAGGACTGGGGAAGATGCACAGACGGCAAGGGTAAGTACAGCACCACAACTATTGCTTCAATGTGTCTAAACCATCACCAGCGGAATAGTGAGTGCAGCTCTGGAGTAGAATACAGGATGTAACTCAGGATCAGTAATGTAATGTACACGTGACTGCACCAGCAGAATAGTGAGTGCAGCTCTGGAGTATAATACTGGATTAACTCGGATCATACAGGTCAGTATGTATGTACACAGTGACTGCACACAGAATAGTGAGTGCAGCTCTGGGTATAATACAGGATTAACTCAGGATCAGTAATGTATGTACACAGTGACTGTACCAGCAGAATAGTGAGTGCAGCTCTGGAATATAATACAGGATGTAACTCAGGATCAGTAATGTAATGTATGTACACAGTGACTGCACCAGCAGAATAGTGAGTGCAGCTCTGGAGTATAATACAGGATGTAACTCAGGATCAGTAATGTATGTACACAGTGACTGCACCAGCAGAATAGTGAGTTCAGCTCTGGAGTATAATACTGGATGTAACTCGGGATCAGTACAGGATCGTAATGTATGTACACAGTGACTGCACCAGCAGAATAGTGAGTGCAGCTCTGGAGTATAATACAGGATGTAACTCAGGATCATGTAATGTATGTACACAGTGACTGCACCAGCAGAATAGTGAGTTCAGCTCTGGAGTATAATACAGGATGTAACTCAGGATCAGTAATGTAATGTATGTACACAGTGACTGAAGCAGCCAGAATAGTGAGTGCTGCTCTAGAGTATAATACAGGATGTAATAGGGTCAGTAATGTAATGTATGTACACAGTGACTGCACCAGCAGAATAGTGAGTACAGCTCTGGGTATGTACACAGTGATTGCACCAGCAGAATAGTGAGCGCAGCTCTGAAGTATAATACAGGATGTAACTCAGGATCAGTAATGTATGTACAC
>JARQOD010000010.1:36827681-36841117 GCA_033576555.1 Oophaga sylvatica | reverse complement strand
AGTGACTGCACCAGCAGAATAGTGAGCGCAGCTCTGAAGTATAATACAGGATGTAACTCAGTATCAGTAATGTATGTACATAGTGACTGCACCAGTAGAATAGTGAGTGCAGCTCTGGAGTATAAACAGGATGTAACTCAGGATCAGTAATGTAATGTATGTACACAGTGACTGCACCAGCAGAATAGTGAGTGCAGCTCTGATCAGTAATGTATGTACACAGTGGACTGTACCAGCAGAATATTGAGTGCAGCTCTGGATATTAATACGGATGTAACTCAGGTCGTATGTAATGTATGTACACAGTGGACTGCACCAGCAGAATAGTGAGTGCAGCTCTGGGAGTATAATACAGGATGTAATCAGGACATAATGTATGTACACAGTGACAGCACCAACAGAATGTGAGTTAGCTGTGGAGTATAATACTGGATGTAACTCGGGATCAGTTACAGGATCAGTAATGTATGTACACGTGACTGCCCAGCAGAATAGTGGTGCAGCTCTGGAGTATAATACAGGATGTAACTCGGACAGTAATGTATGTACACAGTGACTGCACAGCAGAATAGTGAGTTCAGCTTGGAGTATATTACAAGGATGTAACCGGATCAGTAATTATGTACACAGTGACTGAAAGCAGCAGAATATGAGTTGTTGTGAATGGGTTTGAGATGAGTTCTGGCAGAGGCTCCCTCTGGTGGTTACAAGCGGGTACTAGTGAGGATTGGGAATCAGGTGTTACTGATTGGTCTTATTTAAGGGAATCATTTCCCTCAGGGTTGCCGGTGATCAATTGTTCTGGTCTGAATCCTTCTTTCCAGTTTCCCTTGTAGCCTGCTGTGTCGTGTCTGCATCTCCTGCTATCAGATAAAGACCAATTTCTTTGTGTGTTTTTGCTTTATTTTTGCATTTGTCCTGCATTCTGTGGGGGCCTTCTGGGTCCCCTCCGGGGGCTTTTGCCCTCTCAGTTTGGTCCAGCACTGTGTTTTGTACTTTTGCTTTTTGCAGTTTTTACTGTTAGTTACGGTAGCTGAGGAGTGCAGGTAAAAAAGGAAATACACCAGAGCAGTTGGAATCTATGAGATTGCAGTACCCTGACTAACCACCGCAACTAGAGGCAGCCGTGGAGCGTTCCTACGATGGTCCTAGACGCCTCGTCACAGCCTGAGAAACTAACTACACCTAAAGACAGAAAACAGGAAAGCTATTGCCCCGGAGCAGAACCCCAAAGATAATAGAAAGCCCCCAAACATGTAATGGCGGTTAGACAAGAGGAAATACTGACACAGAAAGAAAATAGTATGAGCAAACGCTGGGGCCCAAACTATTAAATAGAAAAGGATAGGAAGGGTACTTACTGCAATCCCAGAAAACCTGAAAAACACCAACTTACTAATTTCAAAAATCACCTGAGATCACACGACCTCTACCACCTAAATTGTTCTTGGTGTAACAAAAACAGCAGCCACTGAAAAAACTGCAAAAAGCAAAAGTACAAAACACAGTGGCTGGACCAAACTGAGAGGGCAAAAGCCCCGGGGGGGACCCAGAAGGCCCCCACAGAAGTGCAGGACAAAATGCAAAAATATAGCAAAAACACAAAATAAGAAATTGTCTTATCTGATAGCAGGAGATGCAGACACGACACAGCAGGCTACAGGGAAACTGGAAAGAAGGATTCAGACCAGAACAATTGATCACCGGCAACCCTGATGGGAAAATGATTCCTTAAATAAGACCAATCAGTAAAACACTGATTCCATCCTCATAGTACCGCTTGTACCACAGAGGAGTCCTCTGCTACAGAACTCATTCTCAAACCCATTCACAAACAGTGAGTGCTGCTCTAGAGTATAATACAGGATGTAACTCAGGATCAGTAATGTAATGTATGTACACAGTGACTGCACCAGCAGAATAGTGAGTACAGCTCTGGGGTATAATACAGGAGGTAACTCAGGATCAGTAATGTATGTACACAGTGATTGCACCAGCAGAATAGTGAGCGCAGCTCTGAAGTATAATACAGGATGTAACTCAGGATCAGTAATGTATGTACACAGTGATTGCACCAGCAGAATAGTGAGTGCAGCTCTGGAATATAATACAGGATGTAACTCAGGATCAGTAATGTAATGTATGTTACACAGTGACTGCACCAGCAGAATAGTGGCGCAGCTCTGAAGTATAATACAGGATGTAACTCAGGATCAGCAATGTATCTACACAGTGACTGCACCAGCAGAATAGTGAGTGCAGCTCTGGGTATAACACGGATGTAACTCAGGATCAGTAATGTAATGTATGTACACAGTGACTGCACCAGCACAATAGTGAGTGCAGCTCTGGAATATAATACAGGATGTAACTCAGGATCAGTAATGTAATGTATGTACACAGTGGACTGCACAGCAGAATAGTGAGCGCAGCTCTGAAGTATAATACAGGATGTAACTCAGGATCAGTAATGTAGTACACAGTGACTGCACCAGCAGAATAGTGAGGCAGCTCTGGAGTATAATACAGGATGTAACTCAGGATCAGTAATGTATTTGTACACAGTGACTGACCCGCAATATGAGTGCAGCCGGGGTTAAAAAAGGAGTAACTCAGGAATCAGTAATTAAGTTGTACACATGATGCACCACAGAATGTGAGTGAGCTCTGGAGTTAATACAGGGGTAAATCAGGGTATAATGTAATGTACACATGTCCCAGCAGAATGTGAGTGCAGCTCTGGGTAAAAATTTCAGGATGTAATCAGGATCAGTAATTTAGTCACGGACTGACCAGCAAATAGTAGTGCAGCTCTGGAATTTTAAAACAGGATTAAAAATCAGGGTCAAAATAATGTAGTACACAGGACTGCCCAGAGAATAGTGGTGGGTCTGGGTTTAAAACAGGATTAACTCAGGATATAAAATGTAGACACAGTGACTGCACCCAAAAAGTGAGTCAGCTCTGGGTTAAAACGGGGTAACTCGGGGTCAGTAAGTAGTACACATGACTGCACCACAGATAGGAGTGCGTTGGAGTATAATACGGGTTAACTCAGGTCATAAGTATGTACACATGACTGCCCACAGAAAAAGTGACAGCCTTTGGAGTAAAATACGGAGTAACCAGGATCATAATTATGGGCACGTAAATGACCCGCAGAATGGATGCCTCGGAATAATACAGGATGTAATCAGGGTCATAATGTAAGTAGACACGTGACGCACCACAGAATGTGAGTCAGCCGGGTTTAATAAGGAGTAACCTGTAATGTATTACACATGTCACCAGCAAATGGGTCGCTCTGGAGTATAATACAGGGTAACTCAGGATCAGTAAGTATGTAAAATGATGCCCGCAGAATAGGAGGCAGCCTGAGTAAATACGGATAAATCAGATCAGAATTTTTATGTAAAGTGACTGCACCCCAGAAAATGATGCAGCCTGGGGGTTTAAACAGGATTTAATCAGGGGTCTAAGAATATGACCAGGACTGCACCCCAAATAGTGAGGCAGCCCGGAGTTAATAAGGGGTAACTCGGTCAGAATGTAATGTTGTACACAGTGATGCCCCAAATAGTGAGTGCAGTCTGGGTTTCAGGAGTAACTCAGGGTCAATTAATGTATTTCCCCTGACTCCCCACAGAATAGTGAGGGCAGCTCTGGGATAATCAGGATGTAACTAGGGTCATAATGTATTACCAGTGCTGACCAGCAAAATGGATGAGCCTGGGAAAAATAAAGGGGGTTAAATTAAAAGTATTACACATCTGCAACAGCAAATTGTCAGCCTGGATATAATACAATGTAAACCCGGGCAGTAATGTAAATTTTTACACAGTGACTGCACCCGCGAATAGGATAGCTCTGGAGTAAAAACGGAGTAACTCGGATCATAATTTGATTACACAGTGACCACCAGCAGAATTTGGGGTGCACTCTGGGATAAAAACGGGGTAAATGGATCAAAAATTAAGTATGTACACATGACGCACCAGCAAAGTGAGTCCTTGGGAAAATACAGGATGTAACTCGGACCAATAATGAAAGACACAGTCGAACAAATATGAGGCGCTCTGGAGAAAATCAATGTAACCGGGTCAGTAATGTAATGTATACCATGACTGCACCCGCAAATATGAGTCCCTTGGTTAAAACAGGAGAAAAATCAGGTCAAATGTATGTAACAGTATGCACCAGCAAATAGTGAGGCAGCTCTGGATATAATAAGGTGTAACTCGGGGTCAAAAGTAAAGTTGTAACAGGATGCACCAGCAAATAGTGAGTGCAGCCTGGGAAAAAATACAGGGTTAATCAGGATCAGTAATGTAATGTATGTACACAGTGACTGCACCAGCAAATATGGTGCAGCCCGGGGTTTAAAACAGGGGTAACTCGGATCGTAAGGTATTAACATGACTGCAAACCCGCAAATATGAGGCGCTCTGAGATAAAAGGATGTAACCAGGATCAAAAAAATGTATGTACACAGACGCAACAGAAAAGTGAGGCACTTGAAAAATTAATACGGGTAAATCGGATCAGTAAAGTATTAAGGATGCACCAGCAGAATGTGAGGCCCGTCTGGAAAAAATAAGGATTTAAAACAGGTCTTTAAAGTATGTACCATACGACCCCCAAAATATGGGGTGCAGCTCTGGGGTAAAAAAGGATGTAATGGGGAAAGTATGTACACAGTGCCCGCACCAGCAGAATAGTGAGTGCAGCTCGGGTATAATACAGGAGAACTCAGGGTCTAATTTTAAAGTATTACACATGCGCCCCCGCAGAATAGTGATGCACCCGGGGTAATCAGGATTAACTCGGATCATTTGTAATGTATGTACCAGTGACTGCCCAGCAAATAGGGGTGCGCCTGGGGTAAATACGGGTAACTCAGGAAATCAAAGTTGTACCGTGCCGCACCAGCAAAATGGTTAGCTCGGGTAAATACAGGATGTAACCCAAAACAGTAATTAATGTATTACACAGTGAGCCCCAGCAAATGTGAGTGCACTCGGGTATTACAAGTAACTCGGTCATAAATGTAATGGTACACTGACGCACCCGCAAATAGTGGTGCCTCTGGGGATAATACAGGGGTAACCGGGTCATAAAGTAAATTTTTAAAAAGTACTCACCCCAAATAGTGAGTCGCTCTGGTATAATACGATGAATAGGGGCAGTAATGTAAGTATGTCACAGTGATGCACCAGCAGAAATGAGGCAGCTCGGGTATAAAACAGGAGTAACTAGGACATAATGTTGTCCCGTCCCCGCACCCAAATAGTGAGGCACTCGGTAAAACGGATGTAATCGGAACTAATTAAAACACGGAGCACCACAGAAAATGAGGGAGCTTGGGGTATAAACAAGTAACCCGATCAGTAAAAAGTATGTACACAGGACTGCACCCCAAAAATTTTGGTGCGCTCTGGGAATAATCGGAGTTTAAATCAGGATCAAGTAATGTTGTAAAGTGACTGCACCGCAGAATAGGGGTGCAGCTCTGGAGTTAAAACGATGTAACTCGGAAATGTAAGTATTACACATGACTGCACCACAGAATATGGTCAGCTCGGGGTTTAAACGGGTTAACTCAACAGTAATGTATGTACACAGTACTGCACCCCGATGTGAGTGCAGTCGGGTATAATACGGGTGTACTCGGTTTGTAATGTAATGTATGTACACATGACGCACCACGAAATGAGTGCCCTGGGGTATAAAAACAGCGGGGGTTTCCCCAAAAACCTTTTTTAAAAAGCCGTCCGGGGCGGCCCTTTCCTGGGGGTAGAAAAATTTTCACTATGTCCCAAGGAGCTGCGGAAATCGCCCCGTTCTTTTTTTGTGGCTTCTTCAAAACGGACCTGGTTTTTTTTTCTTGGGGTCTTTGGAAACCCCTTTTCCCCCAAACTCGTACAAACAGGGGGTGGGGCCGGAAAAGAACCCATCCCGGGGGTTTTTGGAGAACAAAAGGGGGATACGCAAACAGCTTTATTTTTGGGGGTTTTGGGGGGCGAACTACCCTTTAAGGGGTTTTAGGGAAAACAGCTGCCCAAAACTGCACCTTTTCTCAAAATCCCCCGCCCAATTTGTCGCCCCCCTTTATTTAAACCCCTTTTTGACTTTTTACGGTTTTTTACCCTTTTTGGGGGGGGGAAAAAAATTTGTCATCACTGTCAGCCGGGGGTCCCCTGAATTTTGACGGGGGGCACCCAAAATAGGGGAAAGGGGAATTTAAAACCCCCAAATGCGGGTTTTCAACAAGATTTTCAGCATTCCGGAACCCCAAAAGGGGTAAAAGGGCCCCTTTGGGTTTGGGGTTGGGACCCCGCCGCGGGGACAAGGGGCCCCCATCATTGCCATGGTTACCGATGTAGTCATGACACATCCGGGGCCCAACCTAGCAAAATTTTGGGTCATGCAAAGAAAGAAAACAAATCTCGAGCGCACGACGCACTAGGCTTTCAGATGCGCTTCATCGCCAAAAGCACTTTCCCCCCAAAAAAAAGAATTCCCCCTTTGGGGGGAAATAAAAAGTTAAAAAAAGAAAAAAATAAAATTTTTTTAAAAAATTTTAAAAATATTAAAAAAAAAAATATATAACTTCAAAATAAAATCTAAAAAAAAAAAGTACCATATTTTGGAAACCGCAGCAACAACCCCCCTTTTAAAAAATGTCCCCCTATTTTTCCCCTTTAATGAACACCAAAAAAAAATAAAGGCAAAAAACAATTGGGTTTTTTTTTTATACTGCCAAAAACCCCCGGGGGCCCGGGGGGTGAAATGGCTCTCGTCATTTCCCCCTTCTCTGCCGGGGATTGGAGCGCTCAAAGGGGAAAGAGAAAAGTTAAAATTTTTTTAAAAAAAAAAGAAACACTGATGGGGAAAAACTCCCCCCCCTAAAACCCCCCCCACCTTAAAAAAGTGACCAGGGGCGGGGGTGGGGGTATTTACGGTCCTGCGCGTAAATAAATAAAAGAAGAAAACGGCGGTGTTTTTCCCCCGTATTTTCTATAACCCCAGGGAAAAGTCACAGCTTGGGCTGCCAAACCCCCACTGTCGCTTTTCAAGGGGTTATTAAAAATTTTAAGGGTCCCCAAGGGTGTTTTTTTTAAATTTTTCAAATAAATTTAATTTTTTAAAAAAAATGAGGGGCCCCCCCATTTTTTATAACCTGATGTTACCCTATCAAAATACAATAAGTCACGAAACGCAATGCAAAAATTTCCCCCGGGATCCTTTTTGCCTCCGATTTTTAAAAATCAAAAAAGACAGGGTCAAATTGAAAAAAATTGGGGCCCCGTATTTTAAGTGAAAAACCCCCCTTGGGGAAAGGGTTAAAAAAAGGGGGGTTTTGGGGCGGGGTGCCGAAGTACGTCTGTCACTTTCTTTTTATTTTTTAACCCCTTTTCTTTTTTATGCACAAAAAGGGGAAATAAAAAAGGGGCCCCCCAAAGGGGAAAACACCCAAATAAAAATGGCCCCCCGGCCTCCGATGATGGGGGCCAAAAGATAAATCGACACCAAACCATCAGGATGGGGGAAAATTTGGGGTCTGAAAAGGAAAACCAGAACACTGAAAATGCAGGGCGCAACCATCCCAAATGAAATGGCCACAGGGGGACCATATTGGTTTTTTGTTCCCTTTTGGGGGGGTTTTTTTTTTATTCTATTGCTATTTTTTACCCTTTAATTACTATTTTTTCTATTATTTTTTATAGTATTTTGCATTAAATAGCTGCGTGACACCAAATTAAACTGCGCTTTTTTTTCACTTTTGCAAAAACGGCAGCGTGCAAAACTTAACCTACTTTTGAAAATAAGCCTATATTCCTAAACACACTTTTTGATTTAAAAATGTACCACAACTGGGTCAGGGGCTCAGATACAGAACCCCAAATCCTCAGCACGGAAAAAATTAAAAATAAATTTTTTTCAGCTCCAGCCACCACTAGGGGGAGCTCTTGGGTTGTTGTAAGCTTTGAGCTCCCTCTAGTGGGCTGTAGAGAACCGAATTTTATTATTTATCCAACTCTGCAGGAGATTTGGAACTTTATGTCTAAAAAAACTAAACTCTAACAATATGATCCTACTCAACTCGTGCGGAGATTTTTTTTTGCTGCATAAGTTTTCACTTTTGATTTTATACTTGGAAATAATTTTTTAATCTAATTTGAAGTTTTGTGCACGCAGCCCCTGTGCGGACCCATGTACTGCCAGGGTTTACAGGCCATAAACCCTCGGCAGTCAGACTCCCGGGTGACCGCAGGATCAGACTACACAGGATTGTTTGTAGTCTGTTACCATGAGATACATTGCTGGGCACAGGAACGGTCAGATATTTTTATTGCAAAATTGCTTCTTTTTTTTTCCCATTTTTAGATGCAGGGGTTTTTCCACTCACTTTAATCGGCCTCTTCATGTCTTTTCTTGGGAATCTCATAACACCAGGCTGGAGATGGTTAATCCATAAAACAACCATACGGCAAGCTGAAGTAGTTAAGAGGGTGTTAATATCCCCCGGGGATAATGTAAATCATTCCAATGAAGCCCTGGAAATAAAAAAGAAGACGGCGGTCCGGATTATGCAGACACGGAGCTGCGCTAGATGTGAGGGAAAAAATATCCGGGTGCTTAAAGGGATCTTCCACCACTGCAAGCACACTGACGTACATAGACACAATGGCCGGCAGCGGGGTCAGCCTCTTCACACTGATGAAACGATAGGAATTTCGCATGTGTCCCCACGTCCGCCCGTAGGTAAGCCTGGGAGAGACGACGGCAGGTGCGTGTTAGTGGGGTCCATTGCGGGTAGGACGGTGGCCCTCTGCGTAATCTAATGATGCAACAGGGAGGAGGAGAAGCTTTCCTGCTACGCAACTCAAAAGCTTTTATATTGGCGCCCGTCCCCGGCAGCCATCACTCACCGGCCACCGTGAAGCACCCAGCCCCCTTCGCCGATCCAATGGTCGAAAAGGCCCAAACAGAGGAATAATCCGGCTGCAGGGTACAAGACCCCGGTCCCCAAATGTCTGCAGGAAAGCACAGATTGTCACCTACACCTTACATTATACAGCCCAGCACCCGCCATCTGCAAAGGAGGTTGTATGAGCGCGCCTCCGAGACTTGCCGATCCGGGCACACACCCCAAGACTCGTCCTATCCAGGAAGCACCCCTAAGCCCCACCCCCAAAAAACCGCTGGTTTGGGAAAAACCCCTGGGAGACCTCCATATACCGAAAACACCCCCAAACCTGCGCATACCAGAAACACCCCCAAGACCTGCCATATATCGAAACACCCCCCAGACCTGCCATATACCGAAAAACACCCCCCAAGACCTGCCGCATACCGAAACACCCCCAAACCTACCATATACCGAAACACCCCCAAACCGCCGATACCGAAACACCCCCCAAAAACCTGCCATAAAACCAAAACACCCCCCAAGACCTGCCGTATACCAGAAACACCCCCCAAGACCTGCCGTATACCGAAACACCCCCCCCCCGACCTGCCGTATAACCGGAAAACCCCCAAGACCCGCCGTATACCGAAACACCCCCAAGACCTGCCTATACCAGAAACACCCCCAAGACCGCCGATACCGAAAACCCCCCAAAACCTCCGTATACCAAAACACCCAAAGACCTGCCGTATACCAGAAAAACCCCCCAAGACCCCTATACCAGAAAACCCCCAAGACCTGCCGTATACCAGAAACACCCCCGGAAACCTGCCTATACCGAAACACCCCCGAGACCTGCCATATACCAGAAACACCCCGAGACCGGCCATATACCGGAAACCCCCCCGGGCCCGCCATTTTACCAGAAACACCCCCGAGACCTGCCATATACCAGAAAACCCCCCCCAAGAAATGCCTATACCGGAAAACACCCCAAGACCTGCCATATACCGAAACACCCCGAGACCCCCCTATACCCAAAAAAACCCCCAAGAACTGCCCCTATACCGGAAACACCCCGAGACCTGCCATATACAGAAACACCCCCAAGAACTGCCATATACCGAAACCCCCCAAGACCGCCCCTATACCAGAAACCCCCAAGAACTGCCATATACCGGAAACCCCCCAAGACCTGCCAAAAACCAGAAACCACCCCCAAGACCTGCCAATACCGAAAAACCCCCCCCCAAGACCTGCCATATACCGGAAACACCCCAACCTGCCATGTACCAGAAACACCCCCAAAAAACTGCCATATACCGGAAACACCCCCAAGACCTCCGTATACCAGAAACACCCCCCAAGACCTGCCATATACCAGAAACACCCCCAAGACCTGCCATATACCAGAAACACCCCCAAAAGAACTGCCATATACCGAAACACCCCCAAGACCTGCCATATACCGAAACACCCCCAAGACCTGCCATATACCAGAAACACCCCCAAGACCTGCCGTTTACTGGAAGTTTCAGCTCCAAGTTTGGGTCCCCATTGATTTCTATGGAGTTTGGGTAAAAGTTCGGGTACCTGATCCAAGCTTTGGACTAATCTTCCCGGGCTCCGCTCCTCCCCCCCCCAGGAGCTCACAATCAAATCTATGGACTTTGATTTGCGCTCTCTGACTGTGGCTGGAGGATCCGGTTATGTGATGGGATCCGGGAGATTTGTCTTATCGGAGGATCCATCATCACTTACTGCAGGAACCAAAGGGAAATGGACTCCCATCACTTACCACAGCAACAGCTGGAGACTGCAGGAGCTCGGTGGGGGTCATTACTGTGTAATAGGAGATGTTGACCAGCAGGTAACAGGCCATGACTAGCGGGATCCCGAATATGATGCCAAAGGGAGATTTCTGCACCAAAACAAAAAAATCATTAAAATCCAATTTTAAAATCAATGTAGATTTGAAGAGTCACCACTAGGTGGCAGCACATGCAAAATGATCTCTGCGTGTGACGGTCCAGACTGTGCGGACACCGTCCAATCAGAAGAGCCGGTGGCACCGAATATGTATAAAATATCCATTATTATTAATCACGTGAATATACAGAAACAAAAAAAAAACGCGCTCTGCGCCATCCAACAACTATCACTGGAGGTCAGACACACGGGACACTCTCAGGCCTGTGACCCGAAACCAGTTCACTGAGTGATGTATTAAAACTACACAGGAAACCCCGCAAGACCCCCGTTACCGGAACCCCCAGACCCCCGTACCGAAACACCCCGCAAACCCCCCGTACGGAACACCCCGCAACCCCCCGTTAAGAAACCCCCCAGACCCCCCGAAATCGGAACCCGCAAGACCTCCCGTAACCGGAAACACCCCGCAAGACCCCCCGAATACCGGGAAAACCCCGCAAGACCCCCCGTATACCGGAAACACCCCGCAAGACCCCCCGTATACCCGGAACACCCGCAAGACCCCCCTATACCGAAACACCCCGCAAGACCCCCCGTATACGGAACAACCCCGACAAGACCCCCGTAAAACCGGAACACCCCGCAAGACCCCCCGTATACCGGGAAACACCCCGCAAGACCCCCGTATAACCGGAAACACCCCGCAAGACCCCCCGTATACCGGAAAAACCCCGCAAGACCCCCCGTATACCGGGAACACCCCGCAAGACCCCCCGTATACGGGAAACACCCCGCAAGACCCCCCGTATACCGGGAACACCCCGCAAGACCCCCGTATACCGGAAACCCCCGCAAGACCCCCCGTATACCGGGAACACCCCGCAAGACCCCCCCGTAATACCGGAAACACCCACAAGACCCCCCGTATACCGGGAACACCCCGCAAGACCCCCGTATACCGGAACACCCCGCAAGACCCCCCGTATACCGGAAACACCCCGCAAGACCTCCCGTATACCGGAAACACCCCGCAAGACCCCCCGAATACCGGAAACACCCCGCAAGACCCCCCGTATACCGGAAACCCCGCAAGACCCCCCGTATACCGGGAACACCCCGCAAGACCTCCCGTATACCGGAAACACCCCGCAAGACCCCCGTATACCGGAAACACCCCGCAAGACCCCCCGTATACCGGAAACACCCCGCAAGACCCCCCGAATACCGGGAACACCCCGCAAGACCCCCCGAATACCGGAACACCCCGCAAGACCCCCCGTATACCGGGAACACCCCGCAAGACCTCCCGTATACCGGGAACACCCCGCAAGACCTCCCGTATACCGGGAACACCCCGCAAGACCCCCGTATACCGGAAACACCCCGCAAGACCTCCCGTAATACCGGAAACACCCCGCAAGACCCCCCGTATACCGGGAACACCCCGCAAGACCCCCGTTTTACCGGGAACACCCCCGCAAGACCTCCCGTATACCGGAAACACCCCGCAAGACCCCCCGTATACCGGGAACACCCCGCAAGACCCCCCGTAAAACCGGGAACACCCCGCAAGACCTCCCGTATACCGGAAACACCCCGCAAGACCCCCCGTATACCCGGAACACCCCGCAAGACCCCCCGTATACCGGGAACACCCCGCAAGACCCCCGTAAAACCGGAAACACCCCACAAGACCCCCCGAATATCCGGAACACCCGCAAGACCCCCCGTATACCGGAAACACCCCGCAAGACCCCCCGAATACCGGAACACCACGCAAGCCCCCCGTATACCGGAACACCCCGCAAGACCCCGTAACGGGAACACCCCGCAAGACCTCCGTATTTCCGGGAAACTCCCACAAGACCCCCCGTATACCGGAACACCCCGAAAGACCCCCGATCCGAAACAACCCAAGACCCCGTATACCGGCCCCGCAGATTCAATACCGGAATCACACCGCAAGACCCTCTGTACACCGGGCCGAACAATACCTGTATCCACTCCCAGCAAGACCCTATGAAACCCCGATAACGCTGCACAAGATCAGCGGGGCTGCGGTTTGTGCTTGTGATTTCTTACTCTCTCGCTGTACTTTACTGGCCCTGAGGGAACATACATTCCTTTCGCGGTCCGATCCTCGGAATTAACGGCGGCCTCTCCTGTAGGGTTACTTCAGCTCCTGTGATGAATTGGGGTTTAAAGGGGACAGATCCACTAGACGGTTCAGACGGGTCCCGATCGCTGCGGGATTAACGGGGTCCACGATCGCTGCAGGATTAACGGGGTCCCGATCGCTTCGGGATTAACGGGGTCCCGACCGCTGCGGGATTAATGGGGTCCCGACCGCTGCGGGATTAAGGGGTCCCGACCGCTGCGGGATTAATGGGTCCCGACCGCTGCGGGATTAACGGGTCCCGACCGCTGTGGATTAACAGGGTCCCGACCGCTGGGGATTAACAGGGTCCCGACCGCTGGGGAAATTTAAAGGGTCCCACCCCTGGGGATTAACGGGGGGCCCGACGCTGGGGATTAACGGGGGCCCCACGCTGGGGATTAAGGGGTCCCGACCGCTGCGGGGTTAACGGGG
>JARQOD010000010.1:36757337-36827581 GCA_033576555.1 Oophaga sylvatica | reverse complement strand
TATAATACTGCCCTATGTACAAGAATATAACTACTATAATACTGCCCCTATGTACAAGAATATAACTACTATAATACTGCCCCTATGTACAAGAATATAACTACTATAATACTGTCCCTATGTACAAGAATATAACTACTATAATACTGTCCCTATGTACAAGAATATAACTACTATAATACTGCCCCTATGTACAAGAATATAACTACTATAATACTGCATCATGAAATCTGAAGATTAGCACAGGATTTTGGGTGGCCATGTAGTGCTCAGTGTTGGAAAGTTGGGTTTGTGTCCTAGGTCATGGGTCTTCCAGCATAACAATGACCCAGACATACTTCAAGAAGCCCCCAGAAATGAATGGAAACAAAGCGCTGGACAGTTCTGCAGCAGCAATGAGTCCGGATCTAATTCCCATTGATCACCTGTGGAGAGATCTTAATAATTGCTGTTAGGAGAAGACACCTTCCCATATGAGAGACCGGGAGCAGTTTAGAAAAGAAGAGCGGTGCAACACCCCAGCTGAGGAGTAAGAAGCTTGTGGATGATTATAGGAGTGATTGATTGCAGTTATTTATTATAATGGTTGCAGCCAGATATTAAGTGGAAGGTGCCAACAATTTTGTCCGGCTCATTTTTGGGGTTTTGTGTGAAATTTCGTCCTATTTGCCTTTTTTTCCTGCTGTTTATTTCTGTTGTTACAATACAGACAAAGGAAATAAACCTGTCTATAACAAAACATGGGGGATTGTAATAATATTCTCGGAGAAATTCTTCATTTTCTGAAACAATTCCAAGGGTGCCAACACTTTCGGCCATGACTGTACATGTCCAGTATAAATGTGACCTATCCCGAGTTTTCGGATTATTCCATGAACTCCCCGATGCGGCGGCTTTCACAATCTATACCCTAAATGATCCCGCAGCCCGGGTCACTTCCATCCATTCCTGCACAATGAAGCAATAAATATCTACTGGAAAGTATCAGTGGAGGCTCAGCCGCTGACACCGCGTCCATAGTGACGGCTTCGGAGTGTTTATACTCATCGGCAGTATAGCTTACTCTCTTCACTACAGGAGTAGGAGAGCCGGGGGCATCCGGATGAGCAGGATGGTCCCTGTGACGGTGCCGGATCCAGGACAATCACCCTCTGTTACAGCCAGGTTCACATTCGGTACTGACCTGTGAGTGCAGGGACGCTCCACCGTGCGTTATAGAAATAACGAGTAACTATAAGTGTAAGGTTCTGTGTATCTGTTTCTGAAACTCAGTTTGTTCGTCGGCCATTTTGCTTTCTGTTTTGCTGCAGCTATCTTGCCCTCAGTCAAAATGGAGTTTCCAGCTTGCATGTTCCCGCCCTGATTCTCTCCGTTTGCTTCTTAAGCAGCCACAGTGAGCAATCAGTGCTTCAGATCTAGCCTGCAGTGAACCTGTGTTCTGACTCCTGAAGCCTTGGACCTTGTACTCCAGCTATTCCTACTGAGGAACTCTGAAGCACTTGTGGACTCTGAACTCTGCTCTTGAGAGCCTCACGTTTGCATGGACTTGCGGTAACAGAGAAGAAGATCTGAATCTTTTGTGGAGAGTTATTGCTGAGCTTAGATTACTCTGGCCTGCTGTGTCTCCTGCTTCTGTGTTTGCAAACTGTGTGTTTATTTTTGCCAATTTGTATGAAGCAATACAAGACTTTCTTTATCAACCTGTGTCTCAAGTATTTTCATCGCACCCAAGCACAAGACGCTATATGAACTGTAATACATACATTACAAGATTCTGAAGCCAAAACGTTAGTGTCTGCTGGGTCTGGAAAGGCTTGTCTGCTGTACTGTGGATATCGGATGTCCGGTTGTACTTTCTGTGATGACAGTGGTTGTGACTTCTCACAACCATTCCAGGTGAGCAATTCCCTTAAGTTTTTTTTTCTGCAGTGTTATCACAGGTAAACACTATTGTTTTTTTTTTTCTCTCTTCTCTTTTTGTCTGCTGAAACTCTGGATATCAGATGTCTGGTTGAAAGCTTTCTGTGATGATAGTGGTTGTGACTTCTCACAACCATTCCAGGTGAGCAGTTCCCTTAAAGTTTTTTCTTTCTTCAGTGTTGCCACAGGTGAACACTATTGTTTTTTTTTTTCTCTCTTCTTCCAGTATCCTGTCTTAAAAGATCTGGAAAATGGAGGCCCGCATAAAGGAACTTTGCGGAGTGACTGATAATATCCTTGCAGATTTGCAGAATATAAAGACCCGTTTTACAAATCTACAGGACCTCAATAATCACAATTTGCAAGTGGTTGGACAGACTACCCAGGATTTGCGAGCCAGGATTGAGGTTCTAGAGGGGCGAGTCCAGGCTCCTGCCGTGGCCCCGAGTTCTGGGATTCCCAAGTTGCCCCCTTTTCGTTTTGGCGGTGAACGTGAGAAATTCAGGGGATTTATTAATCAATGCAATCTTTTTTTTTCTGCACATGCTTCACAATTTCCCACTGAACGATCTAAGGTGCTTACTATAATTATGTTGCTTACCAACAAGGCTTTAATGTGGGCAAACCCTCTGATTGAGACTGAGGATGATTGTTTGAATCACCTTGATGATTTTATTTCAGCCATGGGGCAGGTGTTTGATGACCCCAATCGAGGTGCAACAGCTGAAGCAGCCATGTTAGCTTTGCGCCAAGGTAAGCACTCGGTAGCTGAATATGCCTTGGATTTCAGGAGATGGGCCCTTGATACCACCTGGGACAATTCCGCCAAAAAATCTATTTTTCGAAAGGGGTTATCCCCACTGATTAAGGATGAACTTGCTCGTGCCGACCCTCCCACTGCGTTAGGTGACTTTATTAACTACTGCATCCGTATTGATACTCGTTTAACTGAACGCAGGCAAGAGAGATGGTTCGAAAGCAATCGTACTAACCTTTTCCTACCTTCCTCTCCAGCTAAGGAACCTTTGAGTAGGATTACACGGGAACCTGAACCTGAACCCATGCAGGTAGACTCTTTACTACGACGGGTTAGTGATGCACGCAAGGAACATCGTTTTAAGGAGAATCTATGTTTTTATTGTGGTAAGTCAGGGCACTTTATTATTAACTGTCCCAGCCGTTCTCGTAAGACTACTGCAGCACTCATTCATTGTGAGTGTTGCGAGAGGGGATCTGTCAGGTCCGAGCCTCAGGCTCCAGAGAGATCTGCAGCAACAGATCTTGATTTCTCGGACTTAAACTCCGTTACCTCTGAGGACGTTGACTGTGTAAACGCTGCCATCTTTCAAGTTTCCTCAGCGGTGTCCCAGCTGAGTTGTAAGAAAAACAATTCTCATTGCTTTCTTTCCATCAAACTCTGGGTTGACTCAGCTTGGGTGTCTAGCTCTGCTATGATCGACTCAGGTGCAAGTGGAAATTTTATGGATGTCTCCTTTGCTCTGAAACAGGGAATACGTTCAGTGAAGAAGGCTACTCCAGTACAGATGGAAACTGTGGATCGCTCTCTACTGACTTCTGGACCAGTGGATCAAGAAACAGAGCCTTTGAGGGTCCTTATGGGTAAAGATCATCAAGAGAAACTGTCCTTTATGCTTATCTCTTCTCCCCACTTTCCCATTATTCTAGGGCTACCATGGCTGCAGGCTCAGAATCCTACCATTAACTGGGAGACCAAGGAATTACACTTTCCAGAGAAACAGATGAGTCCAAAAATTTCAGCTTGCTCTGTTCCTAAAGGAACCATGTCAGTCCCTGAACTACCAGCTGTATACCAGGACTATGTGGATTTATGTGACAAGAAGAACGCTGACCAGCTTCCTCCTCACCGTCCATATGATTGTCCAATTGAATTATTGCCTGGAGCAGAGATACCTTTTGGTAAGATCTACCCCCTGGCGGGGCCCGAGCTGAAGGCTTTAAAAGAGTACATAGACGAAAATCTAGCCAAGGGCTTCATACGCCCCTCTTCATCTCCTGCAGGGGCACCCATATTCTTTGTAAAGAAGAAAGATGGATCCCTGAGACCCTGCATAGACTATAGGGAACTCAATAAGGTTACTATTAGAAACCGTTATCCATTGCCTTTAATCCCTGAGTTATTGGAGAGAGTGCGACATGCCAAAATTTTTTCTAAACTAGATCTTCGTGGGGCCTATAACTTAGTCCGTATTAGACCTGGGGATGAATGGAAGACTGCATTCAGGTCACGCTATGGACACTTTGAATATCTAGTTATGCCTTTTGGTCTGAGTACCGCCCCAGCCACTTTCCAACACTTGGTGAATGATATCTTCAGGGATCTCCTAGATACATTCGTGGTAATTTATTTGGATGATATTTTAATTTTTTCTAACTCCACAGAGGAACATCATGGACATGTGAGAATGGTCTTGGAACGTCTAAGACAAAATCATCTTTACATCAAGCTTGAAAAGTGTGAATTCCATAAGACCGAAATTCAATTTCTGGGGTATGTACTGTCTACACAAGGAATTAGTATGGATGGAAGTAAAACCCAAGCCATCAATGATTGGCCAAGTCCTAGAAATGTGAAGGAGGTACAGCGCTTCATCGGGTTTGCAAACTTCTATAGACGTTTCATTAGAAATTTCTCTGAGGTAGTGTCAGCTATCACCCAACTTACCCGGAAAGAGTCTAAGTTCTCCTGGACTCCCCAAGCCCAGGAAGCATTTTCCCGTCTAAAAGATAAATTTACCACTGCACCTATCCTAGTACATCCCAACCCAGAGCTTGTCTTCATAATAGAGGTGGATGCTTCAGACTGTGCCGTGGGAGCTATACTCTCTCAGAGAACAGGTGAGAAGAATGTCTTGCATCCTGTGCCTTCTTTTCCCAGCAGTTGTCTTCGGCTGAGAAGAACTACGATGTGGGCAATAGAGAGTTGTTGGCCATTATTGCCGCCTTCAAAGAATGGAGACACCTTCTTCAAGGAGCTGCACAGCAAATAGTCGTTCTGACAGACCATCGTAATCTTGAGTTTATCAGGTCGGCTAAGTGCCTGACTCCTCGCCAGGCTCGCTGGAATCTTTTCCTAAACCAATTTAATTTTATCATTTCTTATAGACCAGGATCGCGCAATGGAAAGGCTGATGCACTCTCTAGGATTTACTCAGCAGAGACACGTCCAATTACTCCTCCTAAGACTATTCTTCCTGACTCTAGATTCCTAGGAGTAATTCATAATCAAGACCTACTTAAGGACATCAAGGAAGCATACCATGCGGATTCTTTTTTGGCTCAACCCCCAAGGGACGTAAGTCTTGTCTTTAAGAATGGTGTGTGGATTCAGGGACAACGTCTGTATATACCTGAAACAGTCAGATTAGAGTATTGCAACTCATTCACGATTCCAAGATAGCTGGGCATAGAGGAATTCTAAAGACACAGGAATTTCTTTCTCGTTTCTTTTGGTGGCCCACTTACAGGAAAGATGTTTTAAACTATGTCACTTCATGTGAGGTCTGTGCAAGATGCAAAACACCTCGCTCTTCACCAACTGGTCTGTTACAGCCTCTTCCCACCCCGTCCCGCCCGTGGGGATCCATTTCTATGGACTTCATTGTGGAATTACCAACCTCTCAAGGGAAGAACACTATTCTAGTGGTGGTTGATCGTCTAACAAAGGCAGCTCATTTTATCCCTTGTGTCGGCTTACCCACTGCAAAACAGACATCAGATTTGATGATTAAGAATGTGTTTCGCTTACATGGAGTACCGGATGAGGTCATTTCGGATCGAGGGGTGCAATTCACTTCTAGGTTTTGGCAAAATTTCTGTGCAGCATTGGACATTAAAGTAAACCTTTCTTCTGCTTTTCATCCCAGACTAATGGACAAACCGAACGAACCAATCAAACCCTGGAGCAGTATCTCCGCTGCTTTATCTGCCACCTACAGGATGATTGGGTGGATCTACTTCCATTAGCTGAGTTCTCTTATAACAACTCTCAGAGCGCCTCCACTAAACAGTCTCCTTTTTACTCTAATCTAGGTTATCATCCTAACATTCTTCCTCGATTTCCCATAGAAACGCCTTTACCAGCAGTGGCTGAAAGAGTCACGACTTTACAGAAGAATATGGATCTTCTAAAGGAGAATCTGGAATCGGCTCAGGAAAGGTACAAGAAAGCAGCAGATAAATTTCGTAAACCTGCACCAGCTTTTAAGGTAGGAGACCTGGTCTGGCTGTCAACCAGAAATCTTAAGTTAAGGATTCCATCGTCTAAGTTGGGACATAAGTACATTGGACCCTATAAAATCAGTAAAATTATAAGTGCCGTTGCTTGTCGTCTTCAATTGCCCAGAACTATGAGAATCCACCCTGTCTTTCATGTATCCCTACTAAAGGCTGCGACACCCAATACGTTTCCTGGACGTTCTTCTCCTTGCCCTGACCCAGTGCTGGTCGATGGTCAGGAGGAATTTGTGGTGGAAAGGATTTTAGATTCCAGGTTGTATAGAAATCAGTTACAATATCTGATTAAATGGCAGGGCTACCCAGTGGAGGACAACTCATGGGAACCAGTCAATAACGTTAATGCTCCTCGCTTGCTCCGTCAGTTTCATCAGAGGTACCCACACAAGCCTGGTCTGAGGTCATCCGGAGGTTGTCCCTAAGGGGAGTAATGTAAGGTTCTGTGTACATGTTTCTGAAACTCAGTTTGTTCGTCGGCCATTTTGCTTTCTGTTTTGCTGCAGCTATCTTGCCCTCAGTCAAAATGGAGTTTTCCAGCTTGCATGTTCCCGCCCTGATTCTCTCCGTTTGCTTCTTAAACAGCCACAGCTGAGCAATCAGTGCTTCAGAATCTAGCCTGCAGTGAACCTGTGTTCTGACTCCTGAAGCCTTGGACCTTGTACTCCAGCTATTCCTACTGAGGAACTCTGAAGCACTTGTGGACTCTGAACCCTGCTCTTGAGAGCCTCACGTTTGCATGGACTTGCGGTAACAGAGAAGAAGATCTGAATCTGTTGTGGAGAGTTATTGCTGAGCTTAGATTACTCTGGCCTGCTGTGTCTCCTGCTTCTGTGTTTGCAACCTGTGTGTTTATTTTTGCCAATTTGTATGAAGCAATACAAGACTTTCTTTATCAACCTGTGTCTCAAGTATTTTCATCGCACCCAAGCACAAGACGCTATATGAACTGTACCACATACATTACAATAAGGTGCAAATTAATTGATCGTAAGGGCTCTGGATCATTTCATAAATGTTCTGCTCGCGGCCACCACTAGAGGGAGCTCCATGCATACAGCTTCTTCATTGACCATGCAATAAGCTCTTGAGCTCCCTCTAGAGTTGACACTAGGCAGCTGCAACACAATATTTCAGTCCCTTTAAAAACTGATCTTATACCTGTATTTTACCAGATAACAATGTCAAATATCTGTATTATTAATGCTTTTGGGGTTAATTATTAATGAGTTTCACTTATTTCTTTAAAGCATCAATGTTCATTAATTATAATCTTTTTTTATAAATCTATTATGTCCGTACATTTTCTGACCCAGTATTGTAATTTTTTTTTCTTTTTAACATTAGGTAGGTAGACAATATTGGAATACATATTTTTCTTTATTTCGCTATTGGGTTCCATTAAAAATCTGGCATAATTTTATTTCTACAGCCTCTGTGTTGTCTATTCCCAGCTGCAGAATGAGCCAACTCAGAATCTGCCAGTGAGCTCACTCTGATGGGCAAGTTAACTCTTATCTTCCTTCTTCTGAGCTCCTTTCAACTGTTTTTTTTTTTTTTTGACCACATGACATTTGATCAGAGATTATAAGCAGAGAGGAGCTCAGGAGAAAGAACAGAAGAGTCAGAAATTCTCCCGTGGGATCGAGCTCGCTGCTGGATTCTAAGTTGACTCATTCTGCAGCCAAAATGAATCAAACTCAATTGCAAAAATTAATTATATGTATTAAAAACCAGAGGCATTTTGCCACAATTAGTCATTAATAAGACTTCTACCACCTATATACCGGTATATTTTGAATATATTCCCTGCAGAGACTACACTCACCGTGTCAGCAATGATCCCTCTGATGGGTCTGTGTAGCCTCCTCAGTCTCTGACATTGGGGCTTCGTCTCCTCCAGGGTCCGGTCTGTCCTGCAGTAATCTGGGGTGAAGAGCTTACAGTCTGGCGGCTCCGTCCTCCTGCGGCTCTTGCATTAGACAGGGCGGCACAATGAGCGGATGATATAAGTATAGCACACACCAGCCATACGGTGTCTCGGTATCACTGTACTGTGAACGTTGTGTAACCGGAAGCACTCAGGGGCACAATGGAAGCAAAGAGCCACCGGCGCCTGCCAAGGTGTTAGCAAACCAGCCAATAATACCGCCACCAGCGCTGGCACGTGTGCTGCCATCACCCAGCCTTCCTTCTCTTACGAAAGGATATTATTCTTGCCATTTTGTTTTTCACTACTCTTTATCCAAAAACTTTATTTTTCCATCGGCTTCTTTAATTGAATCTCTAGTCTGGCTATAAAAAAACGTTTACAAGCCAAGATACTTTCAAAAGGGGGCGCTACTAGGGACTAACCAGGCAGGGGGCCCAAACTTTGGCATCGGCCCATTTTCCTTTTCGTAATATTTAAAATGTAATATAATTAGAAATTTATTAGTTTTTTTGCCTAAAATGCAAAGTAAATGTGTCATCGGTAACTTCAGGCCTTTTAGAGATCGTTTCATCTTCAACTTTCACAATAACAGCAATTTTGACCAGGGGTGCACAAACTTTTACATGACACTGTATCAGTTAAAAATATATATATTTTGATATGGTTAGTGTTTTTTACATGTCTATTTTACTTTACCATTTTTTTTTTTTTTGGTCCCCCTAGGGGACTTGGACCTGTGATTTTTTTGGTCCCCCTAGGGGACTTGGACCTGTGATTTTTTTGGTCCCCCTAGGGGACTTGGACCTGTGATTTTTTTGGTCCCCCTAGGGGACTTGGACCTGTGATTTTTTTGGTCCCCCTAGGGGACTTGGACCTGTGATTTTTTAGGTCCCCCTAGGGGACTTGGACCTGTGATTTTTTAGGTCCCCCTAGGGGACTTGGACCTGTGATTTTTTTTGGTCCCCCTAGGGGACTTGGACCTGTGATTTTTTAGGTCCCCCTAGGGGACTTGGACCTGTGATTTTTTAGGTCCCCCTAGGGGACTTGGACCTGTGATTTTTTTTGGTCCCCCTAGGGGACTTGGACCTGTGATTTTTTTTGGTCCCCCTAGGGGACTTGGACCTGTGATTTTTTTGGTCCCCCTAGGGGACTTGGACCTGTGATTTTTTTGGTCCCCCTAGGGGACTTGGACCTGTGATTTTTTTGGTCCCCCTAGGGGACTTGGACCTGTGATTTTTTTGGTCCCCCTAGGGGACTTGGACCTGTGATTTTTTTGGTCCCCCTAGGGGACTTGGACCTGTGATTTTTTAGGTCCCCCTAGGGACTTGGACCTGTGATTTTTTAGGTCCTTCTTGGGGACTTGGACCTGTGATTTTTTAGGTCCCCCTAGGGGACTTGGACCTGTGATTTTTTAGGTCCCCTTAGGGGACTTGGACCTGTGATTTTTTAGGTCCCCCTAGGGGACTTGAACCTGTGATTTTTTAGGTCCCCATAGGGGACTTAAACCTACAAATGCTGATTTTCTATGAAGCCCAGCCCTGGCTTGGACTTTATTTAAGTGCCAAGATGGTGGCAACACGGGCTTCAGTAGGCCGTCGGCACCACTGCGATCACTATCAGGAATGGGTGGTGGAACAATTTTGTTTCCATTTACATGACGCTATTAGAGACCCTCATTGAAATGGTTAAACAGCATTGATTGGAGCGCGCTCTGATCGCTGCTGTTAGAGGCCGGTGCTCTCTGTACAATACAGCTCCGGAGCCCACTCCATACACCAGCAGATGACATGGGGGGACTCACCTGTACGTCCTATAGGGAAAGAGTTAACAGTGAAACTTACCTGGCAAGAAAAAGTTTGGAAAACTTCTTTAGTAGTTTACACAGATAATCTCTGGGTCCTGAGACCCCCAGCAATCGCTCAGCAGGAAGGGGCAGAAGGGCTCGGCCGATCCTTCAGAGGGGTTTATGGGGGCACCCATACTATGTGACAGGTTTTTATTTTTAGCAATAGGCCCCTAGTGTTCTTTTCTATGGCCACTGTCAGATGTATACCTCATGGGCATCTACACCTGACAGTAGCCACAAAGGCTAGATACTGTGGCTTTCTAGAGCCCGACTAGCAATGTTCGATCCCAGGCGGCGACCCATGCACCAGCAAGGACAGGATGAGCAGCAGCGTTAAATAGAGCTCTTTAATGTAGCAAAAATACTTGAAATTCTACAAAATATTTTCATTGTGCAAATGGAAGGGAAAGAAAAAAAAAGCATCGTCATTTCCTGAAGGTCTGAACAATGGTCCAACGGAGACGTCCGTGCATTTCCACCCCTTCAGCGCCATACCTATATAGACATACATAGCATTAGATAGTAAGGTCCCGCAGATAAAGGCGAAAGAAAGCAACGTCGTAAAAAATATAAAATAAAAAAAAAAGTTAGAAAATACTAAATATACGAAATATCCAGGCTGCGTTCACATCTGCCTTTCCTTATTCTGTTCGGATCAGTCTGAAATTAAACAGTTTGTCTAATTTTTTGCACTTAAATACATGTATTTGGGGCTAAAAAAAACATTTTGGTAATTGGGATTATAAAATTTTGCATTGTTTGCTTTTTGCAACCTTTTTGTTTCCAGTCACATTCAGCATTGATGTGGTCTGTGGCGGAGAGAAGTTCAGAGAAAGGAGGATAAAAGAGTTTTGAACGCCCAATGAGGTACAGCGAGCTCGCTGATGGATTCTTACTTGACTCATTCTGCAGTCAGCAGAGGCTGTAGAAGGGGAACCGAGCTCAATTTTTAATGAAATCCAATTGCAAATTTTTTGTGTTACATGCATTTAAGCAAGAAAAAATAAAATTGGACGACGTCATGTAACGGCATTGCACGTTTTTCACATGCCGGACACCAGCGGCACCCGATGGACCCCATTGACCATAATGGGGTAACGTCTGGTTTTCGGCATTTTTGCGGCAGATGTGACCAGAGCCTTTTGCAGCGATGGTGCTATTCTGGAGACTGTTAGTCGTCAGTACGGCTTTGGTTCGCTCCGATCGGCTGACTATTTCCCCGGGTCGTCGGCGTGCGATGACGAGTTCACGTCGCAGTAGCTGAAGCCGTATCTGATGACGGCGTCCTGCTGCAGGAAGGAGTCGCTGCCGCCGCCGGCGCTCTTCAGGACGCCGCCGCCGTAGAGAAGCGCTCGCAGTTCTTTCTTGTCCGTGGTCGCCGACTCCCAGACGACTTCTAGCTGCTCTTCCACTTGTCTGAAAGAAAAATAGATATATTTACATTTCGGAAAGTAAAAATTACAACGAGGCTTCATCCGACGGACGCCATTTGCAGCCCTTTCAATTCGGCGTCGGAAAAAAATCATTCCCCATCCCGGTCTCGGGACGCTCAATGGTCACGTTCCTTGATTTTCTCTACTTCTTAGAAAGCTGGGTGGCAACCAATATGGAGAACCGTTGTGGCTCCCATGGGGGTGGTCATCCTGCTTTTCCGCATAAACATCACACGGGAGTCCTTCAGGAGATAACCGTACGGTAAGCACAGCTCTCCAAACTACAAGTCCCAGCATGCCCGGACAGCGACAGTACCACAGGGTGTAGACTTCTGGCAATAGTTATAGCATAAGCTAGAAATGCTGGGAGTTGTAGTATCGCAGTCTCGTCTGTAGATATGGCATGGCGTGTGGCTCAGATGCTGGGAGTTGTAGTACCACGGTCTTGTCTATACCTGGATGTTACCCCTCATCATTGTGCTTTCTCCACACTGTGGATCCGACACGTTCCTGGGGGTCTGACGGACGGGGGTCCTGCTGTCGCTGTGTGAGTGATTAATGATCCGCGCTCCGTCGCTCACACTCCTGTCTGATGAGGGATACAATGGAGAGAACGCAGTGTACTTGTGTAATGTGCTTTCTTCAGTCTCATCGCAGCTTCCTGAGCTCTGGGCAATTACCAGATTACTTTACACTGAGCGCTCACGATCAGCGCCGGGCGGCATCGTCGGAGCTTTCTTCTCCATTAAACTCGCGGCTATGAACATTTCTGATGTCCTTAGATTGGGGGGAGATTATGTAACGTGTCCTCACATCACTGCGCCAGTGTGCACAACCGTCTGCGCTAAACCGTGCCGCACGCCGGGCATGACGCTGAGCCGAGGTGGCAGACCCCCCGTCTCCCAATGGCGGTGCCGGATGCAGGGGTGGCTGCTAATCCCACGGCTGCAAATAAAGCGCACAAATGGTGAAGGGAAATGGTAGCGGGGCCACACCGTGCACTGCCTCTGGCCTACAGCTGTGGCATGTGTGAGGTTAAAAACGTTGGGAGATGTAGTTGACAGCAGCTGAAGTGCATCAAATATTAGTGCAGCAAAAAGGTGCAGAGGACATCCGGGCGGACTGTACATGTGCCGTACTGGGGAAGAGGGAGCGAGTAATAGCAGGGCAGCAGCATGCGAATAGTATGGGTGCGGTAGTATAGATTTCGTATTTTAGCTGCAGTGTCCATGCATTACAGCAGTGTGCATACAGTATTAGGGCGGTAGTATGTATATATTACAGCAGGGTGCATATAGTATTAGGGCAGTAGTATATATATTACAGCAGGGTGCATATAGTATTAGGGCGGTAGTATATATATTACAGCAGGGTGCATATAGTATTAGGGCGGTAGTATATATATTACAGCAGGGTGCATATAGTATTAGGGCGGTAGTATGTATATTACAGCAGTGTGCATACAGTATTTGGGCGGTAGTATATATATTACAGCAGGGTGCATATAGTATTAGGGCGGTAGTATATATATTACAGCAGGGTGCATAAAGTATTAGGGCGGTAGTATATATATTACATCAGGGTGCATATAGTATTAGGGCGGTAGTATATATATTACAGCAGGGTGCATATAGTATTAGGGCGGTAGTATATATATTACAGCAGGGTGCATATAGTATTAGGGCGGTAGTATATATATTACAGCAGGGTGCATATAGTATTAGGGCGGTAGTATGTATATTACAGCAGTGTGCATACAGTATTTGGGCGGTAGTATATATATTACAGCAGGGTGCATATAGTATTAGGGCGGTAGTATATATATTACAGCAGGGTGCATAAAGTATTAGGGCGGTAGTATATATATTACATCAGGGTGCATATAGTATTAGGGCGGTAGTATATATATTACAGCAGGGTGCATACAGTATTTGGGCGGTAGTATATATATTACAGCAGGGTGCATATAGTATTAGGGCGGTAGTATATATATTACAGCAGGGTGCATAAAGTATTAGGGCGGTAGTATGTATATATTACAGTAGGGTGCATATAGTATTAGGGCGGTAGTATGTATATATTATTACGGCAGGGTGCATATAGTATTAGGGCGGTAGTATGTATATATTCTTACAGCAGGGTGAATATAGTATTAGGGCGGTAGTATATGTATATATTCTTACAGCAGGGTGCATATAGTATTAGGGCGGTAGTATATGTTTAGTAATGGAGTGAAAGTGTGCATATAATAGTGAAGCAGGGTGTATGTAATAGCAGTGCGGAAGTATATGCTGATTATCTGGGCGGTAATGTGCATATATTGGTATGTAGTATTAGGGCGGCACTGGTATATTTTTAGTATTTAAGGGGTAGTATGTTCATATTATAGTATTAGTGCGGTAGTATATGTTTGGTATTTGGGCGGTAGTATATGTTTAGTACTTGGCAAGAGCATGCATACATTACAACAAGGGTGCATGTAGCGTTGGTGCAGAAGTGCAATATGTTTAGCACTGATGCAGATTGTGCAGATATTTGGGGAACAAATGCTGTATATCTGGCGGTATCAGCACATGCCGTATTTGCCCTGAATATTGGAGGTGCGTGCTCCACTCAGCAAGGAACAAATACACTGCTCAAAAAAATAAAGGGAACACTCAAATAACACATCCTAGATCTGAATGAATGAAATATTCTCATTGAATACTTTGTTCTGTACATAGTTGAATGTGCTGACAACAAAATCACACAAAAATCATCAATGGAAATCAAATTTATTAACCAATGGAGGCCTGGATTTGGAGAGACCCCCAAAATGAAAGTGAAATGCAATGTCCTTAAAAAGTCAAAATGATGCTCAGTTTTGTGTGTGGTCTCCACGTGCCTGTATGACCTCCCTACAACGCCTGGGCATGCTCCTGATAAGGTTGCGGATGGTCTCCTGAGGGATCTCCTCCCAGACCTGGACTAGAGCATCTGCCAACTCCTAGACAGTCTGTGGTGCAACGTGACGTTGGTGGATGGAGTGAGACATGCTGTCCCAGATGTGCTCAATCGGATTCAGGTCTGGTGAGCGGGCAGGCCAGTCCATAGCTTCAATGCCTTCATCTTGCAGGAACTGCTGACACACTCCAGCCACATGAGGTCTGGCATTGTCCTGCATTAGGAGGAACCCAGAGCTAACCGCACCAGCATATGGTCTCACAAGGGGTCTGAGGATCTCATCTTGGTGCCTAATGGCAGTCGGGCTACCTCTGGCGAGCACATGGAGGGCTGTGTGGCACTCCAAAGAAATGCTACCCCACACCATTACTGACCCACTGCCAAACCGGTCATGCTGAAGGATGTTGCAGGCAGCAGATCGCTCTCCACGGCGTCTCCAGATTCTGTCACGTCTGTCACATGTGCTCAGTGTGAACCTGCTTTCATCTGTAAAGAGCACAGGGCGCCAGTGGAGAATTTGCCAATCCTGGTGTTCTGTGGCAAATGTCAAGCGTCCTGCATGGTGTTGGGCTGTGAGCACAACCCCCATCTGTGAATGTCGGGCACTCAGAAACTGACTCCATGAGGACGGTCTAACCGTTTGTGCTGACACATGCACATTTGTGGCCTGCTGGAGGTCATTTTGCAGGGCTCTGGCAGTGCTCCTCCTGTTCCTCCTTGCACAAAGGCGGAGGTAGCGGTCCTGCTGCTGGGTTGTTGCCCTCCTACGGCCCCCTCCACGTCTCCTGGTGTACTGGCCTGTCTCCTGGTAGCACTTCCAGCCTCTGGACACTACGCTGACAGACACAGCAAACCTTCTTGCCACAGCTCGCATTGATGTGCCATCCTAGATGAGCTGCACTACCTGAGCCACTTGTGTGGGTTGTAGAGTCCGTCTCATGCTACCACGAGTGTGAAAGCACAACCAACATTCAAAAGTGACCAAAACATCAGCCAGAAAGCATTGGTACTGAGATGTGGCCTGTGGTCCCCACCTGCAGAACCACTGCTTTATTGAGTGTGTCTTGATAATTGCCAATAATTTCCATATGTTGTCTATTCCATTTGCACAACAGCATGTGACATTGATTGTCAATCAGTGTTTTTTTTTTTAAGTGGACAGTTTGATTTCACAGAAGTGTGATTTACTTGGAGTTATATTCTGTTTAAGTGTTTCCTTTATTTTTTTGAGCAGAGTATAATGTAGTAAGAAAGAATCAAAAGTGTGCATTAAGAAGTCCATGCACGAGGCCGCGGTCCGCAGGCGGGTCTGATTGAGCCTGTGCCGCCATTATCAGGGACTTGGGATGTGTAATCATGTTGACTTTGCCGGAGTTGATGGATTGCTCTTATCTGAAGCGGCGATACTTTCCTTCTCCGAGGCTCTACAGCCTCACAGATAATGGGAAATGATGTACATAATCTAGTTCCAGGGAGACAGGAAAACACACAGATTCATCAGCAATCACGGGCACATTGCCTCCATGCTCACAGAAATCAAAAAATAAAGCAGGGAGTTTACCGATTCTGATAAGGACTGAATATATGATGACTGTATGATTGTGGATCTCCTGGGGGATGAAAAAGGAAAAAGCCTTGGAGGGGTGACCGTTCTGTTATAGCCACACTACATTGGGTCAAAAGTGAGAAAATACAAGGCTGATCCTAGAAATGATGAAAACAATAGGCTTTGTTATCCTAGACCACCAGGGATTCTTACACTACCTCCTCTCTGCCCTACACCACCAGGGATTCTTACATTACCTCTTCTCTGTCCTAGACCACCAGGGATCCTTACACTACCTCTTCTCTACCCTAGACCACCAGGAATCCTTACATTACCTCTTCTCTGTCCTTGACTACCAGTGATTATTACACTACATCTTCTCTACCCTAGATCACCAGGGATCTTCTATTACCTCCTCGGTCTTGAACCTCCAGGGATCCTTACATTACCTCTTCTCTACCCTAGACCACCAGGGATCCTTACATTGCCTCTTCTCTACCCTAGATCACCAGGGATCCTTACATTGCCTCTTCTCTACCCTAGATCACCAGGGATCCTTACATTACCTCTTCTCTGCCCTAGACCACCAGGGATTCTTACACTACATCTTCTCTACCCTAGATCACCAGGGATCTTCTATTACCTCCTCGGTCTTGAACCTCCAGAGATCCTTACAATACCTCTTCTCGGCCCTAGACCGGCTCCAAGGATCCCCATGTTACTTTTTCAGTGCCCTAGCCCACCGTGGATCCTGACATACACCCATTAACTGCCCTAGACCACCAGGAATATCAACAATAACCCTTTTGCTACCCTAAAACAATCTATATTAATATTAATAGTTTCACTGCCGTAGACTGCCAATAGTGATTGAGTTAACTAAACTCGCTACCCTAGGCCACCAGGGATACAGAAATTAACCTTTCACTGCTCTACATCACCCAGAATTTAAACAACCATCGCTGCACGAGATCTGGATGCAAGCCTGTATATCTGATTACAGTTCTGTATTTTCTGGCTTGGAGGGAGCAGTACCCAGATCCCCAACAGGCTCGCTGACTAGCTACTAAGGCGTAGTGTGAACGCTGCCTCTGCTCATACAGAGATACAGGCAATGTCTGAGGCAGAATATGGAGATGTATTCAATACCCTGTATTAATGGATGTAGAAGTGACCTTTGTACGGCAAAATTGAATAAACGCATGGTATCAGGTTCCCGGCAGCCTCATTACTTCCGCTCATCTCTGAAGAATCCCAGTTTAATAAAGGAAGGAAACTGAACACTGATAGGGGACAGAGCGAGGAGTAATGATTGAGCTATTCACATATGTATGAGCACCTAAGAAGCAATGGCCTCCTGCCCGTCATATGTGCGGCTCCAGAACCTCAGCCTTCTCCCACCATCTAGTTTCTATAATGCAAAATAATTAGTTAATAAAAGTATCTGCCTGTTCAAGAACCGGATTAAATGAATGAAGTGTGATTTTGCAAATAGTCCTAACTTAGTCTGCTTTACGGTCCAGATTATAGGCCGCCAGGTCTCCCGACAAGGGGCGCCCGGACTGGACCGCCAGGTCTCCCGACAAGGGGCGCCCGGACCGGACCGCCAGGTCTCCCGACAAGGGACGTCCAGGCCAGACCGGCAGGTCTCCCGACAAGGGGCGTCCAGGCCGGACCGCCAGGTCTCCCGGCAAGGGGCGTCCAGGCCGGACCGCCAGGTCTCCCGACAAGGGGCGCCCGGACTGGACCGCCAGGTCTCCCGACAAGGGGCGCCCGGACCGGACCGCCAGGTCTCCCGACAAGGGACGTCCAGGCCAGACCGGCAGGTCTCCCGACAAGGGGCGTCCAGGCCGGACCGCCAGGTCTCCCGGCAAGGGGCGTCCAGGCCGGACCGCCAGGTCTCCCGGCAAGGGGCGTCCAGGCCGGACCGCCAGGTCTCCCGGCAAGGGGCGTCCAGGCCGGACCGCCAGGTCTCCCGGCAAGGGGCGTCCAGGCCGGACCGCCAGGTCTCCAGACAAGGGGTGTCTAGGCCGGACCGCCAGGTCTCCAGACAAGGGGAGTCTAGGCTGGACCGCCAGGTCTCCCGACAAGGGTGTCCAGACCAGCTGGTTTTTGATCTTTTATTTTAGATGCATCTGATCACATCAATCCCTGAAGTAGTATTTAATTATAAGGCACAGCAGTCTAATCCTCTGCGACTCCCCTGTCTGTTCACAGGTTTTTCAGAGCAGCAGAGTCTGGAGAGTGACAGAGCTGCTGCTGTTAAAAGAAGCGATAATGGCTAATATTTCCCCGGCTGCAGAAAAAAAAAAAAAAAGCAGCGAGATCTGATGTACGGTCCACATCAACATTGGAATCAATCAACCAATTAAGCGCTCCTTACTGCCAATGAAGTCACTTCCCCCTCAGGTTGCTTCATATCCAACATGCAGAAAGTAGCTCGCTCATCCTACCGGTAAGATGTGCGAGCAGGATGAATGTGCCCAGCGCTGGGTCGCGGGGGAACCCGACCGTGCAGAAGGAGCCTCGGTGAAGGAGGCGCGCTCTCCACTCGCTACTTGATCATTATCTTTGGGAATTAGAAATTTCTTTTGGAGAGGGGAAGGGGAGGGTGAAGCCTCCATTTTCTGCCGGCACATCCACAGCAGATGGGACTTGGATGAAAAAGAAGAAGAATGCAGCTGCTCTCCTCCTCCTACAAGTCACGTCTAATTGGCTTGTTTTGTTCTTACCTTTTCTGCTGCAAGACTTCGCTCAGGGTTTGCTGCTTGTCTTGAAGCAGCCAGCGGAGATACTTCATTTCGCGCTGGTGCTGGGCTGCCTTCCCTGCAAAGTCTTCCTCCTGCTCCGTCAGCCTGTGAGTGATGCCTTGCACGGTGCTTGCGGCTTTCTTCCTGTACACCTGTAAGCAGAGAATACGGTGGTGAAGGATCCTTACTGGCAGGATGACTGCAACAACCCGGCGCCGGCCGTCGCTGATGCTCCGTGATGTCTTGCTGACCCCTTAAGTCAGGTATGCCAGCCTTACGTAATCTTATACCACCCCCATCCCCACTATTGCAGATGGTGCATTAATTCGGATCAAGGATTAATCGTTTTCTGCTTGTATTGATGATGATGATGATGCACAGGCACATGGATGACGGAGCGCACTCACAATCCCCAGCTATGTTTTATTAATGGCAGAAAGGCTTGCAAAATTTAACAGTTGGTTCACTAGTAGCGTGCATGCTACAAGTAGCCTTGGGAAAGAGCAGGGATAAATATTAAATAGATATATATATAGTTGGTGGCTCATTCATCATTTTTTGCTTGCATCAAAGAAAGCTGGGTGACAACCAACAGGCCCATTGGATACAACTCTCACATGAGATGTCAGCCCGTTTTTTCGGGAGTCCTGTCCTATTGGGATTAATTTCTTACATAAGGAGATCATTTTTTAAAAAATAAAATGGCTAAAACAGAATTTTTCGGCATTGGTATGTAGTCTGGTTTTCACGGTCGTCAGGTATTGTCCTAGTCACTAGGGTAAGTGCACGATCCTTGTCGATCACGGACGAATAAAAAAAAAAACACCCCTGATTGTTTACAGGATTAGTGAAAACGGCTCTGCGTTAGCGCCCTTCTTTTTTGCAGGTCCTATTGACTTGAAAGAGGCAAAGTTGCACTATCGGACCAGTCCTGTGAACAAGAATGGCTCGGTGCATGAAAATGGACCCCCTTAATTGAGAAGGTAAAAGCTTTTGCATCTGGCACCCCTGTTTTTTATCAGTCCGGTACCGCTGGGCTAGTACAAGCCGTTAAGCTGTTGCTGGAAGTCTATAGTGTAAGGACCCTTTAAAAAGGTTAAGCCGTAAACATCAAGCACTCAGCTCAGGGACTTGGCACACTTCATCCTCTCCAGTCTGTAATGAAAATGGTTGTCTAATAAAACTAACAGAATGCTGGATCACAGGCGCACGGCGCTCCTTGATTCAATTTTGCTCTGCAGGCTCAGCACCTGGGGGATCGGGGTCATAAATGGCCAAAACGCTTGTGTGCAAGGCTCCGATTTAATACGACGACTACTCGGAGTCTCAGGAGGGTGACATTTTCACGTCTCAGGAGGGTGACACTTTCACATGTCTCAGGAGGGTGACACTTCCACATGTCTCAGGAGCGTGACACTTCCACATGTCTCAGGAGCGTGACACTTCCACATGTCTCAGGAGCGCGACACTTCCACATGTCTCAGGAGCGCGACACTTCCACATGTCTCAGGAGGGCGACACTTCCACATGTCTCAGGAGGGCGACACTTCCACATGTCTCAGGAGGGCGACACTTCCACATGTCTCAGGAGGGCGACACTTCCACATGTCTCAGGAGGGCGACACTTCCACATGTCTCAGGAGGGCGACACTTCCACATGTCTCAGGAGGGCGACACTTCCACATGTCTCAGGAGGGCGACACTTCCACATGTCTCAGGAGGGCGACACTTCCACATGTCTCAGGAGGGCGACACTTCCACATGTCTCAGGAGGGCGACACTTCCACATGTCTCAGGAGGGCGACACTTCCACATGTCTCAGGAGGGCGACACTTCCACATGTCTCAGGAGGGTGACACTTCTACATGTCTCAGGAGGGTGACCCTTCCACGTCTCAGGAGGGTGACACTGATACTTCCACATCTGGTTATTTTGGGGTGCCATAAGTGACTACACAGTGCTAGGATGTGATCAGTAGGAGGTCGACCCAGGATTGAGCCACAGATTCTCAAAAATGGGGGCCCTTTTTCCTTCTCAGTGGTGATAGCGCCTCTCAGCTGTGACATAAGACCCCGTGGGTAGCTTATAAATTGCAAAGATGGAACTAACCCTTTAAAGGCTTTGCACTCAGTTGCATCCAAATTTTTCTTTAACGAAAAATCGAATAATTGAATGAATAGTCTTAATTACAAAAATCCCGTTTTGAGTCTGTAGCAACAAACCAGACCTGGACTTACAGAACTAAAAGGTATGACTGCAGGATCAGACTACATGGGGATTGTTTGTAGTCTGTCACTATGGAAACTCAGTCTGGATAGGTGCTGTAGACGCAAAAGGGAGTATGTTGTTTTCTTTTTTGTCAAGTCTCATTGCTGCATTTTCTATTTTAGATGCATATTAAAAAAAATGCTGGACATGGATGGAATCTTTTATGGAAAGTATTGGAAAATTATTTAACCAAAAACAATTTAAAAGGTCGATTTCACCCAACCGGTGATCCGAGTAAGGACTGCAAAACTCCAATTTATACTGGTCCCAGTTAGTGAATGTTATCCTCAATAATAAGACCAGTGGCGTTGGCGTAACTTGAGGCTTGTGGGGCCGCGATGCACAATCTCCAACGGTCCCCCAGGTCTTTAATATTAAAGGTCTTCTCTTAGGACACAGACCTTTCGGGGGGTCCTCGGTTAGAATATGAGTGCAACGCCTGCACCCTCTTCAGTTACGCCCCATATGAGACCGCCGCACGGATGAATTAAAACCGAACCCCCCATTGCCCGGTCATGATTTGCGGGATGCAGACTCTCGCGCATCTCGATGAGCTGATAGCGGCTTTAATTATCAGACACTGATACTATTTAGCGATACCAGGCGCTGCTAATAGCAGTTTGTCATCGGAGGCGCTTGTGAGAGTACAAATTACGCTGCTAATTCAGTCTCTCTTGAAGAACATTTGTCAGACAGCTAATGCACGCTCTCAATCTTCCCGCGTATTAATAATGGATGAATCATGGTCAAATATTATAGCAGTGGAAATTAATATTAATGAATGTCTTTGCGATGCAATGCCCTTGACTGCTGCAAGCCGGATAGAGGGATGGGGGTCCTGTAAGGAGTCAAATAATAGATCAGTCAAGTCTCATAATTTAGTGACTGACACCTCCATTTACAGCAATGCTGTGCGGAAACTGAAAACAAAGAGGGATATATAAAAACAACAACAAAAAAAACATTAAAAAAGGTTGAAAATATCAACGTTTATACAAAAAATGGCTGCATATCACCAAGCAGGAGGACGTCACGGGGCGAATGCCGCCACCAGCACGGGGTTGTAGCTGGGTTCGTTTGGGGGGTATTGAGGGTCTGTTCCTGTGAGTGCAGCATGTAAACTTTGATCACCAGGCAATGTTTCTGCATCAGATGGCGGTATTATTCGGACGATGATTAGAAATTATAGCAAAGTATTTAATGGCCATTGTATGAGCAGTATATGGTAGTAATAAAATGACTACGGTGTGGATTTATTCAGCCAGTATTATATGGGCACTGAATAGCGGTACTGTTGGGAAGTACATGGCGGTATGGTGTGGGCTTGTATTCAGCACTTAATGGCATATATCTGTCTACCGTACAATATGGGCATTATACAGTAGGAATCAATGGATATTGTATGGAGTAATTTAGGCGCTATATGGTGATGTTATATCGGCACTGAAGAGTGGTATTGTGCGAGCTTGAACTTTGGCACTATATAGTAATATTAATTGGATTCTGTGTGGATTTATTTAGACGCTGGATGGCGGTATTATGTGGGCACTGACCGTACGCATTATACAGAACTATTATTTAGCACTGTGAGGCAGTATTCAATATAAATATTTGGGTTTAAGACTTGCACAAATGCACTGATTTATGATTGCAAGGACACATCGTCTTCTGACAATTACGGCCAATAGTCAGACTGCACAATACCAACATAAAAAAAAAGAAAAATGAAAGAAATAAAGGATTAAAAGTATACGTGATTTTGTGTCCAATCGCTCAATAGAATTAATCAGATTCCCCTTTTCACATCTGTGATGACTAATACAAAATTCCATTTTGACCTTTCTGCTGATTGCGGTGATTACTGCGCCCCTACGCCTCTGTAAGCGCGGCCGGCTATAAGGCCGCCATACGGCGCCCGCGCCCTGTGTATAGGCTTGCTGTGCATCTTCTATACATTATTCAGGATATTAATGTCAGGCAGCAGCAGGGGCCCGGGACGTCATCGCAGACAGCGTGTCATTATTGTAACAGCAGTGAGGATTGTAAGCGACAGCCCGCGAGTGGCCCGCTGCCATTATGTCTTCACCAGGGCTGTAGCCTTTGCAGAATAAAGAATCTACTCACATGCTTTGGCAGAAAAATTTACAAAAAAAAAAATCAAGAATTTATGAGGACTGCAACGCAATGCTAGGACTGGCATAAAAATACATGCGGTCACGCTCGGGCCGGGAAATCAGGCGGCCAGTCCGAGCATAGCGTTACGATCCTTGTCCCAGTTACAGGGATTGCCCAACACCTATAACTCGCACATCATCCCCTCTAAGGTCAGCGGACCCTTCAAAAGTAAGGAACCTCTTCGTGGACAGATCAAGACCTCTAACCCCAATGTAACGGGGGCTAGAAATAAATATACTAACTTTTTTTTTTTGGGAAAAGGCCGCAATGGGGTAGTTATTGACCCCATTATTGCTACGTCTTCCAAGATTAAAAATATGAACAAGAATTTAAAGAGGATTTTTAATTTAACAGTTTGACCAATACATTGCCTGTTCTTCATTGTTGGAAACCTAGCAAAACTGATTTTCTATTTATTTTTGTAGCTTTTCTGCAAGCGTAGAAGATGAGCGCGGAGGAGACGCTAACAGCGGAGGAGACGCTAACAGCGGACGAGCTGGAGTGTAAGATATGCTACCAGAAATTCAACACTCATAATCGTCGGCCCAAGATCCTAGACTGCCTTCACAGAGTTTGTGCCAGGTGCCTATCGAAGATCGTGAACATAGGAGGAGGAGCTCCGGGCATCAGCTGCCCCTTCTGTCGCAATGAGACTGAACTCCAGGGGGAGGAGGTGGTTGCAGGCCTTCCGGATGACACCAATATCTTGTCCAAGCTGGCGGAGAAAACCATGTGCAAATCGGACAGCAATGAAGTGGTCTTGACGCCCAAAAACCTGGCGTCTTCGAGTCCCTCGCATGGATCTTCTAACTGCCTCGTCATCACGATTATGGAAGTACAAAGGGACTCGAGCAGGACTCCGAGCCAAAACACCATCTCGGACTACTATGCAGAACACAGTCTCGACTCGGTCTCCATAAGTTCTCATGGCCAAATTGACCACGACCTGTTCTCCAAACTGTGCAACCACGTCCCCCGGATACTAGTTTGGCTCCTTGGCTTTTTTTACTTTGGTTCCTTACCCCTCGGGATCTATCTGCTGGTAATTCAGAAAGTGACGCTTGGGATTGTTTGCGTCAGCCTGGTGCCCTCTAGTTTAACCGTGTGTCTGGTCTACGGCTTTTGCCAGTGCCTGTGCCAAGGAATGTGCGACTGCTCCTCGAGAAGTTGACAAATGTTGCTGGTGATCACCGAGAGACGTCCTCACCGCACCGGTAAAGCGGTAGACTCGGGTAATGGATTTGCTTGGTACGGCTTCCATGTTTTCCTATATTGCGTGTATTATGAGATCTACTTGATACGTGGATGTAAGTGAATCTACTGCACAGTAAAAGTCCAACATCTTGTCGCGTGGCTCGTGTTTGTTTCCACGTATCTCATACGAGAGGATCTCCATAATCATCTTAGAGGTAAAGTATAATTTATGAGGACCATCCCAGCAATGGTTATGCAAGATACTAGCTGGTAATGTAAATCTGGAGGGTGATGTTACAATATACAGTCATGGCCGAAAGTGTTGGAATCTTTGAAATTGTTCCAGAAAATAAAATATTTCTCCCAATTATTGCAATTACACACATTTTGCTATACACACATTTATTTCCTTTGTGTGTATTGGAACAAGATAAAACAAGAAAAAAAAAGGAAAATTGGACATGCGGTAATTGAACACAAAACTGCAAAAATGGGATGGATAAAATTGTTGGCACCCTCCAGTTAATATTTGGTTGCCCACCCTTTGGAATAAATAACTGCATTCAATCGCTTCCTATAACCATCTAGAAGCTTCTTACACTTCTCAGATGAAATTTTGGAACACTCTTCTGCAAACTGCTCCAGGTCTCTCATATGTGAAGGCGCCTTCTCTCAACAGAAATTTTAAGATCCACAGGTGATCAATGGGATTTAGATCCGGACTCATTGCTGCCACTTAAGAACTCTCCAGCAGATTGCATTCATTTCTTGGTGCTTCTTGAAGTATACTTGGGGTCATTGTCCTGCTGGAAGACCCATGACCTAGGACATAAACCCAGCTTTCTGACACTAGGCACTACATTGCCACCCAAAATCCTTTGGTAATCTTCAGATTTCATGATGCCTTGCACACAGTCAAGGCACCCAGAGTCAGAGGCAGCAAAAGAACCCTAACACATCTTTGAACCTCCACCATATTTGACTGTAGGTACAGTGTTCTTTTCTTTGTAGGCCTCATTCTGTTTTTGGTAAACAGTAGAATGATGTGCTTTACCAAAAATCTCTGTCTTCGTCTCATGTCCATAAGACACTTTTTAAGAAGGATTTTGGCTTAGTCACATACATTTTGGCAAACTGCAGTCTAGCTTATTTATGTCTCTGTTAGCAGTGGGGTCATCCTGGGTTTACTGCCACAGCATTTAATTTCATTCAAACGTCGACGGATAGTTTGCACTGACACTGATGCACTTGAACCTCCAGACCAGCTAGAATTTCTTTGGAACATGATTGGGGCTTATTCACTATCTGGACTATCCTGTGTTGCAACCTTTCAATTTTTCTCTACAATCCTCATCCAGGGAGATTAACTTCAGTGCCATGGGTTGTAAACCTCTTGATTATATTGTGCACCGTGAACAAAAACATCAAGACTTCTGGAGATGAACTTGTAACCTTAATATTGTCCAACAATTGTGGTTCTCAAGTCCTCAGACAGTTCTCTTCTCTTTCTGTTGACCATGCTTAGTGTGGTACACACAGACACAACGCAAAGATTGAGTCAACTTCTCTCCTTTTTATTTTGTTTCAGGAGTGATTTTTATATTGCCCACACCTGTTACTTGCCTTAGGTGAGTTTGAATGAGCATAACATGCTTAGAACAAAGATGTTTACCCACAATTTTGGAAAGGTGCCATCAATTTTGTTAAGCACATATTTGGGTTTTTGTGTGAAATTATGTCCAAATTGCCTTTTCATCTCAGATTTTTTTTGTGTTACAAAAGACACAAAAATAAACAACATAACGTGTAATTGCAATAATTTTCTGGGAAAAATACTTCACTTTCTGGAACAATTTCAAAGGTACCAACACTTTCGGTCATGACTGTACAAACATCAGATACCTCCAGTCATATAAAACTTTTCCCTTTTACAGGTCACCTTTTATAATCATGCATATACTGTTTGACTCTGAAACATGATGAATTAATTATACGAATTTTAGGGTGAGGCCAACTGGAGCAGCCATGCACAGCTGAAACCATCAGAGGCTAGTAGCTGCTGAAGTCTATTCAAATTATTACCTATCTGTTGTCACCTCTGCAAAATCAAGTGATTGCTTTTTAAACATATCACAATACCGCAGCTGCTATTGGTGCTGCAGTTTTCGGTAGAGCTGCAGCTGCTCCATTTGGCCTTACCCTAAGAAAAAAAAAAAATCTGATAATGCACACTTTTGGAATCACATGTTATGCCGGTTGTTTTTATGATCTTCTCACTTCTCAGCCATGTAGTCCTCATTTCTATTTATGCATCTGTCTGTTCTTTCCATCCCCCCCCGAACATTAGAACTGTTCCCGTAGATTTCTATGGGATCGATACCAATAATTCAGGAGCATCAGATATTGCGCTGGATTTATCCTAGATCCGGATCGAGAAACTGCAGTCAACAGGTTTGCGTCTGGATAAGGCCAAAAAAAGTTTATGGGACATGACTGATACATGGACACCCAGCCTAAAACGGTTTGGTTGCTATGAATATACTGGCCAACAGCCTAAGTGTTTTACAAAAGGATTGGCAGACAAAGTCCCTGGCAGCCAGTCGGTCGTAGAAAAATAAATAAATTCTACACCCTCTCCATTTTGAAAGTCCATGAAAAAAATCAGACCGCACGCTGATGTCATCCGATGGTGGTCCGATTTTCTCACGAACCCACTGACTTGCGTTGCAGACTTTGAGTCGACTCTTGGATCAAAATGACATGTCTTCGCGATTTCCTGCAGACTACTCAGTGCGTGAAAATCACAAACACATGAATGGCCCCCATAGACTATCACAGGTACAAGTGCTATCCGTGAAAATCGGACGTCTGAATGAGAGCCATGACTGAGATATTAATGACTGATCATTAAGTCTTCAATGTCAGATCATTGGTGATCCAAGGAATGAAAATAGTTTTTATTGACTTTAACCAGATTATCATGGCTTGAGATACGGTTGACCTATCCATTTCGGACCGCCACCGAGTAGCTATCTCAAGAAAAGCGGATGTATGTACAGAACTGGGACAACACAGTTCCACACATTGTATAGTGGCCGTTTTCAGGGACTGCAGCGTGACTTCTGCTGCCCTGAATGTAATCTGAACTGCAGTACCTGAAATGGCCATTACACAGTGTGTGGAGCCGTTTTGTGCTGGCTCTGTACACTATGTACATCTGGGGGTTGCAAACAATGGATGGGTAGGTCATCAATAGCTCAGGCTTAGATAACCAAGTGAAAAAGTCAACAACAAAAAATGCTGCAAAATACTATGTGTGAATTTGGTCTAATGAGTGAAATAAGAATCTACAAGCGGATTTGGCCCTTTTTCATCCATGGGAAGAACACAGGGGGGGTTATAACCAAAGCAAAAAAAAAGGTAATTTTATTTATTATGAACAAAGCATGGCAGCGGCAGTGGTCTAAGCCAGGCTCAGGTACTTCACTTCCCACTACAACAAGTTCTGATGAAAGGAAGACGTCCAGGTGCCCACACTGACCAAATGCAGGAGAAACGGATTCGCCCCGCTCATTCTCTATGGACAAGCGAGAACAACGCTCAGCTATTTCTAACAGGACTTTTACTTTTTAGCAGGTCCCCCGATCCATTCTGCAAGGCTGCAGAGCCCCAAGCTTTTGATCACTGGGGCTTCCCTGGAAAAGCCCATTTCTCCTGGGTGCGGTCAGTGTGGGCACCTGCACGTCTTCCTTTCATAAGAGAAAAGAGAAAAGGAAGTTTCTCTTGGATTCGGTCAGTGTGGGCACCTGAAAATCTTCCTTTCATCAGAGCAAAGTGAAGAGCCCATTTCTCCTGGATTCAGTCAGTGTGGGCACCTGCACGACTTCCTTTCATCAGAACCTCTTGTAGCAGGCAATGAAGTACGTGAGACTGGCGCTGACCACTGCCTGCTACAAAAAGTTCTGATGAAAGGAAGATGTCCAGGTGCCCACACTGACTGCATCCAGGAGAAATGGGCTTTTCACTTTTTCTCTTATGAAAAGAAGACGTCTAGGTGCCCTCCCTGACCGAAACCAGGAGATACGACTTTTCTCTTATGAAAGGAAGATGTCCAGGTGGCCACACGGACCAAATCCAGGAGAAACACACCACTTTGCCCCGTGTGTATATGGCAGATTTTCTGTACCCTACATGTAAAAGGGGAGCTCAGTTTTGTAATCATTTTCCATCATTATGTCACTTACATTGTCCGTAGCAGATCGGTGCCAAATTTTTTGATTTGCAAAGCACTGTCCATAACTGCCTGCCGGCGATGGACCTGAAAAAGTCCATCCATAGCCTTCACTAAAAAAAACAAACGAAAAAAAAATCTAAACTGCACACAACTAGATTCCAGACATCTTAATAATTGACCAGGTGGAACGACAGAGGAAAGGGACGAGTTGGGAAGGAATTGTACATCCTTACTTGCCGTAAGGAGAATATCACCCACGGATTCGCACGATTTGGACGGCTTCAGTGAGTCACGCCACTTTTTAGGATTCCAAGGGTTTGGGTAAACTGTGTGGGAGCTGTCGCTAGATAAAATATGAAGGCGTGACATCGTCGTCTTATATTCCTATTTGCAGCCTCTCTGCTCATTATCCGGGAAGAACGATGCTGCAGAACAGACTGTCGCTCGGCGAGATGAGAAACACCGGCGTTATCCTGCGCTGCCAAATAATGAAAAGACAGGGCGGCTGCAATCTGATCAGGACCCGCAAGGTCCCATCTACCAGACCGAACAGATGCTGCAGAAAGCGTCTCTGCATAAGCCTGCTTTACCTTTCCCAAAAATGTTGTCCCTTCCCGTCCACAGACTGTGCCCAACATTGCGGCTTGGTACCATTTATTCATTCAACCCCTTTAAATTTTGAAGGGCACGGCGAAATCTTTCATTTCTTCTGCAGAGAACTATGGACTTGTGCACGGTTTCTGCTTGTGATATTAGCAGATTGCAAGGGATGTTAGTTATTGGACTCTCCATAATGAGGGTGCCCCCTTTAAATAAAACAGTCCTCTGACCTAAATCGCCCCCCCTGTAGCACGCTACCCTCTTCCGAATATTGTCACAAAGCAAAGCTCTTACCTTCACCTTCTCTTCGAGTCGCCCCAGCCGCACGCTGCCTTCCATCATCTGAGACAGGACGCCTCGTTTTTCAGCTTCCAGACCTTTAGTCTAAACAGAATGGTCACAAAATTAAAATGAAGCGTAATGCGATGTCACTAGGGGCCGCGCTGGACGCCCAGAATTACCACGGTGACAGCCGTTATCATAGGGGTGAGCTGCGGACAGCCATTATTACCACTAGCCATTACTCATGATAGTTCACAGAGCAGACATAAGGCACCCAGTGATGTCACAGCACAGGATAGCGCACCCAGTGATGTCACAGCGCAGGGATAGTGCACCCAGTGATGTCACAGCACAACAAGTGATGTCACAGCGCAGGGATGGTGCACCCAGTGATGTCACAGCGCAGGGATAGCGCACCCAGTGATGTCACAGCGCAGGGATAGTGCACCCAGTGATGTCACAGCACAACAAGTGATGTCACAGCGCAGGGATGGTGCACCCAGTGATGTCACAGCGCCAGGGATAAAGGGACCCAGTGATGTCACAGGCCAGGGATAAGGCACCCCAGTGATGTCACAGGCCAGGGATAAGGCACCCCAGTGATGTCACAGAGCAGGGATAGGGCACCCCAGTGATGTCACAGGCAGGGATAGGGCACCCCAGTGATGTCACAGGCGAGGCACCAGGGATGTCACAGCGCAGGAAAGCCCCAGTGATGTCACAGCGCAGGGATAAGGCACCCCAGTGATGTCACAGCGCAGGGATAAGGCACCCAGTTCACAGTAGGATAAGGCACACCAGTATGTCAACGCAGGGATAAGGCACCCCAGTGATGTCACAGCGCAGGGATAAGGCACCCCAGTGATGTCACAGCCAGGGATAAGGCACCCCAGTGATGTCCAGGCGATGTGCACCTGATGTCAGCGCAGGGATAGCGCACCCAGTGATGTCACAGGCAGGTAGCACCATGATGTCAAGCCAGGGATAAGGCACCGTGATTCAGCCAGGTAGCCCAGTGATGTCACAGCGCAGGGATAAGGCACCCCAGTGATGTCACAGCAGTAGGCACCAGTGAGCACAGGCAGGATAAGGCACCTCATGATGTCACAGCTCAGGGATAAGGCACCCCAGTGATGTCACAGCGCAGGTAGGCACCCAGGATGTCACAGAAAGGATAAGGCACCCCAGTGATGTCACAGCGCAGGGATAAGGCACCCCAGTGATGTCACAGCGCAGGGATAAGGCACCCCAGTGATGTCACAGCGCAGGGATAAGGCACCCCAGTGATGTCACAGCGCAGGGATAAGGCACCCCATGATGTCACAGCGCAGGGATAAGGCACCCCAGTGATGTCACAGCGCAGGATGGTCACCCAGTGATGTCACAGCCAGGATAAGGCACCCCAGTGATGTCACAGCGCAGGGATAAGGCACCCCAGTGATGTCACAGCGCAGGGATAAGGCACCCCAGTGATGTCACAGCGCAGGGATAAGGCACCCCAGTGATGTCACAGCGCAGGGATAAGGCACCCCAGTGATGTCACAGCGCAGGGATAAGGCACCCCAGTGATGTCACAGCGCAGGGATAAGGCACCCCAGTGATGTCACAGCGCAGGGATAAGGCACCCCAGTGATGTCACAGCGCAGGGATAAGGCACCCCAGTGATGTCACAGCGCAGGGATAAGGCACCCCAGTGATGTCACAGCGCAGGGATAAGGCACCCCAGTGATGTCACAGCGCAGGATAGACCAATGCCACGCAGGTGCACCCCAGTGATGTCACAGCGCAGGGATAAGGCACCCCAGTGATGTCACAGCGCAGGGATAAGGCACCCCAGTGATGTCACAGCGCAGGGATAAGGCACCCCAGTGATGTCACAGCGCAGGGATAAGGCACCCCAGTGATGTCACAGCGCAGGGATAAGGCACCCTAGCACAGCAGATAAGCACCGTGATGTCACAGCGCAGGGATAAGGCACCCAGTGATGACAGTATGTAAAGTAGAGTGAGGTTTTCCCCCACCAGATACCTATGGGCACCGCAGCACTTCTGAAACCCTGACAGAATTAACTTTTCAAAAATGCTGAGCTCATCTTGTCATTATGAAAGCCAACCTGGAGCGGCGAGAGTGTGATGGATGCTGACAGTCCGCCCGGTGCGACTTGCCAGCTTGTTATAACTGCTCTACTTCAGAGATTAGTGAAGGCAAGAAACCAGATCCTCCGTCACACCAACGACAGCGAATAAAGCAAGGAGCGGGAACGGAGACATCCACACTACCCGGCTACAGTCAGCTCCGAGGACGATGCAGACAGATAGTAATACCACCCTCATTATCCCTCATTCTGGATTATTCAGGGGTCATAGGAAACTAAGAACATCGGACGCCATCCACTTGTGTACTACTGATTGGCTCCTTTGGCGTCATTTTATATGCCTGCTGTATTATGCGGCAGCAATTGCATGGAGGAAGCAGCCGGACAACACTGCGGCACTAACCCCCCTAGGCGACCGCGGCATTGAGGTGGTTACTAAGATCAGTGGCGTTCCCTCTGTCACCCCATCATTAACCCAAGACATGATTGTAGGGCATTAGTGGGTTGGAATAGCCCCAAGGTCCGCCATTGGCAGAGATAGAAAAGTGATGTTGCCGTCAGTAACAGTGAATGTGAGTGTTACAGCATGGAGCATCAGCAGTCGCACAAAATACAATCTGGTTCCATTTTTTGAAGTGAATTTTCCAGCATATTCCATGTAAGTCGCTTGTGACTCGACTGCAAATTGATGGCATTTTTTTTATTCTACGGGTATGCGCACATTTGCAGCTGATATTTTCTGCATCGAAAAACAAAGTATTTGCGAGAAAAACAATGGGGAAATCTGTAAGTATTTTAGAAACAATTCAGGGCAGCATATGCTTGTATTTTTTTTTTACATGTGTTTTTTATGCATTTTTACCCCATTTATTTGAATGGGAGAAAAAACGAGCAACGAATTGAAAAAAAATAAATAAAACTGCTTTGAGAGTTTAATAGATAAGCAGCGTGTGCATGAGATTTCGGAGACCTCCTTCATTTTCCTGGTACTGTAAAGTGTCGCTTTTAGATTTCTAAACAAAACAAAAAAAAATGTAAGTGTGAACAAGCCCAAAGAGTGCAATTGTGACTGTACACGACACGATAACACTGTGCGAAAAATCTGTGTGTCGCAGACTATAAACTGTCGGCAAATTTTCCAACACAGCGATCGCTACAAGTTGCAGGTTACTGCGACGTGTCGGTGTATTGCACACCCCAAATATGATGCAGACGAGCCCTAAAATAGTTTGTGACTTCAATGCCCCCATTTTCTGCGCGACTTGTATGAGGCTTTATGCACTTGGGCTTTGTGCAATGCTGCATTTCTCCTGATTGATGGGGACCCTCCGAACGAAAAGTGATGGTCCTATATGTGCAGCAAAACCATATCTGTTTTTTAAAGGGTGCGGTGCATTGGTATGATGGATGCAAATGGAGTTCCTGCGTCTCATGCATATTAATAGTGCTTTTTTTTTTTTTACCCACCATATTAACGAGCTCGTCTCTCTCCCCAGCGATGCTCTCCGCCAGGGTTATAAGATTGGCCAGATACTGATGTGCCGTCACCTCCTTCTCCATCGCGTCCTCCAGCTGCTGCTTTAGCTGGCCGACCCTCCTCTGCAGCTTCCTGAAACCACAAATACGGAGAAAACGGCTGAGTGGCGGCACAATTCGGTAATGCGGGGCTGGGCTGCTTGCCACGAACACAATGCATTACATTATACATTCACCAGACGCTTAATTACCGGCGGCAAGTCAAGCTGAAATTCCTAATTGTCGGGTTACTGGGTATATAACGACCTGTTACACAGGCGGTGGAGGAGCATGGAATGATATCACTCTCTGCACGGCATAAATACTAATGTTCTGTATTCACTGCATGCATTAAAACCCCGGAGCACGGGATTTCAGGTGGAATATAAAGAATGAGGGCATGGTGCCCCCTGTGCTCCGACACAAAGCAGAAGCACTTAATGAAGCAAATTCTCAATGCCTGGATTTGCCGCCTACAGTCATCAAACCTTGACGTGGCTCAGACGGCAGACGAAGAAAAAGCCTGATGTCTGACGATCTGAGCGACGCAATAACTCAATACCCAGTCCCCAAAAGTGAAAAAGCCATGACCATATGACCATTAAAATTGACCTCCGGATTACGGGGGGGTGGGGGGTGGGAACTGACTTACTCCAGGCCGACAATTTGATGCTGTTCTTCAGATTCCCTATCAAGATGTTTGCTTACATGGACATGTATGCAACGGAGGGGCCCAGGATGGGGGACGCATATGCCGCGAAGGGGCCCAGGATTGGGAACGCATATGCCGCGAAGGGGCCCAGGATGGGGGACGCATATGCCGCGAAGGGGCCCAGGATGGGGGACGCATATGCTGCGAAGGGGCCAGGATGGGGGACGCATATGCCACGAAGGGGCCCATGATGGGGGACACATATGCCGCGAAGGGGCCCAGGATGGGGGACGCATATGCCGCAAAAGGGCCCAGGCTGGGGATGAGTACACCGCGAAGGGGTCCAGGATGGGGGACGCGTACGCCGCAAAGGGGCCCAGGATGGGGGGACGCGTACGCAGCGAAGGGGCCCAGGATGGAGGACATATATACCCGGATGGGAGAGTACACCTGGAGGTGTGGGGGGGCCAACACGTTTGTCCTTATAGGATTTAGAAAGCTGCAAGAGTCCATACAGCCGATTAACATGCAGGGGGGGAACCATGTCCAAATCTTGCACCAGGGCCCATTGGACTCTAGTTACACCACTGCCTGTAATGTCTCCAATGCTGGTTCAATCATACATTAAGGGTTGATATTTTGTTTTTAAGGGGCACGTAGTATTAGTTCCCAACCTCCTGGACTTTTTAGTCGCCTCCACTTCCCCTTCGAGGATCTTGTTGTCTGCCGATAGGTCGTTCCTCTGGAGCAGCAGCGCCTTTCTCTCCGCCTGCAGAGCAGAGATCTTTCCCATCAGATCGTCGGCGTCTCTCTTGCCGTCCTCCTGCTGCTGCTGAAGTTGTCTGCCGGAAAAGAGCACAATCACAAATCAATGAAAACAGACCCAAAACCTTTGTTACCCTGAGAAGCAATTTCAATTTCGTGCAACATTTCTCTGGAGTGTGACAGATTACTCCACAATGCTCCTGCGGTGGAGCGGACCTGATGGATGAGGAGGGGGACGGTGGGAAGAAGAGCTTCTCGGTCTAATATTGACATTTATACTGGAGAGATCAAACCAGGGGAGAAGATGCAGAGGAAATCAGTCTGGGTGATAGAGGATGAAGCGTGCAAGAGATTGCTTCCTACCTCTAGGCTAGTAATTCCAGATGATGGAACAGATGACTGCTCAGAGCGTAATGAGATGCCCTAAAAATGGCAGGAAAGTCAGCAGTAGCCTAATCAGTTGCTGCATTAAAACGCCGCGCTGTGCTCCTTAAGACGCCGCGCCGTTCTCCTTAAGATGCCGCGCCGTGCTCCTTAAGACGCCGCGCCCTGCTCCTTAAGACGCCGCGCCCTGCTCCTTAAGACGCCGCGCCATGCTCCTTAAGACGCCGCGCCGTGCTCCTTAAGACGCCGCGCCGTGCTCCTTAAGACGCAGTGCCGTGCTCCTTAAGACGCCGCGCCGTGCTCCTTAAGACGCAGCGCCGTGCTCCTTAAGACGCCGCGCCGCGCCCTTAAGACGCCGCGCTCTTTAAGATGCAGTGCCGTGCTCCTTAAGACGCCGCGCCGTGCTCCTTAAGACGCCGCACCGTGCTCCTTAAGACGCAGCGCCGTGCTCCTTAAGACGCCTGTGCCTACTAAGCTTACTGTCAATGTGACGTCACAGCTGCAGCCGATCAGAGACCGAGGCAGTGGCGGAGACACATGATCCTAATGATGAAAACTTTACACCTCCTTCAGGGCTTAAAGGGGGTTGTCCGCTGCTGATCATGTCCACGTTGGGGGTGCTGATAAGGTGGTGTCTGCATATACCCGCCACACAAGCATACCAACAGATCGGACAGGTGCGCGGTACCCGCCGAGGATGTGTCTATCCTGACAGCTATAGGTAGCCACAGAGTAATCAGCGCCAATCACCTACCAGTGTTGAAGTGAGAGGCGCCAGACAACCCCTTTAAGGGTGAAGACCATAGCATCCCTTAGACTCTGCACCCCAGAGCAGGCAACAACATGGAGAATCCATATTTCAGGCACGTAACATGTAGGAGAGAGACAACCGTCAATGATAATGAGCCGGAGACATCGCTCATTCACAGATGACGCTCCGCGTGCTACAGTCACTTTCCGCACAACGTACGGCTTTGTCTGCTCTGTTTGTCCTTCATCTGCATGAATCATCGAATGAATCATTTGTAGCCAAAAGATATTACGATGGATGATAACACATAAGTGGGACATGACCGGATCAGATAGACGGCCATTATAGTCCCTGGGGGGGTGAGGTGGTCTACAAGGGATGATCAGAATGGTCTAAAAAGGGTCCGTCACTTGCCAAAAATGTGATATTTTAACCTGGTGTAAACACAGCTGTGGTCCTGAATTTGGCGATGTTTTACTTTTATTCCTGAGATGTAGCTCCTCCTTCCCTGTGCATAAATCTTGTCTTTTTACCCAATTGGGCGTGGGATAGAGCTGAAGACCACACCCACTTGGCTAAAAAGGTTATATTTGTATACAGGGAAGAAGATGGGGCCATATCTCAGGATTGGAGAAGGTGAACAAGAAAACCATCGCCAGATTCAGGAGAACAGCAGCAATACAAATAAACTAATTTATGGCAAGAAACAGGTTCTCTTTAAAAAGAATCTGCCATTTCACCCATGATTAGAGCAGATAAAGCTGCATATACCAGCCTAATATCCTCGAGCAGTCTCGATTAGCCTGCGACGTAACGTGCCACCCACACCTTTTCAATTCGTAGCTTCATCAGCAGATTACCAGGACCATAGGTGCTGGAACTTCCTTTTTCCTAACTTCCCAGCATTCATTGCTCTGCTGTTGTCCAATAACGTGCCTGCCCTGTACTGAAAGCCCGCCCCTCAGTATGAAGCAGAGACTAGGACGCGTCTATACTCCCAGCAAAGATAAAGCGCTGTGACTAAACTTCTGGTAATCCGTCTCGGCATCTCTGCTGCGGCACAACAGGCAATGGTCAGCAAGTTAGACGGAAGTAAAAAGCTTAGAGAGGGAGGCAGCACGAGTATCCTCTTTCCTGTTGCAATTTATGTACCAGTCTGACATTGCTTTTTTTTCCCCCGTGGTGGACACCCATTCTCAGTCCCTCTCCCCAATTGTCAGGTCTCTGCATACTCTGATCACAACAGGCCCGCCAACAGAAATCGCTTTTTGCCGGCTTGTCAAGAAAGGAGCAGAGCCTCAGTATAGCTTAGAAGACTACTTTTGGAAGGGGAGGTAGAAAGCTGCCAGAGGGGGAAGGAGATTGATTCTATTCAGAGCCTGGCCCCAGCAGCACCAAGGAGAGCACATGGAAGCAAATATGTATTAACAATTACATTTTTATGCTAGTAATACTGAAGGTTATTTTAAAAGATAATTCAAGGCCTTTGATGAATTTTGGTATTAAAGGTAAACCCTTTTGGACACACAGTGGTGAATGATGAATATGTGGTTCTTAAAGTCGCGTTCACAAAGTTAGGATTTACTGCATTACAAATTGTAAAGATTTACAGGGATATTCCCAATCTACACATCTTTAGCATCTCCAGAAAAATTTCCATAGATGTCTGAAAGGTGTGGACCCTACCCATCTCAAGAACTGTTCTTCCTTCCGGGATGGAATTTTTTCAAGACTGCTATAGAAATAAATGGAGTGAGCTACACTTAGGATGGAAAGTGGCATGCATTTCTCTAGAGATATGTGTAAGCTCTTGAAGGTCTGACAATCACTTATGTCATATCCTGTGGATAAGGCAGGGGCAACACGGCGACATGTGTTGGGCGACTCTGAAATTGCAACATTGGATGCAACGACTTCCTATTTTGTCACTTTACGACCACGACATGGTACTATTTGTGATTCTATGTCGTTTGTTGCAAGCATCACACTTGCCATAGGCTTCAATGAAAGTCGCACGTGACCTGCAACTTGTCTGTTTTACTTTCCCACTGAATCACAGCTCAAATAGTCGTGCAATTTTTCTGAAATTGTTCTCTTGTCATCGTATGGCCCTTGCCTAAATGTCTAAAGTCAGAAAACCCCTTTAAAAATCAATACAAAAACACATCACTGGGACAAATATAAAAGTGTTGTTGCCATCAGTTCTTTCTTCCCTGATGAGTGGAAATCTCATCAGTGCAAACATTGTGGTATAGCGGACTGAACGCTTCCAGCACTAATGACTGATTAGGGGCAGATAATAGGAAAGCGGATACGTGCCTCGGATGCTTGAAGAGATCAAATCTGAAACGCTGCGCTATTCCGGTCAGATATTACAGTGGAATCATTTCCAACCTTTGATCCCCCTTTGTGCAGCTGATCTGCTCGGCGCACCAGTACATAGTGAGTAAATGTTGATGGGAGAGGTTACTACTCATTACACGGGGCGAGGAGCTGTACCTTTTTAATTCGTTCACCATGGCAACATGCTCCTCAGCGGCGACTCTGCCATCCATGTTAGCTTTCAGCTCGTTGTACTTGGAGCGTAAAACTTCCTGCTGCTTCTGAAATTCTGACAATTCTTCCTCTTGACTCCGCTTTGTAGATTCCAAAACCATTAGCTGCTTGGTTAATTGGGAGGCTGCGAGGGGAGGAATATTTATGTTAATCTATGGCGAATGCCGCGTCGTACATGACAAGGTCACGTTATGGCACAAATCCTGTAATCAATAGCTCGGCCCTGCAATGCAAATGTCTATTTAAATTCGATTTTTTTAAGTCGACTGCAAGTAACAGGCGTGAGCCGAAGACGGATGGCTCCATTAAAACCAGCTCCGAGCATCTAAACGCAAACTGTGCGATAATCGGCTGCATAATCAATATCACGACAATTGAAGTCGCTCTTATGCGGCCAAGTAAATCAGATTTATGTCTTAAAGATGCAAAAATAAAAATCTGCACAGCTGTTACAGGAAAATACCCATGGTCCTGTGTCCCCCTATGAGACGAAGGAGAAAATGTAAATTCTGCTTTTCAGACTGCATGTGCACAAATGACTTGTGCAATTTCAGACACTGGGAACTTTCATGCACTAAAAACAAACAGTCAATCCCTGCATGTATTGCAGCTGTCAAACAGACGCGAGACATGCCGCCGACGCGGCGACTCGTGCATGTTTTTCGAGCACACCGAAAATACTGGATTAGGACACGATCGTGCTTGGATAACACGTTATCAGAGCACGCTCGCTCAACACTAGTGATTACTTAAGACATTGGAATAACGGAGTCACCTGCTAGTGATATACGTGGTGCAAAGTATTAGAGCCACAGGCAAAGAGCAGCTCAAAAAAATCCAGGGCAGGTAATCTCACCTTCTTGGATATGTTGGGAGTGAGTTTCTCGGCTTTTCCCTTCTTGCACTTCTAGTCTCTCGGTCAAAATACTGTTCTCCTCCTGGAGGAGTTTATAAAGAGTTTGCAGTTGCTGCCTAAAACGAGAGGTGAAGATCAGTCAATGATAAATCATAAAGTTTAATATTTTTAGGGGACAAAAAATGCTACTATAAGGCCTAAGAGTGCTCCTACAGCTGCAGCATCTCCTGATTTGTCTCCACATCTGGGACGTCATTGGTCGGTGATGACACAGGAGCTGCCAACAGTGGATCTTGATGATTTGCCCAATGGAACCTTCCTCACACGACTATTAATAACCTAACCGATAGAAGCCGAGGCTGGAAGTGCCAGGATTTTTGCGTGTGGCTCATACGCCAGACTGAAGAAAATTTTTTATTCTATTTTTTCATCATTTGCAGATCACTGACGTCTCCCAACCTGTGATTTCCAACATTCCCGACTTTTCCTTTTTGGTGTTGCAATTTCAATGTTGAGGTGTTATATATACACACACATTACATATATTTAGAAAGATAAAAAATATATATAATTACCACTCCTTATTAGAGACAGGGTGTTCCTGTTTCAAAAGCTGGTGTAATTTTTCATTCTCCCCGATGACGTCTTTCATTCTCATTTTGAATGTTTTCATTTCCTCCTAATCAGGATGGATGAAAAAAAAATGAAATAATCAAGAATCAACTAAAAGCATACCAACATCAAATGACCCTAGAACAATAATCAGATCGTCCGTATTCAGATCTGTTCTCCTGTCTTAAAGCATGCTACATTTTGGCTTCGCAGAGTAACAAATAGAGGCATAAAAACTTCCAGAAGTCTAAAAACTCCTCTGGCTCATTAAAAAAAGTAAAAAATACACCTCAAAATTAAAGTAAACATGTACAAAATGTATTTTATTTTGTACACATCCCCTTTATTTCTGGAGGAGAACTGTTCGCTGATACGCCTTGCAAGAGATCTTCAGATTTAAAAGACACGGTAGGTGTATGGAAAAATGACCCAATGACAGCATATAAATGGCATCTTACGGTATCTGGTGCAGCATTCACGTACTGATGGAGGTTCTGGTGCAGCACTCGTGTACTGATGGCGGTTCTGGTGCAGCATTCACGTACTGATGGAGATTCTGGTGCAGCACTCGTGTACTGATGGCGGTTCTGGTGCAGCACTCGTGTACTGATGGCGGTTCTGGTGCAGCACTCGTGTACTGATGGCGGTTCTGGTGCAGCACTCGTGTACTGATGGCAGTCCTGGTGCAGCACTCGTGTACTGATGGCGGTTCTGGTGCAGCACTCGTGTACTGACGGCGGTTCTGGTGCAGCACTCGTGTACTGATGGAGGTTCTGGTGCAGCATTCACGTACCGATGGTGGTTCTGGTGCAGCATTCACGTACTGATGGCGGTTCTGGTGCAGCACTCGTGTACTGATGAAGGTTCTGGTGCAGCATTCACCTACTAATGATGGTTCTGGTGCAGCATTCACCTACTGATGGTGGTTCTGGTGCAGCATTCACGTACTGATGGTGGTTCTGGTGCAGCATTCACGTACTGATGGCAGTTCTGGTGCAGCATTCAAGAACTGATGGAGGTTCTGGTGCAGCATTCACGTGCTGATGATGGTTCTGGTGCAGCACTCGTGTACTGATGGTGGTTCTGGTGCAGCACTCGTGTACTGATGGTGGTTCTGGTGCAGCACTCGTGTACTGATGGTGGTTCTGGTGCAGCACTCGTGTACTGATGGTGGTTCTGGTGCAGCACTCGTGTACTGATGGAGGTTCTGGTGCAGCATTCACGTACTGATGGTGGCTCTGGTGCAGTACTCGTGTACTGATGGTGGCTCTGGTGCAGCACTCGTGTACTGATGGCGGTTCTGGTGCAGCACTCGTGTACTGATGGTGGATCTGGTGCAGCACTCGTGTACTGATGGTGGTTCTGGTGAAGCACTCGTGTACTGATGGTGGTTCTGGTGCAGCACTCGTGTACTGATGGTGGATCTGGTGCAGCACTCGTGTACTGATGGTGGTTCTGGTGAAGCACTCGTGTACTGATGGTGGTTCTGGTGCAGCACTCATGTACTGATGGTGGTTCTGGTGCAGCACTCATGTACCGATGGTGGTTCTGATGCAGCACTCGTGTACTGACGGTGGTTCTGGTGATGGATTCATGTAGTAAGAGTGGTTCTAATCTCGTACACATATAGCAAGCCATAACAGGTCAGATGAAGTGCTACAGGAGTGCTCAAACCACAGCTATATAAATATCTGCGCTAGTGCAAATGGCTCACAAGACGTGAAAGTACAGTGATCTAAATACTGCATCAGATTGCATTTTGGGGCCTTATCCTCGTTGAGGTGGAAAAAGAAAACCATTAAAACTGGAATCCTAGCGGCACAATCTTATCATTGAGAGGCTTTCAAGCTCCTGAACCTCAAGTCATTTCCACATTATTAGCTTCTATAAAATCCACACAAAGAAACAGGAATATCTGAGGCCCCCCAGACACTTATAGAGCTGTAAATAACTAGAAACGGGGCTTTTAACCCTTAACTAACATGGGAAACCTGTCAAAACACTGACATTTCTGCATTAATTACCAGTAGAACATAACAAGTACCACTGTTCTCTATGGAATATATATGTAATTATGCCATCTCTGTAGTGTAGCGTATCCCAAAAACGTAATTTTGCTTTATTTTGCCAAGTCAATTTGGGGAATCAAGAAAATAAAAAAATGTGTCTAGTGTAGAGCGGTCCATAGAGAATCTACTGAAAAATTGAAAGACTGCGGGGACAACCATTTACTATTATCAAGCAGAAATCTCCAGCAAACAGTGGAGTTTGACCACAGATTTGCTGAAATTGCTGTTTTTTTACAAGGGTGGGTAAAGTTGGAGATCGAGTTGCTGTTTTTACCGTACCCTCTGACCCTAGATGAGAAGGCAGCAAATATAAAACCTTTCACCTACATTCCCACGTATCTGCAGCGGAGGTCCGGCAGCAAGGAAGGTGCGGTGGAGATGCACATAGCCCATCGGCAGGGTCCGCACACATTAATCTGAAATGTATGGGGGCCTTTATAAGGCAAGTAAGCATCTTCACGGTCTTTATGTTTAATTGGTTGCAGCCAGTTGGATACGGCTCCCCCGGGTATCTGGTAAGGTAATGCTAGTTACTAGGTTTCTGACAACACATCGGCCTTGCCGCTGCCAGCGCAGGAAAATTACCTTGAAAACCCTCCCTGCCGGCCATTAATATGTATGAAAACAAGTAGGCTCGAAGGAATTTGCTTGCGTAACAGATGAGAATAATCACCAACGAAGGTGAAGAAAGTCAATTCCATAACTGTGCGCACAATTTTCAGTTTGCGGGAATTTGAAAAGCACCGTCAAATAGAGAAACGATTATTGTGGAGCGGATACAATAATCTACACAGCAGCACGGACTGACCATGACCAATATCTATCCTGCTCCATCTCCTGCATGCAGGACGGCAGCCGGCGATGTGGAATCACTTAACACCTTATAGTCCTGAAGCAGGGCGCTCTGTCTTCCATTGCAGAGTTCGGAGCCGTATGCAGCACGGACGTGTCTGCGTCATTATCTGCTGATGCTCAATGCACACAATGTGCCAAGGTTGCGTCTGCCACAATCAGCCAAGGACAACACTTATATGCGAGACGAATGAGCACATGCATTCACTGGTAACACTTCAGAGATGGAGTAAACCAGTGCCCCCATTTGTCTCTGTAGGTGAACGTGGCTTCGGGGGGGCACATGATAGTTGCATTGAGCGATCCAAACCTAGACTGAATGAAATTGAATTATTCCTATATAAAAGAGGGTGCGCCAAGTTTGAAAGTTAATTCCTATCCACAGGATAGGGTATAACTTCCCAAATGGCTAGGGCTCTGATCGCTGGAATTCATCCTGATCCTGAAACAGAAAGTGACGAGCGCAGCTCTTGGCCATCTCGGACAATCCCGTATGAAGAGAAGGTGTTTTGCTCCATTCAGACAGGGATCTTCAGATTCACGTTCTCAGGTTGGGAAGTTATCCCCTGTCCTATCTGATCTTTGAAAAGGAACCTGTATTTAATATCCCTAAAATGTCACCGCCTGTCTTGTAGCACGGCATCCCAATCCTTGCCTTTGGAGATGTCTATCAAGTCAAACCAAGAGGTGCAGGGCAGCTTGATCTGACTCAAGAGTCTCCTGGTCCTTGACGACAAAGAGGTAACTTGTACATGGCGCACGGGTAATAGACTTTATTTTTGGCGAGATGAGGTGCCTGCTTGAGCTACAATGGAGACATTTAGAAAGTGCAGAAGAGGAGCGGTCAGGTGGTGGCGGACAAAATCATTCGACAGGTCCCCTTTCAGAAATTACCTAATGATTGAAAAGAAACCTCTAAATTTAGAAACGTAACCTAAACTCCTTTCACGCAGGTAAATCATGGCTTACCTCAAAAGCCAGGATCAGGTTATCCTTCTCATTAAGTCGGTCTTCATAGGCGAGTAACAGCGGTGACAAATATTTCATATCCAACTGCAGAAGAAAGAAATTAATGACTAGAAGCTCATGGATGAACTAAAACCGTCCAAGTATAATATTTCATATGAGCCACCTGCTAAAGAAAAAAAAAAAAGAAAAAGGGAATTGAACCGAAGACGAGCAGGGCAGGCTTTAGGGACAGGAAGACTAGGCATTCGCCTAGGGCCCTGCTCCCTCTGGGGTTCCTATCCAACACCATGCCGCTAATAGCGGCACACCAAGCGGCCGCTATGGGGTCAGTAAGTCAGGGGAACCTGGCACTAGCATAACACCCAACCCCCCACATTCAACGGTCATCAAATCAATGATTGAGTAAAGATTGTCAGATGACGCTCCTATCCCATCATTTCCCACTGTCTGACGCCACTTCATCACACGTCACATGCTGCAGTCACAAGAGCAGCAGGGAAAGGGGGAGAGGCAAGAATTGCATTTTTTTTATTATTAATTATTATTTATCAGTGAGTAAGTGGTGGCCATAATACTGAAGGACTGTGGGGCTGAACTATACTCTGTGGGGGGTGACTGCATTATACTCAATGAGGGGGGCTGCATTATACTCTATGAAGGACTATGGGGAGTGCATTATACTATATTAAGGACTATGGTATGCATTATACAATATGGAGAACTATGGGATGCATTTTACTATATTGAGGACTATGGGAAGTGCATTATACTATATTGAGGACTATGAGGAGTGTATTATACTATATTGAGGACTATGGTATGGATTATACAATATGGAGAACTATGAGATGCAATATACTATATGAAGGACTATGGGGAGTGCATTATACTATATTAAGGACTATGGTATGCATTATACAATATGGAGAACTATGGGATGCATTATACTATATTGAGGACTATGGGATGCATTATACTATATTTAGGACTATGGGGAGTGCATTATACTATATGGAGGACTATGGGGTGTGCATTATACTAAATGGAGAGCTATGGGTCACATTATACTATATGAAGGACCATGGAGTACATTATACTATGTGGAGGACAATGGTGTACATTATACTAAACAAGCAAAATGCTGCCTATTCATCGAGTGATTGGATTGTTTATACCAGAACAGAAATCATTGTTCTCAGCAGCTCATCACCCGATGTAAACTGCAGATATGCTGCTGATAACATGATACTGTATGGGGGCAGATTGATCTACTAGTGATTGTTCTGTGCCCATCATTGTTCATCAGCCGTTGTAAAGACCCCGGGAGACGAGCGTCGAATGACTTCAATATTGTCGATCACGCTCATTTGATGGCCTGAACTCAGCGCATATAAATACAACTGAAATGTCTGTGTGATGGTGCAATATGTGAGCATTTGGGGTCCCACTTTGTTTAAAACTGGCCCTGAACACGAGTCACCTGGTCTAAGCCTTGAATTGGACGGTAAGAAAACCATAAAATCGCTGTGCAATATGAATAATAAAGCGCTTCAACCAGGGGATGAAAAAAGAAAAAAAGCCTCAACATAAAAGTTCACATTCGTAAATGAAGGAGATTAGAGATTTTTGGATCTGAAACTGCAAAAATTCAATATCAAGCTGTGAAAAGGTCAATGTAAAGGTTGCCGGTTCCTGCCAGAAATGTTTCCAGTAAAATGACAGGTTGTTCGGGGGATGAAGGAAAAACGTTCAGACCTTTTACAGCTGACGTGCGCTGGGTTTCAGCAGCGATAAATGTCTACCCCTCCTTGCTCTGCAACAGGAGACACAGATGGGAGGCCGCCACAAGCTGCAACCTGGACGTGTTTTTACCCGCACCCATAAGAACAAAAAAAAAACAACACACTTACGAGCCATGGTGGCGGAGGTCCTCTGGAAGGTAATCCACCGATCCTCACACTCTGAAACCCAGAAGAGAAGGAACAAATTTAACAGAAGGGTGTGAAATAATGATAGCGTTACTCTGCATTCTTAAAATATAACAATCATTACACATAAAGTGAGAGCATAATGTAAGCATCTGGCCATTATAAGACTTGTACCGTGCATTTTTCCTCTGCAGGTTCTACTTCTATTATTCAGTTGTCTCAGAGCTAATGGGTGTAGACTAGCTGCTGTCATGTCTCCCATGACAGAATCCGGCACTCCCGTCTCTATGTAGAACATGTTCAGAAGCGACAGCAGCATGGAGGAGATTATGCAGCACTACTGAGCAGTGTAACTGTGAATCCAGCACTAGGGCGAGCAATCACGTACTAAAAAGCTGCATCATCGAGGACACTATACAGCAGTATTGAGCAGTGTAACTGTGAATCCAGCACTAGGGCAAGAAATCACTTACTAAAAAGCTGCATCATCGAGGACACTATACAGCAGTATTGAGCAGTGTAACTGTGAATCCAGCACTAGGGCAAGAATCACTTACTAAAAAGCTGCATCATCGAGGACACTATACAGCAGTATTGAGCAGTGTAACTGTGAATCCAGCACTAGGCAAGAAATCACTTACTAAAAAGCTGCATCATCGAGGACACTATACAGCAGTATTGAGCAGTGTAACTGTGAATCCAGCACTAGGGCGAGAAATCACTCACTAAAACTGCAGCATGTGAAATTCATATAATGGAATACATGACAGCATCAAATCTTTCCATCTTCACAATCATTAAAGCTATCTGGGCTTCCTGGGCTCAACACAATAGCCAATAGCTAGAAGCTTTTTGGACTACTGTACCCTTTTTTCCCACCCCTTAATGTGTTTATGTCATGTCTTCAGTTTGACGATTGTTAAATAAGAAACTTGAATTTCATAAGTGGATGGTGTTTGGTTTATTATGGCATGAGGTGTAACTATTAAATAAAGTTTTTTTTATCTAGAACTTGAGACTTATTGTTTTAGTTTGCAATGTTTTGATGCAACTAGAGGGAAAAGTTTTCCATCAGTTAAACGTTCAAGTACCCTACCCTCTGATTCTCTTTGTCTATTTTGATTGTTAAAATCTGAATATTTTGTGCTTATTTTGAATGTGAAAAATCTATAAAAATAAACTTATTAAAAATCAGTTATAAAAAAACAAAACAAATAACTGCAGCATGGAAGACACTATACAGCAATACTGAGCAGTGTAACTGTGAATCCAGCTCTGGAATGAGATGCACAAACTATAAAGCAGCAGCACTGTGTGTGTCCCTCTGCCTCTCTCCTCTATATAGACATCAGAGTGCATCTATAATCTGACCCTTCAGTGAGATGGCAGTCTGACTTGTCTCGAGCAACACAGATTTTAGCAGTTAAGTGACTTGAGGAGGAGGGGAGGGGATAAGAAGTGGCTTACAAGTGGAGAAAATAAAAAAAAATAAAAAAAGAAAAATTCTCTAATACTACAAAGTTTCCTATAGTCACTTGTGCTATGGATTTATGGAAAGTTGTGTTTAAATGACGGCAACAGTTTCATATCCCAGTAGAAATGTGTGTTCTTTATAATGGGTAGCTGGTGATTTTGATGGTGCAAATAATACATTTTGCAGCATTACTATTGCAGGAAAAGAAACGGGAATTGTATGTTAATGGGATTAGTTTCCCGACATGTGAAAGCTTTCAAAAAATCTAAATAAATCTTTTTATTCTGTCGGAATACTAGTTCACAGCTCAGCCTTGCGATTAAGGAGAAAAATTGACTCAGAAATGTTCTTAGACTGGAGGAAAGTCCCACGGGAGAGACCAGAGCGGGATCCGCTGTCAGAAGGTGGCGCGGTGACGTACGCGGCTCACAGATCCAGAAGTCTCAATCACAGGTCACCGAGCTTCACCAGTCACTGAGAGACGGGAAGAAGTCTGCAGAGCGAGTCTCCTCCGCCGACGACTTACGTAACAACTCGCTGACTAATTTACTGCTTATTTTTATTTAATCTGTCAATTAAATTAATTGAATTAAAGCACAAAGCCACATACACATTTTTTTTGTTTATTTTTTTATATTTTAATTTTTTTCTTTTAACCTAGTTTTTATTAATCTTCTCCATTTGAAGAATATATTGCTGATCATATACGAAGATAGCCGGGATACAAGTTTAATACTCCATGGAGTCACCATCGAACTCCTCCTGGAAGCAGATTTGTCACCAGGAAAAAGAATTAAAAAAAAAAAAATGGAGTAACATGTCCGCTGTTCTGAGATACTGGTGTAGGTCCCAGGAGGTATTCAATGGAAAGGGGAATAACCCTTTAAATACCATCCATCTCTGCAGTCCTTGCTAAAATGACAAATGGGGTTAAGATACTGATTGCTGGGGGGTGCATCCGCCGGGACCCCAAAAGAGTCTTAAACGGCACTAGATTCAAGAATGGACTATCCCTTTAAATCTTAGGCTACCCATTTAGGTTGAGGTTAAGTATCTATGGGTTTTGGCTGGTAATTAATCGCAGCAGTTGGTTCTGCGGTGCGGAGCTGCAGGTTTCTCCCTGGTTCTGCGCCCTGCAGATCGCATTAACACTGACAGTATAAAAGAGTTTCTGCATTATTCATGGCTGTAAAAGCTGCACGGGGGGGAAAGCAGCCAGCAAACAGCAGGAGCGAAGCGCTGGGCCGGCACGGGAGCATAGACACTCCACCGACACCGTACGTCCTTCAGCCTGGACTTAAATGTCACTGATAAGAGAAAATAAATAAGTCAGCGGACCTGGAGAAAAATGCTCCGCTCACACTGGAAGATGATCATGACCGAAATTAAATTTATTAGGGCAGAAAATGTCTCTTCTTCCAGTAGGATTAATTCTGAATTAGAAGAGTTACAGCTACGATCGACCTCGACAATTTGATTTGTCGCAAGATTTGTGCAGGGATGAGAAGTGCAATGATGGAAGCTGGAGGCACATGCGTCTGAAGGCGCCAGACGTATATCATTTACTTGTGGCACCTGGTTTCGGGCCTTTTGCATAGTCCAGAGGACCGCTGCCTTTAATATTATGAATATGTGAATCAGGCAACATATCAGCCTGTCATTTTCCTTTGAAGTGCTCGCCAATGTCAAGGCCTCACTAGGTGAGGTGGATCCTTGAACCCTAAGGTCCAGGTGGGCACACGGGCGTTGGTGCAGCAGGTAGTTGATGTACGTGGGAAACTCAGAGGTAGAAGAGATACTGGTAGCCATAGGCAGACAGAAGACATCCTGGAAGATCAGGAACAAGTAGCAGAAGTACTGGAAGCTGCAGGCCGACAGGAGATGCCCTGGAGACCGCAGACTGGTTGCAGAGTTCCTGGAAACCACAGGCAGACACGTAGCAAAAGTCCTGGAAGACTGGAAACGAGTAGCAGAGGTGCTAGAAGCTGCAGGCTGACCAGAGACGTCCAAGGGTCCGTAGCCAAGAAACAGGGGGACTGTAAGCCACAGGCAGACAGTAGACGTTTAGAGACCACAGAAAGGAGCTGTAAACAGACAAACTAAAAAAAGTCTTAATACCAAGACCTAAATTGATGTCATGGGAGGCCTTACACAGGCCCAGGAAGTTCAACACATGGGAGCATAGCGATCTACTTGCAAAGCCCAGCTTGGAGCACAAGAAAGTTTAGCGGATCGGGCATAGGGAGCAAAGCCCAGACCTGGGACACGTGTGTAACACCCCCATGTTGGAGATTTAGTGCATACCACAGGATACATCAGATTCAAAATTATCTGACTGGCAATGACAGAATGCAATTGTACAAAAGTGGCAAATAATCAGCGTTAATAAAAAAAAACAGATAACAGGACTTTAAACCAAAGCACCTGTTTAGCTTGTGTGACATGGAACTGTTCATGTGCGGCCTCCCTAAGTTGGGAGGGCTGGTGTTTAAGAAGAGACTTCATTATGGTTTCTTGAGCATTATGTGCATATTTTTTTCCTATCACCACCTTCATTTGTGAACAAAGCTAATTAATAAAATATAATTAAGGCCGGCTTCACACATCCAAATTGGAATTGGCACATGTCTCCTGACCTGTACTCGACAGCTTGTCTGCTTTCGAGACCGTACATCGTGGTCCGTACTGAGACAGTGGATCTCTGAAGAAAAATAGTTATAAAGAGACATTACCTCTTCCTGAGATAAAGGGCGATACTTGGTCTGATAGCGGCTCAGCTCCACATTCAGTCGATGGATCGTAGTTTTTAAAGCGTCATTCTCATCTACTAATTCTTGTGCCTGCTCTCTGAGAGACACCAGCTCTGCTGTGGTTGAGATATTGAAAAAAAAAAACCACAATAAATCAATGAGAATTAATCGTAACACCTTGGAGCTTAAGGCTGGGGCTACATGGCGACTTGGGGTGCACCAACAAAATTCCCTTGGGAGTCGGTGCAATACAAGTGACAGGGGTCGCATTGCGACTCGCAGGCTACTGCAACCGTGATAACCAAGGCGCAAAAAGTCCAACCGTGTCAGATTTTTTCACAACTTGCTTGTGGCAGTCACATTACCCTTGAGGTCGCAATGTGACCGCTCACCTGTATCGCTGTGGCGCAGCAGAGACACTTGTTGACTTGTGGTCACACAACAGGTGTCGCAGCCAAAGTCCTCACCCACCTGATCCTCCATTGCTGTATGTGTCAACGCCTTAATGCAAAGCACTAAAAATATTAACGTGTGATCACCATTTTACTGTTGCGATGCTTACCTTCCGCATGTGAATTTTTTAACAATTCTTGAAAACCTTGCTTTTCGTCCTTCAGCGTCTTCATCTTCACCCGCATGGCTTTTACCTGCTGCCTGAGCTGCTGCACTTGAGAGTTCAGCTCCAGGTTCCTGTCTGTCAGTTGCAGAGTTTCTGCCCGCAGCTTTACACTGTCGTCATCGTCTTCTTGGTTTTGACGTCTTTCGGGAGCCCTGCGATTTGCTGCCACAGATGAATCTGGTATAAAAGTAAAAAGCAAAACTCTGGCGATCGTCGCAAATGTCCACACACTAAAAAAAATCTGCAGAAACTCAGCTGATTTCTGGTCTGTGACAAGTTTTCGTTAAAAGGGTTCTCATAAACATACATCACCTATCCACAAGTTAGGTAATAGATGTACGGTCATGGGGGTCCAACCCCACTCCTTTGCTCAAATCCCCTCTGAATGGAGCTATAGTGCCCCCTATAGGCGTCAGGCTGTGCGTTCCAGTGCTAAATACTGAAGAGGAGTTGAATTTCACAAGCAGCTGTACGGAAAAAATATATAACAAAAGCCTAAATTACCCGATCCGACCCGATGTTCAAGCTGCTCTTTGCTTTCTTCCGGATCAGGATGAGGAATTGGAGACTCGAGTCTGTGATCTGGAAGACAAGACACAATCATTAGTAAAAACAAACATCCTTCATACGGTCAGACATTTCATCGCTGGCTATATAATCACAGCCAATGAGTGGGCGAACACCCCACACGGTATATCAGAGTGCTACTTTAAAGGAACATAGAACACCCACTGCTCTACCCGAGGGTACTCCAAAGCTGAGCAAGTCGTCCCAAAACCTAAAGTGCTCCTGGCTTTAAGGAGTGTGGCAGTATGTAGTATGATCCAGGCACATGCCAGGAGCTGGGACAAGGGAGCGTAGCAGCCGAGACAGGGGAGCGCAGGCACATGCCAGGAGCTGGGACAAGGGAGCGTAGGAGCCGAGACAGGGGAGCGCAGGCACATGCCAGGAGCTGGGACAAGGGAGCGTAGGAGCCGAGACAGGGAGCGCAGGCACATGCCAGGAGCTGAGACAAGGGAGCGTAGCAGCCAAGTTAGGGGCACGCAGGCACATGCCAGGAGCTGGGACAAGGGAGCGCAGCAGCCGAGACAGGGGAGCGCAGGCACATGCCAGGAACTGGGACAAGGGAGCGTAGCAGCCAAGTTAGGGGCACGCAGGCACATGCCAGGAGCTGGGACAAGGGAGCGCAGCAGCCGAGACAGGGGCGCGCAGGAACATGCCAGGAGCTGGGACAAGGGAGCGTAGTAGCCGAGACAAGGGCACGCAGGCTCATGCCAGGAGCTGGGACAAGGGAGCGCAGCAGTCGAGAAAGGGGCGCGCAGGAACATGCCAGGAGCTGGGACAAGGGAGCATAGCAGCCGAGACATGGGCACGCAGGCACATGCCAGGACCTGGGACAAGGGAGCGTAGCAGCAGAGACAGGGGCGCGCAGGAACATGCCAGGAGCTGGGACAAGGGAGCGTAGCAGCCGAGACAGGGGAGCGCAGGCACATGCCAGGAGCTGGGACAAGGGAGCGTAGGAGCCGAGACAGGGGAGCGCAGGCACATGCCAGGAGCTGGGACAAGGGAGCGTAGGAGCCGAGACAGGGGAGCGCAGGCACATGCCAGGAGCTGAGACAAGGGAGCGTAGCAGCCAAGTTAGGGGCACGCAGGCACATGCCAGGAGCTGGGACAAGGGAGCGCAGCAGCCGAGACAGGGGAGCGCAGGCACATGCCAGGAACTGGGACAAGGGAGCGTAGCAGCCAAGTTAGGGGCACGCAGGCACATGCCAGGAGCTGGGACAAGGGAGCGCAGCAGCCGAGACAGGGGCGCAGGAACATGCCAGGAGCTGGGACAAGGGAGCGTAGTAGCCGAGACAAGGGCACGCAGGCTCATGCCAGGAGCTGGGACAAGGGAGCGCAGCAGTCGAGAAAGGGGCGCGCAGGAACATGCCAGGAGCTGGGACAAGGGAGCATAGCAGCCGAGACATGGGCACGCAGGCACATGCCAGGACCTGGGACAAGGGAGCGTAGCAGCAGAGACAGGGGCGCGCAGGAACATGCCAGGAGCTGGGACAAGGGAGCGTAGCAGCCGAGACAGGGGCACGCAGGCACATGCCAGGAGCTGGGACAAGGGAGCGTAGCAGCAGAGACAGGGGCGCGCACGCACATGTCAAGAGCTGGGACAAGGGAGCGTAGCAGCCGAGACAGGGGCGCGCAGGAACATGCCAGGAGCTGGGACAAGGGAGCGCAGCAGCCGAGACGGGCACGCAGGCACATGCCAGGAGCTGGGACAAGGGAGCGTAGCAGCCGAGACAAGGGCGAGCAGGCACATGCCAGGAGCGGGACAAGGGAGGGTAGCAGCCGAGACAGGGGCATGCAGGCACATGCCAGGAGCTGGGACAAGGGAGCGTAGCAGCAGAGACAGGGGCGCGCAGGCACATGCCAGGAGCTGGGACAGGAGGGTGTAGCAGCCGAGACAGGGGCACGCAGGCACATGACAGGAGCTGGGACAAGAGAGCGTAGCAGCAGAGACAGGGGAGCGCAGGCACATGCCAGGAGCTGGGACAGGGAAGCGTAGCAGCCGAGACAGGGGCGCGCAGGCACATACCAGAAGCTGGGACAGGGGAGCGTAGCAGCTAGACAAGGGCACGCAGGCACATGCCAGGAGCTGGGACAGGGGCTAGTAGCAGCCGAGATAAGGGCGCACAGGCACATGACAGTAGCCGGGACAGGGGCGAGTAGCAGCTGGGACAGGGTACACAGGCACATGCCAGAAGCTGGGACAGGGGCTAGTAGCAGCCGAAACAAGGGCTCACAGGCACATGCCAGGAGCTGGGACAGGGGCTAGTAGCAGCCGAAACAACGGCGCGCAGGCACATGCCAGTAATTGGGACAGGGGAGCGCAGCAGCTGGGACAGAGGCACACAGGCACATGCCAGGAGACGGGACTGGGGTGTGTAGCAGCCGAGACAGGGGCGCGCAGGCACATACCAGAATCTGGGACAGGGAAGCGTAGCAGCTAGACAAGGGCACGCAGGCACATGCCAGGAGCTGGGACAGGGGCTAGTAGCAGCCGAGATAAGGGCGCACAGGCACATGACAGTAGCCGGGACAGGGGCGAGTAGCAGCTGGGACAGGGGTACACAGGCACATGCCAGAAGCTGGGACAGGGGCTAGTAGCAGCCGAAACAAGGGCTCACAGGCACATGCCAGGAGCTGGGACAGGGGCTGGTAGCAGCCGAAACAAGGGCGCGCAGGCACATGCCAGTAACTGGGACAGGGGAGCGCAGCAGCTGGGACAGAGGCACATGCCAGGAGACGGGACTGGGGTGTGTAGCAGCCGAGACAAGGGTGCACAAGTACATGCCAGTACCCAAGATAGGGGCGCATAGCAGCTGGGACAGGGGCGCGCAGACACATGGTGGCATCCAACACAAGTCGGCCCCCCTCCTGGAGTCATACCTTCTGTCGTGTGAAACTCTGTCTCCACAGGATAATTGCTGACTTCAGGAGACGATCGCTCACTTTCCTCTTCTTGTCTCATCACCGGCTGTGTCTTCTTCGGAAAGGAAAAAAAAAAGTTTCCTCTTTTATTACCCAATAAACACAGTGTAATGTGTCCTGATTATTTTAGGCTGAACATTATAAGAATTGTCCCGGACCTTGACATTTTAAACAAAGACTCGCAAAGACTATTAAATAAGAAACTAAGTAATACTCACCTTTATGATCCCTGCTGAGGTCTGCTCACTGGGCTGGCCAGATACCAGGGGGATTGGTAAAAATGAGTCTCACCCATAACGGGCTTTTTTTAATATAACAATCTAGCAGCCAGCGACTGTCGGTCCGGCGAGTCAGGAGTCAGATCTCTCCTTTGGATATTGAGCAGCACTACAGGAACACCTTACTTTTTAGGTTCTGTTTTTTCCCTACACTTTCACATTCAGCAGTAGAGCGCCCCCAACTGTCAGCGCTCTGCTAAAAAAAAAAAAGTGCATATTTGGGATTGTGAATGCATTATCGCTGTTCAGTAATGATTCTCACAAACACATTAGTGTGAATGTAAATGATTCTGTTAGAGTAAGTGCAGAAGAAGCCGTGAACTAGTAGGCTTCCGCCATATGCGCGTTTACTAATACCCGACAAGTGCAAAGACGCCAACGCACAATACACAGCGGTAACGCTGGATGTACAGCTTACACGTATGCGCTCCAATACCAATGCACTGGTAATGGCAGATAAGTGACAAACTGCGGCATCATGGAGTAGAATGAAGAAGAGGTTTTTCCGGTTTTATATAACGTAATCTATTAAAAGGATTTCTCCCATAAACATACATAGCCCATCCACAGATTAAGAGATCGCTTCTGTGGGTGGCTAGTCTTACTGCTAAAAGGGGTTGTCCACCTTTGGGGGACATTTTTTTTTTTTTTTTTTTTTTACTTTAATGCATGTATAATAAAAAAATAAATAAATAAACACTACAGAAATTGTGTTACATTTTGCATTGCTGCCTGCAGAAAGTTAACGGAGAATCGGTCGGTGAGCCCGTTCTGACAGTATGACGGACAGTTTGCCACTCTAATCTGTTTTTTTCAGCTGATTTATGAGCAAAGATCTCCTTGTCAGCATCATCCATCGTGCACACATGGGTGCATCTAATAAATTGCATTAAATGGAGACAAATTAATTCCTTAGCATCTTTCATTTTGTAGCCATGAAAAAAAAAAGTCACTCCGCGACAATAACGAGCCATTAGATAATTATCTTTGCGTCAACTCGCATCATGGTAATTTTTTTTTCCTCGCCTCCGAGCCTTAATTTGTACAATTAATTCCTCTACAAGGTTTTTCTTTTTTTTTTTTTGCATTATCTGATTACTGTCAGGGTTAATTCGGAACGTGATGAAAACGCCGCAAGTCCCTGCGCGCTTCGAATAGACAAATGTATTATGTAACGAGCTGTCCCGAAAGCCGAGTGGCACAATGTAAAATGCTGAAGACATGAGCGCTTTTTTATCTTTTTTCTTATGGCCAGTGTATATTCTCTAATAGCAAAACAGCAGGGATCAGCGGAAAAACAACGCAGTGCGAGAGAGTACGGGCAGCTGAAGAGCTACGCCGGCCGCATGAAGCACCGCAGGGGGCGAGACGAGAAGCCGTCTATTCGGAATATTATTGTGCAGGACCTCGTGCTTGATCAGTCGTAGGGACTATGAGGCCGTACAGTGCTGTGAGCTGAAGAAGCCGAGCGCTCCGGTCCCACCCGGCTATGGGTCGGTTACGGGGTTGTACTGGCGACCTACCTGTCTGTCCTTAAGCGGGGTAGCATACAGCGGTTCCTGAGATTCACTTTCACCTCTCCTCTCATCCCGGTGCTCAATTTGTTCCCCCTCGATGTCAGACATCTGCTCCTCAGTGTCGTCGTCGTCCTCAAAATTGAAAGACATGACGGGCGAGGTCATGTCTCTGCCATCCGCATAAGTCTTCCAGTTTTGGCTAAAACAATTTTCAATGAATATTTATTAATTGCTAAAGGAACAGTACCTTCATCCATGTGACCGCTGCAGACAATCACTGGCCTCAGCAGTCATGTGCCATACATGCTAGCTGCTAGGGTCAACACGGAGTCTAGTGATCGGCTGCAGCGATCTTGTAGAGGTCAGGCACGCTGCCTCTGCTGCAAAATGAAGAAAGACTGCTGCGGACCACTGGGGTTAGAAAAAGGGATCACTAAGGTGAGTATACGCTATTTATTTTAGAGCCCTCTGAGTGGTTTAAAATAGGATAATCAATGGTGGGGAACTCTTGAAAACAAAAAACCTTCATCTTTAGGCATACATGTTCAAAAAACAAACAAACAAACAAAAAAAAACAACTGCGCATTACTCACCCTCCTCAGGTCCAGAACAGAGTCTCAGACACTGCTCCAAGTGTTTGTTATTGTCTGCAGTGTTAACATCGACAGTGACACAGCGGCTCTGCCTGAGTAGATATCATGAGCTGAGCAGAGCGTTTACGCTGAGTGATTGGCTGCAGTGCTGTTGATGTGACGCCAGCGCTACAGACCATAACAGATGAAGGCAGCAGCGGAAAAGAACAATTAATATAACTCAAAAATACGGATTTTTGTGTTACTCACCGTAAAATCCTTTTCTCCGAGACGCTCATTGGGGGACACAGGACTGTGGACTGTGGGTGTATGCTACTGCCGCTAGGAGGCTGACACTAAGTAAACATAAAAAAAAGTTAGCTCCTCCTCCGCCGTATACACCTCAGCACTGGCCGCAGGCAAACCCAGTTTAGTGCAAAAAGCAGTAGGAGGCTAAAGAATAAATTAATGTTAATACAGGTACAATATATCCAGAAGTAAATCTACTGATATAGACCCAAGCAAATAAAATTAACTTAGAAATCGAAGCCATCCGGCTATTAGGGAGGGTGCTGTGTCCCCCAATGAGCGTCTCGGAGAAAAGGATTTTACGGTGAGTAACACAAAAATCCGTATTTCTCCTTCGTCTCATTGGGGGACACAGGACTGTGGGACGTCCCAAAGCAGTCCCTTGGGTGGGAAACCGACTCCACAGTGTAATTTATAATCAAGCATTGCTTATATGTGCGCAACCGCGCCCTGAAGAATCCTTCTACCCAGACTGGCATCCGCAGAAGCCTGGGTATGGACATTATAATGCTTGGAAAAGGTATGCAGACTGGACCAGGTTGCTGCTTTACAAACCTGTTCCACTGAAGCCTGATGCCGAAGGGCCCAGGAGGCACCCACCGCTCTGATGGAGTGAGCCTTGATCCCTGCAGGAACCACCGCGCCTCTGATGCGGTAAGCCTCCTGAATGGCTAACCGAATCCACCTAGCCAAGGTTGATTTAGAGGCAGCGAGTCCCTTCCTGCGACCTTCAGGGAGGACAAACAGCGTGTCCGTCTGTCGAAAGGACGCCGTCCGAGATACATATCTCCTGAGTGCTCTCACCAGATCCAGCGTATGGAGAGCCTTCTCCACTCGGTGCGTCGGAGCTGGGCAAAATGAGGGCAAAACAATGTCCTCATTAATATGAAATGAGGACACGACTTTAGGCAAAAAAGGTGGAGTAGGTCTGAGCACCACCTTATCCTGATGGAAAAGCAAGTACGGAGCTCGACAAGACAGTGCAGCCAGCTCCGAAACCCGCCTTATGGATGTTATGGCTACAAAAACACCACTTTCCAGGAAAGAAACGACAGAGAAACCTCCTGCAAAGGTTCAAAAGGAGACTCTTGCAGAACTCCCAGGACTAGATTGAGGTCCCAAACCTCTAAAGGAGTCTTGTAGGGAGGAACTATATGGACAACCCCCTGAATAAAGGTCCTAACCTGAAAATTAGACGCGATCCTTCGCTGAAAAAGCACAGACAAGGCTGATATCTGCCGTCTAAGCGTACTTGGCGCTAGACCTGAATCTAGGCCTGCCTGGAGAAATGACAGAATGTTTGGAATTGAAAACCTAAGCGGGGAACAACCATGTTCCCTGCACCAAGCAAAAAAGATCTTCCAAGTACCGTGGTAGATGCGAGCCGAGACGGGCTTTCGGGCGCTAGCCATCGTCGCGGCGACCTTTTTAGAGAATCCAGCCCTGGTCAGGATCCAAGATTCAACGGCCAGGCCGTCAAACACAGGACCGCTGAGTTCTGGTGGTAAACTGGGCCCTGGGAGAGAAGGTCCGCACGCTCTGGCAGTCGCCAGGGTGCGTCGGCGAGCAACTGTACCAGCTCCGCGTACCAAGAGCGACGCGGCCAATCCGGAGCGATTAATATCGCTGGAACCCCCTCTATCCTGATCTTTCTGATCACCCTTGGGAGAAGAGCTATTGGTGGAAATAAGTATGGAAGATGGAATTGATTCCACGGTAGAACCAGGGCGTCCACCGCAATTGCCTGCGGATCCCGGTACCGGGAGACGAAGTTGGGCACCTTGGCATTCATCCTGGAAGCCATCAGGTCCACATCTGGGGTTCCCCAGCGTCGACATATCTGCTGAAAAATCTCGGGATGTAGTGACCATTCCCCTGAAGCTATGCCGTGACGGCTGAGAAAATCCGCTGCCCAGTTTTCCTCGCCCGGAATGTGGACTGCTGAAATCACGGAGTGATTTACCTCTGCCCAGGACAGAATCTGTTTTACCTCGTGCATAGCCGCCCGGCTGCGGGTACCTCCCTGATGGTTTATGTATGCCACCGCCGTGGCATTGTCTGACTGAATTCGGACTGGGCGGCCTGCCAGATGCTGGTGAAAATGCCTCAGAGCCAGCCAAATAGCTCGGATCTCTAAAATATTTATCGGGAGGATCGACTCCTGCTGAGACCAAGTCCCCTGGGCTGTGTGGTGACGAAACACTGCTCCCCATCCGAGCAGGCTGGCATCCGTTGTGACTACCATCCAGATATTCGGAGGAAACAAACGGCCCTGTTGAAGAGTGGAACTCCTCGTCCACCACATAAGAGTCTGTCTGACCTTCAGGGACAGACGGCACCGAAGATTGAGGGAATAAAGGCTCCCGTCCCATACTGCCAAGAGTGCATGCTGAAGGGGGCGAAGATGAAACTGGGCAAATGGAATCGCCTCGATCGTTGCCACCATCCTTCCTAGGACCCTCATGCAAAACCGGATGGTATGAGGAATCGGTTTGTGAAGGATCCGTACCTCTTGACGGAGAACTAAGGCCTTGTCCTGAGGAAGGATTATCAACCCTTGAGCGGTGTCGAAATCCATCCCTAAGAAGGTGATCTTTCGAGATGGCACGGGAGATGACTTCTTCATATTCACCAGCCACCCCAGGCGAACAAGAGTGTCTAGGGTAATGCTGACACCTTCCTCGCATGTTTGGAAAGACGGACCCTTGATGAGAAGGTCGTCTAGGTAAGGCAAGATGACTATCCCCCTGGAGTGTAGAATGGAATAAAACCCCCGACCTCTTTCGACCTCTGGTACAGGTACGACAACCCCGCTGTGTCGAAGAGACTCGACCGCCTTGAATAAGGCGAGAACCCGAGACTCCTCCTTGGGAAGGCGCGAGGGAAAGAAACGATTTGAGGGAAGGCTGGTAAATTCTATCTTGTACCCCGAGGTGACTAATTCTCTGACCCATTCGTCTTGAGTAATTGATAGCCAAGTGGGACGAAACCAGAGTAGACGGCCGCCTACTCTGGAAGAATCGACCGGATTCTGCCTCCAGTCATTTATCTGAAAATCTTTGGGGCCTAGATCCTCTAGATTTCGGTTGTTGAGACCGCATTCTTCCCAACGGGTTGGTCTTGTAAGAGGCCTGACGATCTCTGGCCTGATTAGGTCGACCTGAGCCGCTGGAACTGGCTGTTGCAGCCCAACCTGGGTTGCGAAAGGCTCTAAAGCGAGGCTGAGGCTGTCGGCGAAAGGGCTGTTTGACCTTCTGCTGAGGCAAAAAAGAACTCTTCCCTCCTGTCGCATCAGATATAAGCTGATCCAGTTTTTCACCAAATAAACGACCGCTTTGATAAGGCAAGGACGTAAGTGACTTCTTTGAAGTCGAGTCTGCTCGCCAAGTCCTCAACCACAAGGATCTCCTAATGACAATCGCATTAGCAGCAGCTAATGCTGCGCAATTTGCCGCATCCATAGAAGCGTTGATCAAAAAATCACCTGCGAGAGCCATCTGATTAGATATCTCCAAAACCTCAGGTGGCACTTCTACACCGTGAAGAGCTCTGTTCAGAGACTCCGACCAGGAAATCATGGCCTTAGCAACCCAAGTCGCTGCAAAGGAAGGAGAGAGAGATGACCCAGATGCTTCAAACACCGAGCGAGCCAGGCTTTCAATCAGACGATCCGTTGGATCCTTAATCGAGGAACCATCAGGAAGGGAGAGAAGCGTCTTAGATGCCAAGCGTGACACCGGAGGATCGACCACTGGGGATTCCGCCCACTTCTTAAGAAGTTCAGGAGCAAAAGGATACCTGGTATTGAGGGCCTTCTGTCCTGTAAAGCGCTTATCCGGTTTTTCTCGGTGGCGCTGCACAAGCTCCTCAAACTCAGGATGAGCACCAAAAACCTTATGGGTCTGTCTGGCTCGTTTGAAAGACACCTTATGACCAGAGGCCAAGGTGGATTCATCGTCTACCCCCAGAGATTGATTGACAGCTTCGATCAGACTGTCAATTGTCTCCTGACAACCTGGAGCTTCCAAATTGAGGGACCCTTCAGTATCGGAATCCGAATATTGATCACTTGCCTCTAAAGGTGAGGGAGAGCGAGAAGCTGAGCTGAAGGATGCCGAAGCCCTGGACGGCATAGGCGACGCAGTGTGGGTTCGCTTCCCCTGCGTCTGCCTGGTGAGAGCGCGGCCCCTGCAGGCCGGAGGTTCCTGAGACGTCGCCAAGACGGGTGAACCACTGTCCCTGCTCCTATCAGGAGCTTGAAGGGACTCGATTGCTCTTGTTAATGATGCCACAGATTGAGACAGAGACAGGGCCCATTCCGGGGGACCTGACGCACTGGGCTGGGCTATAGGTGAGGGCTCCTGAGCCCGTTCAGAGTCACAGGCTTCGCAGACCCGATTAGTCTGGGCATGCGGAAAAGGGGATTTACAGGCAATGCATGCGGTATACAGCACCGTGTGAGCCTTAGTTCTTCTGGACATACTGTATCTGTTCAGAGCCCTGTGACGATGCGGAGGTATGGTAGCGGGGCGCAGCGAAGTGGAGCCGGGCTGGAGGTAGCAGCACTTACCCCAGTCCTGTATCCCCGGACGTCCTTAAGCAGCGTTGACAGCGCAAAAGGAGAAGAGCAAAGGCTCCAGACTTTCAAAAAGAGCGCTCCCTGTCAGGGAGGCGTGGCTCATATAGCTGATCACAGGGGCCGGGGTCGAGAGGCGCGGCCTAGCGCCGTCAGATGCCGGAGACGCCACTTCCGGCCGCGGCCTAGTCTCCGGCCGAAGCCGGGGACTAAATTTCCGGCCGCGGCCTAGCGCCGGCCGAAGCCTCGGCCTAAATTTTTGGCGGTGGCCGCCCGAAAAACAGGGGGCGGGCCCGCCGGAAGTGACGCTGCCGGGGGCGGAGCACGGCCTATCTTCCGGCCGACGTCGGGAGCAAAATTAGACATGCGGCCTGGTTCCCGGCCGAAGCCGGGGACTAAATTTCAGCCCGCGGCCTAGCACCGGCCGAAGCCGGGAGCTAGATTTTTGGCGGCGGCCGCCTAGAAGCCAGGCGGACCGTCACACGCAGAGAGGGGATGGCGCTCTCCGGGGGTTTCACAGACAGCCTCGCGGACCGCTCCCACCGAATCTCGACCGCCCCAGACGCTACCTGACGTCCGACACTGTTCTCCGGAGCTTTGAAGGTGGGTTCTCCTGCTTGCAGTCTTCTACCAAAAAAATGGGGAACGGTGCAGGCTCCAGCTCCATGACCTCTAATGGTGGGTCTTCCTTGCTGCAGTGGACTTGCGGCTCTCCCAGACATTAGTCCAGCGTCTCCCGTCTTTTAGAGGGGGGCTTGCAGCAAAAAAAGGAGGGACGGTGCAGGCACCCTAACTCCATCACCCCTTCAGGGGATGAGGAGAGGGACCGTCCGCCACCTTGCAGCACCGCAGTCTAGCATTGGTGGTGCAGTGGGGCCGCACGGACTAACTCCTGCCTCTGTACAGCCTAGGGCTTCAATACCTTAGGGTGGTCAGGGCTGAGTCCGGCATTTATGTCCCACGTTGCGGGAGAGGATACGTTGGAGGCTTTACTCCACGTGCTCGCCCGTTGATGGTTTGGGGAGATCGGACCCTTTCAATAGGATCCGTCGCCCCTATCTCATCTTCGTGGGAAAGAAAAAAAAAAAAAAAGGTCTGGAAAAAGAACCAGACGTGTGCCTCCATCAGACACTAAGCAATAACTGGGTTTGCCTGCGGCCAGTGCTGAGGTGTATACGGCGGAGGAGGAGCTAACCTTTTTTTATGTTTACTTAGTGTCAGCCTCCTAGCGGCAGTAGCATACACCCACAGTCCACAGTCCTGTGTCCCCAATGAGACGAAGGAGAAAAACACAATCACAGTCTTTCTTACTCTTTTCACCTCTGCTCCAGATGTGTTATTGTCTGCAGCGCTGACATCATATCTAACAGTGCAGCCAATCACTCACCTCGCCGGCTCATGCTGTCTACTTGGGCAGAGCAGCTGAGCTCACTGATCGGCTGCAGCACTAATCGACGAGATGTCAGCACTGCAGACAATAAAAGACACATGGAGCAGTGTCAGAAACCCATTGCTGGACCAGGGGAGGGTGAGTAAGGCGGAGTTGTTGTTTTTTTAAATAACCTTATGCGACAAAAAAAAAAAAGTAAATATTTATTAATTAAAAAAGCAAAAAAAATAAATCTCTAAAGAGTGGTAGATCCACTATTGGGCATAGGGCATCAGACAGGAGTAATAAGGGTAAGGGGACACTATCCCTAAAAACAATGCACCCTATAAAATACCCTACCTAGCCGCGGAGTTTGGCGCTCACAAGCTTGGTACCTCCGCTCAACTTCAACTAAAAGGGGTTTTCTGAAAACCCTTTTAACTATAGATTCATACAAGACTGACAAGGAAAGAAAAAAAAAAAGACAAAGCCGACATACTGTACTCCTAGATCTCTGGCGGTGGCGTACGGCTCAATCTGATCTTCTACTCGAGCGCTGTCATTCTCAGAATAGGACCTCTGGCGGGGTTGGGGTATCGCCACCGTACGACCAGTTAAAGAGGTCATCAGAATGGCAGCAGCAAGAGCGGATCTAGAAAGCGACAGAACAAGAAATCATATTAATAAAACATGGAGGGAAAATTAGGAGGCAGAATTAGGTCTAAGTCTAGCCCAAATACCAAAATTTAGGGTAAACAACTTTGTTTCATGCACGTGATGCTCGTTCACACTCACATGTGGCAAGTAACAGGTGTGGGTAGCATGAAAATCACACCTGAAACCAGATAAAAATGGAGAAGTTGACTCAATCATGGCCTTGTGTGTCTGTGTGTGCCACATTAAGCATGGAGAACAGGAAGAGAAGAAGAGAACTGTCTGAGGACTTGAGAACCAAAATTGTTGAAAAAATATCAACAATCTCAAGGTTACAAGTCAGTCACCAGAGATCTTTATGTTCCTTGGCACTGTAACTAATCTCCCTGGATGTGGACAGCAGAAAAACAAAATTGATGGAAGGTTGCGACACAGGATAGTCCAGAAGACCCAGGAGGACCCCACTGCGGACACAGACATATAAGAGCTAGACTGCGGTTTGCCAAAATCTGTGTGTGCAAGCCAAAATCCTTCTAGAAAAAAAGTCTCAAGGGCAGATGAGACCAAGACAGAGATTTTTGGTAAAGCACATCATTCTAACGTTTACCAAAAAGGGAATGAGGCCGACAAAGAAAAGAACACTGTACCTACAGTCAAACATGGTGGAGGCTTAAAAATGTTTTGGGGTTTTCTGCCTATGGCACTGGGTGCCTTGACTGTGTGCAAGGCATCATTGAATCTGAAGATTACCAAAGGATTTTGTGTCGCAAAGCCCCCAGAAATGAATGAAAAAGCGCTGGAGAGCACTGAAGTGGCAGCAGTGACTCTGGATCTAAATCCCATTGATCACCTGGGGAGAGATCTTAATAATGCTGTTGGGAGAAGATGCCTTCTATATGAGAGACCGGGAGCAGTTTAAAAAGAAGAGCGGTGCAACACCCCAGCTGAGAGGGTATAAGAAGCTTGTGGATGGTTATAGGAAGTGATTTATTCTAATGGGTGTGCAACCAGATATTAAGTGGAGGGTGCCAACAATTTTGTGCAGACCATTTTTGGTGTTTCGTGTGGAATTACGTCTAATTTGCCTTTTTTCTCTGTTATTTTGTGCTGTTCCAAAATACAAAGGAAATAAACCTGTGTGTAAAACAAAACATGGGGAATTGCAGTAATTTTCTGGAACAATTTCAAGGGCATCAAAACTTTCGGCCATGTCAGCACCTGACCATCGCCCCGTCAAGCTGAGCCTCGTTGACTTTTCTCACTGATTTTTAAAACTGGTAAAGAGGCAAGCGTCATAATGTGCATTAAAAAAGAGCCCATCAGACACTGCAGGTTTCATTCCATGTTATTCTGGATCAGCCATTATATGTTCCAGAGACGGAGCCTCCGATCACAGCACCCGGGGGCCACACTCACCTGGGTCTCTCCGGAGAAGGGTTCGGGCTACGTGGGGGAGGGGTGCGAGGGACAGCAGAGCGGGGAGCTACGGTGGCTGCAGGGATCAGGCCGTGGGCGATGTGTTTCTAAGGGAGTTTAAAGCAAAAGGAAACAAAAATTGGGAAAGTTTAATCAAAAAAAGGACTCATGACAAAACAGCGGGCAGGCGGCTATATATATATATATATATATATACAATACACTATATACTGTCACACAGCGCTGCAGGCTCCACACTATATACACGGTCACACAGTGCTGCAGGCTCCGCACTATATACACGGTCACACAGTGCTGCAGGCTCCACACTATAAACACGGTCACACAGCGCTGCTCTGCAGGCTCCGCACTATATACACGGTCACACAGCGCTGCTCTGCAGGCTTCGCACTATATACACGGTCACACAGTGCTGCAGGCTCCGCACTATATACACGGTCACACAGTGCTGCAGGCTCCGCACTATATACACGGTCACACAGCGCTGCTCTGCAGGCTCCGCACTGTATATATACTATATACACGGTCACACACAGCTCTGCACTGTATATACTATATACACGGTCACACACAGCTCCGCACTGTATATACTATATACACGGTCACACACAGCTCCGCACTGTATATACTATATACACGGTCACACAGCGCTGCTCTGTACTATATATACTATATACACGGTCACACACAGCTCTGCAGGCTCCACACTGTATACACTATATACACGGTCACACAGCGCTGCTCTGCAGGCTCCACACTGTATATACTATATACACAGTCACACACAGCTCCGCACTGTATATACAATATACACGGTCACACAGCACTGCTCTGCAGGCTGCGCACTGTATATACTATATACACGGTCACACAGCGCTGCTCTGCAGGCTCCGCACTGTATATACTATATACACGGTCACACAGCGCTGCTCTGCAGGCTCCACACTGTATATACTATATACACGGTCACACACAGCACTGCTCTGCAGGCTCCACACTGTATATACTATATACACGGTCACACAGCGCTGCTCTGCAGGCTCCACACTGTATATACTATATACACGGTCACACACAGCACTGCTCTGCAGGCTCCACACTGTATATACTATATACACGGTCACACAGCGCTGCTCTGCAGGCTCCCACTGTATATACTATATACACGGTCACACAGCGCTGCTCTGCAGGCTCCGCACTGTATATGCTATATACACGGTCACACAGCGCTGCTCTGCAGGCTCCGCACTATATATACTATATACACGGTCACACAGCACTGCTCTGCAGGCTCCACACTGTATATACTATATACACGGTCACACAGCGCTGCTCTGCAGGCTCCACACTGTATATACTATATACACGGTCACACAGCGCTGCTCTGCAGGCTCCGCACTGTATATGCTATATACACGGTCACACAGCGCTGCTCTGCAGGCTCCACACTATATATACTATATACACGGTCACACAGCGCTGCTCTGCAGGCTCCACACTGTATATACTATATACACGGTCACACAGCGCTGCTCTGCAGGCTCCGCACTGTATATGCTATATACACGGTCACACAGCGCTGCTCTGCAGGCTCCACACTATATATACTATATACACGGTCACACAGCGCTGCTCTGCAGGCTCCACACTGTATATACTATATACACGGTCACACAGCGCTGCTCTGCAGGCTCCGCACTGTATATACTATATACACGGTCACACAGCGCTGCTCTGCAGGCTCCACACTGTATATACTATATACACGGTCACACAGCGCTGCTCTGCAGGCTCCACACTGTATACACTATATACACGGTCACACAGCGCTGCTCTGCAGGCTCCACACTGTATATACTATATACACGGTCAACAGCCTGCTTGCAGGCTCCCACTGTTATACTATATAACGGTCACACAGCGCTGCTCTGCAGGCCCACACTGTATATATATATACACGGTCACACAGCTGCTCTGCAGGCTCCACTGTATATACTATATAACGGTCCACAGCAGCTGCTCTGCAGGCTCCCACTGTATATACTATATACACGGTCACACAGCTGCTCTGCAGGCTCCGCACTGTATATACTATATACACGGTCACAGCTGCTTCGCTCCACTGTATATCATATACGGTCACACAGCTGCTCTGGCTACACTATATACTATATACACGGTCCCAGGCGTCGCTCTGACTCACACATGTACATACGTCTCAGGTCCACAGTCTCTGCAGTCCACTGTAAACACTGATCCGGTCCACACTGTCTAGCTCAACTGTATATACACAGTACCGGTCAGCACGCCTGTCATCAGCTCATTATACATTTACACGGTACACAGCGCTGCTGCAGTCACTATATTAACACGGTCACACAGCGCTGCTCTGCAGCTCCCATTAATACTATATTGCGGTCACACAGCATCTGCTCTGCAGGCACACTGTATTACTATTACACGGTCACACAGGCTGCTCTGCAGGCTCCCATGTATATATATACACGGTCACACAGCGTGCTCTGCAGTCCACACTTATATATACCGGTCACACACTGCTTGCGCTCCAACGTATTACTATAACCGGTAACAGCGCTGCTCTGCAGGCTCCACGTATATACTATATCAGTCACACAGCCTGCAGGTCCCATGTTTACTATATACACGGTCCACACGCTGCTCTGCAGTCCCATTATATTATACAGGTCACACAGCGCGCTCTGCAGGCTCCCACTGTATAACTATTACACGGTCACACGCGTGCTCTGCAGGCTCCCACTTATACTATTACCGGTCACACAGCGTGCTCTGCAGGCTCCACACTGTATTATATCACGGTCCACAGCGTGCTCTGCAGGCTCACACTGTATATACTATATACACGTCACACAGGCTGCTCTGCAGGCTCCCTTATATACTATAACACGGTAACAGCTGCTTGCAGCTCAACTGTATATATATATACACGGTCACACAGCCTGCCTGCAGGCTCCACTGTATATATATTCACGGTCACACAGCATGCTCTGCGGTCCACTGTATACTATATACACGGTACCGCGCTGCTCTGCAGGTCCATGTATAATATAACAGGTCCACAGTGCTTGCGGCCACTGTATATACATATACACGGTCAACAGCACTGCTTGCAGGCTCCCACTGTATATACTATTACACGGTCACACGCTGCTCTGCAGCTCGCATGTTACTATATACACGGTCACACAGGTGCTTGCAGTCCCATGTTTATATACACGGTCACACGCGTGCTCTGCAGGTCACACGTATATAATATACACGGTCACACAGCCTGCTCGCACTGATAACTATATACACGGTCACAGCATGCTCTGCGGCTCCAGTATAACTATATACACGGTCACACAGCGCTGCTCTGCGGCTCCCACTTTATACTTATACACGGTCACACAGCTGCTTGAGGTCCATGTTACTTATACCGGTCCACAGCCTGTTGCAGGCTCCACTTATATACACGTACCAGCGTGTCGAGGCCCCATGTTAATAACCGTCACAAGCGCTGCTCAGCTCATGTTCTTACCGTCCGGTGTGAGTCACATGTATATTTACACGTACCCCTGTTGCAGCCCCTGTTATACTTCACGGTCACAGGCTTGCAGTCCGCATGTATACTATATCCGTACACGCCTGCTCTGAGTCCCATAACTTTACGTCACACACTGCTGGTCCGCACGTATATATATACAGGTCACCCGCGCTCTGCGGTCCAGTATATACTATCGGTCACACTGTCTGCGGTCCAGATACTATTACCGCACACACGTGCTTGCAGCCACAATATACGGTCAACAGCGTGCTCTGGTCATGTTTATATTCACGGCACCAGTGTGCATAATTATATTACAGTCACACCTGCACTCCACTATTACACGTCACACAGCTGCCTGCGCTCACGCTCCGCACTGTATATACTATATACACGGTCACACAGCGCTGCTCTGCACTGTATACACTGTATATACACGGTCACACGCAGCTCCGCACTGTACACACTATGACGCGGTTCTATGTGAGGAGGCCACTGCACCTTCCGCCGATCACAATTACTCACAAACTGGTTGGCGCTTCGCCTCCTGAACGGGAACGACATGGTGCCCGCCGCTTCCGGTGTCTGCCGCTCACTCCCGTTACTTCCACACACCAACCGACCCCGTCACTGCAACTGCCGCTTCCTTAGGGTCAGCCCCGTCATCATCGCCGCCTCTCATTGGCCAGCTCTGCTATTTTGACCAATCAGCGTGTGTGATACTGTTGTCCCTGGCAACGCGACGCGTAGCTGACGGAGGAAAAGTTTGTTCCGCAAAACTAGTAGGGGTAGAAAAAAGACCCGCCCCTTTGAACGCTGATTGGCCTATTTCGGTTGACTGAATTGGATTCTCCAATCAGCTTTCAACTGTGTATTGGGGGAAGTTTTTGGGCTGTGGGGGCTGCAGAGCGTGCGGGTGGCGGCAGTGTCGGGCGTGGTTTGGTTTGTGTAAGTCTGTTTTAGCACCAACCGTATGGCGGAAATTGCACCAGAAAAAACCTTTTTAAACTTCCTCGATTTCCTTTCACCCTGTGACTGTGCGGCTGTCGGCCCCGTCCTCTATGATTCTGTTGTTAATGATTCCCATGTAAGGGTTTCATTGGTCGTGTTCTTTACGTGATGTCGTTACCCAGAACACACCGGTCCGGGCCGGGGCTCCGCCGTTCCCCACGGCACTCACGGAAACGAAAAAGGAGGGAAACCCAACTGGCCGTTTTTTACAGGGTACGACGGAAACGGCGGCCGAGAGTGCAAGCAACAGCCAAAAAGCCTCCGGGTTTGCGTCTGGGGCCGGATGGGGCCCCCCCGGGGTGGTTGGGTCCCCAAGCGAGTGGGGCGTCGGGGGGGAGGTGGCTGCCGGTCAGGTAGGGTTCACCAAGGGTGGTGGGGCCCGGTGGGTCCGCTGGCCGGTACGAGCGGTAGGGCTCTGTTGGGGCCGCCGGGCCAGGTGGGTCCGCCCGGGGTTGTGGGGGTTGCCAGGCCCGGGGGGCCGCCAGGGCCAGGTCGAGCGCCAGGGCTCTTTGGTTCCCCAGGGCCGGTAGGGGCCCCGACGGCTCTTTGGGTCCGCCAGAGCCAGGTATGGTCCGCCCGGGGTCTGTTGGGTCTGCCAGGGGCCGGAGGGTCCACAGGGCTCTGTTGGGTCTGCCAGGAGGTAGGGTCCCCAGGGTCTGTTGGGTCTGCCAGAGCCAGGTAGGGGGCCTTGGCCTGTTGGGTCCGCCCGAGCCGGTAGGGTCCCCCAGGGCTCTGGGGTCTGCGGGGCCCGGTACGAGTGCCGGGTCTGGGGGTCCACCAGGGCAGGTACGGGGCCGCCAGGGGCCCGGTACGAGGGCCAGGGCTCTGTTGGGGGCACCCCGACCAGGTAGGGTCCGCCAGGGGGGTACGGTGCCAGGGGTTGTTGGGTCCCCTAGGGCCGGTAGGGTTTCCCGCCGGCCTGTTGGATCCGCCAGAGCCCGGTAGGGTCCGCCAGGGCTCGTTGGGGGCTGCCGGGCAGGGAGGGGCCACCCGGGCTCGTTGGGGGCGCCGAGCCGGTAGGGGGCCCCCTTGGTCTTTGGGTCCGAAAAAAAACCAGGTAGGGTCCCCAGGGTCTGTGGGGTCTGCCGGGCCCGGGACGGCTGCCCCGGGCTCGTTGGGGCACCAGGGCCCGGGAGGGGGCCGGGGGCCAGGGCGACGTAGGGCTCTGTGGGGTCCCCAGCCCAGGTATTGTCCGCCAGGGCTCTGTGGGGTCTGCCAGGGCCGGTA
>JARQOD010000010.1:36613204-36757237 GCA_033576555.1 Oophaga sylvatica | reverse complement strand
GGAGGCCGGGAGCCGGCCGCCCCTCACATGGAGGCCGGGAGACGGTCGCCCCTCACATGGAGGCCGGGAGCCGGTCGCCCCTCACATGGAGGCCGGGAGCCGGTCGCCCCTCACATGGAGGCCGGGAGCCGGTCGCCCCTCACATGGAGGCCGGGAGCCGGCCGTCCCTCACATGGAGGCCAGGAGCCGGCCGCCCCTCACATTTGTGGGTACTGTGCCTGGCACAGGTTATGGGGGCCTCTCTGGATGATAATGGGGGTACTGCGGCTGCCACAGGCTCAATACTAGAATTACAGGAGAAAAATAGAAAAAAACCGGCAAATTTTCGTCACCTCATGACGTCGCACACAGCCATTCCCGCTTCTGCCGACAGATGGCGCGCTACACAGACACCTTCTGCGGCCAAACTATAACGTGCCGCCGCCGCTAGATGGCGATACACACAGTAATAATTCTTACAACTATAATATAAAATATATGACGGGACGTTTACATGACGTCACCGATTATTCTGATTATTAGCAGGAAGGACACCTCGGCGCTAGGACCCTTCTCTGCACAGAGATGGCAGGAGCAGGCAAAGTGCATGATGAACGTGGATTTCTCGTCCATGGGATAAAATAAGTGATGATGATGATGTCCCACCCCGGGTGTAGGTGATCGTGCTGCAGGGGTGGGTCACCATCTGGCCACTTTAATTAATAAAGAGAAGAGAAATAAACATTAAAGGCAGAAAATTAAATGTCCTAACACCAAAAGGCACCGCTGGGATTCGAACCCAGGATCTCCTGTTTACTAGACAGGCGCTTTAACCAACTAAGCCACGGCGCCGCACGGAGGTTCAGGCTCAAAACAGCAACCCTCAGCTGCAGCCCGAGCTCCGCGCAGCCGCAGAACGGAGGCACTCACTAATCATCTCCCTCCTAGTGATTCCTTACTTCATCTAACCCCATTATTTACCTATGTCAGTTATTAGTTTCATTATGTCCCATGTGCTTCCACAAATTAATAATGCCCCCGTGTCCCTACTCAGTAATAATGGCCCCCCGTGCCCCTACACAGTAATAATGGCCCCCGTGCCCCTACACAGTAATAATGCCCCCGTGTCCCTACTCAGTAATAATGCCCCCGTGTCCCTACTCAGTAATAATGCCCCCGTACCCTACACAGTAATAATGCCCCGTGTCCCTACACAGTAATAATGGCCCCGTACCCTACACAGTAATAATGCCCCCGTACCCTACACAGTAATAATGGCCCCTGTGCCCCTACACAGTAATAATGGCCCGTACCCCTACACAGTAATAATGCCCCCGTACCCCTACACAGTAATAATGCCCCGTACCCCTACACAGTAATAATGCCCCCGTGTCCCTACACAGTAATAATGGCCCCGTACCCCTACACAGTAATAATGCCCCCGTACCTCTACACAGTAATAATGGCCCCTGTGCCCCTACACAGTAATGCCCCTCGTGCCCCTACACAGTAATAATGCCCCCCCCGTACCTGCACACAGTAATAATGGCCCCGTACCCTATACAGTAATAATGCCCCCCGGGCCTCCACACAGTAATAATGCCCCCCCGTGCCCCTATACAGTAATAATGCCCCCCGTGCCTGCACACAGTAATAATGCCCCCCGTGCCCCTACACAGTAATAATGGGTTGCTGAGCGGAGATGGAAAAAATCCCGCTCTGCCGAGCACCTAACCGCATACAAGCAGTCCCTCACCAGCTTCAAATCCACACTCACTGCTGCAAAGCAAACTTACTTCTCATCTCTCATATCCTCCCTGTCTCCCAACCCTAAACAGCTCTTCAACACTTTCAATTCTCTACTCTGTCCCCCAGCACCTCCCCCTTCTCCTCTCATTTCTGCTGAAGACTTTGCCTCTTTCTTAAGCAGAAGATCGATACGATCAGAGAAAGCTTTGGCCCACAGCCCCCATTGCCCCTCTTAGCTGCTCAACCCTCTTCCTCCAAAGCCAACTTCTCCACCATGACAGAAGATCAGCTTTCCACCCTCCTATCAAGATCACACCTCACCACTTGCATGCTTGACCAGCTGCCATCCCACCTCATCCCTAGCCTCGCCACCGTCTTCACCCCTACTCTAACACACCTCTTCAACCTCTCACTTACAAATGGTGTCTTCCCCTCATCCTTCAAACATGCCTCGATCACACCCATTCTCAAAAAGACCTCCCTTGACCCATCCTCTGTGTCTAGCTATCGCCCGATATCTCTTCTCCCTTATGCCTCAAAACTACTGGAACAGCATGTCCATCTTGAACTGTCCTCCTACCTCTCCTCCTGTTCCCTCTTTGACCGCTTACAATCAGGCTTCCGACTGCATCACTCAACTGAAACTGCCCTAACTAAAGTCACCAACGACCTACTAACCGCCAAGAGCAAGCGTCACTACTCTGTCCTCCTTCTCCTGGACCTGTCTTCTGCCTTCGACACTGTGAACCATTCCCTCCTGTTACAGATTCTCTCATCTCTTGGCATCACAGGCTTGGCCCTATCCTGGATCTCATCATATCTAACAAACCGAACTTTCAGTGTCTCCCTCTCCCACACCACCTCCTCACCTCGCCCCCTGTCTGTCGGTGTTCCCATGGCTCAGTTCTTGGACCCCTACTCTTCTCCATCTACACCCTCGGCCTGGGACAGCTCATAGAATCCCATGGTCTTCAGTATCATCTCTACGCCGACGACACGCAGATCTACCTATCTGGACCTGACCTCACCTCCTTACTGACCAAAATCCCACAATGTCTGTCTGCTATTTCTGCTTTCTTCTCTGCTCGCTTTCTAAAACTGAACATGGACAAAACAGAATTTATCATCTTTCCCCATCTCACTCTACCCCCACACCAGACCTGTCCATTAACATCAATGGCTGCTCACTATCCCCAGTCCCGCATGCTCGGTGCCTCGGAGTGATCCTCGACTCTGCCCTCTCTTTTAAGCCACATGTCCAAACCCTAGCCTCCTCCTGCCGTCTCAAACTCAAAAATATTTCCCGGATCCGTGCATTCCTTGACCATGAAAGTACAAAAACACTAGTGCATGCCCTCATCATCTCCCGCCTCGACTACTGCAACCTCCTACTCTCTGGCCTTCCCTCTAGCACTCTGGCACCACTCCAATCCATCCTGCACTCTGCTGCACGACTAATACACTTGTCTCCCCGCTATTCCCCAGCCTCTCCTCTCTGCCAAGCCCTTCATTGGCTTCCTATCGTTCAGAGGCTCCAGTTCAAAACCCTAACCATGACCTACAAAGCCATCCACAATCTGTCTCCTCCATACATCTGTGACATGGTCTCCCGGTACATACCCACACGCAACCTTCGATCCTCTCAAGATCTCCTCCTCTACTCCCCTCTTATCTCTTCTTCCCACAACCGCATACAAGGCTTCTCCCGTGCCTCTCCCATACTCTGGAACTCTCTACCCCAACACATCAGACTCGCGCCTACCATGGAAACCTTCAAAAAGAACCTGAAGACCCACCTCTTCAGACAAGCCTACAACCTGCAGTGATCATCAGTCTACTGAACCACCGCACGATCAGCTCTTCCCTCTCCTAGTGTATCCTCACACATCCCTGTAGACTGTGAGCCCTTGCGGGCAGGGTCCTCTCTCCTTCTGTACTTGTGTGTGCCTTGTATTGCTCATGTTTACTGTACTTGTCTATATTTGCCCCTCTTCACATGTAAAGCGCCATGGAATAAATGGCGCTATAAAAATCTATAATAATAATAATAATGCCCCCCGTGCCCCTATACAGTAATAATGCCCCCCCGTGCCCCTACACAGTAATAATGGCCCCTGTGCCCCTACACAGTAATAATGCCCCCGTGCCCCTACACAGTAATAATGCCCCCCGTGCCCTTAAACAGTAATAATGGCCCCCGTACCCCTACACAGTAATAATGGCCCCCGTGCCCCTACACAGTAATGCCCCCCGTGCCCCTACACAGTAATAATGCTCCCGTGCCCCTACACAGTAATGCCCCCGTGCCCTTATACAGTAATAATGGCCCCTGTGCCCCTACACAGTAATGCCCCCCGTTCCCCTACACAGTAATAATGCCCCCCATGCCCTATACAGTAATAATGCCCCCCGTGCCTCCACACAGTAATAATGCCCCCGTGACCCTACACAGTAATAATGCCCCCCGCACCCCTACACAGTAATAATGCCCCTGTATCCCTACACAGTAATAATGCCTCCCGTGCCTCCACACAGTAATAATGCCCCCGTGCCCCTACACAGTAATAGACTGATTTTGGTAAGAACTTACCTGTAAAATCCTTTTCAGCGAAGGAAGGAAAGGAGACACACTAGTCATAACTAGTAGGTAGGCGGAGCCCAGATGGGATAGACACCTCAGATTAAAAAAGAGTGTTGACCGGCCCCTCCAGCTCGGGCTCCTCCTACTCAGCTCTCCAGTTGTACACAAGCTTAAGGAAGAGCAATATCACCAGCGGAGCAACATAACCCCTTCTGAAGGACTTTCAGAGACAAAAGACACAAAAATACAGGTTATGCATGCATTTAGGTAAAAACCACACAGTTCCAGGTACTACTCACTGGACCTGACCACTGCGATGAGCTGGCGATGCTGGAACAGAGCCTTAGCGCGTCGACCTCAGCCCAGATAACCGCTATCAGAGAAGGGTCACGCCGCATCTGTAAATACAACAACACACTTCTGCCATGGGAGGGAGCTGTGTCTCCCTTCCTTCACTGAAAAGGATTTTACAGGTAAGGTCTTACCAAAATCCGTCTTTCAGCAGCAGATGGAAGGAAGGGAGACACAGTCATTACTAGTGGGACGTCCCAAAGCAGTCCAGAAATTAAGGGTGGGAAAAAAACCAGAAAAGGCAGAACCCATCAACCTAATAAACTGCGCAACTAGCGCTAAAACACAAGTTAACGAGAACTTTAAACTACCGCCGCCTGTAGGACCCTACGTCCCAAGGCTGCATCAGCGGAAGCACTAACGTCCACCTTATAAAATGTTGTAAAAGTGTGGACGGAGCGCCAGGTCGCCGCCCGGCGGAGCTGAGCTGCCGAGGCCCCTTGATGAAAAGCCCACGATGAGCCCACAGCCCTCGTGGAGTGGGCTCGAACCTTAATCGGGCAAGATTCGCCCTTAAGTCGGTAAGCTTCCAAAATGGCCGACCGAATCCAACGAGCTATAGAATCCTTGGAAGCTCTTTGACCACGTCGACGACCTGCTGGAATCACAAACAGAGAGTCCGACTTCCGAAAACCTTGAGTAACAGTCAAATAGAACTTCAAGGCCCGTTCCTTCGCATTCCTTGGCCGCGGACAAAGAGAGGGCAACACAATATCCTGGTTAACATGAAATTGCGACACCACCTTAGGTAGGAAGTCGCCCGTGTGCGAAGCACTACACGATCCGGGTGAAACTCCAGGAAGGGAGGCGAGCAAGAAAGAGCCGCCAACTCAGAAACCCTTCTCAAGGAGGTGACCGCCACTAGGAAAGCAACCTTCCAAGAGAGCAAAGAAAGGCTAACAGAGTCCATAGGCTCAAAAGGTCCATGTTGAAGAGCCTCCAAAACAAGGTTGAGACGCCAAGGAGACACAGGCGCCTTCCGCGGCGGAAACTGGCGGGTTACTCCGCGAAAAAAGGAACGCACGTCCCTATGCGAGGCGATAGCCTTTCGGAACAGCAAGGACAGAGCAGAAACCTGACCCTTCAGGGTGCTTACTGCCAAACCCTTGTCTAGCCCGAATTGCAGGAAGGCCAACAAATTGGGAATGGAAAAAATCCTCGGGTTCCTTGAAGAACCCGAACACCACGAAAAGAAGGCTTCCCAAGTCTTGTGGTAAATTCTAGTAGTAGCCGGACCTCTGGCAGCTCGCAAAGTGGCAATGACTTCGGCTGAAAAACCTTGACGGGTCAATATTTCGGTCTCAAGAGCCACGCCGTCAAACGCAGAGACTTCAGGTCCGGATGACGAACGGGCCCTTGGGATAACAGGTCCGGGCGAAGAGGTAGTGGAAATGGCGGTGCCGCCAGGAGTGACACCAGTGTCGAGAACCACGTTCTCCGTGGCCAATCTGGGGCTATCAATATAGCTGAGATTCTCTCTAGTCTGATCCGACGGAGTACCAGAGGTAACAAAGAAATCGGCGGGAACACATAGATTAGTTTGAATTGGTCCAACGGCGCCACTAGAGCATCCACCGCTACAGCCTTCGGATCCTTGTACCTGGACATGAATGTCGGTAACTTGGCATTGAACCTGGATGCCATCAGATCCACTTGGGGAGTTTCCCAACGGGAGCACAGTAGTGCAAAAATCTCCGGATGAAGACTCCATTCTCCGGGATCCATCTTCTCGCGACTTAGGAAGTCCGCCGTGATATTCTGAACTCCTGGAATGTGGATCGCAGAGATGGCTGGAACTCTGGTCTCTGCCCATACCAGGATCCGAGATACCTCCACCATGAGTCTGGAACTCCTTGTCCCGCCTTGATGATTGATATATGCGACCGCCGTCGCATTGTCTGTCTGTACTCGGACAGGCAGACCGCTTAAAGGGACCGTCCAGTGTTGGAGGCAAAGGAAAATCGCCCTCAATTCGAGGATGTTGATCGGCAAGACAGACTCTTCCGACGACCATACTCCCTGAATCCAGAGATTGTTCCCGACACCCCCCAGCCTGTCAGGCTGGCATCGGTGGTTATGACCGACCACTTCGGAGGGAGGAAAGACTTCCCCAGGGATAACTCTTTCGGACGTATCCACCATCCCAGAGACTCTCGTACTTTGTGGGAGATGATAACACTGCAATCCAGTGAGGTCTGCGACCGATCCCAACGGCTCAGAATGAACTTTTGGAGAGCCCTGGAATGAAATTGGGCAAACAGAAGTGCCTCCATCGAAGCCACCATCAACCCCAGAAGACGCATACATCTTCGAAGGGACATTGCTGTTGAAGACTTCATCACCCGTGCATGTCGAAGGAGACATGCTTGCTTGTCTGGAGGCAGGGACACCACTGCTCGTACCGTGTCGAAATGCATCCCCAAAAACAGGATTGATTGTGACGGTTCCAGAGACGACTTCTCCCAATTGACCAGCCACCCGAAATCCTCCAGGAGCTGAAGGGATAGATTGCGAGCCGTCACCGCCTCCTCCTTTGAGGACGCCACAATCAAAAGGTCGTCCAGGTAAGGAAGGATCGTGACCCCCTGTCTTCGTAGTATCGCCATGAGAGGCGCCAGAATTTTTGTAAAAACTCTGGGCGCTGAGGCCAAACCGAATGGCAGAGCCACAAACTGGTAATGGTCCTGACCTATGGCAAAACGAAGGTAACGTTGGTGAGCCCTTCCGATTGGAACGTGCAAATAGGCGTCGCGAATGTCGATTGACACCAAAAAGTCGTTCTGCGACAAGGCTGCCACAACGGAGCGAAGCGATTCCATGCGAAACTTCCGGGTGTGGACATGCTGATTCAATCTTTTGAGATCTAGGATGGGGCGAAACTTGTCCTCCTTTTTGGGGACCACAAAGAGATTGGAATAAAACCCTCTTCCCCTGTCCTCTGGTGGAACCGGTACCACCACACCCTTCTGCAGAAGAAATTCGACTTCTTGCAGTAAAGCGGCACATAGCTCGGGCTCTGACGGGATGCGAGATTGGCAAAAACTGTTCGGGGGTCGAGAAGAAATTCTATGAAGTAGCCTGCTGACACAACCCGGTCACCCAGGTGTCTGGGATGCGGGAAACCCAAGTCAATTTGAATTGAAGCAGGCGACCCCCCACTCGAGAGCCCTCGAGAGGGACCCTGGCGTCAATCTGCCTTAGCGGGCTTTTTGTCCGATTCCCTCTTGTCTTGACGGAAACTCTGTTTCTAGGGAGTGCGGGATTTCTGAGCGGTCTTTTTTCCCGAAAAAGAGGGACGACAAGACCCCAAGAGGGCTGACCGAACCGTCCCCTGGACCGAAAGGACCGCCGACCACTACTGGTACCAGGCCTGCTCGACGTAGACGCCACAGTTCTTCGCTGTGGTAAAGCTGCTTCTTTTGCCTTTGCCTTGGCAATCAGCTCTGTGAGGTCAGACCCAAATAGCTGACCACCCTTGTAAGCTAAAGATAGCAAACCTTGCTTGGAAACCGCATCACCGGTCCACTGTCTAAGCCACAGTGCTCTCCTGACTGTGACCGCCGAGGATTGCATTCTGGACAGCAGTGACGCCGTATCCAGGCCTGCATCATGACCATATTGAATTGCACTCTCCAACAATTCAAACAGTCCGTCCACCTCGGGTACCTGAGGTTCACATTTCCTCTGCAAACGGTCCAACCAGACCAGGGAAGCTTTATAAGCACACATGGAGCCTAGCACTGCTCTGAAACCATGACCCGCGGCCTCGTAGATGGATTTTGCCGCCGTCTCCGCTTTTCTGTCTAGCGGGTCCTGCAGACTTGCCTTCCCTTTAATAGGAAGTAAAGAAGACTTGCTAAGCTGAGATAAAGGGACATCCACTTCAGGAGAAGGAATCCAATTATCAATCAATTCCGTAGCACACGGATACAGTGACTCAAATAGACGCGTCCCCTGAAAACGTTTGTCTGGACACAGACGCTCCTTATCCACTGCTTGGCTAAGCTCAATCAGAGATGGTAAAGTCGAGAGTGACCTACGCGACTCCTGAAACATCCGGGCCGACTTACCAGGGCGAGTAGTTACTTCCTCCTGTAACTGTAACGCCTCCCTCATAGCTTCAATAAAAGCTTCTACACGGCCCGAAAAAGAGGCAGAGTGCCTTTGCCGATCCTCTTTATCCGAATCGGATATCCCCTCCGAACTTAAAGGGGAACCCTCCATATCAGAACTCTCTGAGTCGCTACATGGGAAAGACGTTACCGGCCTGTGTCGCTTCCTGCCATGAGGAGGTTTGGCTGACACCCAATAACCTATAAGGTTAGACAGGCTATCAATCGAACGAGTGAGGGCCTCCATCTTTACATCACTGAGACCTCCGGCCGCTGCCTCGACGCGGTCGAGGTCTGTGTGTCAGATATGCGAGACTGATCTCGTAGCGGAGGCGGGAGATGGTCCGCACCTGGGCCCTGATCCGACATGTCTTTACTCAGTACAATGGCAGGTTAAACTTGACAGTAACTACACTGTGTTCCAAATTATTATGCAAAAATTGTTTAGGAGTGATAAGGTAAGAATTTTTTTGTATGTCAGTTAAACTCATTGATGGTGATGTGTGTCAGGGCTCTTTTTATCACTGTAAGCAATTGCAGGCACCTGTGCTAATTAGTTTGGCAGGTGTGTCCAATGAAAAGCAAGACTACTTAAGAAGGCTGTCCCACATTATTAAGCAGCCTACATTTTCTGCCAAAATGGGAAAGAAAAAGGATGTGTCGGCTGCTGAGAAGCAACAAATTGTGGAGTTTTTAGGTCAAGGCATGACTACAATCAACATTGCCAAGACACTTCATCGTGATCATCGCACAATCAATAAGTATGTAGCTGATTCACAGTACACACGTGTGCGTGCTGATAAGGGAAAATTGAGGACTCTTTCCTACAGGCAATTACGTCAGGTTAAAAGAGCAGTGGCAAAAAAGCCTTGTCATAGCAGCAGACACGTTTTTGAAGCTGCTGATGCCTCCAACGTCCCCCGAACAACAAGATGCAGGGTCCTTCAGAGGTTTGCAGCTGTGCATAAGCCATCCTATCGACCTCCTCTATCCACTGCACACAAGCAGAAACGGCTTCAGTGGGCCAAACAATACATGAAGACTGACTTCAAAACTGTTTTGTTCACCGATGAGTGCTCAATGGTCCAGATGGATGGAGTGGAAGATGGCTGGTTGATGGACACCCCATGCAAACATGGCTATGGCGCTAACAAGGAGGAGGTGGAGTAATGTTTTGGGCTGGAATCATGGGGAGAGAGATTGTCGGCCCCTTTAGGATCCCTGAAGGGGTAAAGATGAGCTCCATAGTGTATGTTGAGTTTCTCAAACAGCACTTCCTGCCATGGTTCAAGAAGAAGAACCGTGCATTCCGCAGCAAGATCATTTTCATGCATGATAATGCACCGTCTCATGCTGCACATAACACATCTGCATCTCTGGCTGCTAGGGGCATAAAAGGGGACAAACTTATGGTGTGGCCCCCATGCTCCCCTGACCTCAACCCCATTGAGAACCTCTGGAGCATCATCAAAAGGAGTGTCTATGATGGCGGGAGGCAGTTCACATCTAAGCAACAGCTCTGGGAGGGTATTCTGTCCTCATGCAAAACAATTGAAGCAGAAACCATCCAAAACCTGACAAATTCAATGGACGAGAGAGTTCAGAAGCTCCTTTCGAACAAAGGGCCCTATGTAACATCACATAGAATAAAGTTTTGAGTTGAAAACTGTTTGATTTCAGTTTGTAATAACCTGCTAATGCTTATAATTTCAAAAATTACCATTTTTTTGTTCTTTATTAAAATGAAAAGGTTGAAAACTCTGCTGTGCATAATAATTTGGAACATGTTTTTTGAGTGCAGTTTGAGTGTTTTTATTTTTTAAAAACATACTGTTATCATAGGCAGTTTGTACAAAAACCTTTCAATTGTACTCTAATAGTTATTTTACTGGAAAATGACAATGACTGCAATTCATATAGGTAATTTGGGAAAATCTGAGAAAATATTATTTGCATAATAATTTGGAACACAGTGTAGAAACAGTGTGGTTTCTAAAAGAAAAAACAAAACGAAACGCTGAAGGGTTAAGCTCTTAAAGAGAGAGCCACCCCAGCTGTCCCACCCTTAAGGGTTAACCGCCTATAAGGGGTTAAAGTTACAAGCTCTCCACAACCTGTATTAATGTGACAGATGTGCGAGCCCCAGGTGCCTCTTATGAGGTAACAGGAGCAGACAGAACAGTCCTCAAGGAATGCCACACTAAACGAAAAAAATCGCTAAAATATTGCGCTATTTTGCGCATCTCATAAAAACTTATGCGACTTAGAAACCGTCGCTAACCTGAACTTAGCGACGTTCAGTGTGGCAGACCAGTGCCCTGCGCTGCGGGGGAGAGAAGTTTTTAAGCTTCTGCCCTGATAGGCAGAAGCGACTCACAGAACTTTGCGGTGCTGTCTTCTTTATTCTTGTGCGGGAGGAACGGAGAGTGAGGAGCCCGAAGCGCTGCAATGGCCGCCGCACTGAGGAGGCAGCCGGAAGAGAAAGCAGAGGAAAAACGCGCTCAGTGAGCGCTTCCTGCCCGGGAAGCGTGAAGCCACGCCCCCGCCTTCAAAAAAAGCGCGGGACTCCTCCATTCTCCGGTCCCGCGATCCCCGTCCTGCAGGCATCCACCTGCGGACAAAAATACAACAGTCACCACATGTACTGTAACAGCGGCTGCCGCAGCAGCCGCTGACTCACTCACACACTTATTAATAAAATGTGGAGTACTCACCCCGCCGAGCGCCACAGGGACCCCCAGGGGTTTCTGGCGCTTGCCCATGCTTCCCCCCAGGGCGGGGAACGCAGTGACCCCTGCAGCGCGGTTTGCGTCCCCGCCAGGGAAGCCATCCTCATCCCCCCGGGCCGGCAGGGTTCTGCAGGGACCACCATATAGGGTAATACAGATCCGCCAAGGGAGAGGTGGGGGTCCAGCAGCGCTGAGACCCCTGAGACCTCTAGACCACATTTGGTGATCCAAGTCTCTTGTCCGATAAAAAAAATAATAAAATCTTCTGAGGAGCTGCTTCCAGCAGCGACTATCCTCTGAGACCTCAAATTGAAAACTGGAGAGCTGAGTAGGAGGAGCCCGAGCTGGAGGGGCCGGTCAACACTCTTTTTTAATCTGAGGTGTCTATCCCATCTGGGCTCCGCCTACCCACTAGTTATGACTAGTGTGTCTCCTTTCCTTCCGTTCTGCTGCTGAAAATGTCCCCGTATCCCTACTCGGTAATCATGCCCCCCCGTGCCTCCACACAGTAATAATGCCCCCTATGTAGTGTTGAGCATTCCGATACCGCAAGTATCGGGTATCGGCCGATATTCGCGTTATCGGAATTCCGATACTTAATTCCGATACTTTTTCAATATCGTATACCGGAATCGGAAGTTCCCATAATTCTTTGAGAGGCAATGTGATTTTAGTCAGCCAATGAGGAATCCTACGAAGTGTGGGCACATCCTGTAATGATGCGGTCATCTTAACTAATGGCATGGCTGTGATTGGCTGCTGAAATGATGTCAGAATGCACTATAAAAGGCGCCGCAGCCATTTTAGCGTCACTGTGCTGTGAACTCAGTTAGGGACAGAACGCTGCTGTGCTGACTCTGAGGGACAGTTAGATATTGCGATTTTGTGTACTACTGTGCTTGAGGCAGGCTAGTTTACCAACCGCTGTGTAAAGCTTCATTTTGCCAGTGTTGTTTTAACAGCTCTGTGCAAGGTGTGTGTGTGACAGTGCAGGTGACGCTGCAGTTTGCTCTGCATCCACCGCTGTTTGTAGGCATCTGCACGTGTCACTGACTCTTTTTTTTTTTTTTTTTATTTAGTGGAATTGGTGCAGCTCCATTATATTAGAAAAAAATCAAATCTATTAGTGTGACGTGCTTCCATCCGTATACAATACATTGGTTGCAAACACTATAGAAGTACAGAAAGGAGCTTTTCACAGATAGTGAATAGTTGTGTTTCAGTGTTCACTGCAGTCTGTGAGGTTTTGATTTTTTGAGTGCAGATCACGCTCCAGTTAGTTCTTCAACCACTGCTGGTTGTAGTCTGCTGAGCGTGTGTCACTGCCTCATCCTTCACATTTTTCTCTAATTGGTGCTGCTCCATTTTAGTGGAAATAAATCTAATCTATTAGTGTGACGCGCTTCCATCCGTATACAATACATTGGTTGCAAATACTATAGAAGTACACAAAGGAGTAGCCTTTCACAGATTGTGGACAGTTGTGTTTCAGTGTTCACTTCAGTCTGTGTTTTTTACTTTTTTGAGTGCACATCACGCTCCAGTTACTTGTTCAAGCACTGCTGCTTGTACTCTGCTGAGCGTGTCTCAGTGGCTCATCCTTTTCATTTATCTCCAATTGGTTCTGCTACATTCCATTTAAAATAAATCTAATCTATTAGTGTGACGCGCTTCCATCCGTATACAATACATTGGTTGCAAATACTATAGAAGTACACAAAGGAGTAGCCTTTCACAGATTGTGGACAGTTGTGTTTCAGTGTTCACTTCAGTCTGTGTTTTTTTACTTTTTTGAGTGCACATCACGCTCCAGTTACTTGTTCAAGCACTGCTGCTTGTACTCTGCTGAGCGTGTCTCAGTGGCTCATCCTTTTCATTTATCTCCAATTGGTTCTGCTACATTCCATTTAAAATAAATCTAATCTATTAGTGTGACGCGCTTCCATCCGTATACAATACATTGGTTGCAAACAATATAGAAGTACACAAACGGGCCTTTCACAGCTACTGAACATGGGTTTTTAATTTTTAACTAAAATATGTATTTTTTCAAATGACACAAATATAAGTAATGTTGAAGAGGAATAGTCCTACATCCATTGTTTGCACAATATTACAGGTGTACATCATGTCCCTTAATCAACAATGTATTATTATATTTACTTGTATGCTTTTATTTAAAAGCCAAGAACACAGAAGGATAACCTTCGCACTGCAGCTGTTGTCAAAGTTCAACCCACATTATGCACTTCCAACATTGTAGCATTTGAGGCATGATGTGAGTTGGATTGGTCAAAGTTATGGAGTGAGAAGGTTCACCATCAGTACCCTATAGCATAAGTATGCTTTTGTGTTAGCATTTGTGTTAGACATGTGGATATCTGCCATAATATGTCACAATTATTTAGTTACAGATTTGTTACCAACACTAATCATTGAATGGTTTTAAATTTGACGTTTCACTTGTTTACAGCTTAGAAATAAGGGTGTAGCCTGATATCTATGTGTAGCACTAGCCACTTTAACATGTCATGTTTTTTTAAACATGTGTAGCTAGGTAGCAGTAATTTTTGCCGGACACACAGCAGGGGAACAGCAGGCGTTACTGAACCCCACTATCACTATAGCTTGTGTATTGGTCTGTGGACACGACACTTCTGAGCAGCAACTGGCAGTGTTGTAGCCCAGGGAGTATAGCTCAGGTGGTAGAAAGATGAACATAACAGGAGACATGGAAAACGTTGCCAACCAGTTAGTTAATCTGAAACCGGACAGGCAAATTCAGGCGAGATCCATGCCTAGTTCATTTTCAGAAAAGTAAGCCGTTCTACATTATCGTAGGATAGTCGCATGCAACGGTCTGTTAGTACACCACCTGCAGCAGTAAAGACGCGCTCCGATAATACACTGGCAGCAGATCAAGCCAGCACCTCCAATGCATACTGGCTAAGCTCTGGCCATGTATCCAGCTTAGAGACACAAAACTTGAATGGGGAAGAGCCATCTGAGAGTACACTGAGAGGGCAAGACATGTAGTCTGTAACCATCTTACGGAAATGTTGCCTCCTGCTGACTGGAGCCGTCTCGGATGGTGTAGACATTGGTGGCGCTGCCACAAAACTTCAACACATTTGGAACATACTGTTCTTGCCCTGTGCAGAGGCGCTGCTTGTGCTCCCTCTTGTTGCAGAGCTGTCTCCACTGCCTCGACGCACAGAGCTGCTTTGTAAATCAGTAGCAGCAGCAGTGCTCTCGGCTGGAATGGAGAACATTATGGATTGCACCAGTGTGTCTTGGTACTTCCGCATTTTACGCTCCCGGTTCAACGGTGTGATGAGGCTTTGTAAGTTGTCCCGGTAGCGAGGGTCTAGGAGGGTGTACACCCAATAATCAGACGTGGTGTGAATGTGTTCGATGCGGCGGTCGTTTCTCAGCCACTGCAGCATGAAATCAACCATGTGCTGCAGACTCCCAACTGGCCAAGAAACGTTGTCCCCTGCAAGAGGCGTCATCTCCGCCTGCTGTGCATCACCCCACCCTTGGTCTACATACTGACTAGAGCATTGTCTACCTCCCTCTGGAGCGATGTCTTCCTCCTCCATTGACTCCTCCTCATCCTCCTCACAAAGTCCTTCAAATACATATAAATTTACAAAATTTAAAACTCAAAATTTAAAAACTTTGTATCATAATTCTGTAACATCAGTTTATGGAAACACAATAGCATTACAAAAGGATAGACAAAAAATGTACATTATGTGCTTTGTAAATACATTAAAAGTTTGTAATGGTTATGAAAATATAGACAGCGACTCTGGAGGTTCAATTGTTGATACAGCATGGTACTTTGAAAGTCCTCCAGCCCTTTGTGAGGAACCACGTTGCGCTGACTGTCCAGAAGGTGATGGAATTTGTGACTCCTCATCCTCCACCTCTTCCAAAACCTCATGCCTTAGTGCTTGCAGTGTTTTTTGAAGCAGGCAGATAAGGGGGACAGTCAGGCTGACTAGTGCATCATCTGCACTCGCCATCCGCGTTGACTCATCAAACGCACGCAAAACGTGGCAGATATCCTTCATAGAGTTATTCGCCACTCATTACACTGGCAGTGGCTGCCCATTCATTATAGGATCCAATTCTAATTACTGGTTCTCACCAACAAAGCTCTCCACAGCGCAGCACCCCCCTACATCTCCTCCCTTATTTATATTTATCGGCCTAACCGACTGCTGCACTCTGCAAACGACCTTCGACTAACCTCTGCACTAATCCGTACCTCCCACTCCCAACTCCAAGACTTCACCCGCGCTGCGCCAATCCTCTGGAATGCTCTACCCCAAGAAATTAGGACTATCCGCAATTTGGATGGTTTCAGGCGCTCCCTCAAAACACATTTGTTCACAGTGGCCTATCACATTCACTAATCAAAGTCATTCTATGTGTAATTCTGTGTGTGTAGCCCATTCACTATCTCCATGCATCCCTCACTTCCTTAAAATGGCTGGACCATCATTGTAAAAACACCATTGTATATAAACACCTGTACTTTGTATCTCCCCACCTCATTGTAGATTGTAAGCTTTCACCAGCAGGGGCGGCTGATTTTGCTTTAATTATTGTATTATTAACGTTGTTACTTATGACTCGTGTTTTGAAACTGTTAAACTGTAAAGCACTGCGGAATATTATGGCGCTATATAAATAAATAATATTATTATTCTTATTATAGAGGCCCACTCAGTAGTGGTGAAGTGTGAACGGCGCAAATTGCGAGTTGACTGCGCCTGATGCAGCTGATACTCCATTACTGTTGGCTGCTGCTCACACAACCGCTCCAACATATGTAACGAGGAATTCCACCTGGTGGGTACGTCACATATGATGCGATGTTCATGAAGGTGAAATCTGCGTTGCAGAGCTGCAATCAGCGATCTGGCCATGCTGGAACGTCGCAAGTGAGCGCACTCTAGGCGGACCTTGTGCAGCAGTGCATCAAGATCCGGATAGTCCCTCAAAAAACTCTGCACGACCAAGTTGAGCACATATGACAGACATGGTATGTGAGTGAGGTTGCCAAGGCCCAGAGCTGACACCAGATTTCGGCCATTGTCACACACTACCAAGCCTGCCTGTAGATTCTCTTCCAAAAACCACACGTCGCTCTCCTGCTTTATGGCATTACAGAGCTCCTGCGCTGTGTGGCTAAGATTCCCCATGGAAATTAATTTCAGGATGGCCTGTTGACATTTGGACACGGCTGTGCTCATATCGGTCGCAACAGGTAAACGTTCACGGGTCCATGTGGAGGTAGACCGTGACGGCTCCTGCAGCGATGATTCTGAGGAACTGGAATAGGAGGAGGAATCAATGTGTACAGACTTGATTCCTGCAATCCTTGGAGTTGGCAGAACACGTACAGCGCCACTCGCAAGATCAGTACCCGGCTGCACAACATTGACCCAATGGGCAGTGAGGGAAAGGTATTGTCCCTGGCCATGGGTGTTAGAACCCTCTTGTTAGGTTTTGTTTCAGTTTGCTGGTCACATGACCTTTTTTCCCTATTTAGTCTGGCTCCGCCCTTCTGGCTTTGCTTGACTTCATTGTATTATCTACTGTTAAGCTAGCCGGGTGCTTAGGTGCCTTAATCTGTCAGTTTTGCTTGATGTTAGGATCACAAAGTATTTATTTTTCTGTTTAATTATCCATGCTACAATTTATGTTAGGAGGTGTCCACCTTTTCTCACAGTCCCTAGATCTTGTAGGGATTACTCCCTCGCAACTATAGGTCTTCGTTCACACTAGATGAGGACTTTAGCGGGTCTGGTCGCAGGATCAGGTTCCCCGTTACATCGTAGGGATTCAGCTTAGTTGTATTGTAGGGACAGAATTCCCTTCTTTCCTTACTGGTTGTAGCAGATCATAACAATGGGTACTGGTCCACGCATCGGTGGTCAGGTGGACCTTGCTACTGAGGGCTTTTAGTAGCGCATGTTTAATTTTCCCTCAACATGCTTTTGCAGACCAGGGACGGCTTGCCTGCTGAAATGAAATCGGCTTGGCACATTGTATTGTGGGATTGACAATGATATTCAGTTACGGAAACTGTCTGTCTCCACCAGCCTGAATCACAGCATTTCAAGGGACAGGAGTTTTGCAATGCCAGCATTCAGAGCCTGTGCTCGTGCATGGTTTGCGGAGTATGGCCGTCTTTTATCCCATGCCTGTGCTACCGATGGCTGTTTTGTGGCCTGGGAGTGTGAGGATGACAGGGTACTTGCTGCTGTGTGTGGAATAACAGTTTGTCTCTGGACAACAGTGGCCGAGGTTCTTCCATGGCGATCCTGTGAGGAAGCATAACCAGCTGTGTGTGAGCTCGATGAAGAGGCTTCAACACAACCTGAAGATGTAGGTGCTGCTGTAGGTTGGCCTACATCTCTAGTGTGTCTTTGTAACTCAACTACGTGCTTTGTCCGCACATGTTTCCACATATTTGTGGTATTGAGGTGACTGACACTTTTAGCTATTTTTAATTTTTGATTACACAGCTTGCATTTCACATAGCAAATATCATGTGCAAGTGTGTGAAAAAAGGACCACGCAGTGCAAGTCCTGGGAGCGCACGTTTTGACTTTTGGAAGACAACTGCTCCGAACAGGTGCCAAACTGGAGGCTACAGGCAACCGAGTCTGCAGCCTAACTCTCCCTCCTGTTTGTACCGTTGGGGCAATGTCTTCCTCTATCTTCCTTCTATCACTAACCATTTCTCTAGGCCTCTCCCAGCTTTCAACCAAAGTACTGGTTCTCACCACAAAGCTCTCCACAGTGCAGCACCCCTCCTACATCTCCTCCCTCATTTCTATCTATCGGCCTAACCGACTGCTGCGCTCTGCAAACGACTTTCGACTAACCTCTGCACTAATACGTACCTCCCACTCCCGACTCCAAGACTTCTCCTGCTCTACGCCAATCCTCTGGAATGCTGTACCCCAAGAAATTAGGACTATCCACAATTTGCATGGTTTCAGGCGCTCCCTCAAAACACATTTGTTCAGAGCGGCCTATCACATTCACTAATCAAAGTCATTCTATGTATTCTGTGTAAGTGTGTGTGTGTCTCTAGCCCATTCACTATCTCCATCCCTCAGTCCCTTAAGATGGCTGGAACATCATTGTAAATGCACCATTGTATATAAACACCTATACTTTGTATCTCCCCCATCTCATTGTACATTGTAAGCTGTCACGAGCAGGGGCGACTTATTTAGCTTAAATTATTGTATTGTTAACGTTGTTACTTATGACTTGTGTTCTGAAACTGCTAAACTGTAAAGCGCTGCGGAATATGATGGCGCTATATAAATAAATATTATTATTATTCCTCTGAGCTGCTCCACCACCTTCCTGTTCCTCATGCCATGTTGGGTCTTGGACCTCATCATCTCCACTACCCTCTTCCAACACCTGCTGTTGGGTGGTCTGGCCAGCACCATGCTCAACAGAAACTGGCACCTGGGTCTCATCATCATCAGATGCGTTCTGCGGTGTGCTGACCATCGGCACTGTCTCACCCGCCTCTTCAGATTCAGAGAGACACAGCTGTTGCGCATCACTGCATACTCCCTCTTCACATTACAGAATGCTGCTTGGCTGGGCCCTGTTTGCAAGCCAATAGATTCTGAGAACAGAAGCAGACACTCAGCTGGCTCCTGTACAGAACTCTCTGACTGGCTGGGCAATTTGCCAGGCGGTGAAGAGACAGATGGTTGCCCAACAGTGCTGTGGTCCTGAGAGGAGGTGGAAGCAATTGAAGTCGATGCATTGGCTGACATCCAAACAACAACGGCTTCAATTTGTTCTTCCCGCAGCAGGGGGGTACTCCGAGCTCCTACAAAAGTGCGCATAAAGGAACGCTCACGGGGAAAACTGGTGGATGCTGTGTCACTGGGGGCCGCAGCAGCCACAGAATCCCCAGTCCTCTCCCTGAAGAAACTCCACGACCACGTGCCTTACTCCCTGCCTTCTTCATCTTGGTAGATTGATAAAGAAAGTCTGAAAAGTTATAAGGTCTAAGTGTGGTTATTCCGCAGAGACGGCAGTGAACACTGCACACAACTGTTCACTACCCAATGCGTCTCAGCAGGAAGGCAGTCTGTGCGTCAAAACAAAGGCACAAGCATACATCCATGTACCCTGTTTATAAAGCTATATAAAAAAATTATGTAGTAGTGACGCACACTTTATTGAGGTACAGTATTACATCGCAATTCACCATCTGTGGCTATGCAGTCTCATCTATATATACCTTATCTATCTGTTGTCATGCTTCCAAGTCGACAGTCACAGTCAGCCATAAATAGCAATTTTCACTATGCACTATGCACTTTTTAAAGGTTATGTTTGTTAATAAAAATGATTATTGCCACATATTATGAGTATTACATGATGGAAATTGTATAATTTTGTATAAAATATTTAGTGACATTATTCAGCAAATGGAACATTTTAGTAATATCACAGATAACTTGTAATGCTGATGATGTTTTGAAGTCAGACATTCATTGTCTATACAATAAAAATGGTGTACATACTGTTACTTATCCATCATTAATGGATTCAGATATGTACTTGTATGCTTTTATGTACAACCGTATAGCAGATTCCTTAACTAATTTATTTTGTGGTTTGCATTGCTGTTCAACATGTTAATGTATGTGTTTATGTTTGTCAATTCTTTATTTATCTAGATATTAGTTTAAATGAAATCATCATCTTATGGTAGTAAAGGTTATCTTTCTCTTGTTTGAAGTATAGACATTTAAAATTGACAGGTAACAAGGAAATTACTTGATCTAGTATTTAAACATCCTCCTTGACCCTGGGCTCCAACACCGCCAGTTGTTGCTCGGAAGTGCTGTTAGCACAGTCAACACTTGCTCCTGTGTTACTGGGGTTCAGTAACGTCAGCTGGTCCTCGGTTGTGCCATTGGCTCTTTTCCTTCTGCTGCCCCTCCGGGTTCCAGCACAGTCAGCTGGTCCTCGTTACTTGCATTGGCTCTTGTACCTTCTGCTACCCGTCCGGGTTCCAGTACCGTTAACTGGTTCTCGCAGTGCCTTTGGCCTAGGTGCCTCCATCTCGGTATCCGAGTTCCAGCAACGTCTGCTGGTCCTTGGTAGTGCTTTGGAGCACAGGTACCTCCTGCTTAGTAACCGTGTCCCAGTAACGTCAGCTGGTCCTCGGTTGTGCCATTGGCTCTTTTCCTTCTGCTGCCCCTCCGGGTTCCAGCACAGTCAGCTGGTCCTCGTTACTTGCATTGGCTCTTGTACCTTCTGCTACCCGTCCGGGTTCCAGTACCGTCAACTGGTTCTCCGCAGTGCCTTTGGCCTAGGTGCCTCCATCTCGGTATCCGAGTTCCAGCAACGTCTGCTGGTCCTTGGTAGTGCTTTGGAGCACAGGTACCTCCTGCTTAGTAACCGTGTCCCAGTAACGTCAGCTGGTCCTCGGTTGTGCCATTGGCTCTTTTCCTTCTGCTGCCCCTCCGGGTTCCAGCACAGTCAGCTGGTCCTCGTTACTTGCATTGGCTCTTGTACCTTCTGCTACCCGTCCGGGTTCCAGTACCGTCAACTGGTTCTCCGCAGTGCCTTTGGCCTAGGTGCCTCCATCTCGGTATCCGAGTTCCAGCAACGTCTGCTGGTCCTTGGTAGTGCTTTGGAGCACAGGTACCTCCTGCTTAGTAACCGTGTCCCAGTAACATCAGCTGGTACAAGATTGTGCTACAAATACAAGATACGGAACAAGAGACACAAGAACAATAAGCAGAAGATCTAAAAGCAGAAGAACATGAAGTATAAGACCAAAATGAAGAGCAAAATATATGCTCTAAATTCTAAGCAGAAGAAGACTAAGCAGTGTATGGGGGTGAGTCCGTTCCTCCTCGTGGTGCCCCTGGAAAATGCCTGCTGCTGCAGGCTAAACTGAACACGGACAAATACTGTTGTAATTTAAATCTTTTGTGACAGCAAGAACGGAAGGATGAAAAATTCATACTTTGACAGATTACAAGTACAGGATTCTCTGTCACAAATAAGAATATGATGAAGAAGATGAAGCAGAATATGAATAAGAATAATAGTTTAATAAGAAGAATATGAGTAATGTTAACAAAGATGAATAGCAAGAAGTTTAAGAAGAAGATAAAGAAGGTGAAGATGAAGAATAATTTGATGAAAAGATGATGCTGCAGAAGATTATGAAGGAGAAAGTGTGTGAAAAGTAAAAAAGGTGAAGATGAAGAGCATGGAAGTTGTGTAATATACATATTTGCCAAAATATAAAAAACGTTAACATTGTCAATTTCTTCGTCAATCCGAACATCTTTAAAAAAAAAAATATTTATGCTATTCCATTTGATTGGGTTAAACATCTATGCCTTTAATGTCTCCTCAACCTTCCCCAATACATTCTACATTACTCTTTCTTGTTTTCCTTCATGTACAATTAACCAACAAGGCAAGAATGGGTTTTTTTTTAATTTCGATATTTTGTTCCCATAGACTTACATGGGACTTCCGGTATCGGTATCGGGTATCGCCGATATTTTAGTGATATCGGCGATACCATTCCGATTCCGATACTTTAGGATATCGGAAAGTATCGCTCAACTCTACCCCTATGCCTCCACACAGTAATAATGCCCCCGTGCCCCTACACAGTAATAATGCCCCCTATGCCTCCACACAGTAATAATGTCCCGTGCCCCTACACAGTAATAATGCCCCCTATGCCTCCACACAGTAATAATGCCCCCTATGCCTCTACACAGTAATAATGCCCCTCTGTGCCTCTACACCGTAATAACGCCCCTCGTACCCCGACACAGTAATAATGCCCCGTGCCTCTACACAGTAATAATGCCCCCTATGCCCCTACACAGTAATAATGCCCCTATGGCTCTACACAGTAACTTTGCCCCCCATGCCCCTACACAGTAATAGTGCCCCTACACAGTAATAATGCCCTCTGTCCCTCCACACAGTAATAATGCCCTCTCTGTGCCCCTACGCAGAAATAATGCCCCTGTGCCTCCATACAGTAAAATGCCCCCGGTGCCTCCATACACTCAGGCCCACTGCTGGAGTGGCCCATCGGACTATTGCCAGAATTGTTGCCAGATGGCCAGTCCAGCAATAGTATCGGCACATAAGTAGGGATCTTGCCGCCAATCGGCGCCATGATCTCCCAGCCTGAGGTCTCAACTTCATCCAAATGCAAATACTGTTACATTCAATGGTGAAGCAGGAAGTCATCAGCTACCTGCTCCACCATTCAGCCTGTGCATCCGGCACTCAGCACAGGAGGTGTGATGACATCAGGAGAAGACGCCTGCTTTACATAGCCTCATTCCATACACTGCAAAGAGCAGGACAGTTGGGGGAATGGAGCTAGGTGAATAGTATTTGTTTTTCATTTCCAGTCAGTACTTATGGGGGAAAAATGTGGGGGCAATCATACTGGGTGGGGTTGACTGGGGGCATCATGCTGTGTGTGGGAGGATTGTGGGGCCATCATACTGTGTGGGGACATTAAACTGTGCGTGGGGAGCTGTGGAAACATCATACTGTGAGTGTGAAGCTGTAGGGGCATCATACAGTATGGGGCGTTGTGGGGACATCATACTGTGTGGGGGAGTTGTGGGGACACCATAATCTGTGTGGGGATGACTGGAGACATCATACTGTGTGGGGGGGGGGGTTGTGGTGACATCATACTGTGTGTGGGGATGACTGGAGACATTATACTGTGTGGGGGGGTTGTGGAGACATCATACTGTGTGTGGGGATGACTGGGGACATCATACTGTGTGTGGGGTGCTGTGAGGACTCATACTCTGCATGGGGGAGTTGTGGGGACATCATACTGTGTGTGGTTGGTGTTGTGGGAACATTACACTGTGTGGGGAGTTGTGGGGACATCATACTGTTTGGGGGCGTTGTGGGGACAGCATACTGTGTGTGGGGATGACTGGGGACATCATAATATGTGTGGGGTGCTGTGGGGACATCATACTCTGCATGGGAGAGTTGTGGGGACATCATACTGTGTGTGGTGGGTTTTGTGGGAACATTACACTCTGTGTGGGGGTTGTGGGGACACCATACGGTTTGTGGGGATGACTGGGGACATTATACTGTGTGGGGGGGGTTGTGGTGACACTATACTGTGTGTGGGGATGACTGAGGACATCATACTGTGTGGGGGGGTTGTGGGGACACCATACTGTGTGTGGGGATGACTGGGGGTATCATGCTGTGTGGTGGGAGCTGTTGCTTAAGGTTTGAGTCCTGAATAATAGGATCAAATGACTATAAACTTTTTAAAAAGTAGTACATTGCATCATTTTGATTCGCTGCTAGTGTTAAGAATACAAATTACCATCAGTGTTGCTGTAACATGTATCAGCCATAGCAGTGCGTCACCAGACTTAATTCTGCTCAATAAAATTAATATTAATAATATTGAGCAGAATTTACCGTATTTATAGCCTACTGGTTTGGCATTTCACAACAGTAATGGTCTCTCATTTGGCCCCTCAAGAAATGTTTGTTTGCCCTCCCGACATACACGCATGTAATCACATATACATTTGCTTATACATATACACAGTAATACACACAATTAAACAACACATTTACACACAGATATTCAGAGAATTATAAACCTGCACATACACACAAGTATCGTACATACACACACACATATATATAGTGTATATACTCAGAGGGTACAATTTTCACTCTTTCGTTTCATTGCAGCCATACAGTGTGCATCATACAGTGTGGGGGTGACTCAGTTTTTCTTTTTTAAATACATTTGCAAAAATTTCTACATTTCTGTTTTTTTTTTAGGTCAAGATGGGGTGAATAGTGTACATTAATGAGAACAAAAATGAACTTTTTTGCATTTACCAAATAGCTGCAATGAAACAGAGTGAAAAATGTAAAGGGGTCTGAAAACTTTCTGTACCCACTTTATATACAATACATATACACACACCCATATATATATAGTACATTCATATACACACATATACCGTACATATACACACACAAACAGTATATACATCTACACAGGTACATACACACTCATTACTTCAGAAAGAACCAGAATTCAATAAGACATAAACAGAGGTCTCTTATTTAGTATTTTTCATCCCTTTTATCTTTATTCCGGCTGTGATAACAGGCATTATAATTAACGTCTAATATTGAAGTGGAATCACACGGCACAGGGGCTGGGAGGGCATACTGCTACACGGGGCAGAGAGGCGACAGAAGAAGCATTTAGTGATCACGTTTGCATTGTCCCAGTACATGATAGGAAACTGCTTCTTGCACTGTTCACACTTAAATAAAGCACAAAACATGAAAACTTAGTAAACAAACAGAACTTTCTGCCTATAAAACAAATGTCTCACCCGTCACGTCACCCGCATCGCTTACTCCATCACTTATACCCCATGTGTACATGACGGGGCCGGCATCCTCTCTCGTTTTTCAGCACATTAAATCCTTAGTGATTGACATAAGTATGTACCTGCGTCAGCCGAGGGCCAATCGCCTTCTTGTTCTCAATGACCGCGGGGATTTCTTCGCAATTCTCTACGTTCCACAGTCGCAGCGTAGAATCCTGTGGATGAAGAGTCGGTAATCACATGCGTATTGCATCTGTCCTTACAGGGGTCGTCCAAGGTTCAGGCTTCTTGTATCAATCATGTGCGGTGACCCAAAACCGTCCACATATACCTCAGTATACTAATCCAGAAACAGCCGTCAGGCCGAAGAGGTAGCAGGAGCGGCTCGTGATTTTACCTTAGAGGAAGACAAGATCCACTTCTTGTTGGCGCTCAGTGCAACATCCAGGACCCAATCGGTGTGACCCTAACGATGGGATGGAGAGAAGGAAGGGAGGGATAGAGGAATGAAAGGATGGAGGGATGGAGAGATGGAAGGAGGGATCGATAGAGGGATGAATGGATGGAGAGATGGAAGGAGGGATGAATGGATGGAGAGATGGAAGGAGGGATGAATGGATGGAGGGATGGATAGAGGGATGAATGAATGGAAGGAGGGATGAATGGATGGAGGGATGGATAGAGGGATGAATGGATGGAGAGATGGAAGGAGGGATGATTGGATGGAGGGATGGATAGAGGGATGAATGAATGGAAGGAAGGAGGGATGAATGGATGGAGGGATGGATAGAGGGATGAATGGATGGAGAGATGGAAGGAGGGATGAATGGATGGAGGGATGGATAGAGGGATGAATGGATGGAGAGTTGGAAGGAGGGATGAATGGATGGAGGGATGGATAGAGGGATGAATGGATGGAGAGTTGGAAGGAGGGATGAATGGATGGAGTGATGGATAGAGGGATGAATGGATGGAGATGGAAGGAGGGATGGATAGAGGGATGAAAGGATGGAGGGATGGAGAGATGGAAGGAGGGATCGATAGAGGGATGAATGGATGGAGAGATGGAAGGAGGGATGAATGGATGGAGAGATGGAAGGAGGGATGAATGGATGGAGGGATGGATAGAGGGATGAATGAATGGAAGGAGGGATGAATGGATGGAGGGATGGATAGAGGGATGAATGAATGGAAGGAGGGATGAATGGATGGAGGGATGGATAGAGGGATGAATGGATGGAAGGAGGGATGAATGGATGTAGGGATGGATAGAGGGATGAATGGATGGAGAGATGGAAGGAGGGATGGATAGAGGGATGAATGGATGGAGGGATGAATGGATATATAGAGGGATGAATGGATGGAAGGAGGGATGGATAGAGGAATGTAGAGGTGGAAGGAGGGATGGATACAGGTATGAATGGATGGAGAGATGGTAGGAGGGATGGATAGAGGGATGAATGGATGGAGAGATGGAAGGAGGGATGATAGAGGGATGAATGGATGGAGGAATGGAGAGATGGAAGGAGGGATGGATAGATGGATGAATGGATGGAGGGTAGAAGGAAGGAAAGATCAAAATTGAGTACAAGTATAAACCTCCAGGTCTACAGACCAGTAAAATAGAAAAACGAAAGAAGGGCAGCAGTCCCATGTAATCCAGGTGAAAAAGTGATTATTGACCTATTTATTCCATGCCTGCATTTTTTCTGAAACATGGAATAAATAAATCACTTTTTCACCTGACCTGAGCTCTGCCTTCCTTTCACTTTTCTGCAGGCAGGTAGATAGATGCAGTCACCAGAACTCAGGGGAACTTACCTTTAGCACAAGCTTCTTGCACTTAGACTGAACATCCCAAAGGACCATTGTTTTATCATATCCTCCGGATAGAAGGATGGATGCTGAGTAGGAAGAAGAAAATCATAGTCAGCATCTCATAGAGACTCAGGTTAGTATTTGCATCTCTTCCTGGACTGTCCCTTTAATACAAACGTCCCATTCCCATCTTGAAGACTTTTCTCATGCTGCAGCACTTCTCTAGAATGCGCTACCCCAGAAAATCTCCAGGTCTAGGGCTGAGTCTCTGCCGATGCTCCCAATGTCTGTTATTGTCAGCAGGGCTGACATCACACCGATAGCACTGCAACCAATCAGTGAGCTCAGAGGCCCTGCGTGATTTGATGGCATGAGATCAGTGATTGGCTGCAGAGCCGTCAACGTGACGTCAGCCCTGCAGACAATTACACACACTGGGAGAAGTGGAGGAGAATCAGGGCTTGGTTTCCCCAAAAGAACTCACCGTCCCGTGAGAAGACGCAAGAGCTGACCGATCCCGTGTGAGCGTTTTGGAGATGATTGGGTCCTCTGTAGCGGAATTCTCCGGTGTTAACATCCCAGACTTTTAAGCCTTTATCCCAGGATGCTGTGCACAGCGAGCGGCCATTCGGACTGAAGCCGCAGTCTGAAATCACATTGTCGTGTGCCCTGCAATAAAATGATCCTAGGATAATGGTGCCGTCCTATGTAATCCTGCAGAATACTCATCCTGACTCTTACTGTTCCTTACCGTTTCATTTGGATGGTCGTATGTTTTGCAGTTATGTCCACAATTTCACAGATCTGTCAGATGATACAGAACAAATTCTCCGACTTTCCGGATCAAAACAGCATCTTGTTATGGTGGACGAGTGATGATCTGAAAGAGGGAAGAATTGCTTGGCTTTATATATGAACACGGGTCCATGCCTGCGAGTTACAACCCACAACTGTGCCGGAGGAAACGTGCGCGAATAGACGCCATGTGGAGTTCTGTGCACCCGTCTGCCGTGTGTCTGAAGGTGCACGCTGTTATTTTTCTCCAATTGCACATGTGAATTGTGCCGTTGACTTCAGAGAGTCCAGGTGCTGCCTGTATGCAGCCCGTTGCAGACTGGGACAGTAACACGGGCCGAAACTATGGTACCATGAAGTTATTTCTAACTTATTGGTCGATGGGGGAACTCCACTATTTCCAGTAGAGGTTCACATGCTCAACCTCTGCTCCGGTTAGAAGGGGCTCTACAAAGCCTTATTGGGGTCCCATGCTGCCTCGTTTGTTAGTAAGTTATCCCCAATCTTATGAGAAACCCTCTTTAACCCTATAGCAACAAATCAGATCGCTGCAGATCATTTCAGGCGCAAATCAGTGTTTGAAAGAAGAGATCTGATTGGTTGAATCACGGCCCGATCTGAAATCTGGAAGGAAGTAGAGAGTAGTATTTCCAGGGATATGTTACTATATTAGGAATAACCCTTTAATGAATAGACTTACCTTTAATATACATCACTTTGGAAGCCATTGTGCAATCAATGATACAGACGCCATTTTCCACATCAACGCTGCAGACTACGTGTTTTCCATCTCCTGAAACGTTGCATGATGTAACAAGGCCGTCCAGGCTCACCGACCACTGATGAGAGAGTATTATATTATTTATGACACATCATACACAGTATATACAGAGGAACAGCAATCACTACATACCAGCACTTTCCCGGTCTGCAAATCCCAAAGCTTGACAGTTTTGTCATATGATGATGTCACCATCCTATAGGTCAGGAAAACGAAGATTAACACAGTAGAAGGAAACATTAATCATAAAAAGCATAGGGAGCATTGATCCCTCTAGTGCAAATAGCACTCACGTTTGGATCCCACATCGATGTACCAGAATGGCACCTGACCCACTGCTGCATTACAGGGACAGTTATGCATATGAGAGGCGGCCATGTAAGGGTGCATTTCCTGTGCAGTGGCCCAGCAGATATCATCATCATGGCGGCTTCATTAAAAAAGGATATTATCTCATTGAGACAAAACTTTTAAGGCAGGTTTCACCCATCAAAAAAAAAAAAAAAAAAAATGACGGTCTAAGTACGGGCCGAGATGTCCAAACCGGCCATGGTTCTCCTAAGCCTAACCCAACAGCCTCATAGGAATATATGAGGCTGCAGAGTTCGGGTTGGGAGAGCCACGGTCGGTCCATACTCGGAAAGTGGATGAAGAAAATAAAATTGTCACCTGGTGTTGTCACCTGTCGGATTGCACTCAGAGATAGGACCGCTGTGCTCATCTTTAAAATCACAGATCGGGGAACAGGTAGAGAAATCCTAAAAAAAAAATAAAAAGCTAAATTACTATTCAGTCAGGAAGAAGAATCACATTCTGTAATGGCTGCCTCCACATCATCACAGTTCTCTAAGTGACATTACATGGCCAGGTGACCAGCAGATCTCTGCACTGGCTAATAATGGGGGGCTCAATACGGGATCTTTCTATTAGGTGATCATGTGAGCGTCTGAACGCAACAATTCCTGGATAATCCCTTTAAAGAGGTTTCCACTGCTTTATCACTGATGACCTATCCTTAGGATGGATTCATAGCAGCGCCATGACGGGCTGGAATTCTGGATAGCCCATGACTAGCTGTTCAGGCTACCAGATGACGGACTACAAAAGTGTACAGTACCCCGGGGGTCACCTACCCACAGTTTTGCTGTTGCATCATGAGAACTTGTCAGGAGTTTTGTATCCTCATCACAGAAATGGCAAGAAGTGACAGCCCCGCCGTGTGCCTTTAAGACTCTAAAAGGAACCTGCAAAAAAAAAAAAAAGAACATACAGGACAAAGCCATAATAACACAATGTGCTCAAAAGGGCGATTGTGCGAAAGGGGTCGTCGGCCACACGGTTTCTTCTGCTTTGGACAAGACATGAACACTGCAGCCGATCAGTGTCTGCCGAATATAAACAGTTTACATATAAAGCTGATTGAAAAAAAAAATGACAATACTATAAACCAATTAGACGGCACCTTTCATTTTTTTTCAGCTGCTTCTGAAATATAAAAGCAGCAATCTGATTGGTTGCTTGGGGAAACAGAATGTTAATTATTGCAGTTATGTATACATAAAGTTGATTGAAAGAAAAAAAAAATAATTACAACACTGTAACAACCAATCAGCTTGCTCCTTTCACTTTCTAACTACGTTTGATAGATGAAAGCAGCAATCTGATTGGTTGCTTTGGTCAATGCTCGCTGACTTTTATATAATGACTGAGGGCAGTGTGACCACCTGCGACAATCTCTCACTGTTCCACACAGTCTCCTCCTCGCTGGGGTTCATTCCGTTCCAGTGCAGGGACATCTCCCTTCCGGAGTTCTCATCTCCATAGCAACCGGCTACAGTGGCTGCGCTGGGCCAAACTACTGTACTAATGCGCCATCTAGTGGCCACTTGGTGGAAGTGTCAAATACACATTCCACTACTCACCCTGCAGCTGGAGGTGGCTTGGTGTTCTAATGACAGCGTACCATCACCCTTGGGGTGTAACAGTGATCATCTATAATTATGACAGGCCGATAATGAGTGATCTTGGGGGGGACCTTCCCTCAGGACCCAACAGAGCAGCATAACAGAGTAGTGTCGCTCATTTGCACGCCGCGCCATGTTAATGGGTCATTCCTATCATCATGGATGGATAGTGCGCAGAAAAACAAGCACTTTTGCAATTTACTGCTTGTTAAACTTTGCAGCTGACATTGAAATATTCACATTTTTCTTTTGTTTACAACTCGTTGCCAAGGAGACCGACCACCGCAGAAGCTCTCTAGCGTTTAAGGACTGCGCCGAAGCTGGCCGGGATTAGGAGGTGACCGCACGCGCTCCAGCGATCCTCGTCAGCTTCAAAACAGGGACTACAAGCTCATTAGAAAAGAACACCGCGCATGTTCTAGAAGCAGTGGTCGGTCTCCAAGACGATGAGCTGTAAACAAAAGTGAAATCTCAAAAACGGCGGAACATTTTAATTGAAAAATTGCTCGTATATGAAAATGGGACTATCCCCTTAAAACACAGCGCCCTCTATAGTTGTGTGGCCACATCTGGTTCTGCAGCTCAACCCACTCCTCTAGCTCTAGGAGCGTCCGTTACATTATTTCTGCACATAACTCTCCAGAAACATGCAGGACTCTCTCAGACAAAAAAAAAAATATGTAGGGGCAGAGACCCTTGATTCTAGTGATGTGTCCCTTATTAGATCAGTGTTTTATCAGCAGGAGATTATTACTGCAGGACTACGTGTCTCGTGCTGTGTAGCCCTGGTACACAATACCAGGAGGATGAGTGGAGAGGTAAAGGTTAAGTGTTCTTCATGTCATCATGTACCTTCGAACACGCCCAGTAGGGGTGTGGAAGGGAGTGTCAGTAGGAGAGAGTGTGTCCAGACTTAGGAGAGACAAGACGTCTTAGGGACTCTGCTCTATCTTCAGCTTCAAATCGTGGAGTCTAGTATAGGTACTTTAACGTACCCGAGCCTAGTCAAAGCTGTGCCCCACTGGAGACAGGCTGAAATATCTCCTGAGAACTGAGCAAGTCGAAGGGCAAAAGTGGAAGAAAGCAAGGAAGTGCTATAGGTGAAGAATACCTGCACGAATCTACCGGTTACTGGGGACCGAAGAATCATCTTTGTTTCAAGCAAGGTGACAATATAACCAGAAATCTACCGGACCCTAGGTCGCGGCGGATAAGCCCATACAGTCAGTACGTAACTGGGGTCAGAGGGAAGTGAGGACCGTGAGTCAGTGCACGACAATATAGGAAATCATCTTTCTCACAAAAGGGCTCCAACCACAACACTGATCGGGCAGAACAGCTAAAGATTAGCTGGAATTATAGAGAGGACTACGCTTCAAGCTGGTCGTACTCAGCTTCATTGGAGTTAAAGGAGGCCCCTAACTTGCTTAACCGTTTGCCTCAAAGCTCATCCTCCATCAACCCCATCAGCCTCCCTGGGACCTGCTTTACCATTCTGCAAGTAAAGGTATGGAAAGACTTTGACTGTGTGAGACTGAGTTATTACTGCATGCCTGCACAATCCCTACCTAACTACCGACCTGAGGGACGAGTCCCACCTGTAGGGGACCCAACATCTAGCTGCCTCACCATCCCCTCAGAGATCTACAGCAGCGCTGGTACTAATTACCAGAACACTACAGGTGGCGTCACGAACTGTACATAAATCAACCCCTGTAAATATTCCCCAACAACATACGCCAGACCGCCCGGGCCACAGACCGAGCCACAGCTACCTGTGACAAAAATCCCCATAGACTTCTACGGGCTCGGTTCTGAGTACCCCATTGCCCTGGTAACCCACAATTGTGGTGGCGGGTCGACACAAAAACTTGGCGTCACGAACAGGATACGAAACTCGCAGAATTGCGAGCCCTGCGTGCCTATGTAACTGTTTGAGTGAAAAAGACTGTTGCTGTTGTTTGGCGCTAAAATCCGCCATTTTGCCGCCATATTCGCGCCCTCAGGCGCTGGAGAAGAAGGTGGGCGTACCTGTAAAAGCGCGCTGTTGCCTGGCTCCGCCCCCGGCTCTGACTCATCGGCAGGTCCTGTGACAGGAAGTGAACGCTCTGACATCAGAGCGCCTGCGACGAAGGTCCTGTTCCCACTGCGGTGCCTGTGAAGTAGCAGCATCTGAAACCGGTAGGCTCCGCTTAACCAAGGGGGAGCAAGGATGTCACAACAGCAGGCTGACAGTGCGGCCCCGGCCGGAGGGCTTAATCCCGCACCGTCTGGTATTGTAGCGCCAGATGGAGGCGCAGGCCCAGCACCTAGTCCGGTAGTCCCGATCATGCCACTAACGCTTCCATATATGCCTGGGGCGAAATGGCTTCCCCAGTACAGCGGTGAGCCAGGCACATTATCAGGCTTCAAGCGGAAGTTAAGCAGCCTATTGGAAATGTACTCCATGCCTGAGAAACAAAAAGCTGCTGTGTTAATAGGGCAGTTAACTGGCGCTGCTGAGAGGGAAGTGGAGACTTGGGATACCGTTGATCTGGAGTCGGTACCTGCGATTTTCCTTAAACTAAATGCCATATTTGAAGACCGCACAGAAACGGATCTCCGGATGGCCTTCTATCACTGTTCACAACAGCCAGGTGACAGCATCCGGGACTATGCTTGCCGATTGCAAGGAGCCCTGAAAGCACTCAAGCAAGTTAACAATTTAAATGCTCTCCATGAGAATAAAATGTTGAAAGAACAGTTTATACAGGGATTGAGATCCCCAGAGGAACGCAGAACTGTAAATTGGTGGTCCTTAGATCATCCGGATGCTACCTTTGATGCCCTAAAGGACATGGCAATAAAAGGGCTGCGGCCCCTGGGCAAACCTGAGGTGGCCACCCAACATCATCAGGGTGAAGTCACTCCGGAACCGGCAGTAACCCCCTGTTCCCCGCTAGTGGCTGAAGCCAAAGCGCAGGTGACATCTCCTAGTGAATTGGACTGTCTGCGCTCAGAGGTGCGCCAGCTGACTAAAAATCTGGCTGCTGTTATGAGTGCCCTGCAACTGCGGAAAGAAGAGGAAGGAAAAATCTTGCTAGCGGACTGCCCAGAAGACGTCCCGTGGATGCACCGGAGAAGAAAGAAGACGTCGCCCCCCCGGAGGAGGACAACGCCACCCCCAGGAGCAACCTCTGATCAACACCCTTCTCGTCGAGAGATCGTCTGTTTTCGCTGCAACCGAAAAGGTCATTTGTCTCCACAGTGTCCTTTAAACGGGCAGAACCTGGGTCCAAGGGCCAACACCCAGGAGAATACCCGCCAGGCCCCCTAGACTGGAACCGCAGGTATGTGGGCGGGCGACCCTACCTGTCCATTATTTTAGATGGGATTGCTGTTCCAGCATTGCTAGACACTGGGTCTCAAGTCACTCTTATACCTGATGCCCTATATACCAAGTACTGGTCAATGGACGATCTTAAACCCCCGAGCCTTGACTTTACCGTGTATGCTTCTAATGGTCTTCCTGTAGAAGTACTTGGAACAAAATGTGTAGATGTAAAGGTGGGAAGAGAGGAGTTGAAAGACCAGGGACTTCTGGTAGTGAAGACTGTAAATGAGGAGAATGGTCTAAATATAATATTGGGTACTAATGTTATTGGTAATTGTTTGGAAGAAGTAGTGTTCTTGCTCCAACAGCTCGCTGAGATTGCCCGACCAAGGCAGAGAGGAGTCATCCAAAGAGAGATCCGGGCCCTGGTGTGTCAGCAACAAGCGAAGCTTACCGACGGCGAAATTGGTAATGTACGGGTCACTGACTCGAATCCTATTGTGATACCCCCAATGAGTGAAATGATCATTTGGTGCAGGGCAGCCATAGGTCTGAGAGGACAGAATTACCAAGCTGTAGTAGAACCCCACCATTCAGAACATAGACCTACACTTATGACTGCTAGAGGAGTAGTAGAAGTGGTGAATGGGAGAGTACCTGTACGGCTTCTCAATTGGGGAGATGATGAGGTAAATTTACCCCGTTATGCAACCATTGCTAAACTTCATGCTGTCGACAATAATTCCATTCTCCCGGCTGAGTCCTTAGACTCCTGTCAAATAGAGGAGGACAATGACCCAGCAACTCAGGTGGCGGAATGGTGTCAGCAGCTCCATGTTGGGACGGACACCACTCCCGCTCACCAGAAGCAAGGGGTATTACGGGTGGTGCAAGAGTACGCCCAAGTGTTTAGCAAAAATCCACTTGATTTTGGGACAATTAAGGGAGTACAACATCATATCCCTACAGGCAATCATCCTCCCATCAAAGAGCGGTATAGGCCCATACCTCCAGCTCATTATCAGAAGGCTAAAGAAATGTTGAATGATATGAAGAAAGCTGGGGTGATAAGGGATAGTTGTAGTCCCTGGGCAGCCCCTCTAGTTCTGGTTAAAAAGAAAGATGGTAGTATGAGAATGTGTGTGGATTACAGGCAGGTGAACCGCATAACACACAAGGATGCATACCCGCTACCACGCATAGAGGAATCATTAGCTGCTCTGAAAACGGCTAACTACTTTTCTACCCTTGATCTGACTAGTGGTTACTGGCAAGTGGCTGTGGCTGAGGAGGATCGTGAGAAAACGGCTTTCACCACCCCAATGGGGCTCTGTGAGTTCGACAGAATGCCGTTTGGACTCAGTAGTGCCCCAGGAACATTTCAGAGAGTGATGGAAAACTGTCTGGGACATCTCAATTTTGAAACCGTGCTGCTATACCTAGACGACGTTATCGTGTATTCCAAGACATATGAGGACCATCTGAAGCACCTGGCAGAAGTGTTTGAGTCCCTGTCCAGGTACGGGATGAAGTTGAAACCCTCAAAATGCCATCTACTCAAGCAGAAGGTACAATACTTGTGGGCACATCGTCAGTTCGGAAGGAGTAGCGCCGGACCCAGAGAAAGTCACTGCCATCCAGAAGTGGCCGGAGCCGAAGAACCTTAAGGAAGTGCGACAGTTCCTGGGACTAACGGGTTACTACCGGAGATTCGTGAAAGATTACACGAAGAAGGCAGCTCCTTTACAGGACCTCCTGGTGGGACAATCCTTAAAGAGCAGAAACCCTCCCTTTAATTGGGGTAAAGAACAGGCTGAAGCATTCCAAAAGATGAAAGAGATCCTTACAGGTGATGAGATCTTAACCTATCCTGATTACAGCCAACCGTTCCTGTTGTACACCGACGCCAGTAATGAAGGGTTGGGAGCCGTTCTCAGTCAGAAGCAGAATGGACAAGAAAAAGTCATCGCATATGCTAGCAGAAACTCAGGCCAACTGAAAGGAATCCGGAAAATTATAGCAGCTTCAAGCTGGAGTTTCTGGCGCTGGTCTGGGCCATCACTGAAAGATTTAAGCACTATCTGGCCTCCAATAAGTTCACTGCGTACACAGACAACAACCCCTTAACGCACCTGGAAACCGCCAAGCTGGGTGCCATGGAGCAGCGATGGATGGCTCGGTTGTCCAATTACCAGTTTACTATCAAGTACCGGGCAGGTCGAAAGAATGCTAATGCTGATGCGTTGTCCCGAATGCCGCATGACTCTGACACGGAAGAAGAATCGGACGACCTGGAAGAAATTGAGCTACCTGCGTTCCATCGAAATGGGGTAGTCCACGAGCATCAAGTCCACAGAAAGCAGAATGGTGCAACATTAAATCCTTTACCCCATCACAGCTGGAAAGAGACTCAGGACAGTGATCCAGTGGTCAGCCGCATCAAGGAGCTGTTAAGACAGGAAGGTCCTCTCTGGAAAAGGATGCACCTATGTCAGCAAAGCTCCTGTGGAACGAGAAAAGTAGGCTGTTCCTGTACCGTGAGAAGTTGTGCAGGAGATACGTCAACCCCAGAACCCATGAAATGGTCTGGCAAATAGTGGTCCCCAAGGCAGACGTCCCAATGGTGTTGGAAGCGTACCACGATCAAGCAGGACACTTTGGCTGGAGGAAGCTGGAGACCCTGTTGAGATGCCGGTTCTACTGGGTAGGGATGCGCAGCTCCGTCGAGAGGTGGTGTCGGAACTGTGGACCCTGTGGTCTCAGAAGAAAGGACTACGGAAGTCAGAAGGCCCCCTGCAACCTATCCGGACGACTCGTCCCCTGGAGATTGTGGCCCTGGACCACGTCAAACTGTCGCCGAGTAGATCTGGATACTCATACGCCTTGACCATGGTGGACCATTACTCCAGATTTCTGGTAGTCGTTCCAGTGAAAGACCAGACTGCAGTGACGGCAGCGAAGACCTTTCAAGCAAGCTTCTGCAGACCGCATGGGTATCCCGAGCAAGTCTTAACCGATCAGGGACCTGCTTTTGAAGCCGACTTATTCAAGGAATTCTGTCATATGTACGGGTGCAAGAAAATAAGAACAACACCATACCACCCTCAAACCAACGGTCTTTGTGAAAAGATGAACCATATTGTCCTTGACTTGTTGAGATCCATACCGTTGGAAGACAGGAATCGATGGCCGGATTTACTACCTGATTTGGTTGATTTGTATAATCATATACCTGTAAGCTCAACTAACTGCACTCCAGCCTATCTGATGAGAGCAAGGCCTGGAAAACTACCAATGGACCTAGAACTTGGAGTGGTAGAACCGGAGGCAGACGACGCTGTTGAAAACTGGGACGTCAATCGGCAAGAGCAATACAGAAGAGTACAAATCTGTGTAGAGGAAAGTCTTAATAAGGCACGGGAGAAACAGGAAGATGTTTACAACCGAAATGCTCCTGCCAAGCCTTTGATGCCTGGAGAGGTAGTATTAAAAAGAAAGAGGAAAATGCATAAACTGGATAATCAGTGGGAGCAAGAACCCTACGTCATACAAGATTCTAAGTACGACAACGGAAAAGTTTGTGTCGTCAGTAAAGACGGAGGAAAAAACAATAACCACTGTGTCTAGAGACCATTTGAAACTATGTCCGGAACCCTTGAAACGTTGCGACAAGAACCCTGTCTTCAATCAAAGAGAGAAAAAGGAAGAGGTTATACACACAGATCTGGGAGATTTTCCTGCGGATTGGCCCCGACTGGGAGATGCTGTGATAATTCCAGTGTTGCAGTTTTATAAGCCACAAGAGGACGTTCTATCTCCAGTTGTGCCTGTAGTGCCAGTTGAACCCGCTCAGGAGTTACCCCTTCCAGCAACACCTCAACCTGTAGAACCTCAAGATGGATCATCTGAAGCAGTGCCCCATACTATGGGATCCCTGGTGAAGCTGACTCACACCGCCCAGCCATCAGTACACTTGCCAGATCCATGGAAAGGTTAAGGCAGTTCTATAGTTTGCCGTTACGCAGTGCAGACAGATCGCAACTTGTTATACCTGAAACTACACCACGTAGATCAGAGAGAATCACAAAAGGGAAATTACCCATTAGATATCAGCAGTAATTTATGTGAACATTATAAAAGTCTATATATATAAATGTGTTTTTCCCTATTATGTCTTCGTTTAACAATGGACTCAGAGGCTGAGGACTGAGCCAGCCCAAAAACTGTATCCTGTAAATAGTTGCACTAAAGTGCCTTCTTAATGGTTTTACATGAAACCTTGACTCACCTCTGAACCAAAAACCCGTGTGGTGTGGCACTGAGTGAGGTCTGCATTTGGATGTCCTGCAGCCCACCCAGGACCCACGTTGAAGGTTTGGTGCGGGTCCTTCACAAGTATCTTGTAAATTTATTTATTGAATACTATTTGTATTTTTCTATAAAGTTTGTAACGTTTAAGGTATTCTTACCTCCCGGATGGGAAGATGTTATTGTTCCAATGTTATTGCATAAACAAAATGTCTTTTGTATTCCACAGCCGGGAGTGCTGTCGTTTACCATGGGGGAATGTGTAGCCCTGGTACACAATACCAGGAGGATGAGTGGAGAGGTAAAGGTTAAGTGTTCTTCATGTCATCATGTACCTTCGAACACGCCCAGTAGGGGTGTGGAAGGGAGTGTCAGTAGGAGAGAGTGTGTCCAGACTTAGGAGAGACAAGACGTCTTAGGGACTCTGCTCTATCTTCAGCTTCAAATCGTGGAGTCTAGTATAGGTACTTTAACGTACCCGAGCCTAGTCAAAGCTGTGCCCCACTGGAGACAGGCTGAAATATCTCCTGAGAACTGAGCAAGTCGAAGGGCAAAAGTGGAAGAAAGCAAGGAAGTGCTATAGGTGAAGAATACCTGCACGAATCTACCGGTTACTGGGGACCGAAGAATCATCTTTGTTTCAAGCAAGGTGACAATATAACCAGAAATCTACCGGACCCTAGGTCGCGGCGGATAAGCCCATACAGTCAGTACGTAACTGGGGTCAGAGGGAAGTGAGGACCGTGAGTCAGTGCACGACAATATAGGAAATCATCTTTCTCACAAAAGGGCTCCAACCACAACACTGATCGGGCAGAACAGCTAAAGATTAGCTGGAATTATAGAGAGGACTACGCTTCAAGCTGGTCGTACTCAGCTTCATTGGAGTTAAAGGAGGCCCCTAACTTGCTTAACCGTTTGCCTCAAAGCTCATCCTCCATCAACCCCATCAGCCTCCCTGGGACCTGCTTTACCATTCTGCAAGTAAAGGTATGGAAAGACTTTGACTGTGTGAGACTGAGTTATTACTGCATGCCTGCACAATCCCTACCTAACTACCGACCTGAGGGAAGAGTCCCACCTGTAGGGGACCCGACATCTAGCTGCCTCACCATCCCCTCAGAGATCTACAGCAGCGCTGGTACTAATTACCAGAACACTACAGGTGGCGTCACGAACTGTACATAAATCAACCCCCTGTAAATATAATCCCCAACAACATACGCCAGACCGCCCGGGCCACAGACCGAGCCACAGCTACCTGTGACAAAAATCCCCATAGACTTCTACGGGCTCGGTTCTGAGTACCCCATTGCCCTGGTAACCCACAATTGTGGTGGCGGGTCGACACAGTGCCTCCTGGTCCAACCCTGCTTCTAGTTATCCTGTGCATTTCTATTAAAACTATTTGTGTCCAGCAGTTTGAGGAATGGTGTCAAGAATGTTTCCATCCTACAAACCTACAGTCATTCACATAAAATTATATAAAATGATGGCCACAAGCGAAACCGAAAGTGACGAAAACCCAATTTGTAACAAATATTTGTACAGGGCGACCCTGAAATGAACATTTCCAGTAACTGAAGTTTCTGTAATGTTTGCCACCATCACTGATTAACCTCCTGTATAAACACTGGGTAGATATATTTTGGGGAGAGGATGCCATTACAGATTTCATTTGCATGACCGTGTCGTCTTTCCCGCACCAGATCATCATCATCATCATCATCACTGTGCCCAGGTAAGATTTCAAAGTGATGGTATATGTCATCCATGTCCGACCACTGGGAACCTTGGCCATCAGTAGAATAATTCTGTTCCCGCGCTAGGAAAGAGTTGTGAGAAATAGTCAAAATCAGAAATTTTGGCAGATATTTATCTTATAGAGTACATGCACAGGTAAAAGGTTTTGCTGTGGATTTTGCGCAGCAGATCTGCATCAAAGTTCGTGTATGTAGATTTATGTCACTTAATGCATTGCATTTTCAAAATCCGCAACTGCAGATTCGCTTACGGGAAAAATTTTGCAAAGTGCACAGCCATATTACGGCTCTGTGCCAGCTTTTTTTTGATCGTTTCTTTTTTTTGGAGAGTCCGGCACGGCCCAGTGACATGGCACGACTGAGCGGAGATGTTTTTGTATGCATTGCATAAACTGCCAAAAAAATAAAAAGTGCAATGCTCCAGCAAACATTGTTTTGATCCGGATTTTACCCTAAGGCTGGGGTCACACTAGCGACAAAATCGGACGATTGCAATGCGATGAAATATCGTATTGCAGTCTGCCTATGTTAATCTATGGAGCAGCTCCCAGTATCAGATTTTTTGTGGTCCGTTTTAAACGTCCGAGTGCAATCGCAGCATGCTGCGATTGTCACCGATTGTGGGTCGACTATCGCCAATGCAAGTCTATGGGAGCGCTGAAAAATCTGATTACACACGGACCGCACGTGTGACTTGCGATTAAATCGCACCGGTGTCCTTTAGAAAAGCCGGCAATTCACCCCCGGCTATACTGTAAAATCACACTGACAGCTTTAATAAAGAATAGAATCAATACATATACACACATAGAATACATATATATATATATATATATATACATGTCATTGTGACATATATATATACATATATTTATAGTTCCTAGACTTCTACATACTGTAATAGCCGCTAATTCAATTGCCGGCTTTTGTGAAATCACAGAAGCCGACATGAAATGATACATTGTTTACACACAGTTAACCATGTAATTTCCTGTATTTTGATATATGGTTTGAACTTACAATTACATAAGTGTATGTGTACAAAATTTCAGACATGTAGGGGTTAATTAAAGGTGTAAATTCGTTGTAAAAAAAATGCGTGGGCTCCCGCTGTATTTTCTTCACCAGACAGACAAAGCAAGCGAGTGGGGGCAGATAATAATAGCCTAGGGAGGGTACATTTTTTTGTGCCCCCCCTGGCTACTGACATCTGCCCCCAGACACCCCAGAAAGGGCAAATCTAATTAGAGATTTGACACATTTTTTTACAACGAATTAACACCTTTAATTAACCCCTACATGTCTGAAATTTTGTACACATACACTTATGTAATTGTAAGTTCAAACCATATATCAAAATACAGGAAATTACATGGTTAACTGTATGTAAACAATGTATCATTTCATGTCGGCTTCTGTGATTTCACAAAAGCCGGCAATTGAATTAGCAGCTATTACAGTATGTAGAAGTCTAGGAACTATAAATATATATATATACACATGTCACAATGACATGTGTATATATATATATATATGTGTTTCTATGTGTATATATCTATTCTTTCTATTGTGATTTAAATACTATTCTTTTGGATCCATTATATGTCAGTTTTGCAAGCCTGCGAGAAATTCTCGCAAGTCGGATGTAAATCGGATGTGACAACTACAGTCAGATGCGACTAAATCGCATCAACTACAAAAAATCGGATGCTAGTCGCATCAATGTTCATGAAATTTTAATCCGATTATCGACCGACTAAAACGGTCAGATTTTTTACTCGGTGTGTGTGACCCCAGCCTAAGGCTAAGTTCACATTGGGTGTTTTTGCTGCATTTTTTTCCATGCTTTTTTAATGCTGATTTTTACCTTCTTTTCACAGTACTAAAAAAGCCTATGAGATTTCAGAAATCTCACAAACACATTGTTTTTTTTGTCATCAGTATTTTGAGCTTTGCATAGTTTTTTTGACATAGAGCATGTCACTTCTTTCAGCATTCTTCACCTATTGAATTAAATGTAAAAAAAAATGCATGAAAAATCGCATCAAAACCTGTGTTTTTGCCGCAGCTTCTTTCCTGCCAAGCACTCAGGTTTTGTTGCAGAAAAAAACAGCAAAAACACGCAGTGTGAAGTTAGCCTTAAAGTAAAGTTGGAAAAATTCACGTTTGTACATAAAAAATGCAAGTCTGCGTTTAATGCACAAAACGGATCTGTTGCATTACTGATGCAAACTAAAGCAGAAGGACCCCAGCGATGGTTATGGGCTCCAACTGGGTTCCGCTTTGTATCAGGTTTTAGAAAAAGTTCTGCACATTCTAAAAATTGACACAAAACGGAATCGCGTTGGAGCCCATAATAACACTTAGCGGCCTCAGTCCTCATGTTGGTGCACGCCACTCAGTATATGAAGGTGATACAAAAAAAGTGTTCTTTTTGGAATCCTGGGGAAAGGTAACTCAGGGTGACCATTAATTATAATTCTTCACAGCAGAGGGGAGGTAACGGTTTACAGGCACACAGATATGACAGTTCTGAGCAGGAGTAGATCACAGGGGTTTTATTCAAGCTTCTTTTTATCACACAGAATCACTTCTCTTCATGCAATGCTTCATCAACATATATGAAAGTCTCTTTATACATAACTTCTCTTCACGCACAGTATCTTAACCTAAGCAGAACTATACCTTACTCATACAGTAAAGCAGGGGTCGACAAAGTTGTTCAGAATCTAGGAGCCAGCCAAAAAATTTAGGAGCCAGAATTTTTTTTTAACAAACTTGGTTTTTAATTTAACAAAAAAACATTACAAACGTTATAAACATTTAATGCACCCCCATAGGCAGCCTCTCTATTGTAATGCACTCCCCCATAGGCAGCCTTATTTATAATGCACCCCATAGGTAGCCTTATTTATAATGCACCCCATAGGTAGCCTTATTTATAATGCACCCCATAGGTAGCCTTATTTATAATGCACCCCATAGGTAGCCTTATTTATAATGCACCCCATAGGTAGCCTTATTTATAATGCACCCCATAGGTAGCCTTATTTATAATGCAACCCCATAGGTAGCCTTATTTATAATGCAACCCCATAGGTAGCCTTATTTATAATGCAACCCCATAGGTAGCCTTATTTATAATGCAACCCCATAGGTAGCCTTATTTATAATGCAACCCCATAGGTAGCCTTATTTATAATGCAACCTCATAGGCAGTCTTATATATAATGCACCCCCATAGGGAGCCTTATTTATAATGCACCCCAAAGGCAGTCTTATTTATAATGCACCCCAAAGGCAGCCTTATTTATAATGCACCCCAAAGGCAGCCTTATTTATAATGTACCCCCATATGGAGCCTCTGCTCTGTAATATAATGCAGCCCCCTTTACAAAAATAATAATTCCTGTACTCACCTCTCTTGCTCCCGGCTCCTGCGCTGCTCACTGCTCTCCCTCTTAGCGTCTGACTGCCGGCGCCGGGCAGTGACGTCATCGCGCCCGCTGTCAGACGCTGAGAGGGGGATTATGGGATGCCGATACAGCTGACCCTCCGATGACGGGCGGGGGGCCCACTGCTGGCGCCAGGCCCCCCCGCCTGCTCAGGCCCCATAGCGGCCGGCGGCAGAGCAGGGAGAGCGATTCTCCCTGCTCTGCCGCAGAATGTAACTGTATCAGTGCGTTGTGCACGCCGATACAGTTACAGTAGCGTAGCTCCGGGTGGGCCCCCTCCGAGCGCGGGGCCCGGGGCCACCGCCCCCTCTGCCCCCCCAGTAGCTACGCTACTGCCCGGGTGCCAGGCATGATTTTCTAGGCGCCACTGGCGACCTGGCGCCCGGGTTTGTCGAACCCTGCAGTAAAGTTGGGGTAGGGGATGAGTCCAGTGCTGTAGCTCTCTCACTTCTATGTTGAGGTAATAAAGATGCTTCTAGCTGTCCTGACTGCTTCTATAACTACAGCAACCTCTTCCCAGAAAGAACTGGTCTATACTGTACAGCCTTATCTGGTTTCAGTCTGTCAGAAGACTCTCTAACACAGGGTTCCCCAACTCCAGTCCTCAAGGCCCACCAAGAGGTCATGTTTTCAGGATTTCCTTACTATTGCCCAAGTGATAATTGCATCACCTGTGCAAAGCAAAAGAAATCCTGAAAACATGACCTGTTGGTGAGCCTTGAGGACTGGAGTTGGGGAACCCTGCTCTAACACACATCTTCCTCATGGATGTCCAAGACACAATAGCTGGGGCTGAGCTAACCACTCCGTCTGCTATAACCATTTTAACCCCTATAGTTGCTGGATGATTCTAAATGAAAAGTGCAGCTTCTATCTGTCACACTCAATGGGTTCCCATGTTATACAACATACAGTATGTTACTTTACTGTATAGATGAAAAACTGGGTCTGAGCTGAAAAAGTAAGTTGATGTGTATGCAAAATGTAAATGCATATTAACACATGACCATTACACAGAGAAAACAAAAAACAAGAAACCAATATCCTAAAATAAAATAAAATAAAAAATATATTGCAAAAAATGCATTAAGGTAGTAATAATTATAAGGGTATTTGGTAAACATAATTTTGATCAAAAGAATGTACAAGCCATCCCACCACGTCAAGGCAACCCTTTGTGGGACAGTCCTAACTCTTGTATTAAAAACCTTTCCACCTGTCAAGTGACAAATGTGAACAAGGACAGAGAGACTGAACCCACAGTAAAAGCATAGGCCAGACAGGATGGATTTCTAAGCTCAGAAGCAGGGCGGTCACACCCTTATATGCACAAGATGAACTAAGAACTAAATAAAAACTAGGTCTGAGCTGAAAAATTAAGTTGATGTGTATGCAAAATGTAACTGCATATCAAACACATGACCATTACACAGAGAAAACAAATAGAATATGTATAGAATAGGGCTGACTGCTGTGCAACACTAAAAATGGACACCTCCACTTACAACAGTGGGAGAAGAGGCTCATGAGTGGAGAAAGAAGAATATTTCTTCGATAGGACAGATTACAAGGTTTCTTATATTCTTTTGTACTATTGTCATGGGTGCATCGCCACGAAGATCGTCGCGATTGCACATTCTGACTTCTCACAGCTGAGCTGCTGTTTCTTTGTGTTTGGTAATGAGAGAGTTAATTTTACCTAGCTCTTTGCTAAGACTAGGTCCAGCCTCGCCCGGCTGCTTTGGATTATGTTCTAATTAGTTTCCTTTATATTCCTGCCAGTCTGGGTGTTTGAGGCCGGTGAAAGCATTCATATAGTTTAGCAGACTGGATCGGTTCTGAGAATACTTAAGCTAAGAGCTCCTTAGTTGTTTTTACTCTTACAGCTTATAGTTTATCTCTGAGACCTTAGGTGTTCCTACTGTGTGTGAGTGTTGTATGTAAGACTTTATTTACTTTATTTCTTGTCTTTCTTGTATGTCTTTCTGTTCATTAACCGTTACCTGTTCATTCCCTTTGGTGGTATTCAGGGTCCTTCTTAGGACTAGAATACAGTTGGCAGGGATTGATAGGAGACAGGGTTTACGCTGGTGGCCTGGACCTCTGTACCTTTAACAGTACCTCCAGGTTGAGGGATTAGTTAGGACCCCAGTTTAGGGTCAGCTTAGACCCCGGTCACCCTCTAGCCGGAGACAGCGTATAACGGATTCGTTTTGACCCACTGGACTTTCTGTCAGGTAAATCTATGTTATCATATAGCTATGCGCATGTTATATAGTATGTTGCCCTTTTGATATAGATTATTGTCATCACATATATATATCTGCTATACAGCGTGACATTTTCACCGGCCTATACTAAAGATTCTCCCCAGCTATCATGGATCCAGTAGCCCAGCTGGCCCGGCAGTTGCAGGGATTGTCCATGGAGTTGGCAGACATTAAGTCCAAGGTTCTGTCCCCCCGGAGCAAACCAGATCTGAACCTAAGGTTGCTCTCCCGGACAGGTTCACTGGTGGGCGGGACAAATTTTTTTACTTTCCGGGAGGCATGTAAATTGTACTTTCGGCTGCGGCCTCGGTCATCTGGGAGTGAAGAGCAGAGGGTGGGAATTGTTATCTCGCTCTTACAAGGGGATCCTCAATCTTGGGCGTTCTCTATTCCTCCAGGCTCCCCAGATCTCCAGTCAGTGGATCGATTTTTTACTGCCCTGGGTCTGGTATATGATGATCCGGATCGAGTCTCCCTTGCTGAAACAAGGTTGCGTAAAATACGGCAAGGAAATCGTCCAGCGGAGGAATATTCTTCTGAGTTCCGTAGATGGGCAACAGATACTCAGTGGAATGACCCAGCTCTTAGGAGCCAGTTTTGTCAAGGGTTGTCTGACAAATTAAAAGATGTGTTGGCTCAGTATGATTCTCCTCCATCACTGGAGGCTGCTATGGCCCTCGCTATTCGCATTGATAGACGTCTTCGGGGAAGACGCGAGGTAACTCCGCCCCCGTGATGACTCCACCTACTACTAAAGTCCCTTATACTGAGGTTCCCCTGGTCTGTTCTGAGGAACCCATGCAGTTGGGAGGGACATCATTTTGTAGGAGGGAATCAGCGGTGCGCCGCAAGACTAGAAGGTGTTTCTTTTGCGGGAGAGAGGGACATTTTGTTGGGGGGTGTCCATCCCGGACCTCTTTGAACCAAGGAGTTAACCTGGGAGTGTGTATTTCGTCCCCAAATCCCTCTCAGTTTCTCGTGCCTGCGGAGGTGGTGATTGGTACTAGAACTGAGAGGATTTCTGTTTTTCTTGATAGTGGGTCGGGGCTAATTTGGTGGACACTCGGTTTGCCCAGGTGCATGGTATGCAACTGAGTGTATTGGCCAAACCGGTCCCTATTACTCTCTATTGATTCTAGACCTCTTGGTCAAGGTAGCTTGGTACAAGCTGTTCATAACATAGATCTTCGAGTAGGGGCAATACATAAAGAGCAATTGTCTTGTTATGTGTTGGAGGGTCTGCCTGCTCCTATTGTGTTGGGACTTCCTTGGTTGGCTAAACATAACCCAGTGATTGATTGGCAATCCAGAAAGATAAGCCAGTGGGTGAATTTTGCAAGAATAACTGCATGAGCACGGTCATCGGTGCGGTTGTGCCTAGGACTTTGCCTCCTTTTCTGGAGGACTTTTGGGAGAAGTTCTCAGAGGAGGGGTGTAAAGAGTTACCTCCTCATCGCACATATGACTGCTCAATAAAGTTGCTTCCTGATGCCTTATCTCGTACTTTCCCAGGGGTCGGGAAGACGGATGATCCGGTTCCTATTCCTCAGGAGGGAGTTGTAGTGTCAGCTGTATGCTCTGAGCTTGAGGGGGAGGTATTGGGGGCTCAGGGGGACGCCCTGTGGGACTTCCAGGGAGACTGATAGTTCCAGATCGCTTAAGACTGAAGGTTACGGAGAACCCTTACAAACGGATGGCTGATAGGAGGAGAGTTTCTGGTCTAGATCTGAGGGTGAACGATCTGGTGTGGTTGTCTACCAGGAATATAAAACTTAAAGTTCCCTCCTGGAGGTTGGGTCCCAGATTCATCGGGCCATACAGGATCAGTTCCATAATTAATCCTGTGGCATTTCGTCTGGACCTCCCTCCTACGTTTAAAATTCATAATGTGTTTCACAAGTCATTACTTAAAAAGTATGTGGCACCAGTCATACCGTCACCTCTACCTCCTCCTTCAGTGGTAGTCAATGATAACGTGGAAGTTCATTGGAGGGGGTTATGGTCCTGAGGAGAGGACGTGGGTCCCTGCGTCTGATGATAACGCAGATCGATTGGTTCGGACCTTTCACACAATTTACCCAGACAGACCTGGTCATGAGGGTCCGGAGGCCCCTCGTAGAAGGGGGGTACTGTCATGGGTGCATCGCCACAAAGATCGTCGCGATTGCACATTCTGACTTCTCACAGCTGAGCTGCTGTTTCTTTGTGTTTGGTAATGAGAGAGTTAATTTTACCTAGCTCTTTGCTAAGACTAGGTCCAGCCTCGCCCGGCTGCTTTGGATTATGTTCTAATTAGTTTCCTTTATATTCCTGCCAGTCTGGGTGTTTGAGGCCGGTGAAAGCATTCATATAGTTTAGCAGACTGGATCGGTTCTGAGAATACTTAAGCTAAGAGCTCCTTAGTTGTTTTTACTCTTACAGCTTATAGTTTATCTCTGAGACCTTAGGTGTTCCTACTGTGTGTGAGTGTTGTATGTAAGACTTTATTTACTTTATTTCTTGTCTTTCTTGTATGTCTTTCTGTTCATTAACCGTTACCTGTTCATTCCCTTTGGTGGTATTCAGGTCCTTCTTAGGACTAGAATACAGTTGGCAGGGATTGATAGGAGACAGGGTTTACGCTGGTGGCCTGGACCTCTGTACCTTTAACAGTACCTCCAGGTTGAGGGATTAGTTAGGACCCCAGTTTAGGGTCAGCTTAGACCCCGGTCACCCTCTAGCCGGAGACAGCGTATAACGGATTCCGTTTTGACCCACTGGATTCTGTCAAGTAAATCTATGTTACAATATAGCTATGGCAGTAATATAGAATTTTGCTTTTGATATAGATTATTGTCACATATTCTATATTGCTATACGGTGACACTTGATTTATGCAGAGTTTTGATTTAGTGACAGCGATCATTTAAGAAATACGCTTTTTAAGTCATTGGGCTTTCCACCTGGTTTTCATTTTCTCTAGACTATGTTTATGATCTAAAAGATGGATTCAAACAAGAGGACGTTTTGGTTGTGTATCGTCCTGTGGACCGTTGTGCACGTGCTGAATATTCAGAGAGTGAACGGTGTAAACGATGGTAAGAAGAGTGAGATGGCTTTACGTGGGTTTTATGTAACTTTTCCACTGTAGTTACAACTATTCCAGAAGCCAAGCTCCAAATTAGATTGGTCATTATAAATAACATTACAGGAGTTCTCCAGTACTTCCAAGTGAATGCTGATCCATACGTTATTCCACTAACATAATCGTTGGTGTGCAATCTCAAGAACCTCCACAGATCAGCAGATCATATAAGCTGCAGCACCCCACTTGGCCATCTCGGCTCCTTCGTTGCAGAAGAAGTTTATGTCTGACCTTCCCAAGGAAATGCAAAAAACTGGTCTGGAATCCAACTTTTGAGATGAGTTTATGTAACCCCCTTCTTAGTTTGGGTTAGGACATAGCTAAAATAGCTGGGATTGTTCATGACCAGTGGTGTCATCAAGCCACTGCCCAAACTGTGAAGTCTCCAGTGCTGCAAGCAACAGAAAATGACCAGAATAACCCAATATACAATATATCCAAACAAAAATTTATTTATTGGCATACATGTAAGAACTCACAAATATGGAAACAGGGTAACATAGGTACACGTCAAAGAGATGATCGCCCTCAAAGGATCCATCCCAAAAGTTTAGGAACGTGTAAAAGCTCCCAGCCAAAAATGATCCCTGAGCTGTCTGCTGCTAAAAACGCAGGAAGCCTCATCTATTCTGTTATGTTTTGCTTTCAGCGCCTAAAGAATTTCAGGACTTAGAACACTACAGAGCCAGGATCGCTGGAGCAGACGGGGAAAATCTGGATCTTAGGTTGGTGCAAAAATATACGTTTTACCGGAAAAACAAAAAATGCAGAGCCAACATTTTAATTTAAAGTTTGTTTTTAGCAAATAATTAATATTTGCTGGTAATATTATTATTATTTTTTTTTAACAGGACCGAAAATCAAAACTTACAATTATGGATGGAAACTTCACGAAATGAAGACAACGAGGAGAAAGCCGAGGTGGGTGAATACATGGATTAATTTCTTGATAAAAAACAGTGGCTCATAAGACAATGCAGCCTGGGTGTCAGTATAACCGGAGGCACTAAAATATTTCATAATACAACTGAAAGGGAATGTGTCAACAGAAAATAACTTTTATACAACCCCTGGCAAAAATTATGGAATCACCGACCTTGGAGGATGTTCATTCAGTTGTTTTATTTTGTTGAAAAAAGCAGATCACAGACATGGCACAAAACTGAAGTCATTTCAAATGGCAACTTTCTGGCTTTAAGAAACACTAAAAGAAATCAAGAACAAATAATGTGGTAGGCAGTAATGGTTATTTTTTTAACCAAGCATAGGGAAAAAATTATGGAATCACTCAATTCTGAGGGAAAAAATAATGGAATCATGAAAAACAAACAAACAAAAAAACACTCCAACACATCACTAGTATTTTGTTGCACCACCTCTGTCTCTGAGGCATGGACTTAATGAGTGTCACACAGGACTCTTCAGCAATCTGGCTCTGACTTTCTCTGATTGCTGCTGGCAGATCAGCTTTGCAGGTTGGAGTCTTTTGTCATGGACCATTTTCTTAAACTTCACCAAAGATTTTCAGTTGGATTGGGATCCGGACTATTTGCAGGCCATGACATTGACCTTATGTGTCTTTTTCAAGGAACGTTTTCACAGTTTTCGCTCTATGGCAAGATGCATTATCATCTTGAAAAATGATTTCATCATCCCCAAACATCCTTTCAATTGATGGGATAAGAAAAGTGTCCAAAATATCAACATAAACTTGTGCATTTATTGAAGATGTAATGACCGCAATTTCCCCAGTGCTTTACCTGACATGCAGGCCCATATCATCAATGACTGTGGAAATTTGCATGTTCTCTTCAGGCAGTCATCTTTATAAATCTCATTGGAACGGCACAAAACAAAAGTTCCAGCATCATCACCTTGCCCAATGCAGATTCTCGATTCATCACTGAATATGACTTTCATCCAGTCATCCACAGTCCACGATTGTCTTTCCTTAGCCCATTGTAACCTTGTTTTTTCTCAGGTTAGGTGTTAATGATGGCTTTCATTTAGCTTTTCTGTATGTAAATCCGATTTCCTTTAGGCAATTTACAGTTCGGTCACAGACGTTGACTCCAGTTTCCACCCATTCGTTCCTCATTTGTTTTGTTGTGCATTTCCTGTTTTGGAGACATATTGCTTTAAGTTTCCGGTCTTGATGCTTTGATGTCTTCCTTGGTCTACCAGTATGTTTGCCTTAAACAACCTTCCCATGTTGTTTGTATTTGGTCCAGATTTTAGACACAGCTGACTGTGAACAACCAACATCTTTTGCAACATTGGATGATGATTTACCCTCTTTTAAGAGTTTGATAATCCTCTCCTTTGTTTCAATTGACATCTCTTGTGTTGGAGCCATGATTCATGTCAGTCCACTTGGTGCAATAGCTCTCCAAGGTGTGATTACTCCTTTTTAGATGCAGACTAACGAGCAGATCCAGGGCCGGCGTCAGCACCTGGCACCCCGGCGCCTGTTAGCGGTGTCAGCGCCGCCACTGGGCCCCCCCCGCTTCTCAGGGACCCGGCAGAAGCCGGCGCAATACGTACCTCTCCCCGTGCCTCCGCTGCCGCAGCTCCGGGCTCCAGGGGGCGCCGGCGCTTCCTCTCTCACAGCAGTGCCGCTGAATGACGTCATCATTCAGCGGCCGGCTGTGGAAGAGAACGCACGGACGCCGGACAGGTGAGATGTGGATGTGTGTGTGTGCCTGCGTGTGTGTGTGTGTGTGTGCGTGTGCCTGCCTGTGTGTATGTGAGAGAGTGCATGTGTGATGGTGGTGGGGGAAGGCAGGCAGTGATGGTGGTGAGGAGGCTATGATGATGATGATGGGGAGGCAATGATAATGGAAAGGCAATGATGATGATGATATTAATGGGGAGGCAATGATAATGGGAAGGAAATGATGATGATATTAATGGGGAGGCAATCATGATGATATTAATGGGGAGGCAATGATGATGATATTAATGGGGAGGCAATGATGATGATATTAATGGGGAGGCAATGATAATGGGAAGGCAATGATGATGATGATATTAATGGGGAGGCAATGATAATGATGATATTAATGATGATGATATTAATGGGGAGGCAATGATAATGGGAAGGCAATGATGATGATATTAATGGGGAGGCAATGATGATGATATTAATGGGGAGGCAATGATGATGATTAATGGGGAGCAATGTAATGGAAGGCAACGATGATGATGATATTAATGGGGAGGCAATGATGATGATAGGGAGGCAATGATAATGATGATGGGCAGGCAATGATGATGAGGGGAGAAAATGATGATGATAATGGGCAGACAATGATGATGATAATGGGGGAGTCTTTCCACAGCGCCCTTTCCTGAGCCGTAACAGTGCAGAACGCAGCACAGTGTAGAGGAAAGCTCCATATTTTGTATGGAGCATTATATATGGTCCAGTATTCTGTATGGAGCATTATATTGGGTCTAGTATTCTGTATGGAGCATTATATGGGGGATGGCGGGGTGACATCCTGCATGGGGTATTATATGGATGATGAGGGGGAGACTGTGGTGCCCATAATATTGTATGGAGGACTGTACTGTCTAGTCTGTACTGTGCGCTGTGAGAATTTGGCGTTTTTTGAGCTATTGTACAATTTACAATAGGTATCAGTCATGTAATGGAAGAAGAGAAGTGTTTGGCGTTGTGATATACCCATATTTCTCTGCAGTATCTGTGCATCATGAATCGTGGTCTGTGTTTAGGGGACCCACTGAGACTATTTCGCCCGGGGCCCATAAAAACCTGGAGCCGGCCCTGAGCAGATCTAATTTGATGCAGGTGTTCGTTTTGGGAATGAAAATTTACAGGGTGATTCCATAATTTTTTCCCTCAGAATTGAGTGATTCCATAATTTTTTCCCTATGCTTGGTTAGAAAAATAACCTTTACTGACTACCACATTATTTGTTCTTGATTTCTTTTAGTGTTTCTTAAAGCCAGAAAGTTGCCATTTGAAATAACTTCAGTTTCGTGCCATGTCTGTGATCTGCTTTTTTTCAACAAAATCAAACAACTGTGTAGCGTCGGCGTCCCTGCCTTCTGCCAGGCAGGGACGCTGTTCCCCTGCAGCAGCGTCCTCTGCCAGGCAGGGACGTCGCCCCCCTTACCCTTCCTCAGCGTCCTCCTTCCGCCCTGCTGGGGCCGCGCGCTCCTTCCCTGCTGCTGGACTTAGGGGCGCGCGCCCTCCCCCGCTCTTAAAGGAGCCGCGCGCATTTTTAAATAAGTCCCCGGCCAATGCCGGAGGACTCCACCCTATATTAAGGGCTTCCTCCTTAATGGAGGTGCCCGAGCAATGTTGTTGTTGCACTGTTTCACTCTGCTTCAGCCCTCAGGTCCCGTTACCAGTTACCTGCCTGTTTCCTGCCCGTTTGCTGTATGCTACCTGTCCGCAAGTCTACCCGGAGGTTCGGACGTCACAAGTGGTGATCCACGGCTATTCCAGAGACTCTTGCCTGCTCACTTGGGAGCGATCATCTGCCATCTGACTGCAGCCCTACCCGGAGGTTCGGACGTCACAAGCGGTGATCCCCGGCTATTCCAGAGACTCTTGCCTGCTCACTTGGGAGCGATCATCTGCCATCTGACTGCAGCCCTACCCGGAGGTTCGGACGTCACAAGCGGTGATCCCCGGCTGTTTCAGAGACTCTCGCATGCTCACTTGGGAGTGTCCATCCGCCATCTGCCTGCTAGCCTACCGGGAGGCTTCACCATCTCAGGTCGTATATACCTGTCCATCTAGAGACTGCCCCGGTTACTTGCTGTGACAACCTGCCTGTCAATCCAGAGACTGCCCCGGTCACTTGCCGTGACAACCTGCCTGTCTATCCAGAGACTACCCCGGTCACTTGCCGTGACAACCTGCCTGTCAATCCAGAGACTGCCCCGGTTACTTGCCGTGACAACCTGCCTGTCTATCCAGAGACTGCCCCGGTCACTTGCCGTGACAACCTGCCTGTCAATCCAGAGACTGCCCCGGTCACTTGCCGTGATCCTTTCCCCATATAACCAGAGACTGCCCCGTCACTTGCCGTGACTTCCTGTCCGTCTCCCTGGGCGCCACCCGCTCTCTTACAAGTATAACCTTCTTGTATAAATAAAGCTCAGAGGTTCCACCTACCTGACCCGTTACAGTTTGCTCGGGCCATGGAACCCGGTGGCACCCAAACCCCTTCGCTATCTGACCTGTGTCATGAACTGTCTCGTCAGAGGTCTCAACAGGAGTCCATCCTGGGTCATCTGCGGTGTGTTAATTCCCGCCTGGACACTCTGAATACTTCCCCGACAACCACCGCGAGCACCATGACTCGCAATCCGGCAGTTCCGCTGCTTACCAACTCCGTGGTTTCTATTCCAGGACCTCGACTTTCAGCTCCTCCTCGGTTTGGAGGCGACCCTGCTCTGGCTCGGGGTTTCATCAACCAATGTACCCTGCATTTTGAACTCCTGGCACACCAGTTTAACTCTGACCGGGCCAAAATTGCCTTCATCATGTCACATCTCACCGGAGAGGCCCTGGCCTTGCTAAATCCTCTTTGGGAAAGAGAAGATCCTCTGGTGTCTAACCTGTCTGCTTTTCTCTTAGCCTTCCGGAAGGTATTCGATGAACCCGGACGGAAGACCTCCTCTGCATCATCTCTGCTGCGTCTTCGTCAGGAGAGTCTCACCGTGGGTCAATATGCCATAAGGTTTCGTACCCTTGCCTCAGAGCTGGCTTGGGATAATGACGCTCTGATAGCTGTCTTCTGGGAGGGCCTGTCCGGCCGCATTAAAGATGAACTTGCCGGTCGGGACATTCCAACCTCTCTCGATGACCTAATAACTCTGGCCAATCGAATTGATCTACGGTTCCAGGAGCGAGCCAAAGAGGTCACCCGTGAGAGAAGGTTTCCTCGCCTAGCTCCTTCATTTCAGAGACCTGTAACTCCTTCCGTATCTCAAGTGCCCCCGGCAGAGCCCATGCAGGTCGACCAGACCAAGATGGTCAAAGCCCGTCAGGACTCACGCCGTGCTGAGGGGAGTTGCTTCTACTGTGGCAGTAAGGAGCACCGGATCCGTACCTGCCCAGAGAGGTCGGGAAACGCCTGTGTCTAGGTTCGCTCGGAGAGGTCCACCTAGACAAGAATAAATCCTCTTCATCTCTGCTGCTGTCTGTCTCAATTCTCCTCGGTGAGAACCGTTACTTCGAACTAGCCCAACTTGATTCTGGAGCAGCTGGGAATCTCGTTTCACAGGCTCTGGTAGAGAAATATCGCATTCCCACCAAACCTCTGCTTGAACCAGTATCTGTTGCTGCTGTAGATGGGGGTCTTCTACCACGCCCCATCCAGCTTATCACCGAGGCTATAACCCTGCAGGTGGGAATGTTACATTCTGAGAGTATCTCATTTCATGTTCTACCTGGACTCTCTCACGCTTTCTTACTAGGTCTGCCTTGGCTCCAAAAGCATGCACCCGTGCTCGACTGGCAGACTGGAGAGATTCTTTGCTGGGGACAGGACTGTCATCAAACGTGTCTGGTGCCTGTTCATCCTGTCCGTCCTTCTCCTACACCTGCTAATCTACCAGGACTCCCGATTCCATATTGGTCTTTCGCTGATGTCTTTAATAAAAAGGAAGCAGAGACATTACCCCCACACAGACCGTATGATTGCCCGATCGACCTGCTACCTGGTACTACGCCTCCCCGTGGGCGTATTTACCCATTGTCCGCTGCTGAGACCAGGTCGATGTCCGAATATATCGAGGAGAACTTGGCCAAAGGATTCATCCGGAAATCTACCTCCCCAGCGGGAGCAGGTTTCTTCTTCGTAAAAAAGAAAGACGGATCTCTCCGTCCCTGTATTGACTACAGAGGCTTAAATTTGATCACGGTGAAGAATAAGTACCCTCTTCCGCTCATTCCAGAATTGTTTGATTGACTTAGAGGGGCGAGAATCTTCACCAAACTGGATCTTCGTGGGGCATACAACCTGGTTCGTATCCGTCGGGGAGATGAATGGAAGACGGCATTCAACACCCGGGACGGCCACTACGAGTATTTGGTGATGCCCTTTGGTCTCTGTAATGCTCCAGCAGTCTTTCAGGAGTTGGTCAATGACATCTTTCGGGACCTCCTCTACTCTTGCGTTGTGGTGTACCTAGACGATATCTTGGTCTTCTCTCCGGACCTCCAGTCTCACCGGAGGGATGTTCGTCAGGTTCTGCTCAGGCTCAGGCAGAATCACCTCTTCACCAAATATGAGAAGTGCCTCTTTGAGCAGACCTCGCTTCCGTTTTTGGGCTACATCATTTCTCAGACAGGCCTACGAATGGATCCGGAGAAACTGTCTGCCATCGAGAAGTGGCCTCGACCGGAGGGGTTGAAGGCCATTCAGCGGTTCCTGGGATTCGCCAACTATTACCGCCTCTTCATACCGCACTTCTCTTCCAGGACTGCTCCAATCTCCGCGCTCACCCGCAAGGATGCTAACCCCAAACAGTGGACGCCCGAAGCAGAGGAGGCCTTTCTTTCCTTAAAACAGGCCTTCTCTTCCGCTCCAGTGCTGCATCGCCCGGACGGCAACAAGCAGTTCTTCCTGGAGGTGGACGCTTCCTCCTCTGGAGCCGGAGCGGTACTCACTCAAAAATCTTCATCCGGGAGGATGGTATCCTGCGGCTTCTTCTCCAAACTCTTCTCCTCCTCCGAGCGCAACTACTCCATAGGAGACCGAGAGTTATTGGCCATCAAGTTGGCATTGGAGGAGTGGCGTTACCTACTCGAGGGGGCTCTTCATCCGGTAATCATTTACACGGACCACAAGAATCTGGCTTACCTCCAGCATGCTCAGAGACTTAACCCTCGCCAAGCCCGGTGGTCCTTGTTTTTTTGCCTGCTTCGATTTTCTCTTGCATTTTCGCCCGGCTGACAAGAACGTCAAGGCTGATGCCTTGTCCCGGTCTTTCCTGGTGTCAGATCTCGAGGAAGAACCTAAACATATCATCGATCCCGCCAGAGTGATGCGGGTGGCTCCCGTGAGTCTAAATCGTCTCCCCCCTGGTAAGACGTTCGTATCAGTAACCGACCGGAAGAGAATCCTACACTGGGGTCATTCGTCTAAACTAGCTGGCCACGCTGGTCAGAAAAAGACCCTCCAACTCATAACCCGGCATTATTGGTGGCCTACCCTGCACAAGGACGTAATAGACTTTGTATCTGCCTGTGTCTCCTGTGCCCGCAACAAAGTTCCGAGACACCTGCCTGCCGGCCGTCTTCTTCCGCTTCCTGTACCTGCTGCCCCCTGGCAGTATATAGCCATGGACTTCATAACAGATCTGCCCGTTTCTGCCGGTTGTACGGTCATTTGGGTGGTCGCTGACCGCTTTTCCAAGATGGCTCACTTCATTCCTCTGCCAGGTCTTCCGTCTGCACCCGAGTTGGCTAAAGACTTTATCCGCCACATCTTCCGTCTCCATGGTCTGCCTCGTCACATTGTGTCGGATCGTGGGGTACAGTTCACCTCACGTTTCTGGAGAGCCACTTGTAAGTTGCTAGACGTCACCTTGGATTTCTCCTCCGCTTACCACCCGCAGTCCAATGGACAAGTTGAGCGAATCAATCAGAATCTGACCAGTTATCTCCGGCACTTCGTTAATGCCCACCATTCTGACTGGGTGGAGCTCCTGCCTTGGGCCGAATTCTCTTACAATAATCACAAGAGCGAATCTTCCTCCAAGTCTCCGTTTTTTGTAGTCTTCGGTCAGCACCCTCGGATCCCTGTTCCTGTCACCATCTCTGTGGACAATCCAGCTGCGGAATCTCTGGTTAGAGAATTTTCCTCCATATGGGAGAGTACCCGATCCGCACTCATTCAGTCATCCGAGCGTATGAAGAGACATGCTGACAAAAGACGTCTGGATCCTCCTCAATTCCGTCCTGGGGATAAGGTCTGGCTTTCGTCCAAGTATGTCCGGCTCAAGATTCCTTCCTACAAGTTAGGCCCTCGGTTCATCGGTCCCTTTGAGATCATCAGTCAGATCAACCCGGTGTCCTATAAATTGAAACTCCCGGCCAATTTGCGCATTCCTAACTCTTTCCATGTATCTCTCCTCAAACCGGTGGTACTTAACTCTTTTTTCAAGTCTACAGGTACACCTCCTGCTCCAGTGTCTGCTGACGATGAATTTGAGGTAGAGAACATTCTGGCCACCAAAAGGGTAGGAAGAAAGACTTATTTTTTGGTGGATTGGAAGGGGTTTGGTCCTGAGGAGAGAACGTGGGAGCCTCGGGAGAACATCCATGCCCCTCTCATCCTAGCTAATTTTCTTTCTGGCCTAAAGAGGGGGGGGTCTAGAGGGGGAGTACTGTAGCGTCGGCGTCCCTGCCTTCTGCCAGGCAGGGACGCTGTTCCCCTGCAGCAGCGTCCTCTGCCAGGCAGGGACGTCGCCCCCCTTACCCTTCCTCAGCGTCCTCCTTCCGCCCTGCTGGGGCCGCGCGCTCCTTCCCTGCTGCTGGACTTAGGGCGCGCGCCCGCGCCCTCCCCCGCTCTTAAAGGAGCCGCGCGCATTTTTCAAATAAGTCCCCGGCCAATGCCGGAGGACTCCACCCTATATTAAGGGCTTCCTCCTTAATGGAGGTGCCCGAGCAATGTTGTTGTTGCACTGTTTCACTCTGCTTCAGCCCTCAGGTCCCGTTACCTGCCTGTTTCCTGCCCGTTTGCTGTATGCTACCTGTCCGCAAGTCTACCCGGAGGTTCGGGCGTCACAAGTGGTGATTCACGGCTATTCCAGAGACTCTTGCCTGCTCACTTGGGAGCGATCATCTGCCATCTGACTGCAGCCCTACCCGGAGGTTCGGACGTCACAAGTGGTGATCCCCGGCTATTCCAGAGACTCTTGCCTGCTCACTTGGGAGCGATCATCTGCCATCTGACTGCAGCCCTACCCGGAGGTTCGGACGTCACAAGCGGTGATCCCCGGCTGTTCCAGAGACTCTCGCCTGCTCACTTGGGAGTGTCCATCCGCCATCTGCCTGCTAGCCTACCGGGAGGCTTCACCATCTCAGGTCGTATATACCTGTCCATCTGGAGACTGCCCCGGTTACTTGCTGTGACAACCTGCCTGTCAATCCAGAGACTGCCCCGGTCACTTGCCGTGACAACCTGCCTGTCTATCCAGAGACTACCCCGGTCACTTGCCGTGACAACCTGCCTGTCAATCCAGAGACTGCCCCGGTTACTTGCCGTGACAACCTGCCTGTCTATCCAGAGACTGCCCCGGTCACTTGCCGTGACAACCTGCCTGTCAATCCAGAGACTGCCCCGGTCACTTGCCGTGATCCTTTCCCGTATAACCAGAGACTGCCCCGTCACTTGCCGTGACTTCCTGTCCGTCTCCCTGGGCGCCACCCGCTCTCTTACAAGTATAACCTTCTTGTATAAATAAAGCTCAGAGGTTCCACCTACCTGACCCGTTACAAACTGAATGAACATCCTCCAAGGCCGGTGATTCCATAATTTTTGCCAGGGGTTGTATATACACTGCTCAAAAAATAAAGGTAACACTCAAATAACACATCCTAGTTCTAAATGAATTAAATATTCTCATTGAATACTTTGTTCTGTACAAAGCTGAATGTGCTGTCAACATAATCACACAAAAATCATCAATGGAAATCAAATTTTTGAACCAATGGAGGCCTGGACTTGGAGACTCAAAAATTAAAGTGGAAATAAGTCAAAATGATGCTCAGTAGTGTGTGTGGCCTCCACATACCTGTATGACCTCCCTGCAACGCCTGGACATGCACCAACGTCACGTTGCACCACAGACTGTCCAGGAGTTGACGGATGCTTTAGTCCAGGTCTAGGAGGAAATCCCTCAGGAGACCAACTGCAACCTCATCAGAAGCATGCCCAGGCGTTGTAGGGAGGTCATACACGCACGTGGAGGCCACACACACTACTGAGCATCATTTTGACTTGTTTACTGTAACGAATGGAAGCGGAGGCAGAGATGGTGAAGTTCACATTCGTCTTTATTTTTTAATGTGGAACCTCGAGACCGCGGTCCGGGGGGCTCCGAAGGGGGCGTGACTAATGAGCCCGGGTACCCGTAGTAAGGCCCCTCGAACAGGACCAGAATGGAATACCCGGAGGACACAGGTGCTACCTCCAGTTAGACCCCGGACACGTGGCAGCTGTCCCAGAGGGACCAAAAGGATAACAGGTATATACAGAGTCCGTGGAGGGTTCTTGACGGAGCTGAGTAAGGTCCTGGTCCAGAATGGATGGTGGCAGGCTGGCTTCAGTGACCTTGTCACAGTCCACGGGTACGGATGGCTGATGGCGGAACGGGATGACACTTGCGCCAGTAATAACCGAGATTATCCAGGTTAGCCAGATATGGGTTAGCAATGATCTGAGGAGACAAATAGTATAAGCGAAGCACAGAGACTGCAGCGCAGACAGATCAGGAACAGAACCGGATGTAGCAATGATAGAACACGTTGCTCCGGCACTCCCCTTATGGTGGAGTGACCAGATATAGTACTGAGTGCGCTGCCATTGGTTAATTAGCTATTTAAAAAAATGCACGCTGCCCTTTAAGAGAGACGTGGGCGCGGCCTCGCGTCCTAAGCAATCTATCTGGAGGCCTGCTAGCAGCGTGCCAGGAAGTGGAGGAGGACACAGGACGCTGAGGAGCAGATGGGACAGGAGACCTCAGCCTGCGTGCAGACTGCTGCAGAGGGACAGCTAGAGGAACAGGTGAGTGACCAGGACGGAGTGCAGAGCCAGCGCGGGGACCGAGTTTAACAGTATCCCCTCTTTACTCCCCTCTTTTTCAAGCCTGCGTGAAATCTTTTAAGAAGAAGAGGAGCCTGGATGTTCTCTTTAGGCTCCCAAGACCTCTCCTCAGGACCAAAACCCTTCCAGTCCACCAGGTAATAGATCCTACCTCTTACTTTCTTAGAGGCCAAAATATGTTTTACCTCAAAAACATCATCCTCAGAAACCGGATCTGGAGTGGTACCCGGGTCCTTAAAGAAGGAGCTCAACACTACTGGTTTGAGGAGGGAAACATGAAAGGAGTTAGGTACACGTAGAGAATTAGGCAATTTCAGTTTGTAAGAGACCGGGTTGATTTGTCTCAAGACTTCAAAGGGACCAATGAAATGGGGACCCAATTTGTACGATGGTAACTTCAAACGGATGTACTTGGAGGAGAGCCATACCTTGTCTCCTGGATGAAAGATGGGAGCCTCCAAACGTCTTTTGTCCGCATGCGTTTTCATACGTTGAGAGGCTTTCTCCAAAGCAGACCTGGTTTCTCTCCAAATGTTCGAGAAATTCTTAGACAAGGTATCGACTGCCGGAACATCAGACAATCCAGAGATAGGAAGAGGAATTCCGGGTTGGAGTCCAAACACAATCTGAAAGGGAGACTTTCCAGAAGATTCACTTACTTGGTTGTTGTAGGAGAATTCCGCCCAGGGCAGTAATTCTACCCAGTCATTATGATGAGCGCTGATGAAGTGACGTAGGTATCCAGCCAGGATTTGGTTGATCCTCTCCACTTGCCCATTAGACTGGGGATGGTATGCAGAAGAAAAATCTAGTTCAATTTTTACCATTTTACAGAGTCCTCTCCAGAACTTAGAGGTGAACTGGACGCCCCTGTCGGACACGATGTGGAGAGGAAATCCATGTAGACGGAAGATGTGCAGAATGAAGTGAGCGGCCAGTTCTGGAGCAGACGGAAGACCAGATAGCGGAACGAAGTGGGCCATTTTAGAGAAGCGGTCCACCACAACCCATACCACTGAGCAGCCAGAGGAAATGGGAAGATCCGTGATGAAATCCATCGCGATGCGCTGCCAGGGAGCGGACGGAATCGGAAGAGGCAGAAGCCTGCCGGCTGGTAGATGTTTAACAGTTTTGTTACGGGCACATGAAGGACAGGCTGCGACGAACTCCTGGATATCCTTGCCCATGGTAGGCCACCAGTAATAACGGGAGATGAGTTGCTGCGTCTTTTTCTGACCAGCATGGCCAGCCAACTTAGAAGAATGACCCCAGCGCAGAACACAACTACGATCAGAAGCGGACACGAGAGTCTTCCCTGGAGGAAGCCGGGCCAGATCAGTGGAGGCAACATAGACTAACTTAGAAGGTTCAATAATGTGCTGAGGTTCTTCCTCCAGTTCAGGAGGCAAAAAGGCTCTAGAGAGTGCGTCTGCCTTGATGTTCTTGTCAGCTGGACGGAAATTAAGTACAAAATTGAAACGGGCAAAAAATAATGCCCAACGGGCCTGACGGGGATTCAGTCTTAAAGCAGATTGGAGATAGGCAAGGTTTTTATGGTCGGTGAATATTATTACCTGGTGATGAGATCCCTCAAGAAGATGTCTCCATTCTTGCAGAGCCAATTTGATGGCCAACAGTTCGCGATCACCGACAGAGTAGTTCCTTTCTGCAGGAGAAAAAACTTTGGAAAAAAAAACACACGAGATCATCCGCCCGGTAGACGACTTCTGGGTGAGAACTGCTCCTGCACCTATGGAAGAAGCGTCAACCTCAAGAAAAAATTGCTCATTTGAATTAGGACGATGAAGAACGGGTGCGGAAGCGAAGGCTTTTTTGAGAGAAACAAAGGCCTCTTCTGCCTCGGAGGACCATTCCTTAGAGTTTACACCTTTCCGGGTTAAGGCTGTGATAGGAGCCACTCGGGTGGAAAAGTGTGGAATGAATTGCCGGTAGTAATTGGCGAACCCTAGGAACAGTTGTATGGCTTTTAGCCCAGACGGACGAGGCCAGTTGAGAACTGCAGACAACTTCTCCGGATCCATCTTTAATCCTGTGGAAGATACAATGTACCCAAGGAAAGGCAAGGAAGACTGCTCAAAGAGGCATTTCTCATATTTGGCATATAGCCTGTTCTCTCTCAGTCTTTGTAAGACCAGGCGTACTTGCCTCCGGTGTGACGCCAAGTCTGCAGAGAAAATCAAAATATCGTCCAGGTAGACCACGACACAAGTATAGAGCAAGTCCCTGAAAATGTCATTAACAAATTCCTGAAAGACCGCAGGTGCATTGCTTAGGCCAAATGGCATTACCAGGTATTCATAGTGGCCGTCACGGGTGTTGAAGGCTGTTTTCCATTCGTCTCCCTCTCTGACTCGGATCAGGTTGTAGGCCCCTCTGAGATCCAATTTGGTGAAGATCTTGGCCCCTCGGAGACGATCAAACAGCTCTGAAATAAGAGGTAATGGATACCTGTTTTTTACCGTGATCTGATTAAGACCCCGATAGTCGATACAGGGCCGCAAGGATCCATCCTTCTTCTTCACAAAGAAGAATCCAGCTCCTGCCGGTGACGATGACTTTCGGATAAATCCTCTAGCCAGATTCTCTTGGATGTAGTCCGACATAGCCTGAGTCTCTGCCTGTGAAAGGGGATAAACTCTCCCGCGAGGAGGAGATACTCCAGTAAGAAGCTCTATCTGACAATCATACGACCTGTGTGGAGGTAGTCTCTCAGCCTCCTTTTTCCCAAAGACGTCAGAGAAGGACCAATAGGCGGAAGGCAACCCTGGCAGGGTATCAGGCTGGACTGGAGGCGAAACAGGTTGAATCCGGGTTAAGCAACGATTCATGCAGGTATCTCCCCAACGCAGAACTTCTCCAGTTTTCCAATTAAGGACTGGTTCATGCATCTGGAGCCAAGGTAAACCTAAAAGCATGGGATGGGACAAACCGGCATATACATAAAATCGCATTCGTTCAGCATGCATTAGACCTACCCGGAGTTCCACCAACTCGGTTTGAAACTGGACGGGCTCGGTCAGTGGTTTGCCATCCACGGCGGTCACCTGCAACGGATCAGGAAGACGCTGGACTGGTAAGCGGTAATGATCCACAACCGCCTGCTGGATGAAGTTCCCTGCAGCTCCAGAATCCAGTAAACAATGTTCGGAGAATTTTATTGCTCCATAGGACACGGAGACTGAGATGCGTAAAGAGGGAGAGGACTGTTCTCTACCTAGGTTGGCCCCTCCTACCGAACCTAGGCACTGGAGTTTCCCGACTTTTTAGGACAGAAATGGATCAAATGTTCAGAACTACCGCAGTAGTAACAAGTTCCCTCCTTGCGACGTGCCTCCCGGCGGCGGGTGGCCAAACTTACATGGTCTACCTCCATGGCCTCGGAGGAGGAAGGCGAGGTACCTGTTTTGAACAAACTAGAGTCCAGGTGATAGGACCTTTTGTCCCGCTTGATCTCCATGGAACGCTCCTGAAAACGCAGGTCAATTAGGGTTGCCAAGGATATTAGCTCTTCCAAGAGGGTAGGTCTGTCCCGTCCCGCCAGCTCATCCTTGATTCTTCCGGATAGGCCTTCCCAGAAGTTAGCAACCAGGGCCTCATTGTTCCACGACAATTCAGACGAGAGGGTGCGGAATTTAACAGCATACTGAGCTACCGTGAGAGTACCTTGGCGCAGGCGGAGCAAAGCGGAAGCAGTCGAAGTGGTGCGACCAGGTTCATCCAAGGTCCTGCGAAAAGCCTCAAGGAAAGATTGAAGATCATTAACCAGCGGATCCCCTCTCTCCCATAGCGGGTTTAGCCAGGCAAGGGCCTCTCCTCCCAGGTGTGTGTAATGTATGTAGTACAGTTCATATAGCGTCTTGTGCTTGGGTGCGATTAAAACACAGGAGTCACAGGTTTGATATAGAAAAGTCCTGTATTACTTCATACAAGTTGGCAGAAATAGTCACACAGTTTGCAGACACAGAAACAGGAGACACAGCAGGCCAGAGTAATCCAAGCTCAGCAATCACTCTCCAATACAGATTCAGGATCTTCTTCTCTGTTACCGTAAGTCCATGCAAACGTGGGTCTTTCAAAGAGCAGGGTTCAGAGTCCACAAGTGCTTCAGAGTTCCTCAGTAGGAATAGCTGGAGTACAAGGTCCAAGGCTTACAGGAGTCAAGTCACAGGTTCACTGCAGGCTAGATTCTGAAGCACTGATTGCTCAGCTGTGGCTGCTTAAGAAGCAAAGGAGAGAATCAGGGCGGGAACATGCAAGCTGGAAACTCCATTTTGAATGAGGGCAAGATAGCTGCAGCAAGACAGAAAGTAAAATGGCTGACGAACAAACTGAGTTTCAGGAATATATACATAGAACCTTACAGTGTGACATGATGAAGCCCACCTTGGCTCGGTCAGAAGCAAACATATGCCCCAAGATTTCGAAGTGTAGAGTGCACTTATTGAGAAAACCCCGACACTGAGTAGGATCACCCTGGAAACGGGTAGGAGCCGCCAGGCGGGGACCTTTACTTGCCATGGGAACTGGTACCTGAGTATTGATAGAAGAGTCAGGTGCAGACGAGAACCCCAAGGAATCCATGCGGGTAGACAAGCTGCGTAGATAAGTCGTGATCTTGTCCTGTTGAACTCCCAAACGGGCCACCTCCTGGCACAGATCCGTGGTCGGAGGTCTCTGGGATCCAGTGGGTTCCATGGCCGGAGCAATCTGTAACGAATGGAAGCGGAGGCAGAGATGGTGAAGTTCACATTCGTCTTTATTTTTTAATGTGGAACCTCGAGACCGCGGTCCGGGGGGCTCCGAAGGGGGCGTGACTAATGAGCCCCGGGTACCTGTAGTAAGGCTCCTCGAACAGGACCAGAATGGAATACCCGGAGGACACAGGTGCTACCTCCAGTTAGACCCCGGACACGTGGCAGCTGTCCCAGAGGGACCAAAAGGATAACAGGTATATACAGAGTCCGTGGAGGGTTCTTGACGGAGCTGAGTAAGGTCCTGGTCCAGAATGGATGGTGGCAGGCTGGCTTCAGTGACCTTGTCACAGTCCACGGGTACGGATGGCTGATGGCGGAACGGGATGACACTTGCACCAGTAATAACCGAGATTGTCCAGGTTAGCCAGATACGGGTTAGCAATGATCTGAGGAGACAAATAGTATAAGCGAAGCACAGAGACTGCAGCGCAGACAGATCAGGAACAGAACCGGATGTAGCAATGATAGAACACGTTGCTCCGGCACTCCCCTTATGGTGGAGTGACCAGATATACAGTCATGGCCAAAAGTTTTGAGAATGACACAAATATTAATTTTTACAAAGTCTACTGCTTCACTTTTTCTAATGGCAATTTGCATATACTCCAGAATGTTATAAAGAGTGATCAGCTTAACAGCAATTACTTGCAAAGTCAATATTTGGCTAGAAAATGAACTTTATCCCCCAAAACACATTTCAACATCATTGCAGCCCTGCCTTATAAGGACCAGCTAACCTCTTTTCAGTGATTGCTCCATTAACACAGGTGTGGGTGTTGATGAGGACATGGCTGGAGATCAATCTGTCATGATTAAGTAAGAATGAAACCACTGGACACTATAAAAGGAGGCTGGTGCTTGGCATCATTGCTTCTCTTCTGTTAACCATGGTTATCTCTGAAGAAACACGTGCAGTCATCATTGCAATGCACAAAAATGGCCTAACAGGGAAGAGTATCGCAGCTAGAAAGATTGCACCTCAGTCAACAATCTATCGCATCATCAAGAACTTCAAGGAGAAAGTTTCCATTGTTGCCAAAAAGGCTCCAGGGCGCCCAAGAAAGACCAGCAAGCGCCAGGACCGTCTCTTAAAAGTGTTTCACCTGCGGGATCGGGCTACCAGCAGTGCAAAGCTTGCTCAGGAATGGCAGCAGGCAGGTGTGAGTGCATCTGCACGCACTGTGAGGCGGAGACTCTTGGAGCAAGGCCTGGTCTCAAGGAGGGCAGCAAAGAAGCCACTTCTCTCCAGAAAAAACATCATGGACAGACTGATATTCTGCAAAAGGTACAGGCAGTGGACTGATGAGGACTGGGGTAAAGTTATTTTCTCTGATAAATCCCCTTTTCGATTGTTTGGGACATCAGGAAAACGCCTCATTCGGAGAAGACAAGGTGAGCGCTACCACCAGTCTTGTCTCATGCCAACTGTTAAGCATCCTGAAACCATTCATGTGTGGGGTTGCTTCTCAGCCAAGGGAATCGGCTCTCTCACAGTCTTGCCTAAAAACACAGCCATGAATAAAGAATGGTACCAGAATGTCCTCCAAGAGCAACTTCTCCCAACCCTCCAAGAGCAGTTTGGCGATCAACAATGCCTTTTCCAGCATGATGGAGCACCTTGCCATAAAGCAAAGGCGATAACTAAATGGCTCAGGGAACAAAACATAGAGATTTTGGGTCCATGGCCTGGAAACTCCCCAGATCTTAATCCCATTGAGAACTTGTGGTCAATCATCAAGAGACGGGTGGACAAACAAAAACCTAAAAATTCTGACAAAATTAAAGCATTGATTGTGCAAGAATGGACTGCCATCAGTCAGGATTTGGTCCAGAAGTTGATTGAGAGCATGTCAGGGAGAATTGCAGAAATCCTGAAGAAGAAGGGTCAACACTGCAAATATTGACTTGCTGCATTAACTCATTCTAACTGTCAATATAAGCTTTTGTTACTCATATGTTTGCAATTATTATATTTCTGTCTGTGATAAAAACATCTGTCAAACACACACATAAAAACCAGAGGGCAGCAGATCATGTGAAAATATAATATTTGTGTCATTCTCAAAACTTTTGGCCATGACTGTAGTACTGAGTGCGCTGCCATTGGTTAATTAGCTATTTCAAAAAATGCACGCTGCCCCTTTAAGAGAGACGGTGGGCGCGGCCTCGCGTCCTAAGCAATCTATCTGGAGGGCTGCTAGCAGCGTGCCAGGAAGTGGAGGAGGACACAGGACGCCGAGGAGCAGATGGGACAGAAGACCCCAGCCTGCGCGCAGACTGCTGCAGAGGGACAGCCAGAGGAACAGGTGAGTGAGCAGGACGGAGTGCAGAGCCAGCGCGGGGACCGAGTGTAACATTTACACTTTAATTTTGGGAGTCTCTCCAAATCCAGGCCTCCATTGGTTCAAAAATTTTATTTCCATTGATGATTTTTGTGTGATTATGTTGACAGCACATTCAACTTTGTACAGAACAAAGTATTCAATGAGAATATTTCATTAATTTAGATCTAGGATGTGTTATTTGAGTGTTCCCTTTATTTTTTTGAGCAGTGTATATGCAAAAGGTTTAAAAAAAAATGTAGTTTGCATTGTCATTTTCAGTGACGCATAATTTTATGATTTTTCCATTGATGGAATTGTTTGAGGACTTGTTTTTTTGTGCAATCTTTTATTAGTAGCATTTTAAGTGGTGAAAAAAAAATCATGTATATGTAAAATTTAAATTTGCGAGTGCCATAATGTTTCCAATTTTTGGGTAATAGAGCTGTAGAAGGCTTATTTTCATGCCCAGAGATGACGGTTTTAATGACACCATTTTGGGGTAGATACAATGTTTTGATTGCCTGAAAAAAAAAAAAAAACACAATTTTGGCGTTTTATTTTTCGTCTCGTTACGTAGTTTACCAATCAGGTTAATTTATTTTATATTTTGACAGATCGGATTTTTATGGACGCAACGATACTAAATATGTGTATTTTTTGTTGATATTTTTCTATTTCTTAATTTTTAATGGGGGGAAAAGAGGGTTGGTTTGAACTTTTACATATTTTATTTTTTTCCTAGATTTGTTAAAACATTTGTCATTTTTACATTTTATTGTATTTGTTAGCCATCTTAGAGGACTTAACCATACAATTGTATTGCTGTATATAGCAAAAATGAGTTTCTTATGAAAGCAAGCCATGACCAGCAGATACCTGGCTGTCACAGCAACGTATCAGCATGTCACGGGTGCGCTGATGAACGGTTACAATACCACGACGCGCGATACAAATGCCACTGTCACAGATTGATAGCAGCATTTTACTGTAGTAGCTTTGCTCCATCTGCGGCTGTTAGTGGAAGATGATGGCTTAATAACTCAGCAATCATCTGCCGGCAAAGATATAGGCTCAGTTTCTGAGCCAGCATCAAAGTCAAGGAGCCAATACGTCAGATGTCGGTAAGGGGTTAATATGTATCACGCATAAAATGTAAGAAAATTACAATATATGGCCATTTTACCAAAATCTACTTTAACCTAAATGTTTCTACTCATAGGTGGTTTCCAGAGCTGTGAAAGAAAACAACAAGGAATTGGAAAGGAAAATACCTGACATTAGAATAGATCGAGAAATAATTCTCCAACTTGGATCCGATGGTCCTGTCCAACGTGCCGCAGAGCATTTATTGAACAAGAAGACAGACATAAATCGCCAGAAAGTCTTACTGGAATATGATGCACAATCTGAACAATTCAGACCGGTAAAATCAGATAAAGCATTGGATATAACTGGAGATACCAAAATCACTATGGTTGGACATGGCGGTCACAGAGATGGCCTTGTGTCTGTAGGAGGAAAAACATCTGATCAGTTGGCAAAAGATATATTGAAGCTTCGTGAACCTTCATCCCCAATTCACTGGTCATCAGGTTCACCCAAAATTAGAGAAATCAGTATAGTCTCTTGTGAGGTCGGGGCAGGAAATGAAGGAAAAACCTTTGCGAAAGACTTCCTTTTGAACCTGGAAAACGCTGGATTATCTATAGGTTCACTCTCTCTCCGCACAACGAACATTATAGTGCAGGAAGATGGTAGCAAACGCACTGTTGATTTTCATAATCCAGGGCTGTGGGGCAAATACATCCCAATTCACAAGAGAAAATTCTACTTAGATAATAATAAAAATCTCATGGAAGAGAGTATCTCAGAGGAGAGAAGACCAGAATGGATAGAAAGTCAGAACATCGAACACGAGTTTGACCCTCTAGCTCCGAGGAACATAGAAAATGATCCGCTATATTACTATGAGAACGGGGTGTTGTTACCATGTTAGCGATGAACATGTTGGCCAAGTAATAGATGACAATGTGAGAAGGTTGTTTGTCACAGAAGCTCAAGGGGTAAACACCAGGGGTTTAGATGTATTTTATAGAAGAAGCATGGATGAAACTGAACCTATAATGAAAGAAAATATTCAGGTCCAAGTTGTAGAAGGATTAGATAGTTTAAAAGAAAATATCAAATACATCATACAAAGTTCTAACGAAATGAGAAGGAACGAGCTGAACAAAGTAGCTTATAAACTGAGGAGGCATGGAATTCCAATTAACAATAATATGAACTTAAAGGATATATGGAGTCGTCTCTCAAATAAAAGAGAAATTGGGGAAGTTAATTATCTTTATCATAGAATTCAAGAAACTTTGAAAAACACTGTTAAATATTATCAATTTAAGGACTACATCTACAGCATAAACTTGGCAGACTTTTATGTTAGATTATATGGCGCAACTAACGTTAATCTCATAAATGAAGAATTTTATAACATTAGAAATCAGGCACACGTAACGTATGATGAAATGAGAGTTATGGAAAGTCCTGGGTTGTTTGTGGAGATGGCACAGCAATGGGTAGGCAAACGCCACCATGCTATCGGTAAGATAAATGCTTATAATGGGATGGCGTCCTCGCACTCATATTTCTGAGGCTGTTCGGAATCCGGCAATGTTTATCACAAATCGTCTATTGTGGGATATAGAATCATCATGGTTCAAAATTTCGTTACAGGAACCCAATGGCAAGATGGCTCACATGGAGTGGAAACCCTGCCGCTATAGGACTGGATTACGAGACCACCGCAGAGAGAACATGAATGATCAGGTTGCACAGGAAACGGTATCGGCAATGAAGCTTTGGTTAACCAGAAAATTCCGAAAAAGATATTATGATTACAAACCTAAAAATCTCCCCGAACCAATAGGAATGTCTCAAAATGAAGCCAACGAAATAACCCAAAGCATATCAGAAAATCTTCCTATAAATAACCTAAATATTGATGTAAACTGCAGAAGGCAAATATGGAATAGAGACAATTATCTGACGATGGCATACGTTCTTTTGAAGATCTGGAAGAGAAAGCAAGGGGAAAAAGCTTAGAAACAGAATTCCACTTAAAAATGGCAGAAGATAGACAACAACTAAAGGAGCAGATCACCAAGAATATAAAGGAACTAACTCTCCAAACTTTGGTGAGAAATGGAAAATAAAATCAATAGAGAGCGATGAAAGTGCCACTACGATAGACTTAGAAAATGAAATGAATCCCTTGGAGATTAAAAAGATTGAAATACCGGGTAAAAAGGGTTCACTGAGTTCAGATGAAGTTTTACATTCATACTATAATGATCTTTCTAGGTACCAAAAAGTCAATCGTGGACTTGGAATCTACGGAACCTTGATGGGATTTCAGGGCGCCAATCAGATGTTTGCAGAAGGACGAAAGTTGGAAGGAGGAGTAATGTTAGCCCAAGGTGTCCATGGAATAACAGAGCTGACTGGTATCAATTCAGCAGTTAATAAATTTGTTGGCAATATTGCACAGAAATCCATTTCCCAGATATCTGCTGGACTTGAGGAAGCTGCAGCGGTAGAGTTCACAAGTGCTCTGGCTAAAGCTGGTGCCGTAGCTAAAACAGTCCCCGTGCTTTCTTTAGGATTCACAATATTTAATGTATATGAAGATCTTCATCAGAAAACTCCAGTTGGGATAGCAGATGCTTCTCTTGACAGCTTGATATTCATCACATCTCTGGCTGGTCCTGAAATGCTTCCAGTCACTGTGGCTTTGAGTATTGTCCGTCTTGGTATTGACCCAATGTACCATGAAATAAAACACGAGATGGATATTTTACCCTCTGGTGCCAGCGAAGCAGACAAATTCAAGGCTGTATTAAAGGGGATTGGATTAGCCCTAAGAGATACAGGGTACAGCTTTTTACAAATATTGCAACAGATAACTCTCCCGGGATTTATCTATAGCGTTTATAACCTCGAAGAAGAGCACAAAAAGTCTATGGATCTTGTACACAACCTACAGACTGCTGAGAACTACTACAAAATCTTAGATATAGATGATGGAAACAGGTGTCACAAAAAGATAGACTTCACTGAAGGGGAATATTCTGCCTATGGAGGAAATTTACGGGTTGAGTTAACGGACCAGGGTACAATGAACATTACATTAACCGATCCTCTTACTTCCAACACAATTGTGAAAGTGATTCCCTTTGAAACAAATTGTGAGTTGGTGGATCTGGTTATGGGGATTGGAGAAACAGTAAATATTAAAATGATGCAGAAAACCGCCACCATGTTTTGGTTCATACCCTTGAAAACAGAAGATGTTATTTCTTCCATGAGACCCGAAGACAGATCTCTGCATGGTACATATGTGGGCAACTCCAAACCAAATCGATTCTATGCCGTGCAGCAGAACATCATCAAAGGACTTTCCTACACTCTGGACAGATACCACTATGAACTATTTGGCAATGACGGTAATGACATTTTTTATTTAGGGCCTCAGAAAACTTTTGTCCACGGTGGGAACGGTCAGGACATCTATTACATCCCAAAGGACGCTGGACAAACCGAGATCTGTAATCAGGCAAGCGATCACGAGATGGACCTCCTCATTTTCAACATTCCACTTCAACAAATCAATGCGAAAAAAGTACAAAATAATCTGAAACTTTTCAACAGTAACCTTCACGAAATCCTGATTAAAAAGTGGTTCATTGGAGAAGAATATAGGCATATGACTTTTAAAAGTGTGGAAGGGGCTCTCTTAAAGACTGGGCAAGTTAGAATGAACGGGATTGTTCCTCTGGAGCCATTTAGTTTAGATTTTTCAAGTAACGACTCCGGTGCACGAATTTATCTCAATGATTCACTTTGGGAGACAGTGGTCACAGTTATCGGCAGTAACAATAGTGACATTATATACGGGAATCGCCTTAATAATGTATTTCAGGGAAAAGGTGGTAAAAATTATTTGGCTGCAAGTGACGGGAAGGATATGTACATTATACAAGAAAAGAAAGATTGTGACACCATTAACAACTTTGCCAACGATGCCCTGGTAGACATTGTAGAGTTGCCGGCAAGCTATGCAGACCTGAAGGTTGATGATGTTCCTCAGCACTCTTTGAAGGTTTGGGAACCCAGTGGAAAAACATGTGTGATCATGGAAGATTGGTACAGAGGGTGGCATTGGCAACACGTCATATTCAAATCCAAAGATTTTGTGGTGTTCCAGATCACCAACACGTCAGAGCCAAAGATTATTCCACTAATATTAGACTACAGTCGGTCCGCTAAGAGCATAAATATTGATTTAAACACCATTCCCAGAAACGAGAATATAATGACTGTGATTGGTTCCGCTTATTATGATATCATCCAAGGTAATGAGAAACCTAATTTCATCCAGGCAGGTAAAGGTGGGGGATTTCTCACAGGAAGAGGAGGAAGTGACACCTATGTCATTGACTGTGGGAAAGAGAATATCTTCATTGACAACTACGCCGAAGATGGCGCCATGGATGTCCTTTTCATCAAGAAGAAATACAGCTCACTACAATTCAATCTTGCTAGGCCGCAGAGAAATTCCCCTTTTTTATTTTTTGATAGTCTTAAAATCCATGTTGCCGACTTTTGCAGCGTTTCACTAGGGAACTGGTTCAGATCAGAAAGCTACAGACATTTGCAAATCCAGACGGAAGATGGAATTACATTCACAATTCCCAGTGGACTCACACCTGTAATATTTGCTATAGATAACTCCAGAGATACAATACCTGACGTGGTCATTAATACCAAGTTAGGGATCTATGAAGGAGCAACTAAGATAATGGGTCCTCCCAGATACACCATCATATTAGGAAATGACAAAAACAATTATATTGACCCTGGGACGAATGGAGGAGTAATGTCAGGTGGAGAAGGCAGTGACACCTATGTACTGAAAAAGCATTATAAAGGCATCTACAAGCTTATCAATTACGCTTTAGATCTACAGGTGGATTATCTTATACTTGATGTCGACTTTAAAGATATATTAGTCAGATTTCGCACCGATTACAAGACACAAATAGTAATAAGTGCTCCAGCAGTTGCCCAATGGGAATGTATACTTGCAATGTTGCAGGAAACTAAGAATCATATACATTTGATAGTTAAGACGAACGACATGTTGTTCACTTTCAACGACAGTTTGGAAATCCAGCCATTATTAGTAGATGAAAGATTCTCGTCTATGGATTTGCACCTTGATCTCTCCAGTAAGAGTCTTCATGAAGTACCGACTGTATATGGGTCTCTCCAGAAAAGAAACTTTATTACTGGAAATACTTTAAATAATGTAATCATAGGCGGTAAGGACACGGATGTACTCTACGGTCTAGAAGGAGATGACGTACTTCAAGGTTCTAGTGGGAAAGATTACCTCTCCGGAGGAGCCGGAGAAGACAAGATTCATGGAGGCGAAGGAAACGATCTTATTTTAGGTGGTAAAGGTGATGATGTTATCTACCCCGGTCAGGGGGCAGACACAGTTTATGGAGGTACTGGATCCGATACTTTATTATTCTTTGGAGATCTTCAAAAAAAAACTGGTGTGTTTGTGAATTTATATCTTGGATATGGAGCTGGTTCAGATGCTGAGGGTGACCTCTACTTTGGAATGGAGAACGTGATTGGCACCAGTTATGATGACATCTTGATAGGAAGCGATGATAACAACTACATCAGAGGCGCGGGAGGTAACGATATTATTCAACCATTGGGCGGTCATGACTTTCTCCAAGGAGGAGAAGGCAAAGATATCTATGACCTGATGGACGCTACAGGAACTAAAATGATTGATAATTATGCCAGTGATGGTAAAGCAGATGTAATTTACATTAATCATTCGGAAGAACTAGAAATAACTAAAGAGAGATCTCAAGATAACCTTCACATAACCATTGACCATAAAAATGATGAAAAACTTAAAATTATTGTCAAAAACTGGGTCAGGTCAGAAAAATACAAGCACCTCATCATCCAGATATTGAAGAGGGAATTTACAAATGGCAAGAAAAAGCTTCGCGTTTATAAAGAAGAGATTGTCAACTAGTATCAGTGATGACATCTAATACATCATAAAATACGGACGATAGTAATTGTGAATACTGTACCGTGATATGCATTGCTTTTTGTAATTAAAATTGCCTTACAGAAACTTAAAAGCAATTTTAGTAAACTCGCACATTTTTGATTATTCAAGTTAAGAGAGATAATTTTGAGGCGTACAGTAATGGGTGACGGGTGGCAATCTTGGCAGATGAGTATGGCAGTTGTGCACATGAACACTGCATTTAATTATATTGGTCAGGCTGGACAATATGAGAATTGTATCTAAATATTATTGTTAGGCTGGGCATTACTTTTGATGGATGCTTGATTCGTCATTATATAGAGAAGGATGTTATCAATTTTTGTGGTCATATGAAGCCATCTGACTAGGTACAATCGAATTTGATTGATCCCTCTGAGAAGGGTTTTTCCATGATCGTTACATATGGACCCATGAGGCCATTGAGCTATATGCAATATAAGCAGTATCTGTTTTTTCCTATTTAGGAGTTGCATGCGATTTTTCATTGATATCAAGAGGCCACGTGATCTGTGCAATGTATATCATTTCTGTCGACCCCTTTATTGGGTTTAATTTTTCAAACTAGGGCGACTAACATCTATAGTTGAATATTATATGGATTGGATGGTTATATTCAATCTACCGTATATACTCGTGTATAAGCCGAGATTTTCAGCACCTTTTTTCGTGCTGAAAATGCCCCCTCGGCTTATACACGAGTCATAGAGCAGAAACCAGCGGGGGAGGGGATGCCGTGGCATGAGCCGGTGGCTGGGATCATACTTACCCCTCCCGTGCCATCGCTGAGCGTCCCTGCAATCCTGCGTTCTCCCCTTCCTGCAGCTCTTCTGCACTGAGCGGTGATGTAATACCCGCTCATTAAGGTCATGTAATATGGACGCGACGCCACTCCCATAGGCGTGGCCTCCATATTCATGGCCTTAATGAGCGGTATTACATCACCGCTCAGTGCTGAAAAGCTGCAGGAAGACGGGGAGAACGCAGGATTGCAGGGACGCTCAGCGATGGCACGGGGAGGGGTGAGTATGATGGAGGAGAGGACAAGGAGCACGGAACAGGACGGGGGGGGAGAACGGTGGACGGGGGAAGCATAGAGGAGGATGGGGGAAGCTGGAGCAGGACGGGGGAAGCATGGAGGAGGACGGGGGAAGCATGGAGCAGGACGGGGGAAGCATGGAGCAGGACGGGGGGGAGATCGGTGGACGGGGGAAGCGTGGATGAGGACGGGGAAGCATGGAGCAGGACGGGGGTGGAGATCGGTGGACGGGGGAAGCATAGAGGACGGGGGAAGCTGGAGCAGGACGGGGGAAGCATGGAGGAGGACGGGGAGAACGAGGACGGGGGAAGCATGGAGGAGGACGGGGGAGAACGGAGGACGGGGGAAGCATGGAGCAGGAGGGGGGGAGATCGGTGGACGGGGGAAGCGTGGAGGAGGACGGGGGAAGCATGGAGCAGGACAGGGGAGGATGGAGGGCACAGAGGAGCACTGAGCAGGACGGGGGCACAGGAGGACGGAAGAAGGAATGGGGGAGCACAGCGGAGGACGGAGCAGGAGGGGGAAGTACAGAGGAGAATGGGGGAGCACAGAGCTGGATGGGGGAGCAAGGAGCAGGACGGGGGCAGCACAGAGCAGGAGGGCAGTTTATACACCTGGCTTATACACGAGTCAATAATTTTTCCCAGTTTTTTGTGGCAAAATTAGGGGGGTCGGCTTATACACGAGTATATACGGTATATCTATATTTTCTATGCCCAGAGTCCTGTAGGACTTAGTGACCGTTTATTTACACAAGTATATTCCAGTCTACAATTGTTTGCACACATATTTTTTAAGGGATCAATCTCTCATCATATTTGTCAATATTGAAAATCTATATATTTGTATTTGACATAGGGTAATTATCTACATTGGGAGTGATTCATAATACCCCCACCATTTACATCAGGAGAAAAATAAAAACTAGTACCTTTTTTCTTTTTTCTCCAGACATGGGTACCCTGTCTTCTTTAATTATTAAAAAGTAACGGCATCAAGCAATAAGATACCGAATACGTTACTTTTACCTACCCTGTGTGGAGGTTGTTAAAGATTTTGATCCCCATAATTAGCCATCTGTCAGCCACCTGTCGATAGAATTTGTGTTAAATCAGTGTTTTTAATCTTTTGGGGCTCAGGGCTGTCTTTAGACACAGTTGATCTATGTCTATTTGGTAGGGGTTCCTTTAGTCTAAGGGTAGAGGGACCCCTTAGAGGCGGTAGGGTTTAATAGGGCCCCTAGGGTCATTCATCGAGGAGCGGGGGCGCCAAAACGTTCCCCCCTAGGGTGCCAACCTCCGCGGCAAGGTAGGAGTGAGCCTAGGTATCACTTTAGGGACAGCCCAGCGGTACCCATCTGTTTTAGTGGATTTACACACTTATTTTTTGTTTGCTTTTTGTGTCACATGTTTTCTCGTATTTTGCCCATTGTGGTAGTTTTATTAATAAAGTATTGCCTATAGGGCATTTTTTCATGATTTTGACTTACAGAAACTTAAAAGCAATTTTAGTAAACTCACAGATTTTTGATTATTAAAGTTAAGAGAGATAATTTTGACACTTTTATTTCATGTATTTTATAAACATTTAAAAAAATGAAAAATTTGCCATTTTTCTTTCTGCTTTTATGTTTTAATAACTAAAACTTTCCTCATCACCAACTTTGAGGTGACGTCTACATAATTGAAAAAGCTAATCTAATAAGTACTACTCTAAAATCAGCGGAGAACACATACATAAAAATCTGGAAGAATGAATTAAGAGGGAAAATTTTATTTTTTTTCCAAATTAAGCTTACAATGATAGCAAAAAAACAAACAAGTTTTCATGGATGTTCAAATCTTAAATATACAAGTTTATTGCACTGGGGATTTAGTTGTGGATCTGTTACACCAGACTCCATGCTGTGTTACCGCGGCCTTACATCCAGCCAGTGGAGGGTATTGGTAAGGAATGATTTATTTATTTAACCTGCTGAGTACTTTTTTCAAATGTAAGAAAAAAAACATTCTACAGAGGTAAACCCTTTTACCAGTAAGTTTGTCAGTGAGCTCATTCTTTGGTCTTGAGCCCTTATCTCTCCTCTCCTGAGCGTTCTTCTAAGTTGATTTATGACATTTGACGTGGTCACACATCCGCTTAGGAGATAATTCAGAACAAGAGAGATCAGGAGATTTTTATAACTCACTGTAAAATCTCTCTCTCTTGTAACCTTCATTGGTGGACACAAGAACAAAGCGTTGAGTATGAAGAGTCACCTTTTCACTGTTGCTTCATGGGGGGGGAGAATAGGAACCATGAGACGTCCTAAAGAAGTCTTCTAGGGTGAGTAGAAAGATACATATAGCAAGAAGGAAAAGAAGACCACGAAATAGCAGGATGAACGAAAGCTGCCTACAGAGCCAATCTGCTAAGACAAGACAGAAGGGGGGACACCAAGCGCAAAAGGGTCTTATCTGTTGGAGAAATTGGTCTAGGTGAGAGGTATAGGAATTGCTCACATTTTGGGGTTTTATAATTCACAATTGAGGAATCAAGGTGTAACAGCTGCTGCAGTACCCTTCGGTCGGGAGACATCGTCTTGTCATTATATTGTGGTTCTCCTGATGAACAAGTTGGTTCAACTTTGAAACGTGTTGAGAATAAACCACGTGATCTAATGTCCCTCATTACGTCTGAATCTAGCACAGCGGCGCTGACTTCTACTTCTATCCTCCTACCAATTAATCTGCTAAGATTTTGCGTCCACAAACACAAAAAAACATGCATACTGTAAAGACTATGAGAATGTGTGGATGGAACGCTAAGATGTGGACTGAGCAGCAGAATGAAGAGGGAATGTCAATTTGAGGGAAAAAAGGAAAGGCACCGGACGCAAGCCTCCATACCTTAGAGAAGGATGAGAAAGGATCAGAAGCCCCTTTGATGGACAGGACCATGACAAGGAAGGCTACATAGAGCATCTATGACCAAGTTAGATTCGAAGGGGCACAGGATGGAGATGAAAAAAAGAAGCATTGGAAGGAAGGACTTGACTTTAGAAGTGAAAGCCAGAGACCTCTGAAATAGAAAGTACCATCTTGGGGTACATAAGATATACGTAAGACTTTTTTCAACAATGAGTTGTACAAAGAACATTCTCTAAATGGGATAACATTAACATTGGGAGCAGTGAGGGCCACAAGGATTTGTACTGGCAGTAGTGGGTACCACAAGCATCTGCACTGAGAGTAAGATCTGTATTGGGAGTAGGGGGACCACAAGGATATGTACTGGGAGTAGTGGAGACCACAAGGATCTGTACTGGGAGTAGTGGAGACCACAAGGATCTGTACTGGGAGTAGTGGAGACCACAATGATCTGTACTGGGAGTAGTGGAGACCACAAGGATCTGTACTGGGAGTAGTGGAGACCACAAGGATCTGTACTGAGAGCAGTGGGGCCACAAGGATCTGTACTGAGAGCAGTGGGGCCACAAGGATCTGTACTGGAATAGAGGAGACCACAAGGATCTGTATTGGGAGAAGTAGGGCCACAAGGATCTGTACTGGGAATAGAGGAGACCACAAGGATCTGTACTGGGAATAGAGGAGACCACCAGGATCTGTATTGGAAGCAGTGGGGGCCACAAGGATCTGTACTGGCAGTAGCGGGGACCACAAGCATCTGCACTGGGAGTAGGGGGGGCCACAAGTATCTGTACTGCGAGTAGAGAGGACCACAAGGATCTGCATCGGGAGCAGTGGGGACCAGAAGGATCTGTGTTAGGACAAATTATCTTTAATCTCTTTATTAATGACCTTGTAGGTGGGAAAGAGAGTAAAGCGTCAGTGTTTGATGATGACACCAAACTATGTAGAATAAAAAAAACTGAGCTTGACAGTATAATATTATAGAATGATCTGGATGTGATGTCTGCATGGGCAAACACCTGGCTGATGAGATTTAAAATTGACAAAAGTAGAGTAATGCACCTATGAGGGAGTTATCCGATTGCTGCATGTCCGTTAAATGGTGTAAGGATTAGGCCTCGCTTGAGTGCGACCGGAGGTAAGCAGGAGGGCGACTTCACTCGATTATTCAAGCAAGTTTATTCAAACTTCATAAACTGCTTACAACAGAAAACAAAAACAGCCTTCTCTGGCACAAAGTAACAAAAAGGCATATATACAGTCCTGGTACTCTAGCAGAGTAGTCTCCTCAGAGCACACACACTGGAGGTCTCCACACCTCCAGCCACTCACACCTGTGGTCAGCAGTAGGCTCATTTATATCGCAGACATCCAGCTAACACAGAACACATGACTGGTCATGTGGCCGACCTCATCACAGGTCCTCAAACCACATACAAAGGTATAGTGATGCCCCACTCTCCCATCTGTCCATGTGTTCATCATATCGCTACATACCTCCCCCCTCTGCCTAAAGCCGTGGGCTTGGCACATTCCATTCACCGACTAGAAACTCTTTTCAGTCGTCTCCACAATTAACTGGTCTGTCACAGTTTGGCTTAGGTCACTGAGTCCTGAGCTAATTGAGGTGTCACTGCCTCTACCTCTCATTTCAGGCCATCTATGTCCTGTCTTAGCTCCACCTCGATGACTTTCACTCTGAAGCAAACCTCTGCGCCTCTCTATATTACGGGCTGAAGGTGGCTGCCTGTTTTCCCCCAACTCTTGCAGCTGTCTGTTGATCTGCTCCTCCTCAATTCTTAGCTGCTCTATTCTTCCCTGGTGCACCTCCAGGAGCATCCGGATCTTCCCAAGGTTTTCCACCAACCCCTTCCGACCTGGAGGTTTTCTTGCTGGCTCCCGACGTCTCTGCTTCTCGCGGAGGCCATCTGGGTGGCGGTTCCCTTGCTGACTTTCTTCCTCCGTTGAGGCCCCTTCTTTGGTCATCTTCTCCAGTTCACTCTCCTCCCGTACGCTCGGACCAGGAGAGCGCAACCGTTCGGTTTCCCGGACTGTCGTGGATTTCCTGAGGTGGGCATTAGCTTCCGTCTCTATTTGGAGTTCTTTGAGAATTTTCTCTTGCTCCTCTGCCCAGCAGCGGTGCTCCTCCTCTCTCCGTAGAAGTTCCTGCTGATGCTTCTCCTGGGCCGCTCTGCACATCTCCGTATCTTCCACTAGGATTTGGGTCGCCGTCTGGCACGCTGACAGTTGACCTTGGACTTTAGAGACTTCCTTCTCCAGGTCCTCCACTCGTTGCTCAATCCCTTGTCTCCGTATCCTTTCTTGCCCGACTGTCTCTTTAAGCAGCTCCATCTCATGGACTTGCTCTCTTTTATCCAGTATATGTGGCACCATCCTTTCCCCCTTATTTCTCTTCTTAGAGAGCATAGGCTGTCTGGCCTTCCTGCAGCCCCTGCGGTGAGGAGGAGATCTGCTACTTGTACCCGACTCCACCTTGCTGCACTCGCTTTCACTTGCGGTTAAGTTACAGTCTAAATAGGAGTCATTCCCACTCCCTCTGTCATCTTGGAACAGCAAGTCCCCACTTAACCAGGTGTCAGCCCCTCTTCCTGGAGCTACCCAGTTTTCTGTGGTCCTATATTTGGTCACCCCAAAGTCCTCACTTTGGTCTGAGCCACACTTTCTTACGGTCACCAGGCACTGGGTATCTTTGACTTTAGGGGTGGCTACCTCTGTTTTACGCACCACACTATCAGCAACCACTACAGCCTCCTGCAGGGATGGGCCGCTCTTAGGGTCATTCTGGTTCCCTTCTGAGCAATCAGCCAGTGCTTCATCCCACACCTCCCAAAACCGTTTACAATCCTGGCCTATTATTATAGGATATGGTAAGTCTGGGACTACAGGGACATCATGGGTAGAAATAATAGTGGATGTCTCAATGATTACCCTGGATACCGGATACTCCCTAGTGACCCCATGAACACAAGGGACTTCTATCTTCTTTCCGGGAATCTGATAGACAGGGAGTGTGTCGCTCAGCAGAGTCACCTGGCTTCCTGAGTCTAGAAGTCCACTCACACTCTCTCCATTCACTATTAGAGAACAGTTCAGTGCCCCCCGGTCAGATGTAAAGTCAGTACACCATTCGCGACATATGCTGTTCAAACCCTGAACCCGGCAATAGTTCCTCAGCTCATCCGCCGCCACCTCTTTTCTCCTCATCGACTCAGTTTGGGACTCCGCCCCTTCTGAGTGTGGCAGTACTTTATTAGGGTTTACTGGTTCCCCATTCTCGCTAGGGACCTCAGACCTCTTTCTCCACAGATCCCAAAACAGACAGAAATCCCGGCCTATAATTATAGGACGCACCAAGTCCCGAACGACGCCGACTTCATGGGACTCAGTGCCATGCGTCGTTTCAATGTCCACTCTGGCCATAGGGTAGTCCTTTACATCACCATGTATGCATTGAACACCGACTTTTTTCCCTGGTAATATGTTGAGAGGAAAAGTGGCCCTAATCAAGGTCACTAAGCTTCCAGAGTCTAGCAGCGCTGTTACTGCTTCACCGTTCACCTTCACGGGACAGACTTGAGGACCATGATTGGGGAACGGGTTTCCACTGCAGGCTGGATATGCATACCCTGAAATACGGTGTCCTATGCTGCAGTCCATCTGCTCGGTGGTCTGCGGACACCGGGCAGCTATATGTCCTGGCTCGTGGCACCTCCAACAAATAATTTCACCCGCAGTGACCTTGGGCACCACCTCCCCCCGCCATTTTGACCTTGGGCGCTCCACCCCTTTTTGGGACTCTGCCCCTGTTGGGGCCGCCAGTACGTAATGGGCTGCTTCCCCACTGCTCCTTCCATCCCCTGGTACCTCTCGACCAGTCCGACCAGTTCATCAGCATTCCGGGGATCACCCTGGGCAACCCAGGTCTGCAGGGGCTTTGGCAGGGAGTGCACAAACCGATCCATTACTACTCTTTCTACCATCTGGGCCGGTGTAGCGGACTCTGGCTGCAGCCATTTCTGGACCAGATGCAGCAGGTCAAACATTTGGGAGTGCGGTGGTTTGTCCCTGTGATAAGCCCAGCGGTGCACTCTCTGTGCCCTGACAGTCATTGTTACCCCCATACGTGCGAGGATCTCAACCTTTAGCTTAGGATATTCCTGAGCATCCTGCACCGTAAAATGGTAGTACGCCTTCTGGGGCTCCCCTGTCAGGTATGGGGCCAGTACCTCTGCCCACTGCTCTGGGGGAAGTCTTTCCCTCTCAGCAACCCTCTCAAATACAGTCAGGAAGGCTTCAACATCATCCCCGGGGGTCATTTTTTGTAATGTGCGTCTTACCGCCTTTCTGACGTGGTTGTCATTAGCCAGACCTGGGGTTGGGGCACTCGTCCTGCCCTGGATGGCGGTTGTCAGAAGCTGTATCTGCTGCCGATGTTCCTGCTGGCTCTCCTGCATCTGCTGTTGGTGCTCCTGCTGGCTCTGCTGCATCTGTTGCAACAACATCCTGTTGGCCTCTTGCTGCTGTACCTGCGCCTGGACCAAGTGTTTCAGCAGGTCCTCCATTTCTCCGGCAATGCTGGCTGGCTTGCTATAGCCTTGACCCACGACATGCAGTAACCAGTCCCACTTCTCTGCTGGGAACGCTGCTCGCACGTCTCCACCAATTGTAAGGATTAGGCCTCGCTTGAGTGCGACCGGATGTCACGCTGTATAGCAGATATATATATATGTGATGTCAGTAATCTATATCAAAAGGGCAGCATACTATATAACATGCGCATAGATATATGATAACATAGAATTACCTGACAGAATGTCCAGTGGGTCAATACGGAATCCGTTATACGCTGTCTCCGGCTAGAGGATGACCGGGGTCTATGCTGACCCTAAACTGGGGTCCTAACTAATCCCTCTACCTGGAGGTACTGTTAAAGGTACAGAGGTCCAGGCCACCAGCGTAAACCCTGTCTCCTATCAATCCCTGCCAACTGTAATTTAGTCCTAAGAAGGACCCTGATTACCACCAAAGGGAATGAACAGGTAACGGTTAATGAACAGAAAGACATACAAGAAAGACAAGAAATAAAGTAAATAAAGTCTTACATACAACACTCACACACAGTAGGAACACCTAAGGTCTCAGAGATAAACTATAAGCTGTAAGAGTAAAAACAACTAAGGAGCTCTTAGCTTAAGTATTCTCAGAACCGATCCAGTCTGCTAGACTACATGAATGCTTTCACCGGCATCTAACAAGCAGACTGGCAGGTATATGAAGGAATCTAATTAGAACATAATCAAAAGCAGCCGGGCGAGGCTGGACCTAGTCTTAGCAAAGAGCTAGGTAAAATTAACTCCCTCATTACCAAACACAAAGAAACAGCAACTCAGCTGTGAGAAGTCAGAGTGTGTAATCGCGACGATCCTCGTGGCGATACACCCATGACACCGGAGGTAAGCAGGAGGGCGACTTCACTCGATTCTTCAAGCAAGTTTATTCAAACTTCATAAACTGCTTACAACAGAAAACAAAAACAGCCTTCTCTGGCACAAAGTAACAAAAGGCATATATACAGTCCTGGTACTCTAGCAGAGTAGTCTCCTCAGAGCACACACACTGGAGGTCTCCACACCTCCAGCCACTCACACCTGTGGTCAGCAGTAGGCTCATTTATATCGCAGACATCCAGCTAACACAGAACACATGACTGGTCATGTGGTAGTGACATCATCACAGGTCCTCAAACCACACACAAAGGTATAGTGATGCCCCACTCTCCCATCTGTCCATGTGTTCATCATATCGCTACAATGGAAATATACCGATGTCAGGAGAAACACCGGAGATATCACGCAGAACCTACCATTGCCACCAATTTGTCAGGGTGTGTAACTACGCTGCCTCCAATTGTCAGTACAATTACGCAATTGACTGAAAAGTGATGAACAAGACCGCAGTTGTCTCCACTACTAGGCCAGTTTTTGGGGAATTCACAGTGAGCGTATGGTACATGAACCTCCAATTCCAAAGCATGGAATATATATATATATATATATATATATATATATATATATATATATATATAGATATACATACACACACACACACTGCTCAAAAAGTAACGGGACCACTAAAATACCAGATCCCAGGTCTGGAAAGAGACCACTCAGGAGCACATTCGCCGCCTCATCAGGAGCATGCCTAGGCGTTGTAGGGAGGTCATACAAGCACGTGGAGGCCGCACACACTACTGAGCATCATTTCCTTGTTTTGAGGCATTTACTCTGAAGTTGAATCAGCCTGTAATTTGATTTTCCACTTTGATTTGAGTATCATTCCAAATCCAGACCTACATGGGATACTAATTTTGATTTAAATTGATAAATTTTTATGTTTTATTGTTCTTAACACATTCCAATATGTAATGAATAAAGATTTACAACGGGAATATTTCATTCAGTGATATCTAGGATGTGGGATTTTAGTGATTGCCTTAGTTTTTTGAGCAGTGTATATACCCTTATGTGTTTACCATTGATGGCAGCATGCTTTAAAAAATTGTAAAGGTACTAAACAGTATTTGTGCTAGGCTGGAGATAATGACAGAATGAGGGCAATCGCTAGGGAAAACCAACAATGAACGGATATTAATAATTCTACAACTAATGCAAAAACCTCTGAATGAAAAAAATAATCTACAGTATAAATAATAAATAACAGAGACAAAATCCTTTTAAAAGGCAGAAAAACAGACTTTCTTCCTGGTGTGAGACGTTTGGGAAATCTGGATGAGTAATCCCATGAAAAAAAGAAATAATCGGAATGTTCAAGGTAAATGAGTTTCCATCATTATTATTAATAAATTACATTAATACATTACAAAAACACAATGGATGGCTCCATTCAATAGAAAGTAGTGCTGAACTCACTATTCTGCTGGTGCAGTCACTGTGTACATACATTACATTACTGATCCTGAGTTACATCCTGTATTATACTCCAGAACTGAACTCACTATTCTGCTGGTGCAGTCACTGTGTACATACATTACATTACTGATCCTGAGTTACATCCTGTATTATACTCCAGAGCTGCACTCACTATTCTGCTGGAACAGACACTGTGTAACTATATTATATTATAGGAAAGATGTATATCTTCGTACCGTGTTAGCCAGTAGATAGAAAAATATTTAGACTTGAGAGTCCTCAGTGGTTGATACCTTTTAATGGCTAACTGAAAAGATGGTAACAAATTGCAAGCTTTCGAGACTACTCAGGTCTCTTCATCAGGCAAAGACTAAAACAAAAACTGAAGAATCACATATTTATACACAAGAGGACACAGGAATAATGCAATAGGTAAGACATGTGACGTGAAGCAGAACTGTCATTATGGCAGAGGGATGAACATAAATATTGGAACAGTTCATAGATAAGGAGTGAGAGTTTTATTGCCCTCTGATTGGGGTCTGGTATTGTGTTTTGATGCCCCAGGTCAGAGAAGCAGATTCCTTAATTTATGTACACAGACATGAATCCATGTGACACGTTCATTCCAGCACTAAGAGTGTCAAAGGTCATCATAAGTTTATATTCCCAAATCTTTCTATCTTTCTCAGATTTGAAGTTAGCTTTTAATACCAGTAATTCCATATCCATCATGCTATGACCGGGCATACAAAAGTGTTTGGCCACAGGTAGATCCATTCTTTTTTCTCTTATTGTGTGGCGATGAGAATTCATCCTTGTTCTCAGTTTTTGCCCGGTCTCCCCCACATACAGACCCCCAGTTGGACATTTCGTACAAATAATTAGGTACACCACATTAGATGTGATGCAGCTGAAAGTACCTGGGATCTTGTAGTCCTGATGGGAGTTGGGGATCTTTATCTTGTCCGTGGTCATTATAGATGGACAGGTTTTGCACTTCTTCTGTTTACAAGGAAAGGTTCCTGCAGCTGTACGATATACGATTGTATCTGATGGCTTGGCCAAGATACAAGCCATCAGATACAATCGTATATGTTCCAACTCTATGGATAGAGATGAACACCTTATTCGCCTCAGAAAGACCTTTTTGAACCAGGGCTACCATCCAAGAACAATTGAGAACCAAATTACAAGAGCCACCAGAATATCAAGGAATCACCTGCTACATTACAAAGCTAAAGAAGAAAATAACCGGGTGCCTCTAGTGGTCACCTACAATCCAAATCTGGAGATGCTAAGGGGAGCTGCACGGAAACTACAACCTTTACTACAAAAAGATGCCCGATTACAATCCATATTTCCAGACCCCCCACTACTATGTTTTAGGCAGCCCCCAAATCTAAGAAACATCATTGTCAGAAGCTCCCTGTCCTCCCCAACAGCTGCCGGAACCTTTCCTTGCAAACAGAAGAAGTGCAAAACCTGTCCATCTATAATGACCACGGACACGATAAAGATCCCCAACTCCCATCAGGACTACAAGATCCCAGGTACTTTTAGCTGCATCACATCTAATGTGTTGTACCTAATTATTTGTACGAAATGTCCAACTGGGGGTCTGTATGTGGGGGAGACCGGGCAAAAACTGAGAACAAGGATGAATTCTCATCGCCACACAATAAGAGAAAAAAGAATGGATCTACCTGTGGCCAAACACTTTTGTATGCCCGTCATAGCATGATGGATATGGAATTACTGGTATTAAAAGCTAACTTCAAATCTGAGAAAGATAGAAAGATTTGGGAATATAAACTTATGATGACCTTTGACACTCTTAGTGCTGGAATGAACGTGTCACATGGATTCATGTCTGTGTACATCAATTAAGGAATCTGCTTCTCTGACCTGGGGGCATCAAAACACAATACCAGACCCCAATCAGAGGGCAATAAAACTCTCACTCCTTATCTATGAACTGTTCCAATATTTATGTTCATCCCTCTGCCATAATGACAGTTCTGCTTCACATCACATGTCTTACCTATTGCATTATTCCTGTGTCCTCTTGTGTATAAATATGTGATTCTTCAGTTTTTGTTTTAGTCTTTGCCTGATGAAGAGACCTGAGTAGTCTCGAAAGCTTGCAATTTGTTACCATCTTTTCAGTTAGCCATTAAAAGGTATCAACCACTGAGGACTCTCAAGTCTAAATATTTTTATATTATATTACTAATCCTGTAAAGATCCTGAATTACATCCTGTATTATACTCCAGAGCTGCACTCACTATTCTGCTGGTGCAGTCACTGTGTACATACATTATATTACTGATCCTGAGTTACCTCCTGTATTATACTCCAGAGCTGCACTCACTATTCTGCTGGTGCAGTCACTGTGTACATACATTACATTACTGATCCTGAGGTACATCCTGTATTATACTCCAGAGCTGCACTCACTATTCTGCTGGTGCAGTCACTGTGTACATACATTACATTACTGATCCTGAGTTACATCCTGTATTATCCTCCAGAGCTGCACTCACTATTCTGCTGGTGCAGCCACTGTGTACATACATTACATTACTGATCCTATAATTATGACAAGCCGATAATGAGTGATCTTGGGGGGGGACCTTCCCTCAGGACCCCAACAGTGCAGCATAACAGAGAAGTGTCGCTCATTTGCACGCCGCGCCATGTTAATGGGTCATTCCTATCGTCATGGATGGATAGTGCGCAGAAAAACAAGCACTTTTGCAATTTACTGCTTGTTAAAATTTGCAGCCAACCTTGAAATATTCACATTTTTCTTTTGTTTACAACTCGTTGCCAAGGAGACCGACCACCGCAGAAGCACTCTAGCGTATAAGCTGGCCGGGATTAGGAGGTGACCGCACGCGCTCCAGTGATCCTCACCAGCTTCAAAACAGGGAATACAAGCGCATTAGAAAAGAACACCGCGCATGTTCTAGAAGCAGTGGTCGGTCTCCAAGACGATGAGCTGTAAACAAAAGTGTTATCTCAAAAACAGCTGAACATTTTAATTGAAAAATTGCTCGTATTTACAAGCTCGATCTGACAATACCCATTATGAAAATGGGACTATCCCCTTAAAACAGCGCCTTCTATAGTTGTGTGGCCACATCTGGCTCTGCAGCTCAACCCACTCCTCTAGCTCTAGGAGCGTCCGTTACATTAATTCTGCACATAACTCTTCAGAAACAAGCAGGACTCTCTCAGACAAAAAAAATTATGTAGTAGCAGAGACCCTTGATTCTAGTGATGTGTCCCTTATTAGATTTATTAAATAAGTGTTTTATCAGCAGGAGATTATTACTGCAGGACTACGTGTCTCGTGCCTCCTGGTCCAACCCTGCTTCTAGTTATCCTGTGCATTTCTATTAAACCTATTTGTGCACATAATTCAGCCTCTAATGTGTCCAGCAGTTTGAGGAACGGTGTCAAGAATGTTTCCATCCTAAAAACTCGCAGTCATTCACATAAAAATAATATAAAATGATGGACACAAGCAAAACCGAAAGTGACAAAAACAAATATTTGTTAGTACAGGGCAACCCTGAACCGAACATTTCCAGTAACTGAAGTTTCTGTAATGTTTGCCACCATCACTGATTAACCTCCTGTATAAACACTGGGTAGATATATTTTGGGGAGAGGATGCCATTACAGATTTCATTTGCATGACCGTGTCGTCTTTCCCGCACCAGATCATCATCACTGTGCCCAGGTAAGATTTCGAATTGATGGTATATGTCATCCATGTCCGACCACTGGGACCCTTGGCCATCAGTAGAATAATTCTGTTCTGGCGCTAGGAAAGAGTTGTGCACCTATAGGAACTACTGTCCGCCCTCATTAAAGTTCATCTACATTTACATCAGGTGATTCCTGCTGCCCAAACAGAATCAGAGCCTGGCGACGCGACTGCAGCCAAGGATATTATTCTATGAAACGCTCCAGATTTGAGAAAAATTATACTTTGAAGATCCGTCCGGGGACTAGAATAGTCTTGTGGTGGTAGTAAGGCTGGAGATCCTGATGTGCCGTCCGGACCGTATATTTAGTATTGATCCTGTGCACTACGCTGTGCGCTCACTGCACCACAAAGGGGCATTTTCAGAGTATGGTGGGGCTCTCGGTCTCAAACCCACCAATCTGTTGCATTTTAGCTAGTACTTTCATGTGTGTGTATATCAATCAGATCAATTCGCTTACGGGAAAAATTTTGCAAAGTGCACAGCCATATTACGGCTCTGTGTCAGCTTTTTTTTTTATCTTTCTATTTTTTGGCGAGTCCGGCACTGCCCTGCGACTGAGCGGAGATGTTTTTGTATGCATTGCATAAACTGCCAACTTATAACAAAAAAATAAAAAGTGCAATGCTCCAGCAAACATTGTTTTGATCCGGATTTTACCCTAAGGCTAAGTTCACATTGGGCGTTTTTGCTGCATTTTTTTCCATGCTTTTTTAATGCTGATTTTTACCTTCTTTTCACAGTACTAGCAAAGCCTATGAGATTTCAGAAATCTCACGAACACATTGTTTTTTTTTGTCATCAGTATTTTGAGCTTTGCATAGTTTTTTTTTACATAGAGCATGTCACTTCTTTCAGCTTCTTCACCTACTGAATGAAATGTAAAAAAAATGCATGAAAAAAACGCACCAAAACCTGTGTTTTTGCCGCAGCTTCTTTCCTGCCAAGCACTCAGGTTTTGTTGCAGAAAAAAAAAACCCACCAAAAACACGCAGTGTGAAGTTAGCCTTAACCCCTTCACCCCCAAGGGTGGTTTGCACGTTAATGACCGGGCCAATTTTTACAATTCTGAGCACTGTCTCTTTATGAGGTTATAACTCTGGAACGCTTCAACGGATCTTCGCGATTCTGAGATTGTTTTCTCGTGACATATTGTACTTCATGATAGTGGTAAAATTTCTTCCATATAACTTGCGTTTATTTATGAAAAAAACGCAAATATGGCAAAAATTTTGAAAATTTTGCAATTTTCAAACTTTAAAGTTTATTCCCTTAAAACAGAGAAATATGTCACACAAAATAGTTAAGAAATAAATTTCCCACATGTCTACTTTACATCAGCACAATTTTGGAAACAAAATTTTTTTTTGTTAGGAAATTATAAGGGTTAAAAGTTGACCAGCGATTTCTCATTTTTACAACAAAATTTACAAAGCCATTTTTTTTCGGGACCACCTCATATTTGAAGTCACTTTGAGGGGTCTATATAGCAGAAAATACCCAAATGTGACACCATTCTAAAAACTACACCCCTCAAGGTACTCAAAACCACATTCAAGAAGTTTATTAACCCTTAGGTGCTTCACAGGAGCTGAAGCACGTGGAAGAAAAAAATAACATTTTACTTTTTAGTCACAAAATGATCTTTTATCCAAAATTTTTTTATTTTCACAAGGGAAAAGGAGAAAAGGACCGAAAAGTTGTTGTGCAATTTCCTGAGTACGCCGATACCCCATATGTGAGGGAAACCACTGTTTGGGCACACGGCAGGGCTTGAAAGGGAAGGAGCGCCGTTTGACTTTTCCAAACCAAAATTGGCTGGAATTGCGAACGGACGCCATGTCGCGTTTGGAGGGCCCCTGATGTGCCTAAACAGTGGAAACCCCCCACATGTGACCCCATTTTGGAAACTAGACCCCCTAAGGAACTTATCTAGATGTGTGGTGAGCACTTTGAACCCTCAAGTGCTTCACGCAAGTTTGTAATGTAGAGCCGTGAAGAAAAAAAATCATATTTTTTCCACAAACATGATGTTTTAGTCCCCAAATTTTTATTTTCCCAAGGGTAAGAGGAGAAATTGGACGACAAAAGTTGTTGTCCAACATGTCCTGAGTACGCTGATACCCATATGTGGGGGGGAACCACTGTTTGGGCGCACGGCAGGGCTTGAAAGGGAAGGAGCGCCGTTTGACTTTTCAAACCAAAATTGGCTGGAATTGCGAACGGACGCCATGTCGCGTTTGGAGGGCCCCTGATGTGCCTAAACAGTGGAAACCCCCACATGTGACCCCATTTTGGAAACTAGACCCCGTAAGGAACTTATCTAGATGTGTGGTGAGCACTTTGAACCCTCAAGTGCTTCACTCAAGTTTTAATGTAGAGCCGTGAAGAAAAAAAATCATATTTTTTTCTACAAAATGATGTTTTAGTCCCAATTTTTATTTTCCCAAGGGTAAGAGGGAAATTGGACCACAAAAGTGTTGTCCAATGTCCTGAGTACGCTGATACCCCATATGTGGGGGGAACCATTGTTTGGGCGCACGGCAGGGCTGGAAAGGGAAGAGCGCCGTTGACTTTTCCAATAAAATTGGCTGATTGCGACGGAGCATGTCGGGTCGTTGTAGAGGCCCCTGATGTGCCTAAACAGTGGAAACCCCCACATGTGACCCCATTTTGGAAAGTAGACCCCCTAAGGAACTTATCTAGGTGTGTGGTGAGCACTTTGAACCCCAAGTGTTTCACTAACGTTTATAATGCCCTGGCGTGAAAAAAAAAATATTTTTTTTTTCACAAAAGTGATGTTTTAGTCCCCAATTTTTTATTTTCCCAAGGGTAAGAGGAGAAATTGGACCCCAAAAGTGGTTGTCCAATTTGTCCTGAGTACGCTGATACCCCATATGTTGGGGGATCCACTGTTTGGGCACACGGCAGGGCTCGGAAGGGAAGCAGTGACGTTTTGGAATGCAGACTTTGATGGAATGGTCTGCGGGCGTCATGTTCCGTTAGCAGAGCCCCTGATGTGCCTAAACAGTGGAAACCCCCCACATGTGACCCCATTTTGGAAACTAGACCCCCTAAGGAACTTATCTAGGTGTGTGGTGAGCACTTTGAACCCCCAAGTGTTTCACTAACGTTTATAATGCCCTGGCGTGAAAAAAAAAAATATTTTTTTTTTTCCACAAAAGTGATGTTTTAGTCCCAAATTTTTTATTTTCCCAAGGGTAAGAGGAGAAATTGGACCCCAAAAGTGGTTGTCCAATTTGTCCTGAGTACGCTGATACCCCATATGTTGGGGGGATCCACTGTTTGGGCATACGGCAGGGCTCGGAAGGGAAGCAGTGACGTTTTGGAATGCAGACTTTGATGGAATGGTCTGCGGGCGTCATGTTCCGTTAGCAGAGCCCCTGATGTGCCTAAACAGTGGAAACCCCCACATGTGACCCCATTTTGGAAACTAGACCCCTAAGGAACTTATCTAGGTGTGTGATGAGCACTTTGAACCCCAAAGTGTTTCACTAAAGTTTATAATGCCCAGGTGTGGAAAAAAAATCCTACTTTTTACCTCACACAAATGATGTTTTAGTCCCCAATTTTTTATTTTCCCAAGGTTAAGAGGAGAAATTGGACACCAAAAGTTTTGTCCAATTTGTCCTGAGTACGCTGATACCCCATATGTTGGGGGGATCCACTGTTTGGGCATACGGCAGGGCTCGGAAGGGAAGCAGTGACGTTTTGGAATGCAGACTTTGATGGAATGGTCTGCGGGCGTCATGTTCCGTTAGCAGAGCCCCTGATGTGCCTAAACAGTGGAAACCCCCCACATGTGACCCCATTTTGTAAACTAGACCCCCTAAGGAACTTATCTAGGTGTGTGATGAGCACTTTGAACCCCCAAGTGTTTCACTAAAGTTTATAATGCCCAGGGTGAAAAAAAAAATCCTACTTTTTACCTCACACAAATGATGTTTTAGTCCCCAATTTTTTATTTTCCCAAGGTTAAGAGGAGAAATTGGACACCAAAAGTTGTCCAATTTGTCCTGAGTACACTGGTACCCCATATGTGGGAAAAAAACTGTTTGGGCACAATTCGGGGCTCAGAAGGGAAATTGTGACGTTTTGGAAGCAGACTTTGATGAATGGTCTGCGGGCGTCATGTTCCGTTTGCAGAGCCCCTGATGTGCCTAAACAGTAAAAAAAAAAACACAAGTGACATAATTTGGAAAGTAGACTCCAAGGAACTTTTCTAAATGTGCCCCCCTTCTGGAACTAATCTTTCCTGTAAAGTAAATTAGTAGTGCATGGAGGTGTGGTACAATTTGAAACAATCCTTCATACACAGGCCAGGTTTTTCGGGGCAGGTGTCGCATTGGTAAGTGGTGTCCTTGCGTATTCCCCTTTTGTAACACACTCGGCACCTTTTTTGCGGCTTACCTTTTCTTCCAGTTGGCGGGACCACCCCCGGGAAATGCTGACCTGGTATGATACGAGCACCTTCAGTTCCGGAAGTACTGGGGCCCGCTGTTTCCTGAGCGCCAAACATCAGGGCCTTAACCACTACCTCCTGAAACTGAAGGTACGTCGTATCGCTGTTGCGTGCACATCGTGACAGCAGAAAAGCGTTGAGCATTGCCATTTGGACGATGTGCAGGACAGCTTCTTGTACCACACCTTGGCCTTTCTCAAAGCACTGTACGGTTGGAGGAGTTGATCAGAGAGATCAACACCCCCCATGTATTTATTGTACCCCAGTACACAGTCCGGTTTGCGGACCTGTGTAGAGGTACCCCGTACAGTGCTGAGGGCGCTGCCATCACCATGTATGGTGGTCAAGAGAAGGACATCCCTCTTGTCCTTGTACTTGACACCAATAGGTGGTCGCTACATTGGGCTCTGCTCTCACCCTTTCTGAGCATCAGCCCAAGTAGCGTCTTTGGGAGGCCTCTCTGATTTTTGCGGACGGTACCGCAGGCTGCGGTACCTCGCGCAGAGAGGGATTTGTAGAGTGGGATGCTGGAATAAAAGTTATCAGTGTAAAGGTGATAACCTTTATCCAGCAGTGGGTGCACCAAATCCCACACAATTTTCCCACTCACTCCCAGGACGGGGGGACACTCAGGGGGTACAATCCTGGTGTCCTTTCCTTCGTAAACTCTAAAGCTGTGTGTGTACCCTGAGGTACTCTCACACAGCTTGTAGAGTTTGATTCCGTACCTTGCCCTCTTGCTGGGCAGGTACTGGCGGAATGCGAGCCGTCCCTTAAAATGAACCAAGGACTCATCCACGCAGATGTCCCTTTGGGGCACGTACACTTCAGCAAACTTTTTGTTGAAGTGTTCGATGACCGGCCGAACTTTGAACAGGCGGTCAAAGTTGGGGTCATCTCGTGGGGGACACTGTGCATTATCATTATAATGCAGGAATTTGTGGATGGCCTCAAAACGCGTCCGAGCCATGACCATTCGGAACAGTGGAGTGTTGTATAAAATATCAACACTCCAATATTGCCGAATTTCTGGCTTCTTCAGGATCCCCATATGGAGGACCAGGCCCCAAAACTGCATCATTTCAACTGCGTCTACAGGAGACCAGTTGGAAAATGATGAACGGGGGTTTTGCGCCAAAAATTGCCGAGCGTACAAATTTGTTTGCTCCACCATGAGGTTAATTAAATCCTCAGAGAAAAAGACTTTGAAAAAGTCTATTTCTGTGAAGCCGGTGGAGTCAAACCTGATTCCTGATTCTGCCACAAAATCAGGAACAGTGGCTCGTAATTTTCGGGGGCCGGGGTCCATACGGGGTCCGAAGAGGGGTGCGCTGGTTCATTTCAGGGGCGGGCGCTGCCTCATGTTCTGTCCTGGGGCGTCTGCGTGGCGGTTCCGCAGGACCCGAGGAGGAAGATGAGGAGGAAGAAGAATCTTCATCTGAAAAATAAAGAAATGTGGGATCCTCTCCCTCGCTATCAGTGTCGGAGGCAAGGAAAGCGTATGCCTCCTCCACTGAATAGCGCTGTTGGGATGAGCGTGACGAGCGGGACATTTTTTTTGTGAATGTGGTGCTTTGTGTGAACTTTATTTATAACTGTGTGTGTGTGTGGGGGGGGGGATAGTGATTGGTGTAAACTAAGCTGAAAAGAAAAAGCTAAAAGAAAAGAAAGCGAATAGGGAAAAAAAAGGCCTGTGAAAAAAAGTCTAAACCAGCAGGCACGAGCTCTGATAAGTGACCGGTGTCACTTATCAAAGTTCCGTGGCTGCTGGATGTGCGCACGGGAGTGACGGAAAGGGGGGTGAAAAAAAAAACTGGCAGGCACGAGCTCTGATAAGTGACTGGTGTCACTTATCAAAGTTCCGCGGCTGCTGGATGTGCGCACGGGAGTGGCGGAAAGGGGGGTGAAAAAAAAAACTGGCAGGCACGAGCTCTGATAAGTGACCGCTGTCACTTATCAAAGTTCCGCGGCTGCTGGATGTGCGCACGGGAGTGGCGGAAAGGGGGGTGAAAAAAAAAACAGCAGGAACGAGCTCTGATAAGTGACTGGTGTCACTTATCAAAGTTCCGCGGCTGCTGGATGTGCGCACGGGAGTGGCGAAAAGTTGGTGGAAAAAAAAAAAAAAAAACAGCAGGAACGAGCTCTGATAAGTGACTGGTGTCACTTATCAAAGTTCCGTGGCTGCTGGGTGTGCGCACGGGAGTGGCGGAAAAGTTGGTGAAAAAAAAAAAAAAAAAAAAACAGCAGGAACGAGCTCTGATAAGTGACTGGTGTCACTTATCAAAGTTCCGTGGCTGTTGGGTGTGAGCACGGGAGTGGCGGAAAAGTTGGTGAAAAAAAACAAAAAAAAAAAACAGCAGGAACGAGCTCTGATAAGTGACTGGTGTCACTTATCAAAGTTCCGCGCTGCTGGATGTGCGCACGGGAGTAGCGGAAAAGTTGGTGGAAAAAAAAAAAAAAAACAGCAGGAACGAGCTCTGATAAGTGACTGGTGTCACTTATCAAAGTTCCGTGGCTGCTGGGTGTGCGCACAAAGTGGCGGAAAAGTTGGTGAATAAAAAAAAAAAAAACAGCAGGAACGAGCTCTGATAAGTGACTGTGTCACTTATCAAAGTTCCGGGCTGCTGGATGTGCGCACGGGAGTGGCGGAAAAGGGGGTGAAAAAAAAAAAAAAACAGCAGGAACGAGCTCTGATAAGTGACTGTGTCACTTATCAAAGTTCCGTGGCTGCTGGGTGTGCGCACGGGAGTGGCGGAAAGTTGGTGAAAAAAAAAAAAAAAACAGCAGGAACGAGCTCTGATAAGTGACTGGTGTCACTTATCAAAGTTCCGCGGCTGCTGGATGTGCGCACGGGAGTGGCGGAAAAGTTGGTGGAAAAAAAAAAAAAAACAGCAGGAACGAGCTCTGATAAGTGACTGGTGTCACTTATCAAAGTTCCGTGGCTGCTGGTGTGCGCACGGGAGTGGCGGAAAAGTTGGTGGAAAAAAAAAAAAAAAAGCAGGAACGAGCTCTGATAAGTGGGTGGTTTTTACTTATCAAATTTTGCGGTGGGGGTGTGCGCAGGGGGGTTTTGGGGAAAAGTTGGTGGAAAAAAAAAAAAAAGGGGGAAAGCTCTGTTTTAATGATTTTGGGTCACTTTTCAAAGCCCCCTGGCTGCTGGGGGTGCGCAGGGAGTGGGAAAAGGGGGGGGAAAAAAAAAAAAAGGGAGGCACGAGCTCTGAAAATTTTACCGGGGGCACTTTTTCAAATTTTGGGGGCTGTTTTAAATTTTCGCCCGGAGGGGGGGTGCGAAAGTGTTGATCGGTAAACCCCGCGTCACCAATAAAAGCCCCCGGGGCGAAAAGGGGGGGGAAAAAGGGGGGAAAAAAGGGAAAAGGGGGGGGGGGGGGGTTTTGGGGGGATCGGGCGGGGAAAGGGGGTCAAAACTCACTTTTTGGGGGGTTTTTTTTTTTCCCTTCCCCCTTTTTCTCTCTTCAGAAGGGGTTGGGTGTACACTACTGGGGGGACCAAAGGGGGCCCCAAAGGAAGATCTGGAAAATGTGACCGCAAAGCGGGGAACCAAAAACAAGTGGAGGTCAGACAGGTAAACCCCCGTTTCCCAAAAAAGGCACAAGGGGGTCAAAAACGAGCGGGGACCTGTAAAATTGGGGGGATCGATGGACAAATCAATCCCACCAATCAAAGGAGACCCCTGCATTGTTTTGGTTTTTCCCAGGCCCGGGCCCCCGTAATCGGGGTTTTACAGCTCCGTTTCCCCAGGCAGGTCCCCCGGCCCCGGTAAAACCAGGCGGCACAAAACGGCACACCGCTGCTGTGCCCTTTTGATTGGCGTTTTTGCGATGAAAACGATCCGCCAAAAAGGGGTCCTTCATGCCCTACAGGCCCTGGCCTAGGATGGGTTTTTAAAATTCTGAAAGATCCAGGGGTTTCCCGGCAGGGCAAAAGCGGGATATACCGCGGCTGTCCCCCCTGATTGGCCCCATCTATGTGATCGGGGTTTCCCCCCCCAATTTTCCGGGGGGGTCTGGCCCTTTCCTGGGCCCCCCGGCCCCGGGGCCCCAGTACATCGGAAAATCGTTTCCAGCCTGCGATTTTCATGTTTCAGACCCCTCTGATTGGCTGAAACAGTGAGAAAGGCTGTGATTGGGGGTTCAAATTTTAACCCGGGCCCAACACAGCGATCGGGAGGGGCCCCCAGGGGGGGGGAAAACAGCCCCGGGTGCCGACGCCAACTGGGGGTGAACGGGCCCCAAAAAAGGTCCCCCCAAAAGGTAGCCCCCCCGGGGGGGGGTTTGGGGCCCCCCTGCCCCCCAATTCTTATGAAAGCCAGCCATGACCAGCAGATACCTGGCTGTCACAGCAACGTATCAGCACATCACGGGTGCGCTGATGGACGGTTAAAATACCACGACGCGCGCTACAAATGCCACTGCCACAGATTGATAGCAGCATTTAACTGTAGGAGCTTTGCTCCATCTGTGGCTGTTTTAACTGTAGGAGCTTTGCTCCATCTGCGGCTGTTAGTGGAACATGATGGCTTAATAACTCAGCAATCATCTGCTGGCAAAGATATAGGCTCAGTTTCTGAGCCAGCATCAAAGTCAAGGAGCCAATACGTCAGATGTAGGTAAGGGGTTAATATGCATCACACATAAAATGTAAGAAAATTACAATATATGGCCATTTTACCAAAATCTACTTTAACCTAAATGTTTCTACTCATAGGTGGTTTCCAGAGCTGTGAAAGAAAACAACAAGGAATTGGAAAGGAAAATACCTGACATTAGAATAGATCGAGAAATAATTCTCCAACTTGGATCCGATGGTCCTGTCCAACGTGCCGCAGAGCATTTATTGAACAAGAAGACAGACATAAATCGCCAGAAAGTCTTACTGGAATATGATGCACAATCTGAACAATTCAGACCGGTAAAATCAGATAAAGCATTGGATATAACTGGAGATACCAAAATCACTATGGTTGGACATGGCAGTCATACAGATGGCCGTGTGTCTGTAGGAGGAAAAACATCTGATCAGTTGGCAAAAGATATATTGAAGCTTCGTGAACCTTCATCCCCAATTCACTGGTCATCAGGTTCACCAAAAATTAGAGAAATCAGTATAGTCTCTTGTGAGGTCGGGGCAGGAAATGAAGGAAAAACCTTTGCGAAAGACTTCCTTTTGAACCTGGAAAACGCTGGATTATCTATAGGTTCACTCTCTCTCCGCACAACGAACATTATAGTGCAGGAAGATGGTAGCAAACGCACTGTTGATTTTGATAATCCAGGGCTGTGGGGCAAATACATCCCAATTCACAAGCGAAAATTCTACTTAGATAATAATAAAAATCTCATGGAAGAGAGTATCTCAGAGGAGAGAAGACCAGAATGGATAGAAAGTCAGAACATCGAACACGAGTTTGACCCTCTAGCTCCGAGGAACATAGAAAATGATCCGCTATATTACTATGAGAACGGGGTGTTGTACCATGTTAGCGATGAGCATGTTGGCCAAGTAATAGATGACAATGTGAGAAGGTTGTTTGTCACAGAAGCTCAAGGGGTAAACACCAGGGGTTTAGATGTATTTTATAGAAGAAGCATGGATGAAACTGAACCTATAATGAAAGAAAATATTCAGGTCCAAGTTGTAGACGGATTAGATAGTTTAAAAGAAAATATCAAATACATCATACAAAGTTCTAACGAAATGAGAAGGAAAGAGCTGAACAAAGTAGATTATAAACTGAGGAGGCATGGAATTCCAATTAACAATAATATGAACTTAAAGGATATATGGAGTCGTCTCTCAAATAAAAGAGAAATTGGGGAAGTTAATTATCTTTATCATAGAATTCAAGAAACTTTGGAAAACGAGGTTAAATATTATCAATTTAAGGACTACATCTACAGCATAAACTTGTCAAACTTTTATGTTAAATTATATGGCGTAACTAATGTTAATCTCATAAATGAAGAATTTTGTAACATTAGAAATCAGAGAGACGTAATGTATGATGAAATGAGAGTTATGGAAACTCCTTGGTTGTTTGTGGAGATGGCACAGCAATGGGTAGGCAACCGCCACCATGCTATCGGTAATATAAATGCTTATAATGGGATGGCAGTCCTCAGCACTCATATTTCTGAGGCTGTTCGGAATCCGGCGATGTTTATCACAAATCGTCTATTGTGGGATATAGAATCATCATGGTCAAAATTTCGTTACAGGAACCCAATGGCAAGATGGCTCACATGGAGTGGAAACCCTGCCGCTATAGGACTGGATTACGAGACCACCGCAGAAGAGAACATGAATGATCAGGTTGCACAGGAAACGGTATCGGCAATGAAGCTTTGGTTAACCAGAAAATTCCGAAAAAGATATTATGATTACAAACCTAAAAATCTCCCCGAACCAATAGGAATGTCTCAAAATGAAGCCAACGAAATAACCCAAAGCATATCAGAAAATCTTCCTATAAATAACCTAAATATTGATGTAAACTGCAGAAGGCAAATATGGAATAGAGAGCAATTATCTGACGATGGCATACGTTCTTTTGAAGATCTGGAAGAGAAAGCAAGGGGAAAAAGCTTAGAAACAGAATTCCACTTAAAAATGGCAGAAGATAGACAACAACTAAAGGAGCAGATCACCAAGAATATAAAGGAACTAACCTCTCCAAACTTTGGTGAGAAATGGAAAATAAAATCAATAGAGAGCGATGAACGTGCCACTACGATAGACTTAGTAAATGAAATTAATCCCTTGGAGATTAAGAAGATTGAAATACCGGGTAAAAAGGGTTCACTGAGTTCAGATGAAGTATTACATTCATACTATAATGATCTTTCTAGTTACCAAAAAGTCAATCGTGGACTTGGAATCTACGGAACCTTAATGGGATTTCAGGGCGCCAATCAGATGTTTGCAGAAGGACGAAAGTTGGAAGGAGGAGTAATGTTAGCCCAAGGTGTCCATGGAGTAACAGAGCTGACTGGTATCAATTCAGCAGTTAATACATTTGTTGGCAATATTGCACAGAAATCCATTTCCCAGATATCTGCCGGACTTGAGGAAGCTGCAGCGGTAGAGTTCACAAGTGCTCTGGCTAAAGCCGGTGCCGTAGCTAAAACAGTCCCCATGCTTTCTTTAGGATTCACAGTATTTAATGTATATGAAGATCTTCATCAGAAAACTCCAGTTGGGATAGCAGATGCTTCTCTTGACAGCTTGATATTCATCACATCTCTGGCTGGTCCTGAAATGCTTCCAGTCACTGTGGCTTTGAGTATTGTCCGTCTTGGTATTGACCCAATGTACCATGAAATAAAACACGAGTTGGATATTTTACCCTCTGGTGCCAGCGTAGCAGACAAATTCAAGGCTGTATTAAAGGGGATTGGATTAGCCCTAAGAGATACAGGGTACAGCTTTTTACAAATATTGCAACAGATAACTCTCCCGGGATTTATCTATAGCGTTTATAACCTCGAACAAGAGCACAAAAAGTCTATGGATCTTGTACACAACCTACAGACTGCTGAGAACTACTACAAAATCTTAGATATAGATGATGGAAACAGGTGTCACAAAAAGATAGACTTCACTGAAGGGGAATATTCTGCCTATGGAGGAAATTTACGGGTTGAGTTAACGGACCAGAGTACAATGAACATTACATTAACCGATCCTCTTACTTCCAACACAATTGTGAAAGTGATTCCCTTTGAAACAAATTGTGAGTTGGTGGATCTGGTTATGGGGATTGGAGAAACAGTAAATATTACAATGATGCAGAAAACCGCCACCATGTTTTGGTTCATACCCTGGAAAAAAGAAGATGTTATTTCTTCCATGAGACCCGAAGACAGATCTCTGCATGGTACATATGTGGGCAACTCCAAACCAAATCGATTCTATGCCGTGCAGCAGAACATCATCAAAGGACTTTCCTACACCCTGGACAGATACCACTATGAACTATTTGGCAATGACGGTAATGACATTTTTTATTTAGGGCCTCAGAAAACTTTTGTCCACGGTGGGAACGGTCAGGACATCTATTACATCCCAAAGGACGCTGGACAAACCGAGATCTGTAATCAGGCAAGCGATCACGAGATGGACCTCCTCATTTTCAACATTCCACTTCAACAAATCAATGCGAAAAAAGTACAAAATAATCTGAAACTTTTCAACAGTAACCTTCACGAAATCCTGATTAAAAAGTGGTTCATTGGAGAAGAATATAGGCATATGACTTTTAAAAGTGTGGAAGGGGCTCTCTTAAAGACTGGGCAAGTTAGAATGAACGGGATTGTTCCTCTGGAGCCGTTTAGTTTAGATTTTTCAAGTAACGACTCCGGTGCACGAATTTATCTCAATGATTCACTTTGGGAGACAGTGGTCACAGTTATCGGCAGTAATGATAGTGACATTATATACGGGAATCGCCTTAATAATGTATTTCAGGGAAAAGGTGGTAAAAATTATTTGGCTGCAAGTGACGGGAAGGATATGTACATTATACAAGAAAAGAAAGATTGTGACACCATTAACAACTTTGCGAACGATGCCCTGGTAGACATTGTAGAGTTGCCGGCAAGCTATGCAGACCTGAACGTTGATGATGTTCCTCAGCACTCTTTGAAGGTTTGGGAACCCAGAGGAAAAACGTGTGTGATCATGGAAGATTGGTACAGAGGGTGGCATTGGCAACACGTCATATTCAAATCCAAAGATTTTGTGGTGTTCCAGATCACCAACACGTCAGAGCCAAAGATTATTCCACTAATATTAGACTACAGTCAGTCCGCTAAGGCATAAATATTGATTTAAACACCATTCCCAGAAATGAGAATATAATGACTGTGGTTGGTTCCTCTCATTATGATATCATCCAAGGTAATGAGAAACCTAATTTCATCCAGGCAGGTAAAGGTGGGGGATTTCTCACAGGAAGAGGAGGAAGTGACACCTATGTCATTGACTGTGGGAAAGAGAATATCTTCATTGACAACTATGCCGAAGATGGCGCCATGGATGTCCTTTTCATCAAGAAGAAATACAGCTCGCTACAATTCAATTTTGCTAGGCCGCAGAGAAGTTCCCCTTTTTTATTTTTTGCTAGTCTTAAAATCCATGTTGCCGACTTTTGCAGCGTTTCACTAGAGAACTGGTTCAGATCAGAAAGCTACAGACATTTGCAAATCCAGACGGAAGATGGAATTACATTCGGTTTTCCCAGTGGACTCACACCTGTAATATTTGCTATAGATAACTCCAGAGATACAATACCTGACGTGGTCATTGATACCAAGTTAGGGATCTATGAAGGAGCAACTAAGATAATGGGTCCTCCCAGATACACCATCATATTAGGAAATGACAAAAACAATTATATTGATCCTGGGACGAATGGAGGAGTAATGTCAGGTAGAGAAGGCAGTGACACCTATGTACTGAAAAAGCATTATAAAGGCATCTACAAGCTTATCAATTACGCTTTAGATCTACAGGTGGATTATCTTATACTTGATGTCAACTTTAAAGATATATTAGTCAGATTTCGCACCGATTACAAGACACAAATAGTAATAAGTGCTCCAGCAGTTGCCCAATGGGAATGTAGACTTGCAACGTTGCAGACAACTAAGAATCATATACATTTGATAGTTAAGACGAACGACGTGTTGTTCACTTTCAACGACAGTTTGGAAATCCAGCCATTATTAGTAGATGAAAGATTCTCGTCTATGGATTTGCACCTTGATCTCTCCAGTAAGAGTCTTCATGAAGTACCGACTGTATATGGGTCTCTCCAGAAAAGAAACTTTATTACTGGAAATACTTTGAATAACACAATCATAGGCGGAAAGGACACGGATGTACTCTACGGTCTAGAAGGAGATGACGTACTTCAAGGTTCTAGTGGGAAAGATTACCTCTCCGGAGGAGCCGGAGACGACAAGATTCATGGAGGCGAAGGAAACGATCTTATTTTAGGAGGTAAAGGTGATGATGTTATCTACCCCGGTCAGGGGGCAGACACAGTTTATGGAGGTACTGGATCCGATACTTTATTATTCTTTGGAAATCTTCAAAAAAAAACTGGTGTGTTTGTGAATTTATATCTTGGATATGGAGCTGGTTCAGATGCTGAGGGTGACCTCTACTTTGGAATGGAGAACGTGATTGGCACCAGTTATGACGACATCTTGATAGGAAGCGATGATAACAACTACATCAGAGGCGCGGGAGGTAACGACATTATTCAACCATTGGGCGGTCATGACTTTCTCCATGGAGGAGAAGGCAAAGATATCTATGACCTGATGGACGCTACAGGAACTAAAATGATTGATAATTATGCCAGTGATGGTAAAGCAGATGTAATTTACATTAATCATTCGGAAGAACTAGAAATAACTAAAGAGAGATCTCAAGATAACCTTCACATAACCATTGACCATAAAAATGATGAAAAACTTAAAATTATTGTCAAAAACTGGGTCAGGTCAGAAAAATACAAGCACCTCATCATCCAGATATTGAAGAGGGAATTTACAAATGGCAAGAAAAAGCTTCGCGTTTATAAAGAAGAGATTGTCAACTAGTATCAGTGATGACATCTAATACATCATAAAATACGGATGATAGTAATTGTGAATACTGTACCGTGATATGCATTGCTTTTTGTAATTAAAATTGCCTTACAGAAACTTAAAAGCAATTTTAGTAAACTCGCACATTTTTGATTATTCAAGTTAAGAGAGATCATTTTGACACTTTTATTTCATGTCTTTTATAAACATTTAAAAAAAATGAAAAATTTGCCATTTTTCTTTCTGCTTTTATGTTTTAATAACTAAAACTTTCCTTATCACCAACTTTAATGTGACGTCTACATAACTGAAAAAGACGGATTTTGGTAAGACCTTACCTGTAAAATCCTTTTCAGCGAAGGAAGGAAGGGAGACACAGTCATTACTAGTGGGTAGGCGGAGCCCACACAGGATAGAACACCTCAGATTAAAAAGAGTGTTGACCGGCCCCTCCAGCTTGGGCTCCTCCTACTCCAGCTCTCCAGTCCGTACACAAGCTAAGGAAGAGCAAATATCACCAGCGGAGCAACATTATGCATATAACAGAAAAAAAACACACAGTCCCAGGTACTACTCACTGAACCTGACCACTGCGATGAGCTGGCAATGCTGGAACAGAGCCTTAGCGCGCCGACCTCAGCCCAGATAATCGCTATCAGAGAAGGGTCACGCCGCATCTGAAAACACAACAACACACTTCTGCCATGGGAGGGAGCTGTGTCTCCCTTCCTTCCTTCACTGAAAAGGATTTTACAGGTAAGGTCTTACCAAAATCCGTCTTTCAGCAGCAGATGGAAGGAAGGGAGACACAGTCATTACTAGTGGGACGTCCCAAAGCAGTCCAGAAATTAAGGGTGGGAAAAAACCAACAGAGGCAGATTCCCAACAACTTAGATAAATGCGCAACTAGCGCTAAATACAAGTTAACGAGAACTTTAACCCCTTCCCGACCCATGACGCCACGTAGGCGTCATGAAAGTCAGTGCCAATCCGACCCATGACGCCTATGTGGCGTCATGAAAGGATCTCGTCCCTGCGGGCCGGGAGACCGGGGTCACTCAAAGGTCACCCGACCCGCAGTTACAGGACCCTTTGTACTTCACCACAGGGGGGTTGGCTTAACCCCCCCGTGGCCACGATCGCTCTGATTGGCTGTTAAAAGTGAAAGCCAATCAGAGCAATGTGTAATATTTCACCAATTTAATTGGTGAAATATTACAATCCAGCCATGGCCGATGCTGCAATAGCATCTGCCATGGCTGGAGACCGAGCCCTGACCCCCCCACACGTAGTCACGGCGGCGATCGGCCGCCGCCACCGAAAGATGGCAGCGATCGGTCACCGCCGTCACTTACAGCTCCCCTCCTCTTTTGGTCCACTGCCCCCACTTCCTATCCCCCCCCCAGCCTTCCGACCCCCCTACTCACCTCTCCCGATCCACCGATGTCCCACGATCGGGCCCGGCGTCCGCCCGGGCCTCTTCATGGGCGCCGCCATATTGGAAAATGGCGGGCGCATGCGCAGTGCGCCCGCCGGCCGGCGCATGCGCAGTGCGCCCCCCAGTGTTCAAAAATGTATTTTGATCACTGTGATAAACTGTCACAGTGATCAAAATAAAAAAAAGTAAATGAACCCCCCCTTTATCATAGGTAGGGACAAATAAAAAAAATAAAGAATTTTTTTTTTTTCCTAGCGGATTTTGGCTGCTGATTCGCAGCTGATTTTGCTGCGGATCCGCAGCGGATATCGCTGCTTATCCGCGGCGGATTTCGCTGCTGATCGGCGGCGGATTTCGCTGCTGATCGACGGCGGATTTCGCTGCTGATCCGCGGCGGATTTCGCTGCTGGATCGCGGCGGATTTCGCTGCTGATCCGCGGCGGATTTCGCTGCGGATCGGCGGCGGATTTCGCTGCTGATCCGCTGCGGATTTCGCTGCTGATCGGCGGCGGATTTCGCTGCTGATCGGCGGCGGATTTCGCTGCTGATCGGCGGCGGATTTCGCTGCTGATCGGCGGCGGATCTGCGGATCCGCGGCGGATTTCGCTGCGGATCCGCGGCTGGATTTCGCTGCGGATCGCGCGGCTGATTTCGCTGCTGATCCGCGCGATTTCGCTGCGATCCGCGGGATTTCGCTGCTGATCCGCGGCGGATTTCGCTGCTGATCCGCGGCGGATTTCGCTGCTGATCCGCGGCTGATTTCGCTGCTGATCCGCGGCGGATTTCGCTGCTGATCCGCGGCGGATTTCGCTGCTGATCCGCGGCGGATTTGCTGCTGATCCGCGGCGGATTTTGCTGCTGATCCGCGACTGATTTTGCTGCTGATCCGCGGCTGATTATCTGCTGATTCATCTGCGCTAGCGGGTATAGCATAACGCGATCGCGTTATGCTATACCGTTACCAGCCGGTCAACGCTACGTGTTGAACGGGCTGGTAAAACGCAATATGAACCCAGCCTTAGGGTTAGAACTAGGGTTAGGGTTAGCATTAGGGCTAAGGTTAGAATTACGGTTAGGGTTGGAATTTGGGTTAGGGTTGGAATTAGGGTTAGGTTTGGAATTAGGGTTAGGCTTGTAGTTAGGTTTATGGTTAGAGTTGGGATTAGGGTTAGGGGTGTGTTGGGGTTTGTATTAGGGTTAGGTGTGTGTAGGCGTTAGGGGTGTGTTGGGGTTAGGGTTGGAGTTAGAATTGAGGGGTTTCCACTATTTAGGCACATCAGGGGGTCTCAATACGCGACATGGCGCCACCATTGATTCCTGCAAATTTTGCGTTCAAAAAGTCGTACAGTGCTCCCTTTATTCCAAGCCCCGACGTATGCCCAAACAGTGGTTTATCCCCACATATGAGGTATCAGCGTACTCGGGAAAAATTGCACAACAACTTTGGGGGTTCTAATTTCTCCTGTTAACATTGGGAAAAAAAATTGGGGACTAAAAATTATTTTTGTGGAAAAAAAATGATTTTATATTTTCACGGCTCTGCGTTATAAACTTCTGTGAAGGACTTGGAGATTCAAAGTGCTCACCACACATCTAGAGGAGTTCCTTGGGGGATCTAGTTTCCAAAATGGGGTCACTTGTGGGGAGTTTCTACTGTTTAGGCACATCAGTGACTCTGCAAACGTAACATGACGCCCGAAGACCATTCCATCAAGTGGGCATTTCAAAAGGTCACTACTTCCCATCCGAGCCCCGACGTGTGCCCATACAGTAGTTTTCTCCCACATATGGGATATCAGCATACTCAGGACAAATTGGACAACAACTTTTGGGGTCTAATTTCTCATGTTACCCTTGCGAAAATAAAAAAATTGGGGACTAAAAGATCCTGATTGTGGAAAAAATATGATTTTTTTATTTCATGCCCGGGCGTTATAAACTTCTGTGTAGCCCTTGGGGGTTCAAAGTGCTCACCACACATCTAGATAAGTTCTTTGCGGTGTCTAGTTTCCAAAATGGGGTCACTTGTGGGGAGTTTCTACTGTTTAGGCACATCAGGGGCTCTGCAAACGTAACAAGATGCCCGCAGACCATTCCATCAAGTTGGTATTTCAAAGCGTCACTACATCCCTTCCGAGCCCTGACGTGTGCCCAAACAGTGGTTCCCCCCCACATATGGGGTACTAGCGTACTCAGGACAAACTGGACAACAACTTTCGGGGTCCAATTTCTCCTGTAACCATTGTGAAAATAAAAAAATAGTGGGCTAAAAAATCATTTTTTGAGAAAAGAAAATGATATTTTATTTTCACGGCTCTGCGTTATAAACTTCTGTAAAGCACCTGGGGGGTTCAAAGTGCTCACTATGCATCTAGATAAGTTCCTTAGGGCGTCTAGTTTCCAAAATGGGGTCACTTGTGGGGGAGCTCCAATGTTTAGGCACACAGGAACTCTCCAAATGCGACATGGCAACCGCTAAATATTCCAGCATATTTTCTATTCAAAAAGTCAAATGGCGCTCCTTCCCTTCTGAGCCCTGCCGTGCGCCCAAACAGTGGTTTATGATCACAAATGAGGTATCTGTGTACTCAGGAGAAATTGCCCAACAAATTTAGAATCCAATTTATACTGTTGCCCATGTGAAAATGAAAAAAACTGAGGCTAAAAGAAAATTTTTGTGAAAAAAAAGTACTTTCTTTTTTTTTACGGATCAATTTGTGAAGCACCTGGGGGTTCAAAGTGCTCACTATGCATCTAGATAAGTTCCTTAGGGGTCTAGTTTCCAAAATGGGGTCACTTGTGGGGGAGCTCCAATGTTTAGGCACACAGGGACTCTCCAAATGCGACATGGCAACCGCTAAATATTCCAGCATATTTTCCATTCAAAAAGTCAAATGGCGCTCCTTCCCTTCTGAGCCCTGCCGTGCGCCCAAACAGTGGTTTATGACCACATATGAGGTATCTGTGTACTCAGGAGAAATTGCCCAACAAATTTTAGGATCCAATGTATACTGTTGCCCATGTGAAAATGAAAAAAACTGAGGCTAAAAGAAAATTTTTGTGAAAAAAAAGTACTTTCTTTTTTTTACGGATCAATTTGTGAAGCACCTGGGGGTTCAAAGTGCTCACTATGCATCTAGATAAGTTCCTTAGGGGGTCTAGTTTCCAAAATGGGGTCACTTGTGGGGGAGCTCCAATGTTTAGGCACACAGGGACTCTCCAAATGTGACATGGCAACCGCTAAATATTCCAGCATATTTTCCATTCAAAAAGTCAAATGGCGCTGCTTCCCTTCTGAGCCCTGCCATGCGCCCAAACAGTGGTTTATGACCACATATGAGGTATCTGTGTACTCAGGAGAAATTGCCCAACAAATTTTAGGATCCAATTTATACTGTTGCCCATGTGAAAATGAAAAAACTGAGGCTAAAAGAAAATTTTTGTGAAAAAAAAGTACTTTATTTTTTTTACAGATCAATTTGTGAAGCACCTGGGGGTTCAAAATGATCACTATGCATCTAGATAAGTTCCTTAGGGGGTCTAGTTTCCAAAATGGGGTCACTTGTGGGGAGCTCCAATGTTTAGGCACACAGGGACTCTCCAAATGTGACATGGCAACCGCTAAATATTCCAGCATATTTTCCATTCAAAAAGTAAAATGGCGCTCCTTCCCTTCTGAGCCCTGCCGTGCGCCCATACAGTGGTTTATGACCACATATGAGGTATCTGTGTACTCAGGAGAAATTGCCCAACAAATTTTAGGATCCATTTTATCCTGATGCCCATGTAAAAATGAAAAAATTGATGCTAAAAGAAAATTTTTGTTGGAAAAATTAAAATGTCCATTTTTTCCTTACACGTTGCTTTAGTTCCTGTGAAGCACCTGAAGGGTTAATAATCTTCTTGAATGTAGTTTTGAGTAGCTTGAGGGGTGCAGTTTTTATAAAGGTGTCACTTTTGGGTATTTTCTGCCATATAGACCCCTCAAAGTGACTTCAAATGTGAGGTGGTCCCTACAAAAAATGGTTTTGTAAATTTTGCTGTAAAAATGAGAAATCGCTGGTCAACTTTTAACCCTTATAACTTCCTAACAAAAAAAAATGTTGTTCCCAAAATTGTGCTGATGTAAAGTAGACATGTGGGAAATGTTATTTATTAACTATTTTGTGTCACATAACTCTCTAGTTTAACAGAATAAAAATTAAAATTTGAAAATTACAAAATTTTCAAAATTTTCGCCAAATTTCCATTTTTTTCACAAATAAACGCAAAAATTATCGACTTAAATTTACCACTAACATGAAGCCCAATATGTCACGAAAAAACAATCTCAGAATCGCTAGGATCCGTTGAAGCATTCCTGAGTTATTACCTCATAAAGGGACACTGGTCAGAATTGCAAAAAATGGCAAGGTCTTTAAGGTCAAAATAGGCTGGGTCATGAAGGGGTTAAACTACAGCCGCCTGCAGGACCCTACGTCCTAAGGCCGCATCAGCGGAAGCACTGACGTCCACCTTATAAAACTTTGTAAACATGTGGACGGAGCGCCAGGTCGCCGCCCGGCAGAGCTGAGCTGCTGAGGCCCCTTGATGAAAAGCCCACGATGAACCCACAGCTCTCGTGGAGTGAGCTCGAATCTTAATCGGGCAAGGTTCGCCCTTAAGTCGGTAAGCCTCTAAAATGGCCGACCGAATCCAACGAGCTATAGAGTCCTTGGAAGCTCGTTGACCACGCCGACGACCTGCTGGAATCACAAACAGAGAGTCCGACTTCCGAAAACCTTGAGTAATAGACAAATAGAACTTCAAAGCCCGCACTAAATCCAATGTGTGCAAGGCCCGTTCCTTCGCATTCCTCGGTTCCGGACAGAGCGAGGGCAACACAATATCCTGGTTAACATGAAATTGTGACACCACCTTAGGTAGAAAGTCGCCCCGTGTGCGAAGCACTACGCGATCCGGGTGAAACTCCACAAAAGGAGGCGAGTAAGAAAGAGCCGTCAACTCAGAAACCCTTCTCAAAGAGGTGACCGCCACTAGGAAGGCAACCTTCCAGGAGAGCAAAGAAAGGCTAACAGAGTCCATAGGCTCAAAAGGCCCCTGTTGAAGAGCCTCCAAGACAAGATTGAGCCGCCAAGGGGACACAAGCGCCTTCCGCGGCGGAAACTGACGGGTTACTCCGCGAAAAAAGGAACGTACGTCCCTACGCGAGGCGATAGCCTTCCGAAACAGCAAGGACAGAGCAGAAACCTGACCCTTCAGAGTGCTAACTGCCAAACCCTTGTCCAACCCGTACTGCAAAAAGGCCAACAAATTGGGAATGGAAAAAATCCTCGGGTTCCTTGAAGAACCCGAACACCACGAAAAGAAGGCTTCCCAAGTCTTGTGATAAATCCTAGTAGTAGCCGGACCTCTGGCAGCTCGCAGAGTGGCAATGACTTCGGCTGAAAAACCTTGACGGGTCAAGATTTCGGTCTCAAGAGCCACGCCGTCAAACGCAGAGACTTCAGGTCCGGATGACGAACGGGCCCTTGGGTTAACAGGTCCGGGCGAAGAGGGAGTGGAAGTGGAGGCGCTGCCAGAAGCGACTCCAGCGTCGAGAACCATGTCCTCCTTGGCCAATCTGGGGCTACCAACATAGCCGGGACTCTCTCCAGTCTGATCCGACGCAACACCAGAGGAAGTAAGGATATCGGCGGGAACACATAGATTAGCTCGAATTGGTCCCACGGAGCCACCAGAGCATCCACCGCCACAGCCTTCGGGTCCTTGTACCTGGACATGAACGTCGGTAACTTGGCATTGAACCTGGATGCCATCAAATCCACTTGGGGAGTTCCCCAACGGGAGCACAGCAGTGCAAAAATTTCCGGATGAAGACTCCATTCTCCGGGATCCATCTTCTCGCGACTGAGGAAGTCCGCCGTGATATTCTGAACTCCTGGAATGTGAATCGCAGAGATAGCTGGAGAGCTGGAGTAGGAGGAGCCCAAGCTGGAGGGGCCGGTCAACACTTTTTTAATCTGAGGTGTTCTATCCTGTGTGGGCTCCGCCTACCCACTAGTAATGACTGTGTCTCCCTTCCTTCCATCTGCTGCTGAAAGCTAATCTAATAAGTACTACTCTAAAATCAGCGTAGAACACATACATAAAAATCTGGAAGAAATAATTAAGATGAAAAATGAGGGAACAATTTAATTTTTTTTCCAAATTAAGCTTACAATGATAGCAAAAAACAAACAAGTTTTCTTGGATGTTCAAATCATAAATATACAAGTTTATTGCACTGGGGATTTAGTTGTGGATCTGTTACACCAGACTCCATGCTGTGTTACCGCGGCCTTACATCCAGCCAGTGGAGGGTATTGGTAAGGAATGATTTTTTTTTTTTTTTGAACCTGCTGAGTAATTTTTTCAAATGTAAGAAAAAAAAACATTCTACAGAGGTAAACCCTTTTACCAGTAAGTTTGTCAGTGAGCTCATTCTTTGGTCTCGAGCCCTTATCTCTCCTCTCCTGAGCCATCTTCTAAGCTGATTTATGACATTTGACGTGGTCACACATCCGCTTAGGAGATAATTCAGAACAAGAGAGATCAGGAGATTTTATAACTCACTGTAAAATCTCTATCTCTCGTAACCTTCAATGGTGGACACAAGAACAAAGCGTTGAGTATGAAGAGTCACCTTTTCACGGTGGCTTCATGGGGGGGGAGAACAGGAACCATGAGAAATCCTAAAAAAGTCTTCTAGGGTGAGTAGAAAGATACATATAGCAAGAAGGAAAAGAAGACCAAGAATTAGCAGGATGAACAAAAGCTGCCTATAGAGCCAATCTGCTAAGGCAAGATAGAAGGCGGGACACCAAGCGCAAAAGGGTCTTATTTGTTGGAGAAATTGGTCTAAGTGAGAGGTATAGGAATTGCTCACATTTTGGGGTTTTATAATTCACAATTGAGGAATCAAGGTGTAACAGCTGCTGCAGTACCCTCCGGTCGGGAGACCTCGCCTTGTCATTATATTGTGGTTCTCCTGATGAACAAGTTGGTTCAACTTTGAAACGTGTTGAGAATAAACCACGTGATCTAACGTCCCTCATTGTCACGATCCACATTGGGATCTGTGGCAGATCTCTCTGCATACTAAAACCTTTTTCCTATTAGGTCACCGGGAGTTAATCTCTGTCTTTTCCCCCGGTGGCCGCTGGTGTAATTACATTGCTGCCGACTTGTCAGGAGAAGCTGGAGTCCACTCCCACTATCCTTTAAAGTGTCTCCTGAGGCTTCAGCTGGGGTTGGTGATATTGCTTCCTTTAGAAACCAACCAAGCTGGAGCCAGGTGCTGCTGAGAGCAGTTGTACTTCAGATGCTTCCCTCATCTGGAGCCTTACTCAGCTGTGCGGAGCATTACAGCAGAGAAAGCTAAGTGTTTATTGTTTAGTTGATTTAACCCCTAGGTGTCTGTCTTTACTTTTGATGTTTTGGTGTTGTTCACATTATTCCCTGTCTCACCTCCTGGGGAGGGGTTGGTGGGCTTAGCTCAGGGCTTAACAGGAGACAGGGACAGGTCGGTGACTTGGGCCTCACTATCTCTAAGTGTACCCCCAAGTTAAGGAAAGACAGGGCCCTTCCTTAGCCTAAGGCTTCATTCACACTTCAGTCTTTTGGTATCAGTTAAAATTCGCCAAAGTGTGATAATAGCGGATCCGCCAGAAAAGGTGAAAAACGGATGCAAACGGATCCGTTTTTTGACGGATCCGCTATGAACTTTTCAACCCGGAATATAACTCGGAAAATGCAGGTACGCATGTCCGGATCGAGAAGAGAGAGACCCCGGACAGTATTCTGGGCATTTTGAATGGATTTTCAATGGGAGCAACGGATCCTCTGGTGGATGGTCGTCCGTTAGATCCATTTTTTGACGGATCTGCCATACATGTTTATTGTATCTGTCTATATTTTTCCCTTTTCATATGTAAAGCGCCATGGAATAAATGGCGGTATATAAATGTATAATAATAATAATAATCCGCCATTTTGGCGGACAGAAAAAACGTTGCATTGGACGTTTTTCAAAAACGGCGGACACCAAATTTTTGGCGGATCCGTCAAAAAACGGACCTAACAGACGACCATCCGTCAAAATCCGCCACTAATGCAAGTCAATGGGAAAAAAGCGGATCCGCCCCAAAAAATGGCGGATCCGCTTTTTTCACACTTTGGCAGATTTTGACTGACGTCGCACGACTGAAGTGTGAAAGAGGCCTTAGGGGCAGTTCAGGTGCCCAGGTTCCTCATCCCCTTTATTCCTACAACTGCACCGTGACACTCATTACGTCTTTGAATCTAGCACAACAGCACTGACTTCTACTTCTATCCTCCTACCAATTAATCTGCTAAGAGCTTCCGTCCACAAACACAAAAAACATGCATACTGTAAAGACTGAGAATGTGTGGATGGAACGCTAAGATGCAGACTGAGCAGCAGAATGAAAAGGGCATGTCATTTTGAGGGAAAAAAAGAAAGGCACCGGACGAAAGCCTCCATACCCTAGAGAAGGATGAGAAAGGATTAGAAGCCCCTTTGATGGACAGGAGCATGACAAGGAAGGCTACATAGAGCAGGGTTCGACAAACCCTGGCGCCAGGTCGCCAGTGGCGCCTAGAAAATCATGCCTGGCGCCCGGTGAATTAAAGAGGAAAAAAAAAATTTTTTTACTCAGCTGATTAGCAGCTCCTCCTGCGCCGCGCTGATTGGCTGCCACCATAATTCTGTTTACTGCCGCTAGCGGCATGTTTGTTATGGGAGGCAGGGCCGGCGTCAGCACCCGGCCAAGTGCCGGGGCCCTGAGCAGGCGGGGGGCCCACTCGCCGTCGGGCACCCCGGCGCCCGTTAGCGGAGGAGAGCGGTGTCAGCGCCGCCACTGGGCCCCCCCCCGCTTGCTCAGGGCCCCGGCAGCAGCTGGCACAATACTTACCTCTCCCCGTGCCTCCGTTGCCGCAGCTCCGGGCTCCAGGGGGCGCCGGCGCTTCCTCTCACAGCAGCGCTGCTGAATGACGTCATCATTCAGCGGCCGGCTGTGGCAGAGAGCACGCGGACGCCGGACAGGTGAGATGTGATGTGTCTGTGTGTATCAGTGTGTGTGTGTATGTAGTGCGGTGCTTTGTGTGTGTGTGTGTGTTTGTGTGTATGTATGTATGTGAGTGAGTGCTTGTGTGCTGCGGTGCTGTCTGTGTGTGATGATGGGCAGGCATTTATGATAATGGACAGGCATTGATGATGATGGGGAGGCGATGATGATAATGGGCAGGCATTGATGATGATGAGCAGGCACTGATGATGATGGGGAGGCGATGATAATGGGCAGGCATTGATGATGATGGGGAGGCGATGATGCTGATGGCAGGCATTGATGATAATGGGCAGGCATTGATGATGATGGGGAGATGATGATGATGGGGAGGCAATGATGATGATGGGCAGGCATTGATGATGATGGGCAGGCATTGATGATGATGGGCAGGCATTGATGATGATGATGGTCAGGCATTGATGATAATGGGGAGGCAATGATGATGATGGGGAGCCCATGATGATGAGGAGGAGGCAATGATGATGATGGGCAGGCATTGATGATGATGGGGAGGCGATGATGATAATGGGCAGGCATTGATGATGATGAGGAGGCAATGATGATGATGGGCAGGCATTGCAACATAGTTTAATGTGCCTGTTAATAAGGCTTTGGAATAATTCATTTTTGCACTGTGTTTAAAATACTTACTGTTTATATCCCGGTGACTGGGGCCTCTCTAGATGCTATCAGGTGGAAGGTGCTAAAGCATATAGATGTTGCCAGGTAGCCTTTGATGATCTAACCACCCCCTGGTGTGCTGGCCCCAGCTGGCAAATTATCCCAAAACAGCCCCCACAATCCCACTTTCCTGACCCTGTAGTGTGGACTATATATTTAGGAGTAGTCTAAGGGGCGCACGCAGTAAGGGGGGCGCACGCATCACAGAAAGCAAAGCATCACGAAAGACAAGCATCGAGTAAAAGGCAGTTATCCATGGCAGTTAATCAGGGCAGGAATCAGGTAACCCACACTTTGCTTTCTTTTAAATTATGTTCTCTATCTCTATCCTCCTGTGTTCCCTTGCCATCCACATTCACTGCCCCATCCCCCTCCATCACGACTCATATACATCAGCCCCTCCATACTTCCCTCTCCCATGTACAGTTCCCATGCACTCCTCACCTTCCTAAGAAAACTCAGCCCATCTTGCCCAAACATATCTCAGAAAAAACCTATTTATAAATCCAACAACTACCTGCTCTTTATTCGAAGTCCATGACAGCACTACAGAGAGAGGGGATCCGCCCCTTAGGAACAGGAAACCTACAGATATAAAAGGGCGGCACCTCTCCCACACATCAGTTGGTTTCCTGTTCCTAAAGGACGGGTTTCCTACAGATGGACGGAGATATCCCTTTGAAGATCCCCTGACGGGTAAATGGGATAAGGCCCCGAAGCTGGATGCAGCAGTGGCGAAGGCTTCTAAAAAATCCTCCATCCCATTTGATGATATGGGGTCTTTGAAAGATCCACTAGACAGGAAGGCAGATTCCTTCTTGAAAGGCACATGGGAGATGTCGGCAGGTGCCCTGAGGCCGGCAGTTGCAGCCACTTGCGCAGCCAGGTCATTGATGGTCTGGCTAGACCAGTTAGCTTCCCAGTTAACAGATGGAACCTCCAGGGGGACAATTCGGAAGACCTTGCCAATAATTCAGAATGCGGCGGCTTTCCTGGCTGATTCCTCAGCGGACTCAGTAAGAATGGCTGCCAGAGCGGCAGGGCTGTCTAATGCAGCACGAAGGGCATTATGGCTGAAATGTTGGCCGGGCGATATTCAAGCCAGATCTCGCCTCTGTTCCATTCCGTGTGACGGCGAATATCTTTTTGGCCCGGTCCTGGACGAACTTTTAGAAAAGGCAGGGGACGACAAGAAAAAGTTTCCCAGTCTATCAACCCCTTCCTATAAAAGACCTTTCAGCAGAAGGAGGTTCAGCTACCGAAGGTCGTCCAGGGAACGAGCCAAATGGGATGAAAAGAGGCGAAGAGGTACAGGGTTTATGTTTAGAGGTCCACCTAGGGAAACAAAAAAACCCTCGCAATGACTAGCGATGCCGGTAGGAGGCAGATTGAAGGCCTTCTACCCGGCCTGGTCGGAAATCTCAAACAGTAGCTGGATCCTTAACATCATAGCTACAGGGCTGCGGTTAGAATTCTCCTCGGTACCTTGGGATAACTTTAAAATTACCCCACTCAGGTCATCGCCATCGGAGCAGGCCGCTCTAGAGTTGGAGGTTCAGGAGCTTTGCGCTAAGAATGTCTTAGTGGAGGTGCCAGAAGCAGAGCGGGGTAAGGGGTTTTACTCCCCTCTGTTTTTGATCCATAAACTGGATGGGTCTTTTAGAACAATTATTAATTTGAAAGCCCTCAATAAATTCCTGATTATTCACCCATTTAAAATGGAAACGGTCAGCTCAGCAATAAAGCTTCTGTTTGAAAATTGCTTTATGGTGGTGTTAGATCTGAAAGACGCTTATTACCACATACCGATCCATATGGAGCATCAGCGTTTTCTCAGAGTAGCAATCCAGATGGGGGAATCACTGCGACATTTTCAATTTAGCGCCCTTCCCTTTGGCTTGGCGGTTGCCCCACGAGTATTCACTAAGGTTATGTCGGAGGTCATGGCCCACTTACGTGAATCAAATATGCTTATAGTCCCCTACCTTGACGACTTTCTTATTATAGGAAAGACGGCAGAGCATTGCCTAGAGCAACTGAAAAGAGCGATTTCTACCTTAGAGCGGCTGGGATGGCTAATAAATACCAAAAAGTCTCGTTTGAATCCATGAGGGTTCAGCAATTTCTAGGGCTAATTCTGGATTCACAAAATCAGAACTGTAGTTTACCGTCAGACAAGTTAATTCGTTTACGGTACCAGGTCCTAAACGCTTCCAGTAACCCCTCCATGTCGCTTAGGAAGGCTATGTCTCTTTTGGGCTCCCTCTCGTCCTGCATTCCCGCGGTTCGGTGGGCCCAATTTCACACAAGGGCACTGCAAGCTGAGGTCTTGCTGTATCAAAATTTGCTAGGTGGTTACCTGGAAGGCCAGCTATCCTTGTCCCAGGCTGCTATAAGATCCCTGGATTGGTGGAAGAATGAGACAAACCTGTCTAAGGGGGTTCCCTGGGAATATGACATATCCCGAATAGTCACAACAGATGCTAGCCCCTCTGGGTGGGGGGCTCATATGGGGGACGTTATGGTTCAGGGCTCATGGGAGCAGGATCAAATTCAAATGTCTTCTAATATGAAGGAATTAGCAGCGGTAGAGCTAGCGATTAAAAAACTCCTTGTCTATCTACAGGGTCACCACGTTCGAGTGCTCTCCGACAATCGGGTCACAGTAGCATACATCAACCACCAGGGTGGTACTCGTTCCGGTCCTCTCATGGAAGTGGCAAGGCGCCTACTTCAGATAGCAGAACGACACTTTCTTTCTCTAACGGCTCTACATATAAGGGGAAAGAAAATACCAAGGCGGACTTCTTAAGCCGCAATCTCCTGAGCCAAGGAGAGTGGTCATTAAAGACTTCCATCTTCGACCTAATTGTGCGGAAATGGGGTCTACCGGAAGTAGATCTCTTTGCTACCAAAAGCAACAGGAAAGTGAGACAGTTCTGCTCTCTGAATCCCAAAGAACGCCCTCTGGCAGTGGACGCTCTTCTATTACAGTGGGATTTCAATCTAGCCTACGCCTTCCCTCCCCTGTCCTTACTCCCCCTAGTATTGAGGAAGGTCAGGAAGGACAGGGCAAGGATAATATTAATCGCTCCTTTTTGGCCCAGGAGGGCATGGTTTTCATGTCTCAGAAACATGTCGATAGCCGACCCGTGGGTCCTGCCGGACATTCCCGATCTGCTCTCCCAGGGTCCAGTCTACCATCCTCGAGTAGCGGGCCTCCACCTGATGGCGTGGATTTTGAACGGTCGCTGCTGACAGATAAGGGGTTTTCTGCTAATGTAATTAATACTCTCCTTAAAAGCAGAAAAGAGGTTACAACTAGGATCTACGCTAGGATTTGGAAGAAATTTCTTCAGAGCTCGGCGGTTGTAGCAGGGGACACAACACCGATAACCCAGATTCTAGAATTCCTACAAAAGGGTCTGGACTTAGGTCTCTCCACAAGCACCCTTAAGGTGCAAGTTTCAGCTTTGGGGGCACTCTTTAGTTGCAACATCGCAAATAATTACTGGGTCAGTAGATTCATTAAAGCTGCGGGTAGGTCGAGACCCATAGTGAAGGTGAGAATCATGCCATGGGACTTAAATCTTGTTCTCACTGCTTTAACAGAGCCCCCTTTTGAACCTATATCAGCAGCATCAATAAAAATTCTTTCCCTTAAGACCGCTTTCCTGGTAGCATTAACCTCGGCTAGGAGGGTAAGTGACATCCAGGCACTATCTAGACTATCTCCTTACACTCAGGTCCTGAATGACAGGATAATACTTAGACCGGATCCGGCATACCTACCTAAGGTGTCTTCCGCTTTCCACAGAACACAGGAAATTATTCTCCCTTCGTTCATCCCTAATCCATCTAATCAAAAAGAGATGAAACTTCATACTTTAGATGTTAGAAGATGTCTGCTGCAATATTTGGCAGTCACTGATCCCTGGAAACGGGACAATGCATTGTTTGTCTCTTTTCAAGGAATTAACAAAGGCCGTAGATTAACAAAGAGCTCATTGGCCAGATGGATTAGGGAAGCAATTTCTCTGGCATACACCTCGAGGGGCAAGCAGCCACCTGAGAGGCTAAGGGCGCATTCCACTCGAGCTGTGGCGACTTCATGGGCAGAAAGGGCAGAAGTCTCGATTGACCAGATATGTAAGGCAGCTACGTGGTCTTCTCCACACACGTTTTACACTCATTATAGATTAGATTTGGGTGCTTCCTCACACCTTTCTTTCGGACTAAGGGTGCTGCAGGCAGTAGTCCCTCCCTAAGTAGTTATTACTCTCTGTAATTCTCTCTGTAGTGCTGTCATGGACGTTCGAATAAAGTCTTAGTTACTTACCGTTAACGGTATTTTTCGAAGTCCATGACAGCACCCTTACATTCCCACCCAGGTTTTATGTGCACTTCTTCCGCTTATGTAGTCCACATGTAATAAACAATTGATTAATGTTACTGTGTGATGCATGAAATTTTTTTGCTGTATACCATTTAACCTTGATGTCCTCTTATGCTCTGTAATCCAACTGATGTGTGGGAGAGGTGCCGCCCTTTTATATCTGTAGGTTTCCTGTTCCTAAGGGGCGGATCCCCTCTCTCTGTAGTGCTGTCATGGACTTCGAAAAATACCGTTAACGGTAAGTAACTAAGACTTTATCTTCCTACTCCTACTGATTTCAGGGGACATCTCCCCCAACCCTTGTCCATCCCCCAACCTCAATCCCTACCCTACCTCATTTCGAAACCATAATAATCTTGTTAATATTACTTGCACTCCCTCATCTCCTTCTTTCAACTGTGCCCTCTGGAATCCAAGGTCTGCATGCAATAAACTATCTTTCCTGCACAACTACTTTCTGAACAACTCTCTTCATCTGTTGGCCCTCACTGAAACCTGGATTCAGGATTCTGACACGGTCTCCCCTGCTGCCATTTCCTATGGTGGCTTACAGTTCTCCCATTCCCCGAGACCCACAAACAGACATGGTGGTGGAGTTGGCATACTCCTGTCCCCACAATGCACTTTCCAGGTCATCCCCCCAATTCCATCACTCTCATTCCCTTCTTTTGAGGTCCACACCATCAGGCTCTTCCATCCCCTCTCCCTCAGAATAGCGGTCATATATCGGCCCCCAGGCTCATCCACCCAGTTCCTTGACCACTTCTCAGCCTGGCTGCCGCACTTCATGTCCTCAGAACTACCAACCCTTATCCTTGGAGACTTCAACATCCCCATTAACAGTCCTACTTCCACATCTGCATCTCAGCTTCTATCACTAACCACTTCTCTAGGCCTCTCACAGCTTTCAACCTCTGAGACACACAAGGATGGCAACACCCTTGACCTGGTCTTTGTCCGCCTCTGTTCAATTTCCCACCTAAATAACTCACCGCTTCCACTCTCTGACCACAACATTCTCTCCTTCACGCTCACAAATCCTCCACCACCCCAGCGAACTCCTACCTACCGCACATTCAGAAATCTGCAAGCCATTAACCCTCAGACACTTTCAGACTCCCTACACTCTTCGCTGTCCCCAATCTCCTCTTTTTCTTGTCCTAATCTGGCTGTTCAGCACTACAATGACACTCTTAGAAGCACCCTTGACCAAGTAGCTCCGCTCACCCTCAGAACTTCCAAACACACAGTAAAACAGCCCTGGCTCACATCGCAAACTCACCTTCTCCAGCGATGCTCTAGGAGTGCTGAACGCCTATGGAGAAAAACCCGCACACCAGAAGACTTCATCCACTTTAAATTCATGTTAAGAACTTATAATGCTGCCCTTCACCTCGCCAAACAGACCTACTTCACCACACTGATCTCCTCACTAGCCAACAACCCCAAGAAACTTTTTGACACTTTTCACTCCCTCCTCAGGCCAAAAGCACAAGCCCCTATCACAGACATTTGTGCTGATGATGGCCTCCCACTTTATAGAAAAAATAGATACTATCCGTCAGGAAATCTGCTCTCAACCACCAAGTGCTGTGACTCCCATCCCACCCTGCATTTCCCCTGGCTCAATTTCCACATTTGATCCCATCACAGAAGAAGAAGTCTCCAGACTCCTCTCTTCCTCTCGTCCGACTACATGCACTACCGACCCCATCCCCTCACATCTCCTCCAGTCTCTTTCTCCTGTTGTCACAACTCACCTTACTACAATCTTCAATCTCTCACTCTCTTCTGGCATTTTCCCATCCTCCTTCAAACACTCCATCATTACTCCACTACTAAAGAAACCCGCTCTTGACCCTTCCTGCACAAACAACTACAGACCGGTCTCCAATCTCCCCTTCATCTCCAAACTTTTGGAGCGCCTAGTCTACTCCCGCCTCACCCGTTACCTCTCCACTCACTCCCTCCTAGACCCTTCACAGTCCGGCTTCCGACCCCTACATTCGACTGAAACTGCACTCATCAAAGTGACCAATGACCTTCTGACAGCAAAACGTAACGGCGACCACTCTCTGCTCATTCTACTCGACCTTTCTGCAGCTTTCGACACGGTTGACCACCGTCTCCTACTGTCCAGGCTCCACTCTCTAGGTATTAAGGACGCTGTTCTCTCCTGGTTCTCCTCCTATCTTTCTGACCGCTCCTTCAGTGTTTCGTTCTCTGGCTCCACTTCATCTCCTCTCCCTCTCACTGTCGGTGTACCCCAGGGCTCAGTCCTTGGCCCCTTCTCTCTCTACACGGCCCCAATTGGACAGACCATCAGCATATTTGGCTTTCAGTACCATCTTTATGCTGATGACACACAATTATACACGTCATCCCCGACCTTACCCCCGCTGTACTACAGAACGCCACCGACTGTCTGTCCGCAGTCTCCAACATCATGTCTGCTCTCTATCTGAAACTCAACCTCTCCAAAACTGAACTCCTTCTGCTCCCGCCGTCTACTAACCTCCCTAAATCTGACATTTCCCTCTCAGTGGGCGGCACCATAATAACACCCCGGCAGCAGGCTCGCTGTCTGGGTGTTATGTTTGATACCAATCTCTCCTTCACCTCCCATATACAATCTCTTGCCCGCTCTTGCCGCCTACACCTAAAGAACATCTCTAGAATCCGCCCTTTTCTCACCATTGAAACAACAAAAACCCTCACTGTAGCATTGATCCACTCCCGCCTGGACTACTGTAACGCTCTATTACTTGGCCTCCCCATTACTCGACTATCCCCTCTCCAGTCCATCCTTAATGCAGCAGCCAGGGTTATCCATCTGGCTAATCGGTACTCGGACGCGTCCGCTCTTCGCCAGTCCTTACACTGGCTGCCCATTCATTATAGGATCCAATTCAAAGTACTTGTTCTCACCCACAAAGCTCTCCACACTGCAGCACCCCCCTACATCTCCTCCCTCATTTCTATCTATCGGCCTAACCGACTGCTGCGCTCTGCAAACGACTTTCGACTAACCTCTGCACTAATCCGTACCTCCCACTCCCGACTCCAAGACTTCTCCCGCGCTGCGCCAATCCTCTGGAATGCTCTACCCCAAGAAATTAGGACTATCCACAATTTGCATGGTTTCAGGCGCTCCCTCAAAACACATCTGTTCAGAGCGGCCTATCACATTCACTAATCAAAGTCATTCTATGTGTAAGTGTGTGTGTGTGTGTGTAGCCCATTCACTATCTCCATCCATCCCTCACTCCCTTAAGATGGCTGGACCATCATGGTAAATGCACCATTGTATATACACACCTGTATTTTGTATCTCCCCCACCTCATTGTAGATTGTAAGCTCTCACGAGCAGGGCCGTCTTATTTTGCTTTAATTACTGTATTGTTAACGTTGTTACTTATGACTTGTGTTTTGAAACTGTTAAACTGTAAAGCGCTGCGGAATATGATGGCGCTATATAAATAAAGATTATTATTATTATTATTATTATTATTCTGGCTCCTAAATTTTTTGGCTGGCTCCTAGATTTTGAACAACTTTGTCGACCCCTGACATAGATCATCTATGACCAAGTTAGACTCCAAGGTGCACAGGATGGAGATGAGAAAAAAAGAAGCATTGGAAGGAAGGACTTGACTTTAGAAGTGGTAGCCAGAGACCTCTGGAATAGAAAGTACCATCTTGGGGTACTTAAGATATACGCAAGACTTTTTTCAACAAAAAGTTGTACAAAGAACATTCTCTAAATGGGATAACAATAACATTGGGAGTACAGGGGACCACAAAGATCTGTACCAGGAACAGTGGGGACCACAAGGATCTGTATTGGGAGCAGTGAGGGCCACAAGGATTTGTACTGGCAGTAGCGGGTACCACAAGCATCTGCACTGAGAGTAAGATCTGTAGTGGGACCACAAGGATCTGTACTGGGAGTAGTTGAGACCTCAAGGATCTGTACTGGGAGTAGTGGAGACCACAAGGATCTATAATGGGAGTAGTGGAGACCACAAGGATCTGTACTGGGAGCAGTGGGGCCACAAGGATCTGTACTGGGAATAGAGGAGGCCACAAGGATCTGTACTGGGAGAAGTAGGGCCACAAGGATCTGAATTGGGAATAGAGGAGACCACAAGGATCTGTACTGGGAGAAGTGGGGCCACAAGGATTTGTACTGGGAATAGAGGAGACCACAAGGATCTGTACTGGGAGAAGTTGGGCCACAAGGATTTGTACTGGGAGTAGTGGAGACCACAAGGATCTGTATTGGGAGTACAAGGGACCACAAGGATCTGTACTGGGAGTAGAGAGGACCACAAGGATCTGTACTGGGAGTACAAGGGACCACAAGGATCTGTACTGGGAGTAGAGAGGACCATAAGGATCTGTACTGGGAGTACAAGGGACCACAAGGATCTGTACCAGGAACAGTGGGGACCACAAGGATCTGTACTGTGAGTACAGGGGACCACAAGGATCTGTACTGAGAGTACAAGGGACCACAAGGATCTGTACTGGGAGTACAAGGGACCACAAGGATCTGTACCAGGAACAGTGGGGACCACAAGGATCTGTATCGGGAGCAGTGGGGACCACAAGGATCTGTGTTAGGACAAATGATCTTTAATCTCTTTATTAATGACCTTGTAGGTGGGAAAGAGAGTAAAAGAGAAAGAGCATCAGTTTTTGATGATGACACCAAACTATGTAGGATAAAAAAACTGAGCTTGACAGTATAATATTATAGAATGATCTGGATGTGATGTCTGCATGGGCAAACACCTGATGAGGTTTAATATTGACAAAAGTAGAGTAATGCACCTATGAGGGAGTTATCCGATTGCTGCATATACATTAAATGGAAATATACCGATGTCATGGAGAACAACGCAGATATCACGCAGAACCTACCATTACCACCAATTTGTCAGGGTGCGTAACTACGCTGCCTCCAATTGTCAGTACAATTACGTAATTGACTGAAAAGTGATGAACGAGACAGCGGTTGTCTCCACTACTAGGCCAGTTTTTGGGGAATTCACAGTGAGCGTATGGTACATGAACCTCCAATTCCAAAGCATGGAATATATATATTATATACACTGCTCAAAAAATAACGGGACCACTAAAATACCAAATCCCAGGTCTGGAAAAAGACCCCTCAGGAGCACATTCGCCGCCTCATCAGGAGCATGCCTAGGCGTTGTAGGTAGGTCATACAAGCACGTGGAGGCCGCACACACTACTGAGCATCATTTCCTTGTTTTGAGGCATTTCCACTGAAGTTGGATCTGTCAGTAATTTGATTTTCCACTTTGATTTTGAGTATCATTCCAAATCCAGACCTCCATGGGACATTACATTTTATTTAAATTGATAATTTTTTTATGTTTTATTGTTCTTAACACATTCCAATATGTAATGAATAAAGATTTGCAACTGGAGTATTTCATTCAGTGATATCTAGGATGTGGGATTTTAGTGATAGCCTTAGTTTTTTGAGCAGTGTATATACCCTTATATGTTTACCATTGATGGCAACATGCTTTAAAAAATTGTAAAGGTACTAAACAGTATTTGTGCTAGGCTGGAGATAATGACAGAATGAGGGCAATCGCTAGGGAAAACCAACAATGAACGGATATTAAAAATTCTACAACTAATGCAAAAACCTCTGAATGAAAAAAATAATCTACAGTATAAATAATAAATAACAGAGACAAAATCCTTTTAAAAGGGAGAAAAACAGACTTTCTTCCTGGTGTGAGACGTTTGGGAAATCTGGATGAGTAATCCCATGAAAAAAAAAGAAATAATCGGAATGTTCAAGGTAAATGAGTTCCCATCATTATAATTAATAAATTACATTAATACATCGCAAAAATTTCAATGGATGGCTCCATTCAATAGAAAGTAGTGCTGAACTCACTATTCTGCTGGTGCAGTCACTGTGTACATACATTACATTACTGATCCTGAGTTACATCCTGTATTATACTCCAGAGCTGCACTCACTATTCTGCTGGTGCAGTCACGGTGTACATACATTACTGATTCTGAGTTACACCCTGTATTATACTCCAGAGCTGCACTCACTATTCTGCTGGTGCAGTCACTGTGTACATACATTACATTACTGATCCTGAGTTACATCCTGTATTACACTCCAGAGCAACACTCACTATTCTGCTGGTGCAGTCACTGTGTACATACATTACTGATCCTGAGTTACAGCCTGCATTATACCCAGAGCTGCACTCACTATTCTGCTGGTGCAGTCACTGTGTACATACATTACATTACTGATCCTGAGTTACATCCTGTATTACACTCCAGAGCAACACTCACTATTCTGCTGGTGCAGTCACTGTGTACATACATTACTGATCCTGAGTTACAGCCTGCATTATACCCAGAGCTGCACTCACTATTCTGCTGGTGCAGTCACTGTGTACATACATTACTGATCCTGAGTTACATCATGTATTATCCTCCAGAGCTGCACTCACTATTCTGCTGGTGCAGTCACTGTGTACATACATTACATATCCTGAGTTACATCCTGTATTATACTCCAGAGCTGTACTCACTATTCTGCTGGTGCAGTCACTGTGTACATACATTACTGATCTTGAGTTACATCCGGTATTATACTCCAGAGCTGCACTCACTATTCTGCTAGTGCAGTCACTGTGTACATACATTACATTACTGATCCTGAGTTACATCCTGTATTATACTCCAGAGCTGCACTCACTATTCTGCTGGTGCAGTCACTGTGTACATACATTACATTACTGATCCTGAGTTACATCCTGTATTATACTCCAGAGCTGCACTCACTATTCTGCTGGTGCAGTCACTGTGTACATACATTACTGATGCTGAGTTACATCCTATATTATACTCCAGAGCTGCACTCACTATTCTGCTAGTGCAGTCACTGTGTACATACATTACTGATCCTGAGTTACATCCTGTATTATACTCCAGAGCTGCACTCACTATTCTGCTGGTGCAGTCACTGTGTACATACATTACATTACTGATCTGAGTTACATCCTGTATTATACTCCAGAGCTGCACTCACTATTCTGCTGGTGCAGTCACTGTGTACATACATTACTGATCCTGAGTTACATCCTGTATTTTTTAAACTTAATTTTTGTATCCTTTTCAGGGGATTTATTTATCTGCAATCATTGATTACACTGTAATTTAAAAAAAAAAAAAAGCATTTTTGCTAACGTTTAGTTGTGCGCAGACAATATTTAATGTGGTTCTATTCTTTTGGAGTAGATAGTGAGCAGCCAGGCCCATCGCAATCATTCGTTTATGAAAAGATTCCTGAAAGAAAACCTTAAAATTCTGAATTTTAGATGGATTCTAAAACTGATTAGTTTTGCAATTGTCAATTAAATGGCACCAAAGTACCCTATGGCCAGGCAAGTTTTGGCAGATGGAGAAGAGTTTGTGTAACCACTATAGATACTTGATAGAAACATTCTACATTGTAATAATTATTATGCAGAATGTGACTTTGTTTTATAAATAAACTATTATTTTTAAACAGAAAAAAACACAAATATTAATAAATAATTTTATCTCTATATCATATTCCACAGCACTTTACAATTAAGAATAATACCCAATATTTGATACTTTGCAATTTGATACAGTGGGGGCTGGCCAGTTCCCTAAGGGGCAGAACTTTGGCTGATCAGTAGAGGGAGGTAGAGAGAGGTGAGCAGTTAGGGGGCATCTGCCAGTAGGTGTATCTGGAGGTGAGGATGCCCTGCTGGTAGAATAAGGGGGGGGGGTTTGCATTTATGTATGTGTGTGTGAGGAAGTAGTGTCATCAGCTGCAGCACTAGGAGATGCTTCCTTTTCTCCTCCTCCTCCAGCCTGCACTCCTCCTCCCATACAGTACACAACACAGAGAAAAGGCTCCACTTTAATACATATGTGCTGCTGGAAATGACAAGTGCTCATCCCCTGTCTAACAAAAGACACAGCTGATGTGGAGCCTCTCCCCTCCTGCACCCCCTGGCTGCCTGACAAAGGATCACAGCCCCCCTCAACACCATGCACAGCAGAGCCAGGCTGGACATTCTCCATCATATCTCTGTCATTTGCTTTGGTGAGTACCTGTGATCCTCTTTTATAACCATTCCAGATGGCAGAGAATTAGATTTGTGCATGATATTGGGGGGGTGCCTGGGCAATGTAATGGTCATAACTTGTATGGTGGTCCCAGCTTAGTGCATTTGCAGTAGTTTGTGGTGCTGTATTCAATCAGCAGGGTCTGTCTGCACAGTGTGGATTTGCTTCCACTCCAGCAATGATAGGGGTTAATACTATGATCTCATCTTCTAAATGTGCCACTCAGGACTTGGGCTGCTCCTGTGGCCCTTCCATCTCTGGGCTTTATCTCCTTGCACATAGCAGCATGCAACAGCTGACAGCAGCCAACACCAAGCTCTTATGATATTATTACAGGTGGAGATCATCACCCATTGGGTGAGAGGAGCGCTGTGCATAGCTAGGGCATGTGATACACAAACATATATATATTACTTGGGCTAGGAGTTAGGTCTTAATATTGCTTTATTTTTCTTAATGATACCTGACAGCTTCTTTGTTGACACCGCTGACAGATATTGCAGATTTATTTCGTTCCTCGTCACTGGTCTACCAGTAGGGCACATGTGGATGCTCTGGCTCCTTTATCTAGGAATCCATGCTCCGACTGTGGTAGAGCCATGCACTTGGGGTACACAGAGTACGGCATCTCATACGTTACGAAAACTGGGCATATGCATGACAGCAGCGCCTAGGGGTCAAAAGACACCTTTATCCGCATCAAAATCTGCAACGTGTGCACATAGCCTTACTCTTCTTAGGGAAATAAAACAATATCTCTTCTGACCACAGTATGGTGACCCCAGCAACTAACCACTGGAGTTAGTTGCTGGGGTCACCATACTGTGGTCAGAAGAGATATTGTTTTACCCAAACCACCTGTGATTCTACTGACTTTACTTAAAGGGATGTTTCGGTCGCCATAAATATCCACCATATGGACTCCTCTGATTGCCAGAAGATGGGACTAGTGTGTCCCACTGGATCTCACCTGACTGCAAGACCATGGCCAGGTGGATCTGCATGCAGCAGCTTGTTACACAGGCACCATGGTCAGATGATACATCATTGATGCCACCTGTTCAGCCGCAAACGTGCCCATATCCACTGCCAAAACTGCAAGCAGTTTGTATCACAGACCGAACTGCTAAGGGTCCATCTACCGCTCCTCTTCTGTCTTTGTCTGTCACTGGTGCTCCATTTTTTAATCTCTCTTAGCTGTTTTTTTTTTTTTTTTTTAAGGTTTTGTTCACATGTGAAGTAATCGTCCATTAGAGCGGATCAGCAGTAATCTGTTGGCAAAAAGTTGTTCAGACACAACTTTTTATGTGTGGCTAAAAATCTGATTTCTACTGGATCTATCTTTTTTTTTTAACACTGAAGTCTGAGAAAAATTAATCCGTTAATCACCATCAGTTTTTCTGTTTTCATTTGAAAAGGATCCGTTTTTACCACTGGATCTGTTTGAAATAGAAGAAAACCAATGGCTAATTAACGGATCCATTTTCCATTGACTTCAATGTTAAAAAAAATGGATCCAGTTGGAATCATCAGATTTTTTTTTAGCCAGACAAAAGAATTGTCTGCAAAGAAGTTGTCTGCACAACTTTTTTTATTTTTTGTGGGGGTAGAGGGTCGTCAACAGATTAGTGATGGATCAGTTCTAACGGATGATAACTGGACATGTGAACAAAGCCTTACAGTCAGAGAACCATAATAGGGGCAATCATCTATCATTATCACCTATTCAATGGATCGATGATAATCTCTGGTGACCTTTTAAGTCACCAGCAAACCCAATCTGGGGTCGGAAGACGCAAAGTCATGAACAATGTTGTATCTGTAACACGGACCGTAAAATGCGGCATTATTACAACTTTCTAAAACTGGCCTTAGACAGTGGAGGATGCGTTTCACATGACCACCACGATAATAAAAATTGTAAAGAAAGTTTTCATAGTGAAAAAATGTTTGCTTAAGTTGAAACTGGAGATAAACAGGGTCTCCAACTTTTATGTGGTGCCTCTTTGCTGTCCCTCTTGCGCCTAAACTTGAAGGAATTGTGTGAAATTCTGAAAGTTTTGCTATTTCTTGAGGAACCCTTAAATCATGAATTGTGTATGTTACTGTAAGTCAAGTCCATTCTCTTGAAATACTAGATACAGCCCACAGTCAAGAAAGGCAGTGTTTTTGGTAAATCCATACATCTTTAAAAAATTTTTTGTTCAACTCCTTTAAATTTGGGATTATTGTGGAAGGCGTGAGTCTACTGCCATTAGTGTAAGTGCACATTAGGATGTGATCTCACTTCATACTTTTCCATCTTCTGCTTTGTCCTTACATCCACAATGGAGATCAATGATGTCAGTGTCGGGATCCATCTATCTAACATTTACCTGTCAAATACAACATGTGTGCATAATGTAAAGACATGATTGTGCACTCTAAACCATTAACTTACAATATAGGGATACGAACATGCATTACACTTGTGGATCTGCTATGCATAGACTTGTGATTGATAGTTTATAATAAAGTTCAGCAGCCTATCGGTGGGGTGGGGGCTTCAACTTCCAGGGTCCCCATCAATCAAATGGCACTGCTCCATTTAGTCAGCCGATCGGTGGGACCGCAAAAGTCAAACTTGCGCCCATCATGCTGCAAATCAGGAGATAAAAATGCTGTGTGTAGACTTGCCCAACGAGACAATGAACCTTGCAACAATTGATTGCCAAGAATCAATTAAAGGGTATGCCACACTAAACAACATCGCTAACGAGATCCCTAAAAAACGTCACTATTTAGCGATCTCGTTAGTGACGCTATTGTGTGTGGCATGTAGCAACGACGTGGCCCCTGCTGTGATCTCGCTGATCGTTCACTAGAGTTCTGGACCGTATTTAGAATGTTGGCGTCCCGCTGGTGACGCTATATCGCTGTGTCTGGCACCTTTTGTGAATGATGTGCGCTGTTTTTTACATCGCAATAACCGTTAAAGTCGTTAATGAGATCGCTAACCGCTTATGAGTCGTTAACGAGATCGCTAAGTGTGGCAGCTACTAGCGACATTAAAACGATCACAAAAACGATCGCATTAGTATGCGTCGTTATTGTGATCGTTAGCGGGAGCGTTTAGTGTGGCAGTACCTTAAGCTTTAGGAGCTCACAAAACTTTTTACAGGCTGAAAACCAGTAGACTTGTACCTTCTGAGTCCCCACATTTTTGGCTAGAGCAGTAAGAAAATAAACTATTGCCCCAAATTCATCAACATTGGCGTGTTGCAAGACAGTCTTGACAAGACGTGTGCTGGAAAAGGATGCGCCAAAAGAGGTTTGCGCCTCCTAAAGGAATTAGGCACCTCTTTCAGGGGCAGTGAAATGCCAAAAATAAATGTCTGCCAGCCAGGAACTTTTGTTAATTAAATTATGATGAGTTTGTCCAGCATACCCCCTTCGCTACAAGCTCTGCCCACTTACCAAAAAGTTGTTTACAACCGGCATAAAAAAAGCCTTAAAACTTGCTAGTTGCTCAAACATTTTTCAACATTTTAGCACAAAACTTTAGTAAAGTGCTCGATAAATTTGCCCCTCTGCGTGGATTTTACTTGGCCACACTGCGTATAAAGTAGAAGGCGGGAGAAGCCTTCTGTTCCAGCATGATGCTTCCTCGCCAGTGGAGAAGGAGACTAATGGATGGGGGTCTTAAGAGTTGGTCCAAACTTGCATTTGAGCCCTCATTATTGTAGTAAATGGGGTCCATCAGGCACGGTTTCTGTGCATCATTGTCCAGAACAGAAGAATATTAAATGCTATTGTGAACCTAGCTTTAGCTCCATCCATTTCCTAAACCTATTTTTTTTTTCCTTTGGGGATATCCAACTATTGGCTATTCTGATACTACATTTCCTAACGTGATAGGTTGTCAGGACTTGAACACAGTTGTAGTTTCATAACCGATTACACATAATTGCAAAAAAAAAAAAATGCATTTAAAAAAGATTCAGCATTTTTCAGATTTCTAATACGGTAATTCACATCCTCCAACAGCTTTCCTCTTAGCTATGATCATATGGTTTGGTTCATATCAACCTTTAGTGAATCGACTTCTTTGTGTCTGATTTTCTGTCTGGATAAATGTGCGAAAGCTTAAATTGATGATTCCAGTGGCGGCACTGACAATAGGAGTGTTACATTGTATCTAGTGCTGGTGAGACATTGTACCTGTAAATGTATAAGTCCCGTGGAGTATTATGTAACATACGGTAGTTCATAATGAAGCATTACATCATGTGTCACAGCCCAGAGCTACTAACATGTTACTAATGGCTCGGACTTGGGCTAGGAGTTGTCATTATATTGCTTTATTTTTCCTAATGATACTAGACAGCTTCTTTGTTGTAAGCAATGACAGATATTGAAGATATATTTCGTTCCTCGTCACTGGTACATGTGGACGATCTGGCTTCTATATCTAGGAATCCATGCTCTGATTGTAGTAGGGCCATGCACTTGGGGTGGATAGAGTACAGTGTCATGTGGATTCTCTGCGGTTCTGGTTGCTCCATAGGAGGACCTGTTTTCCCCTATGGGGGCATTGAGAATTCCTCCAGAATGGCCTTAAAGCAGAAGCAGGTTATGAGCTTGGTAGTACAGATTTGTTCTAAATGGAGCCATAATACTTTGCCCACATGGATTTTTAGATTACTGGATGGCTTCTATGGAGAACTGTGATGTGGACCCACATATCGCATTAATCCTGGCTCTTGGGACACCCAGCAAATAAGGAAGATGCAACCTGTTAGTAATTTCTTCTGCAATTACAAATGTAAGAGTTACGTGGAAGGCAAGATGAATGATCATTCATGTGGCTGATATTATGGGGCACTCCAACAGTCACTATTCTGTGGACACTGTGGCTGTCACTATGTAGCACTCCAGCTGTCACTGTTATGTCGACTCCTTGGTTATCAAAATGGAGCACTGTAGTTGCCACTGTTATGTGATCACTGTGGCTTTCATTATGTGGGCACTCAGACAGCTGGAGTGCTCCATGAAGACAGCCTGAGTGCCCAGATAACAGTGACAGATGGAGTGCTCCATGATGACGGCCTGAGTGCACACACAACAGTGACAGATGGAGTGCTCCATGATGACAGCCTGAGTGCCTAGATTACAGTGACAGATGGAGTGCTCCATGATGACAGCCTGAAAGCCCAGATAACAGTGACAGATGGAGTGCCGCATGACAGCCTGAGTGCCTAGATAACAGTGACAGATGGAGTGCTCCATGATGACAGCCTGAGTGCACACATCATAACAGTGACAAATGGAATGCTCCATGATGACAGCCTGAGTGCCTAGATAACAGTGACAGATGGAGTGCTCCATGATGACAGCCTGAGTGCCCACATAACAGTGTAGCAGTGACAGATGGAGTGCTTCATGTTGACAGTCTGAGTGCACACATAACAGTGACAGATGGAGTGCTCCTGATCAGCTGAGTGCAGTACGTGCAGACTGATGCCCATGATGACACCCGATGCCAGATAACAGTGACAGATGGAGTGCTCCATGATGACAGCCTGAGTGCACACATAACAGTGACAGATGGAGTGCTCCATGATGACAGCCTGATTGCCCAGATAACAGTGACAGATGGAGTGTCGCATGATGACAGCCCGAGTGCCTAGATAACAGTGACAGATGGAGTGCTCCATGATAACAGCCTGAGTGCCTAGATAAGTGACAGATGGAGTGCTCCATGATGACAGCCTGAGTGCCCACATAACAGTGACAGGTGGAGCGCTCCATGATGACAGCCTGAGTGCCCACAGAGCAGTGACAGATGTATGATAATGGTAGTGGTATGTGGGCACTCTGGGTGTCACTGTTTTGAGAGCACTGTGTCTGTCTCTAGGAAGTACTCCAGCTGTCACTGATTCAGGCAGTTGAAAAAAAAACACTGCTGTTTCACTAAGAAAACGTTCCTTATAAGTTGGCCCCATAGTTGTGATTTAATGGGTTTTACATGTTTTGTAGCTACTAGTAAGTCACTTCTATTCCATGTCTTGAGTTGCCAGGAAATAACCTCTCAGATGAATTCTGCAATCCACAGCCGATTCCCTTTCATCTTCAGTGAACTCTGCTAAAAGCTGGTGCACACAGGGACCTGTTTACCAGAGCGAGCCAACCTCTCCGAATGCGGCTTGCATCATAATGTTATTTATAAATAGAAAGTGCAAAAATGAGCCCAGAGTGCCGCATGCTTGCTTGACTTTTTACCCTTTGTGTGGCTTTTTAAACCTTTAGATCTGCATTGTATTTGTTTTTTTCAGTTGGCAAGTCAGCTCATGGTTTATCTGTCAAATTATTTGTAATGTAAAAAAATGCATAAAAAAACAAGCCAAAAATTGTGCTAAATGTATCACAGGGGTCCGTGCTGGATTGTAAATTTGGTGCCTCTTTAGATTCTGTTTTTCTATCTTACACCAATTCTTTTCTTTTAGCAGATTTTTTTTTACTCTTTTTGACTCGATATTAACACTTTTCTATTTGCGTTTTTTCCCCATTTATTGCATGGGTAAAGCCAAAAGAATTAACATTCTGCGGTTTTGGAAAAAAAATGCTTTCATGGTTCAAATCCACAAGGAAAAAAATAAATATGTGCATTCGATTTCAGAAATATCAGAAGAAACTTTACTTAAAAAAAAAACAAAGCTGCACTTTAATCTTTTGAAAACTGCAGCGTGTGAACAAGCCCTAAATTTACACGTACCGAAACACGCGAACATTTTATGCATATTCTGAGGAGCACTGACAGTAGTAAATCTGCCCTACTCTATTATAATTTTTCGAAAAAAAAAAAAAAAAAAAATGAAAAAGTTTGTTTTTTTTTCACTTTCCGATGTGGTTTTATCATGAATTGTAGCAAAATGTGCACTCGAAAACCACAATAAAATTGCCACACTGTACACAAAATAAAGGTTGTTTCCAAAGGGGCTATAACCGTAAAAAAATAAAAAAAAAACAGTTAGGATTTACGGTTTGAAAAGAAGAAATTGCTGCTTTTTTCTTAACCTTAACTGGTTAGTGTAGGGGAGACCCCAGAAAAAAAATGATGTAAGGTCCCCTTATAATTTCTAACCAGCAAAGGCTAAACACAGAGCTGTGGGCTGATGTTAATAGCCAGGAAAGTGGCCATCCTCTTCTGGAGGCGTCAGATTTGGCGCATCATATGGATGTGCCATTGATGGGGCGGCTAAGGGCTATTGTTCTTAGCCTTGGAGGGGGGCCAATATCCATGGCCCCTTCCCTGGCTATTAATATAAGCACACAGCAATTGGCAATTGACAACAGAATTGCCTTGGCTCGTTAGAAATTATAGGGGTTCCCATAAACTAGCCAGCTGTGAGCTGTTATTAATAGCCTGGAAACCTATGGGGCTATTGGCCCCTTTCCCAGAATAGTAACATCAGCCCCCTTGAAGCTTCAGAGTGTCTGCAGAACAGGTAATAAAGCCGACTGTAGGTGACCCAGTTCGCCAGGGTTGAAGTCATAGGCTGAATAGATGGCTGGATAGATTGATTGTGCAAGGTGCAGAAGTGTTCCAGGAGCGGTGGCCTAGAGGTGCTTGAACTCTCGGGGTGTAGGACTCCATTTGCATGCACTTCACTTTTTTCATTCTTTTGTGTTCCATTCTGAGCAGTCAAGAGGTGTATGTGTTGCTGTTATGTTCTGCATTTTCCCCTGTAACACCCTGACTCCTCTTCTCCAAGTAGACAGTTTCACTGAGGATGGGAACAAGCTGCGGAGAGGAGGCCACCGATTCCTGACCTTCTGGCCTAGAGGGATGGGGAAAGTTTTTTTGGGTAGCACCTATTCTTTTGGAATGGATTGTGATAAACTGCATCCTGTGCATTTTTTTTTTTGCGTTTCGCCTCTAATTTTATGCTCTCTCGGAATCCACGATCCGCCTGTGCTCATGATCTCTACTCCTCCAGGAGCTTAATAGGTTTGCTGGAGTCATCAAAATTTGAGTGTTCCAATCCGGGACTGCAAAAGTTAAATGTTTGCGCTGCCGCAGAAATACATTAAAATGTCTGTTATTTTGAGGTTATCACATTGACACCTGGAGTGATGGGGAGAGGCGTTTCTGTTTTTCGCCTTGCGGTGAGTCTTTTATCATTATGTAAATCTACTCTCCTGACGTCCCCCTCCGTAACTCACGCCCCAGCTGTTTCCACTTCTGCAGGTGGGCCCAGACGTCTTTTTCATGAAGAGATAGAACAAGCAGTTGCTTAGTCGCTCGAAATCCTGCAGCAATTTGGCAAGTGTCTTCTTGCTGGCAATGTTGTAAAGTCAATATTGAGACAGCTTCTCGCTTCCATCTCCTTGTATTGCTCGGCTGTTGAGGAATGAATTCAGACTGATCATTATCCCATTGATGGGGAAGAATTAGCTCACTTTGTGAGCAGATCGCAGAATATTTACTGGCTTGATGTTGAGAAGGATTCTGTGGATTAGCCTTGGGGGCTCACTAATTAAATTCAAATACAGATAAAAGAACAGGATGGGAAGATGAGAGCTGGCTGGCCCGCCAACGTCTGCCCACATTCCCTCTAAATGTCACAATGGATTCTAAGGGTCTGCCATCCGGTGTTTTCTTGGTGTTCCAACCATTATCGAAAATGGCTGAACCTCTGAGCAATTGGGACTGGTACTCTTCTCTAGGAATGAGCTGTTCAAAATAATCACAAGTGTTACAGTACTTATATTCTTGTATATAGGGGGCAGTATTATAGTAGTTATATTCTTGTACATAGGGTGCAGTATTATAGTAGTTATATTCTTGTACATAGGGGCAGTATTATAGTAGTTATATTCCTTATACATAGGAGCAGTATTATAGTAGTTATATTCTTGTACATAGGGGGCAGTATTATAGTAGTTATTGTTATGAATGTTTTAGAAATTAATTCTGAGCAGAAGCTCCCTCTGGTGGTTACAAACAGTACTGAACCATTAATGAGGATTGGCAATCAGGAATTACAGACTGGCTGGATATAAGGGAGGTTTCCCCCCATCATGGTTGCCGGTGATCAATTGTTCCTGTCTCAACGTTGTTTCCTGGTTCACTTGGAAGCTTGCTGAGTCTTGCCTCTTCTCCTGCTCTCAAATAAGATATTTTCTGTTTTTTGTGCTTGCCATTTGCATTTTTCTCTGCATTTCTGTGAGGTTGGCCAGGTTCCCCTTCCCGGGGGGCTTGGGCCCCTCAGTTCCTCTGGAGCCACTGTTGTTTGTTAATTTGCCTTTTCCAGTTTTTTCAGTGGCTGCGGCTGAGTTTTGTTACACCAGAGAACTAATTTAGGTGGTAGAGGTCGTGTGATCTCAGGTGTTTTTGCAATTAGTAGCGTTGGCTTTTTTTTTAGGGTTTTTTGGATTGCAGTAAGTATCCTTCCTATCCGTTTCTGTCTAGGCAGATTGGGCCCCAACGTTTGCTCATACTATTTTCTGTCTGTGTCTGTATTTCCTCTTGTCTAACCGCCATTACATGTTTGGGGGCTTCCTATGTTCTTTGGGGATCTGCTCCGGGGCAGATAGCTTTCCTCTTTCTATCTTTAGGTGTAGTTATCCTCTCAGGCTGTGACAAGGCGTCTAGGACCAAGATAGGAACGCTCCACGGCTGCCTTTAGTTGTGGTGGTTAGTCAGGGTACTGCAATCCAGTAGATTCCAACCTCTCTGGTGTATTGCCGTTTTTGCCTGCTCTCCTCAGCTACCAAAACATAAGTTATATTCTTGTACATACGGGGCAGTATTATAGTAGTTATAGTCTTGTACATAGGGGCAGTATTATAGTAGTTATATTCTTGTACATAGGGGCAGTATTATAGTAGTTATATTCTTGTACATAGGAGCAGTATTATAGTAGTTATATTCTTGTACATGGGGCAGTATTAAAGTAGTTATATTCTTGTACCAATTAAAGTCTAATTTAATCCATAAAATTAAGGAAATGAGGAAATTATGATCAAACTGCATTTTAAAAAAAAAACCAGCAATATTCACCTTCACCCTGGTTCACAGTGATTTTTGTGCGTCTGTGATCTCTCTTTTTCCTTTCCTTAGCCTTTTGGTTCTGACAGCAGATCAGTCCTTAATCCCTTGATTTTAGCATGGTCATAGTCATAAATAATTGGGCAGATGTTTGTGTTGACCTTGTATGTGTTTGGAATAGTAATTCAGGCAGTTTTCGATGCTGTTTTTCTAGACGTCGATACGTTCTGTTTATCATCCACATGAAGTATTCATATGTTACAACCCGACTTTTCTAGGTTTTAATATAATATTTGTTTTATATGCAGTGAATTATAGACTAGGTTGTACAAATTTAGCAAACCCTGTATATTTTTGTTATCTGAGGTTTTTCTTCTTTTTAGTCATAGATTATATTAATGGTTTTGTGGAAAAATACATGTCCCCTGTGTATTATTTTTCCGCCCTATTAATTACGTTGGCACAAAGCCCCATTTTTAGCAGCTATGTAACAAACAATCATAATCCTGTCATGTCCTACACAAAGATTTGCATCAGTGACATATGGTGTTATGCTTATTTTCCTGGCAAATTCAAAGCATCAGTATGACCTGAGAGGTTCTGTAATACCGTCAATACTAGACAATATACCTAACATATATCGTGTCTTCTCTCTGTACAGGTCCATATTCTTATCTATAGAGGGCAGTATTATAGTAGTTATATTCTTATCTATAGAGGGCAGTATTATAGTAGTTATATTCTTGTACATAGGAGCAGTATTATAGTAGTTATATTCTTGTACATAGGAGCAGTATTATAGTAGTTATATTCTTGTACATAGGGGCAGTATTATAGTAGTTATATTCTTGTACATAGGAGCAGTATTATAGTAGTTATATTCTTGTACATAGGGGGCAGTATTATAGTAGCTATATTCCTCTATACTGGGGGCAGTATTATAGTAGTTATATTCTTGTACATAGGGGCAGTATTATAGTAGTTATATTCTTGTACATAGGGGCAGTCTTATAGTAGTAATATTCTTGTATATAGGGGCAGTATTATAGTAGTTATATCTTGTCCTGGGAGAGGATAGACGTGTGTTTGTGAGCTCCCAGCAGGGCGGAGGCATGGCTTCTGACCCAGGTGGAGGGAGGGAAGCTGGGCTGATGATCCAGGGAAAGCCCCAGCCTGGAGTGTGGCTTGCAGCATGGACCTGGTGGTAATGGAAAGCTGGAAATGGTGGCTGGTGAGTCTTCTAAACCTGCTTGTTATGTTGCTGGATTGAGTGGTAAAGTTACAAGGCAAAGTATTTTTAAGCTGGAAATGCAAATCAGCAAATTGCAAGATGAAATTAACAAAGAGACTGATCCAAAGATAAAACTGATGAAAAGTGAGAGCCTGGATGATTGCAGGCGAGAGCTGGGCATTCGGAAAGAAAACTTGGACAAAAATGTAAACTCTGTGCCCAGAAAGGAAACTTGGGCTATGGAGAAAAAGAGGGGAACCAGAGCCCAGAAGATGAATAGAAAACAAGTAATGGGTAATAAAGACATTAAATATAAAATTGTGCACGGTGCGGAGCAAGGAAGTCTGGAAAGAAATGTATCACTGACATCAGCTGTACAATGTGAGGGGTCTGAGGCAGCAGACAATGCTCCAGAGGAAAGTGTGTCAGCAAACGTGGGGTTAACTGCAGTGCCCTCTGTATGCAGCAATGTAGTGAGCACAACTCCCATGAGTGATAAAGTAAGTGCCCCCTGTACTGACACTGTGAGACCCCGCTCAGTGCTGTGTGTGAGACCCCGCTCAGTGGTGCTGTATGTGAGACCCCGCTCACTGGTGCTATATGGGAGACCCCGCTCAGTGCTGTGTGTGAGACCCCGCTCAGTGGTGCTGTATGTGAGACCCCGCTCACTGGTGCTGTATGTGAGACCCCGCTCAGTGCTGTGTGTGAGACCCCGCTCAGTGGTGCTGTATGTGAGACCCCGCTCACTGGTGCTGTAATGTGAGACCCCGTCGTGCTGGGTGAGACCGCTCAGTGGTGCTGTATGTGAACCCTCATGTGCTATATTGAGACCCCGCTCACTGGTGCTGTATGTGAGACCCTGCTCACTGGTGCTAGCGATTGCCTGTTTGTAACAGATAATACGAACATTATAATGGACTCTGAACCCTCCATGTCAGTGAATGGAGACCACACTGCAGTAATAATGGACTTTGAATCCTCCATGTCAGTAAATGGAGACCACATTGTGAAACAATCAGTAGTGGATCTGGGCATGTCTGCAGCACAAACAGGTGTCAGTAATCATGGGGCTGGAGAGAGCTCCAGCACTGATCCTTCAGCGGCGGTGGAGATTTCCAGCACTGATCCTCCTGTGGCTGGGGAGAGCTCCAGCGCTGATCCTCCTGTGGCTGGGGAAAGCTCCAGCACTGACCCATCTGCTGACCATCATCAGTTCAGGAGACTGTTCTCCAATGTCACGAGACTAGTGAACCCTCCACCTCAGAGGAGGAACGCAGTCAGGATAAAGTACATGGGACCAGAGGAGAAAATCCCATCCAGAATCTATATTGGAAAAATTCTTCTGAAAGAGTTTATGAAGTTTAAGGCGTCTGATGTCTACGCTCTGATCCATGTCCCATCCAGCAGGATCTATGACATCAGCTTTAAGCTCCAGTGTGATCTGGATCTGTTCTGGAACATTTATAATGACACTAGAGAAGATGAGATCTGGGATCATCTCCAGTGTATCCAGCTGTCTAAGCCGCAGGAAATAACGGCCACTGTCCTGTTCCAGTCTGAGGTGGTGGCGCTGGCGGATCTGCAGCACTGGCTGAGCCGGCAGTGCATGGTAAGAAGTTATCCTGAGAAGATCTATGATGAGGAGCAAATATGGAACGGAGGATATTCTGTGAAAATCCAGCTTCTACAAGAGAATGGTGTAACCAGACATCTGCCGCACTCCTTCTACCTGGGCTCAGAGAGGGGGATATGCTACTACCCCGGTCAGCCACGTCTGTGCCATAGATGTGGGGGCAGGCACCTCGCCATGAACTGCTCTCGTATCACATGCTCATTGTGTGGACAGTTCGGACATACAAAGGACAAATGCACAGGACCCGTCATCTGTAACCTGTGCTCAGGATCCGGGCATACGTTCCGGGATTGCCCTCATGCAGAACATAATAAATATAATGGCCAGACTTCCCTGGAAATGATGAAAAAAGATGTCACCAGAGGTGCAGATGTTGTGCAAGAAGCCGGCACTGATGAGATGATAAATCATAGTAACAGTAAACCTGTTCCAGAGTCTGATGTAATATTAATGGATGCTGCACTACTAGGACCACCAGCCACTGAAGAAATGCCTAAAGCACCACCAGACACTGAGGAAACATCTAAAGTGCCACCAGCCACTGAAGAAGGACGTAAACCACCATCATTGGCCATGAAAGTAAGATCTAAACAATGGTCAGCCACTAAAGTCGGGCCTAAAATACCAGTAACTAAAATGATACCCAAGGTGTCCAGGAAACCTGTCGCCAAACCGTCCAACCAGCTTCCCAGTACATCTGTAGAAACAGGTAATGTGTCTGCAGTGTCCAGTGTGGATGTGGGAGGTTTTGTGACTATAAAAAGGAGAAAAGCCTATGTAGATGCCTTCAGATAATTCTTACCAGCACAGAAAACCTCTGATCCTCCAGAGCTGGCGATAAGTCCGGGACGTTACAGTGTACTGGGAGAAGACAAAGAAGAAGAGGCACAAATGGAGCAAGGTCCTTCATATATCATAGAAAATGTCTCTGATGAGGTGGATCCTGACCCTCCGGTGTCCACGAAGAGATGGGGCACTGCAGGTGACAGCAGTGGAAGGAGGAAGAAGACCAGAAAGTCTAAGTGATCAGGATGCGGCTGAGAATAAGCTCCATTACTGTGAACAGTGAGACAGTATCTGAAGGGCAATGCAATGTGAATACGGCCAAGAGAGACTGGAGACCGGGTCCGTCATTCTGGTCCTTCAGTCTGGAGAGAAATGACGGTGTGTAATAACATGGATGGCAAGGTGGACGGAGTCCTGGAGATCTGTCTGATGCTGGACTCCATCCATTATAGAGAGATAAACATTTATGTTCTGTAGATCAGGAAAGAACAGAGGGAACTGTGGGGATCTATTAATGTGTTCTGCTATTATTGTGTCTGTGATGTAACAATGCAATATTTATTTCCCTTATGTATTATTTTGGGATTTTCATGTAAATATTTTGTATATATGGTTGTGAGTTTTTAAATAAAAAGATCATTATAGTAGTTATATTCTTGTACAAAGGGGCAGTATTATACTAGTTATATTCTTGTACATAGGGGCAGTATTATAGTAGTTATATTCTTATACATAGGGGCAGTATTATAGTTGCTATATTCTTGTACATAGGGACAGTATTATAGTAGTTATATTCTTGTACATAGGGGCAGTATTATAGTAGTTATATTCTTATACATAGGGGCAGTATTATAGTTGCTATATTCTTGTACATAGGGGCAGTATTATAGTAGTTATATTCTTGTACATAGGAGCAGTATTATAGTAGTTATATTCTTGTACATAGGGGCAGTATTATAGTAGTTATATTCTTGTAATAGGAGCTAGTATAATAGTAGTTAAATTCTTGTACATAGGAGCAGTATTATAGTAGTTATATTCTTGTACATAGGGGCAGTATTATAGTAGTTATATTTTGTATATAGGAGCAGTATTATAGTAGTTTATTCTTGTACATAGGGCAGTATAATAGTAGTTAAATTCTTGTACATAGGGGGCAGTATTATAGTAGTTATATTCTTGTACATAGGGGCAGTATAAAGTAGTTAATTCTTGTACATAGGGGCAGTATTAAGTAGTTATATTCTTGTACATAGGGGCAGTATTAAAGTAGTTATTTCTTGTACATAGGGGCAGTATTAAGTAGTTATATTTTGTACATGGAGCAGTATTATAAGTTATTCTTGTACATAGAGGCAGTATTATAGTAGTTATATTCTTGTACATAGGGAGCAGTATTATAGTAGTTATATTTTGTAATAGGGAGCAGTATTATGGTAGTTATTCTTGTACATAGAGGCAGTATTATAGTAGTTATATTCTTGTACATAGGGAGTAGTATTATAGTAGTTATATTCTTGTACATAGGAGCAGTATTATAGTAGTTATATTTTTGTACATGGAGCAGTATAATAGTAGTTAATTCTTGTACATAGGAGCAGTATTATAGTAGTTATATTCTTGTACATAGGGGCAGTATTAAAGTAGTTATATTCTTGTAATAGGGGCAGTATTAAAGTAGTTATATTCTTGTACATAGGGGCAGTATTAATAGTAGTTAATTCTTGTACATAGGAGCAGTATTATAGTAGTTATATTCTTGTACATAGGGCAGTATTATAGTATAATTCTTGTACATAGGAGCAGTATAATAGTAGTTAAATTCTTGTACATAGGAGCAGTATTATAGTAGTTATATTCTTGTACATAGGGGCAGTATTAAGTAGTTATATTCTTGTATATAGGAGCAGTATTATAGTAGTTATATTTTGTACATAGGGGCAGTATAATAGTAGTTAAATTCTTGTACATAGGGGGCAGTATTATAGTAGTTATATTCTTGTACATAGGGGCAGTTAATAGTAGTTAAATTCTTGTACATAGGGAGCAGTATTATAGTAGTTATATTCTTGTACATAGGGGCAGTATTAAAGTAGTTATATTCTTGTAC